>CAJGYO010000006.1:41240639-42440639 GCA_904845875.1 Miscanthus lutarioriparius
AATCTCCTCATGTTCATGCTAAAAAATCCCCACAAATTCCCACTAAATTCACCGTGAGAGGCGGCCGTACCCGGTACCCAGCTTAATCACACACAAAAAATTTGAAAAGAAGCATCGATACTACTACAGAGACCAAGAGACGAGCCACGAACTTGTGCTCACGAAACCTCCGTCCGACCAGACCAAGCAGAGCTGGAGAGAGGCGAGAAGAGTTACGTACCCAGGCAGCGCGCTTGCGTAGCGCCGATGACCTCTGGCCGAGCACAGCACCCTCCTCCCCTCGCGCCTAGCCTTTTACTCCGGCAAACACCAGGAAGAATCAGAGAAGAGGCGACGAGGAAGAGGAGGGAGGGAGCAGGGAAGCAAGCAAGCTAGCAAGGCGCAAGAGGCAAGAGGCAAAGAGCGCACAGGCAGGGGACAGCTCGATCGCTCGCTAATCACGCACCACGTAATCTATGCTACCGATCCGCGTCCGCCAAGACCGGGCCTAACTCCCTCCTTCCGCAACCACAGACATGTGGGGCAAGCAAGGCCGGGCCCCGCGTGGACGTTACACTAGAAGGTACAAAGTTTTGTAGGTTTTGCATTTTCACGGTGGGTTGCAGCTCTCCCCACTCCGCCTACGTCCTCCTGCGCCTCCCGTTACCCTGCTCCAAACCTACTTCCCCGCGGACATGTGGGGCACGAGTTGAGTGAGCCCTGATGTCAGTTACAGAGGTAGAAAGTCCGTCTGGTGCGTGTAGGATATTTAAGCCGGAAGGGTACACGTGGACGGTGAGGATGCGGTAGCTCATCATGCCGGGCGGAGTCCACCCGTTTATTTATTTATAACGCCTGGTCCTACTTTATCAGGTCGGCATACTAGTCGTACGCGTCTCTGCATTCCGTCACTGACATATTAGGCGAACGTATGTGGGACCATCCAGCCAGTGATAGGAGCTATGCGTCTTCCCGCGGAGTATGGAATTGACGGAGTTGGTGGGGTACACGTGGACCAGACAACGGCGCTTGATCTTCTGCGCCCAGCTTCCGGCCGCGCCCACTGCTTTGCCGACGCGTCGCGCAGTTGCGCCGGGCTAGAGCGTACCCTGCGCTGCCGGCTGCCGGCTGCCGGCAGCCCCACGCGCGTGCGGCCGCCGCCGTGTCTACCGGCCGCGCGGACGACAGGAGCCGGACGACGCGACGGAAGCGACGGCGCGGCACTGGTGCCATGGAACGCGGCAAAATAGCTCTGGATTGCAACGTTTTACGCGATAAACCTTGGCGCCAACGAGCTTGGTGTAATTGCTTGAGTGACCCTGCTGAAGGGTAGTTCAAGGAATCAAGGGTGCGGTACCTGCAGTCCTTCCTGAGCGTTTCTAGCGGCGTACCCTTTCTTTTTTTCCTTTTCTTTTTCTTTTTCTTTTCCGTTTCTGTTTTTTTCTTTTTATCTAGGTGTTTGTATTAAAAAAAATTTCTCTGCTAATACTTAATATAATATGGTAATTCCCTTGCTGTTTTTCAAAAAAAAATTGCTAAAGGGTAGTGAAAATAAGATCACGCTGCTGTAATCATATGAACATATTAGTAAATGGCAATTTTTTAGATAATGATGAGTAAACATGTTTGATCTGGAGATGTAAGATGAAAAGGTCATGTCTTTGTTTTTTATTGTATGATCCCAGCTCAGTGTTTGGTTAGAGAATGGATCTTAAATTTTTGTTTAGTAGGAGGAATCAAGAGGAACAAGATAAAGCTGGTTTCTCGCATCATTAGCGACAGACTTCAATGGTTTCCTCCATCTTATTTTTCTTTGTCAACCCAAAATGGGTCGTCGTTGCTCACCCATACTCAGTGGCGGAGCCAAGATGAGCACCTCGGGGGGGCTAATCAATAGAGATTTAGAACAAATGTCGAAGATTAATGGTGAAATCACGTTTTTTCTACAGTAAATACAAAGCAAAATCACTCTCACGGGGGGCTGCAGCCCCCCCGTGGATCCGCCATTGCCCATACTCACCTCCCCACGTGCGTTGCTCGCCTCTGTCCGCAATAGACTAAGCCGCATGGTGCCTTCCCACCCTGACCTGCACCTCAGCCCGCCCTTGCATCACCAAGCCATCACAAGGCCACAACTCCTCGAGCTGCTGCATGCCACATCAAACTCATCATTGTCGTTGCCGAAGGTAGAAGGAGCACTAACGGAGGAGGATGCCATCAAACCTGGACGAGTCCTTCCGCCTGATTTGTAGGGTTGACGTCGCCGAATCTGAGAGGTATTCCTCTACCAGAATGACCATGTTCCCCTCACTTTCATCCAAATGCACTTATTTCTAGGGTCGTCTTGTCTCATCCCCTTCTATCACCAGAACCAAACACACGTTAAGTGGTATATAGTTGCCATATTATAAATAAAATATGTAGGGAGGACTTCATTGAAAAAACATACATGTCATTGTTCCTTGCGGCCACTTGGCCTTTCACGGCTACACAAGATAAATTTTGTGTAGAGCTAAGTTGGTTTGGTATAAGGGCATGAACAATATATCATATACCTACATGGGTAGCGGTAGGCCCTGTATTAATTGATGTAAAGTTCACAGTGCACCAAACCTTAAGGTGGGACTCATCAGGGGCATGAGGCGACTGGGGCGACCAGAGGTCTGCCCCCCAAAGACGAAGATGTTAAGAATGATCGATAGTTTTTTAAGCTATCACTATGGTCTATCCTTAGTCGGGTTTGTTGACACTAGGCATGTTGCCTCCTTATGTTTGAATCATGGCTCCTCCCTAAATACTCATAATGTATTAAAAAACCCTAGCCCAACTACCGTTTCTCCTACTCCAATCAATTCTCTCCTGCAAGATGTTAGTTTGCATGGCACACCTTCCCTCCACCCACACGGCACTGCCCGCACCCATCTTTGCCAAGCCTCGTTCACCATGCACCCACCGACATCCTAGTTCACTTCCTTCGCCAACACAACGGGAGGGCACCCGTCCCTTTGTCTGGCCCCATAGCATCATCACGAAGACCTCACCAAACCCTACATCGCCACCATGGCCCCAGTACGTTGCCTCTCCCTCCTCTATCGGTCATCGTGATTCCTGCAGCGCTCCAGGCTACCTCCTTTACCCGTGTCACCGTGTGACACTCTCCTTCACTAGATTGAGCCACTCCTCGACCAAATTGAGTTACAAAGTGGTCAAGATGATGTATCGGTGTTTTATAAACCGGACTAGTAAATTTATACGATTGCCGCGCTGCTCTAAAAAGTCGATGGTAGCATCCAAAAGACACAAGGATTTATACTGGTTCAGGCCGGAGCCCTACGTCCAGTCTCAGAGATGATCGAGTGCGTGTTCCTCGCTTGAATGCTCTAAAGTTCTTACAATGGGGGGGTGCAAGAATGTCAAAAGAGGTAGGAGTGCTAGAGCTAGAAGATGGGCTGCCCGAAGGGAAGCTTCAGGAGCCCTTCTATGGTGTAAGAATGAGTGAATGAGTTCGGATCCCAAGATGGGTGCCCTGGCTACCCTTATATAGAGTTCGGGGCTAGGGCATGTACAAAGAAGAATGTTCTCCCGACCGAAGGGTTGTGAGCCTGAGGGAGGACCTAGCTAACTTCGCTTGCAAGCTACGTCGTCTTGTGGTGCATGTCTGGGCGTGGTTGTCGTCATGGTCCTGTGGCCATGTCGTGGCATGGTGTGGCGTGGTGCTATTGTGCCGGCCGTGATGACACTGTAGGCACGGTGGTGGTTCGCCAGCTGTTCTGTGCGACGTGGTGTCCACCGTGTTCATCGTCATCGCTTCCTGGTTTCCTGGGGCGTCGTACAGGAGTTGGTAGCCACCCCAAGGTCATCGATCACCCAGTTGGCTTGTGGAGCTGAGGGCCACGATCCTGATCATTGGGGTCATGGCTCCGCTGGTCTGGATGGCCTCTAAGTCAAGACTTTTGTCATGGATCCCGTCCCATGGTAGGTAGAATCATACATGCATCTTGTCGGGCCATATCTGGTTGTTGGGCACTGTACTGGCCATCACCGCCTTGGGCGGTGTTGTCTTGTCTGAGCTGCATGGTGCAGGGGTGGCGTCTGACCGGACCGAGGTGACCGCGGTCCCCTTGGTCCTTGCGAGGTCAGTGCGATGTGCTTATTCCTATCAGGGTAGGCACGTTTGGCTGGGCTCGACCTCTCCCCGTTCCTCCTAGGGGTCGGAGCAGTGGGGAGGTCTTGAGTCTCTTGCGCCTGGTTTTCTTGGATCAGTTGGGCCTCGGTCGTTCGAGCTCTTGCTGGCTGATGTACCATGGGCCGCTCGGCCTGCTATCTAATCGGTTCCTGGAGACACCCCAAGGTGATAACCCCGATAGTAGCCCCCAAGCATCTTGTGATCTCGAAGTGATCGCGAAAGCGCTGTATTGCGTGCATATTGAATGCGGGTTCGTAGTCCATGGCTTGTTCGAGCTTTGTCGGTCGACCCCTTGTGGGCTGGTGAATTCAATGCGGTAGGTGGCTGTTGTGCTCCGCCCCGTTAGGACAACCTAACGATGTGGTTCGTGACCGCTGAGCCCTGCCATGTCAGTGTGTTGTGTATCGGGGTTCGTGACCTAGGCAGGACCGAGTGGCCTCGTCGACGCTGCACCGGCCCTGCCTTTGGGAGGGTTTTGATTTCTCTGACCTCACACGGGCATCTGACATTGGCTGTGGCTTCCCGTGGTGCGCCACGTGGCGTGAGGGTCTCAGGCTGCTTAGTCCGCCCTTGATCTTATAAATAGGGATCTTCCTACTACTTGAACCACCTCTAACCATGTCTACGTATTGCTTTTAGCCCTTTTGCAAGGCTAAGTTTGAGTAACGAGAAGAGGGAGAATTTTAAAGAGAACCATGACCCTCGTAGGATGCGTTGCCATTCAGTTGAGGATTGAGAACTCGGGGCTTAGGGAGGAGTCGGTCGAGGCTGGACCTCGACCTAAGTGCGGGATCATAGGTGTCTGCCTCCTTTTTCCCTGATGCCTTTTTTGACCCAAGGGGTCATGATGCCTTGTTACGGACAAGTTTGGTTTCACCCCACGCGAGGAGAGGCATGTCCATCGTAACCACACGGTCGGAGTCGATGAGTAATTTGAGCGGGACCCGATATCCTTCCTAATCGATGTGGAGTTCAGTTGTGCCTTATCGAGAGACGTCTCATAAATCGTCGGCCGTTAAACCCATCGATCCTCGACCGCCTCTGTCATGGTCAGAGGGCAAGATGCCTCCCCCTAGAGGGGGTCAACCTGGGTGACTTCAAAGCGAACAAATCGAACATAGAGAGAGATGGTCGTGTGGTTCCACACCACCGATTATTGCCACAGGGGCCCATCTCACCCTGCCCCTATCCCTTTGTGGCCTCGAGCCCTTCTAAGGACCAGCCCAAGAGTGGGTTTCCTAAGCACGACGCCGGGTCATGGACATGGTTGGCTGCCTTGCACGTGGGCCTAGGGGCTTTTGGGCCTCCCAGGCCGTGGCGTGACTTATTGGCATCCACTCACATGTGATCGTGTAACATGCCTTGCGGTCATGATGACCAAGGATCATTCTGCGTGTGAATCCTAGGGGCGGTTGACCTCCCCGGATTCTCTATGACTTAATGGCATTCCTGCGCGTCACATCGTGTTGACTCATTTCCTGAGGGCTAGTAGGATCTATACTAGGGTGGACTACACGTGGACGTGGTTTGCTTCCCCGATCGTCGCCACATAAATAGCTCTGTCTATCTGAGCCTGCCCCTTACCTCATTCTCGCCTTATATCACCGTTCCGACAATTTGAAGGAGAAACAAAAGGAAAGGGGTCAAATTCATGAGGGTTACCTCTGGATCATGCGTGTCATTGCCACTGTCGTCTGCTTCGTCGATCTCTCCTGGAGGGGTCTAGCCTTAGGTCTCAGACGTAGGACATAGGGAGGAGTTAGGTCGTGGCTTGGCCTTGACATCTTACGGGGTCATAGGGACCCAACTCTGTTTTTTCCCTAGCATCCTTTCTGACCTGGAGAGGCCATGTTGCCCTGTTACGGCAGGTTTGGTTTCACCCCATGCGGGAGGCATGTCCACAGTAACCACACGGTCGGAGCAGTGCACCTTGGCGGGGTCAATGGGTAATTCGAGTGGGACCTGATATCCTCCCCAATCGATGTGGAGTTTGGCTGTGCCTCGTCAAGAGACGTCCCATGAATCATCGTCTGTCAAACCCATCGGTCCCCGACTGCCTCCGTAGTGGTCAAAGGGCAAGATGCCTCCCCCCTAGAGGGGGTCAACCCAGGCGACTTCGAAGTGGATGACTCGAACACAGGAAGAGGTGGTCACGAGGCTCCACACCACCGATTAGAGCCATAGGGGCCCACCTCATCCTGCCCCTATCCCTTTTGTGGCCTTGAGCCTGTCTAAGGGCTGGCCAGGGGAAAAGTATCCTAAGCGCGCCGTGGGGTCACAAGCGCGGTAGGTTGCCCTGCCTATGGACCTAGGGGCTTGCCGCCTCCCCAGTCACTTCGCGACTTAACAGTGCCTGTTTGTGTAACACCTCTGGTGTTTTGACCTAGCATTAAAACTTGACATGTCATCATATGCATTGCAAAGCATTCATAAAGTAGGAAATTTTGAATGCATTCACTAAATAAGCTTTATTTCATAGATGTTATTTTATGTGATGTAATGTGATCCAAAACTCTAAATAAAGATCATGACCACAAGGGTCAAATTTCATGTGATCATGTGAGATCATGTGTCATTTGACTCAAATAACCCTAATGGGCCATGTAATTGGTCAAAAACCATAATTAAGTAAAAAGGTAAATAAATTAAACGTGAGTTCAAATTCAAATTATAAAAGTCCTTTTTGCCCCTTTTGTTTATTGCAAAATCCATTTGGAATTTGGGGGTGTGACAAAAAGCAAAGTTGAAGCTTATTTTATAAGGATCAACTTTGGTATTCAAAGTTTTTAAAGTTTACATATAAAATTTGGAGTAATTTTGAAATGATTCAAATGCTCAAATGCACCCCAAATTCAAATTTTAAAATAGAGGCAGAATTTGAAAATGTTCATTAAAGCAAAGTTGTAGAGCTTGAAAAGTTGAGCAACTTTCATTTTTGGAGATTTTCAACTTCTTTAGAAAATTTATGAGTAATTTGCAAAATGAACTCAGTGACAATTCTGTAATTCTTCGGTACAGTAGCACGACCAGTGCCCCACCGCCGGCGTCCTTTCTCCGGCCTTCCAGACGCGCCCGTGGCCGCCCTCGGCTTGGCGCTGGCACAGGATGCTCACTGCGTGTCGTCCCCTCGCTCTCTTGGCCGCGCTATAAAGCTTCGACGCCGTTATCGGATTTTCTTTCTCTCCTCTGTTTCCCGACGCCGCCGCCTCAACTCCGTCGAGCTCCCCTCGCCTCCTCAGCGCAAGCCAGTCTTGGTAGAGCAGTGTTCCAGCTCCGCCTGCTCCTTGCGTCTCCATCCGACCTGCTGTTACAGCTTGATTTCACCGGGAACTCGCTGTCCATGTTCTTCTTCCTCGAAGCCGGCCGAAGCACCGCCACCGCCGACCTCACCATGGCTAGGACGCTCTAGTCCATCTCCGCCTTCATCAAGCACACCGTCGTGTTCGCGGTGAGCTCCTGAGCGTGATGCTCTCTCCGTTTTACTCTCTACCGCGCTGTAGCCGACGTTGTGCTGTGCGCCGCCGTGCCCGCGCCACCGTGGCTGCCATAGCTGACGTAGAGCTTCCTCCGGTGCATCTGCAACTGTTCCGAGGGTCGGGTTAGGTTCGCGAGGTGTTGTAGATCATGCAGGTACAGTCTGCCTCGCCGGAGCCTCGCCGTCGACGCGTTTTGGCCGACCGGAGCCGGCAGCGCCGCCGTGCCTTGTTCTGTGTCGCTGACAGCGGGTCCTGGCTATCAGTGAGAGAAAAGGGAGAGAATAGTGAGGTTTTGGTATTTTCTAAATTTTGAATAGTGCAGTAACTTTGGAAAATTATAGGAAAATAATTACAGCTTTGAAAATTCTGAAATTTTTTGTGTACCTTGTGTACATGTTCTATTATGGTTTAAAAATATGAAACTTGAAATTTGAATAATTTTTTAATGTTCAAAAATTCAGTCAATTAATTGATAAATGTAATTTCCATAATTTTTGTAGACCACTGTATAACTCCAAAAATTATGAAATTTATTTTGGTACACTAATTTGTCATGAGGAATCTTACATAAAATTTTGAGGTCATTTGGAACAAGTTCATTTTGAGCTTAATTCCCAATTAATTCAAAAATGAATAAAAGCAAACCCTAAGTGTTGGGTTAGGGTTTGATCTTGTTTTGGTCATGTTTTGTGACCAGTAGGGTTTCAAGATCAATTTGGTCAAGTCACTTAGGTCATAAGCCCTAGATCATTAAAGTTTGGTTAGAGTATAGTTAATGAATGATTTCATTCATTAAGGGTAGAACTTTGGAGTGAAACTTTGGGTAGTTCTTTAGGAGAATGTAGGGTTTCTTAGTAAACATTTTTTTTGTGATCCTTGATGGTAGAATTGCAAGTTGGTTTTGTTGGCTTGCAACTGTACCGTGAAGGAAAGTTGTACTCAAGGTGTTATTACATTTCATGCACCATGAAAGCATCATGTTTACATTATCATCATGTTGAAGCATATGTTATTATTTCGTGTAGAATCCGAGAGTGAACCGATTCTAGTTGAGCAAGTTGTGGAAGAATCCTCGGTTGTCTCGGGATTTGATATTTGTGGTACTGATCCGGAACCCGAGATCATCAACGAAGGCAAGCCCTGGTTTATGCATTAAACCATTACCTTGTTTACTTTGAAAAGTTTATCACCTATGTTACTTATTGCATTAAGTTGATTTATTCAAATGTTACCTACTTGATGCATTGCCTACCTTGTTAATTGTTTACCATCTTTGAAGATGATTTCATTTACAAAGGCGTAGAATGCTTAGTATGCTTTATGGTAGGCTTTCAAAGTAAAAGTTTTGATACAATCAAAGATGGCATACTGGCCAAAGAAAGAAAGAAAATGGAATGAACTAGAGACTAGTCGGGTGACTTATCTTGAATGTTGGTTAATGTTGCCGACTATGTCGCTTAAAGGCCACTCATTGTGGATCTTCTGAACAAGACACTTTGTAGTATTAGTCACATACTCCGGTAAGCCTACTTCGGCTAATCCGATACTAAGACGAATGCCCACGCACTGGGAGTGGAGAGATGGCGGAGTAGCGTGTACCCTCATGGCTAGAATGTGGTCGGATTGGAGGTGTGCTGTGCTCTCGGGTGGCGTGGAGATGGCTTAGTATAGGAGGATCCAGTAGCGAGGTTGATATATGCAAGATTAAGTTCTACATATGTCGTGTGATAAGGAATCTCCAGCTGGGACTTGAATCAATTCGAATTGCCGGTGCTCCGTGGATATGGAGACTCGATTCATTACAGAAGCAATGCAGGACTTGTGAATTACTAAAACATGAGAAAAAGTAAGGGAATGAGAAGGATTGGAATATGGGATATGAACACTTAGTTTGAGATAATGGACTAAAGCACTTAGGGGTAAAACTTGAAAATAGGATCAAGAATAGTAAGCTTTTGGCAAAGAACTTTTGAATATTGCTATATCCTTACCTTGACCCAACACCAGCATCCCTAAGACCTTCACCCCCTTTTACGTCGGGTCAGTCTTGTTGAGTACTTTTGTACTCAGGGTTTGTTAACCTTTGTTGCAGGTGAGTCGCATGCACAGGCTTGTTTTGGTCCCTGCTGCATGTCAGTGTTTGAAGTCGATGACGATGAGGAATGATGAATGGCCTTTGGACAAGGCACTAGTTTGTGTGAAATAAATAATGTTAATGTAATATTATCCCACTACTATGGTTGTATGACACTTATGGTTTTGTAAGTTTGAAACAACTGGTTTGTAATACTAAAACTTAAGTCTTCCGCTTTATAATCTCTATTATGTATATCGAAAACTGTTGTAATCTGCAATGTCTGTGATTGGGATCCTATTTGGAAAAGATTCGTGGATGATTCGGGTTTCCCGAGGACACCTGACAGACCTGTTAAGTTGTTGGGAACTTGTGTACGCTATCAGAGGTCTGTTGAGACATCGATAGGTGCACGTGGGCCCGATTTCTTAGGAGGTTCTGCCACAGTTTGCTCATGAAGCGAGATGTTCTGCATAGGAATTTAAGGAAATGGAAAAAGGGGTGTAGGTCTTACGTGCGTTTTGCCTGTTGCTCCTTCGTTCCTCGTCCTTCATCTTGTCCCGGTGGGGCCCTTCCTATCTATGATCTTTTAGGAAAAAGGTTAGTTCCTTGGTTTTTGTCCCACGCGGGGAGAGGCATGTCCACCGTAACCACACGGTCAGAGTGGTGCACCTCGTCGGGGTCGATGGGTAATTCGAGCAGGACCCGATATCCTCCCCAATCGACGTGGAGTTTGGCTATGCCTTGTTGAGAGACGTCCCATAAATCATCGGTCGTCAAACCCATCGGTCCCCGACCGCCTCCATAGCGGTCAGAGGGTAAGATGCCTCCCCCAAAGGGGGTCCTTGTTGATGGTCTTTACCGATCAAATCCGACCGCCAATTAAGACACAAAAAGAGGAGAAATAAGCAATTTTGATCACATATGCATTTACTACTAACCAAGTTCCACATGTATTTGGAGAACATTATTTTGCAGGTCACAAACACAAATACATGGAATAATTCACCGAAAGGCATTTTCTGACGCTGATTTGCGCAAAGAAACAAGGGAGACGCCCATCAACTTTGTGCAAACCAGGCAAAGCACCACTGGGCTCTAATCTAGGTCCAGTCTAGAGCCTGCCACGTGAAGACGGTGGCGAGGCGGCTTAGCCAGGGGGCGACAGACCCCTAGGGGCGAGCGCCCCCCTGCCAGCGCTGCTCAGCCACCCCTTTGATTGGCGGTGGCATGGCTCCATGCTATGGCGGTGGGAGCCGGTCCTCGTACCAGGAATAGCCTCCAGGACCGCCTAGCTCCATGTATAAATAGAGAGGCACCCCTCCCTCTACAATACAAACTTCACTTGAGCATCACCTCACACACCACTACCTCACTCACTTCTAGTAGTTGTAGTTTTACTTTTTAGTAGCTTTAGAGCAAAGCAAATCTACCTTGGAGAGCTTGGCTCCTTGGAAGAAGAGACCTTTGGGTATGAATAGAAATATGAGTTCTTCCAAAGTTATGCTCTCATATGATATTTATAGTCATACTTATTGTAACACCCTGGGTGTTAGTCATGATTTAAGCAATGGGTTTGAGCTCAAACATGACATGATCAGTGTTGATGAAGGTGTCAAGATCAAATCTACAAAGAGTGACCTCCAACTTAAACTTGGACAACACACCCTTATTACATGGGGACCCTTGTTAAGATTATGCAAGAGCAAGGTTAACATGCTCATTCCATGTACATTACATCAACATGCATCCATCTAGACCAGTGGAAAAGTTTCATGAAGTTGGAATCAAGAAGTCACATAAAATGATGAGTTACATTCTTGCTTGAATTGCACTATTAAGTGAATGGAATTATAGGTCACCAACCAAACCTTGATACCTTGCCCAAATTACTCTAAATGAACTTTACAACAAAAGTCATGAAGGGTTTGTGTTGAGCTAAGGTCAAGAAAATGCCTCAATCGATCAAAAACTCTAATTTAAGCTTTATCGTGATACTATTTTGACCTGTGTTGACCAATCGCTTACAGTGCTTGCATGGAGTTGCACCTTAAATCAAAGTTGAGTTTGAGTAGAGTAGAACAAACTTTGTTTTTGGATCAAGAGCTAGATCAGCTTGTAAGCTAGTCAAACCGAGGCTCAAACTTTGAATCTGCAGCTGTTTTCAGTATTTAAAATTTTGCTAAGTCTGGAATTCATCGTCATCGACCTTGGCATCTCACGTTCTTGTGATTTTGTTAAGCAACATGATCGGGTCCCAAAATAAAAGTTGGAGTATACATGATGGAGAAGAGCATGTATAATGATGGCACTCAATTGACTTCATTTTAACCATCAATTTTGGAGTTGGTTAATCGCCGTTAATGCATTGACAATGCCATCTTGGAGTGTCATTAACTGCTAATCTACTACCCTAATGACCATGGTCCCTAAATGAAGATTGTAGAGCAGTCCGTGTAGATCAAACTTCGTTTTGGGCCCAATGTCTGATTCGGCCCAGATCTGGCCCAATTTGGCTCCCACCTTGCCCACCTCGCTGCACGCCACGTGTTCGGTGAAAGGCTGACGTGTCATCCATGCGCGAGAGCATGCTCCCACCATTGCCATGTGCCGCTGCCACATGGCCTGCCTCCCTATCGCATCCCTGTGCCCTCCTGAAGTGGACGCCGAGTTTCCCTCTCTCCCTCACTCGCTCTGCCGCTCCCCGCCTCGCCCTGTCGCTCTATGCCACGCGCGGACGTCGAGCACCACCATTGCTACCGAGCTGAGCACCAAGGCCGCCCCATTCCCCTGCTCCCTCTCCATGGCCATCGGTCCAAGCACCGCTGCTTGCCGATGCCCTGGCGCGGCCACGACCCTCCTTCGCAGCCAGCCGGCCAAGCCCCAGCGCGCTCGCCCTCGCCTACACAGCTCATTGGATTGAGTGTTTCAAAATGCTCACTTAAGACCATGATATATGTGTGGATGCTCGTTATCTAGGTAATGTCATAGCTGTCACCCCTTTTTGTCCTCGGTAAGCATACGAGTGTTGAAGAGCGCTATCCTAGAACAACGTCCAAGTTTTGATAATATCATAGTTGTCGTCTCCAATTAAGTTCTCTCTTAGGAGCCTAAGCCTGTACACGTGGTTGCTAGCCCTTGAACGTTGCGCTTCGAAGACCTATATCCATGCCTTTGCTTGACCTTTAGCCAAGCTTAGTTACCTTGAATGCTTGCATGTGTCGTGGTTGTCTCGCTCCTATGTGGGAGGACCCTGCTCAAAAATCCTTGTCGGGCCTCATTGCTCCTTCTCCTACAGATGATCTGGTGCAACGCTAATCGCTATCTACCCTGACTTTGGAACCTTTTCCTCGCAGACCATGTCATTGCTTTATCAACTGAATCTCTAGTCAGTGCATTGGCTCTGTCCCTCGAATCTCATTTATTTTTGCCTCCAACCCTTTCAAGTCTCTGGATGTTTATCAGTCTTGATCTCATGTTGCTACTCGGCAAGACCAAATCTCATGTTAATCTTTATCTGGTAATCACCTTGGTGGACACAAGGTGTATATGGAAATAAAGCAAGAGTCCCCTGCTCAGTTGTCTTCGGCACTTAAGCTATGTTCTCTTGCGCTATGTTTTGACCTTCGGATCACCTCCTTGTTGACTCCTAACCTTGTGACTACCTTTGCTTGCTATTCGTCCTTCACATGGTGCTTGCTCCTATGCAACCAAATTTGTGCCACGTGAAAATTCTTGTGGGTTGTATGTTTAGTAATGGTACCACGATTAGCGATCTATGGTGCCATGATGAAAACGAGAGCCTCCTGGGGGCGCGCACACAGGGTTGTGCTGCTCGGCGCACGCTGGTATCGAGGTTCCTAATCATGATCCATTGCAGAATTGCACCGATGTGTTATTTTCACGTGAGCTCTTCCTTGGTTATCTCTTCATATCTACTCGAAGGATCCTTATATCAGACCAAAAGTAGTAGAGTTTCCTTCTAAAGTTGCAAAGAGGATAACCTTTGAAGAATAGGTCACTAACATAAACATTAACAGACTGCAAGAGGTGGTAGACAAGTGACTCTACTTGACGGTCCCTGTAATTACGTCGGTCATCTTGTCAGCAACTTATGTCATCCCCGTTGGATCAAAAAGGGCACACAACACTTAAAGTTGGACAAGTTATCAGTTGGATGATAAATGGACCATGATATTATGTCCTATGATAGGTCACCTAGTGCTTATGAGCTTTTTATCTTAGCCTTGATCTTTAGGTGCAAGATGCTCCACCGACCTTCAATGGCGTCCATCTGTTTATGCTTCGACCACAATTCTTATTGTCAACAATGAAGATTTGGAACCTTTTTGGTGTTGAGAGATAACCGATTAGTTACCAGTAGGAAGGTTAATCTCTAGCTAGGTAACGACTCTTTGGTAACTATGAAGGCCAGATCTCACAGAACAATGTTAAGCAAAGAAACAACAAAGCCGGTCAGCGATGCCAGTACTGCTTTCTTCTCCAAGCCTTGTGTCGTCAAGTCAATTCCATCTTGGACAATCACACAGATAGGGTAGGATGCTGTATTAGCTAAGTAAAGAGCTAGAGAAAACACGTCCCTAGTTTCGGTCGGCATCGTTATGTATATGGTGCTATCAAAGGATTATTCTGGATTCTATTGGATGAAGCACAGAAGGATAATTAGAGACATTCCCTTATCTTTGTAGGATTGTCACTCCACGTGAAGTATGCATTGTGCCCTACAAGAACATCCCATCGGTTCAATGCTTGTGCATCGTGGAGTTGGTGTCTAAATCAACGGTTGAGGTTGTTTCCTAAGAGGCATGTAAGGAAAACCCTAGCCTCCATCTTCAGTGAGAAAGCTACCGCTATCATAAAGAGAATTAGAGAGTGCAGAACACACTTCCCAATGGGTGAATCCTAGGAAAAGAAGAGCGGGAAAAATTGTCGAGATCTCATGGCACTCAACCGGTTATCTTTAAGCTGGTGATTAGAGGATCAACATGGTTGAATTCACACCAAACTTGGTAAGCTCATTCCTCGCTTAAGATACTTCGATGTCTTAAGTTGGTTGAATAAAGCATCAGATTTGAGAGATATTTTGATAGTTCGGTCCCAAAATTTTAGAACAAAGCAATTTTGGTAGATGATTTGTTTGGATAGTCAAACGGTGTCCATTTGAGCTGAATTTTGGTCAGTAGTTAAAGGACTCTTGGATATAAATGCCTACCAAAATTTGTGCACCATGGAGCAGCAGTTTGAAGGATATGAACTGATTACCGAGAGGTACAAAATCTATGATTTCTCTACTGACTAATATCATCCCTTATATTAGAAGGTTGTGTTTGTAGCTCAGGTCAAGTTGGTAATGTGATGATTGTTAATACTTTATATGCCCTAGAGAAGACTCCTGGCATCCTTTTGTGCCTTGCTTTTGCCCTCTCATATCAACAATGCTTGAGCATTCGAGGTGTTCTACAAGTCAATTTGTGCCATTACGAGTAGAAAACAATTCGAAAAGTGTTAAACAACAGATTTTAGACTTTGATTTTGAGTTGTTGATTGACATTAGTAAGGAAGCTTCAATGTCAAATGTAGTTCAACAAAGCTAATTTTGCGTCAGTGCAAGTCAACCCAACTTACTACGCCACTGCACCATGAAGGCAAATTGTGCTCAACCTGCTTAGTAGTGTACTATTTTTCTAGTCGGTGTATACTTGCAGCTTTCATTGACCTTTAGGCCTCGCTGTCATCATTCTTCAGCAATGTTTTCCTTGGCGGACTTGTCCTTTGGTACCTTCCATGTGTTTTACCCAAGAGGTTGCATCAGATTCAACCCAGATGACTGTTGCTGCTTGGATACGAGGATTCCCTCAAATAATGATCGTCGAAAACGCTGAGTCAACAGAGTCAGCTATCACATTCACCGCTCACTCAATGGACTCAGATAATACAATGTTATTATTAGAGAAAGAGAACTGCACCCATGAAACATTATGTAGTTTTCCATCGGTTGACATCTGAGTGATTGAACGGTTATGACCAACATAGATATTGTCTGTGGTTACTCGGTTTCTCACAACCTCAGCGGATGGTTACTCTGTCTGTGATCTCATTCCTTATGAATGGGTGTACTCAAGCTACTTTGGTAGAGGACTGCTTTTCGAACTTTGTGAATGAACATGGAACCATTCTAATGAGTAGCTTTCAGAAGCTTGCAGCCTAATGCAAAGTTCACATGGTCCATGCTATATTCATTAGGGAATTAGAGATTGTGGGTAATTGGTTTATGCTCCGTAGTACTCTCCATATCCCAAGAATGAAGTATTGTGCTGTCTTGGATTCATCCCAAAGTAATAATGCTTCATGGAAGCCAATGAAGGAAATTCTTCAGACAAAACTTACTACAAAAGGCAAGTATTAGAAAGTGTCTTGGCCCTCCTTCGCAGCCAGCCGGCCAAGCCCCAGCGCACTCGTCCTCCCGTGCACAGTTCGTCACCGTCGGGCTCCATGGCCGTTTGACCGCTGGCGCTTAGGGCCAGCCACCCTTAGGCTGTCGTAGGTCAGGATGTGAACACCCACTGGTGCGCGCTAGTCCCAGGGCGACTGCGCAGCCCCGCCCTTGCTGTCATCGGCGCTGGAGCGCCAAAAATCGGGCCAAGCACCAGCCTCCCCTGCTCCAGTTTGCGAGCAGGGGCCTCGTGCTCAAATAATGAAGAAGGGAGGGGGTTAAGTGAAGAATCCATGACTTAGATGAATAGTGCCTTAATGGATCTATTTGTTCGAGTTTAATTTGTGGAAACTGCAGGGTCCCCGATGCAAGATCTACATCCCTTTTCTTTGGTTTTTGAAGATTTGGATGATCAACTTTGCAAATTGATAGTAAATATTACAAAAAATTGTAAAATAGTAAATGAGGACTTTCTGGAATCCTTGTAAAATTATATATGCAGTAGATCTATAATATGGCATGCTTTAGTTTAAAGTTTTTGCTGTAAAAATCAATTTATACAGTTAGGTTTTTAATACTAGTTGTGTCTTGTGTTTTTCATAACTATAGTTGTTGTGCTCAAATAAATGTAAAATTTTTATGGAGTGCTACTAATGTGATGGTTGATGTCTGGTAAAAATTTGAGGATTTTAGTCTTGATGGTTTAAGATCTATAAAAATAACAAATGCCGATGGTTTAAGAGCTATAAAAATAACAAATGCCCTGTGTTGCTTTGCTCCTATTCTGAATAGGCCTGCATGTTTATATTAATTGGCTCAGTTAAGTTATGAATCATGCCTTAATGACAATTAATGAGTTGTAGTACTTTTCTTAAGATTTTCAAAAAGATAAATAGTATAATTTTTGGTTAAGTAGATTTTTAGTTATAGTTGCTTAAATTTCTGTGGCTGTTTCTACCCAAACCCAGACAGGGTTGCCTTGTTGGTACTATGGGGCCTTTTTAAGAGTAGAGTTAGTTGTAGGTGTTTATAAAAAAAATGTTTAGAATTTTCTAAGATTTCTAAAAAGTCTAGAACCACATTTATTGGACATGTAAAACTCTAGTTATAACTGTTTAAAGTGGCATATCTGATTCTGTCCATGTTTTGGACAGAGATGCATTCATTTGATTAATTGACCTTGTTAGCTATAGAATAATCTTATGATGATAATAATAAAGTTGTAGGTAACTTCATAAGCTTTTCAAAAAGTTATGATTCATGTTTGTAGGAGGTCCAGAACTCCCAGTTATGCTTCTCTAAAGTTCTTATCAGTTTTGTGTACCACTGCTGTTTGGGTTGCATGTGCAATTATTTTCGTGGTGTAAATGATGTTTGCTGTGGTTGTAGTGAGTACTGAAGTTATAGATAATTTCATAATCTAGCTTGTGATAAATTTTCATGACCATAGGCCTGATAATTTACTTGCTATAGATTTTACAATTTCATTGTCAGATTTTGCATGCTCTCTGTACAGATCTGAATGATTGTGTTGTTTGACTTAGCTAAGCTTTGAATCATGTCTTGGAGATATTATAAGAAGTGTAGTGATTTTTATGAGCTTTCCAAATTGTTAAAGATCACACCTTTTGGTGGTATAAATCTCCAATTATAAGCTTGTGAAGTTGCATGGCAGAATCTGTCCAAGTCTAGACATAGATGCTCAATTGTGCTTGATTGGCCTTGTTAATTGTGGAATCACTTTGTGATGATAGTAAATATGTTTTAGATAATTTAATAAGATTTCTATAAAGTTAAGGTTCATGCTTATTTGATGTCTATAACTCCAGTTATACATTTTTGAAATTACTACTACTTTTCTATCCTAGTTCTGTATAGATCTAAAACATTGGCATGTTTGACCTAGTTAGATTTGGAATAAGCTTTTGGTGATAATAACAATGTTGTAGGCAATTTCATTAGCTTTCCAGAAAGTCTAGGGTCACCCTTGTTGGATGCTTATATCTCTAGGTATGGTTAAAACAAATAACTGTTGTGCTGCTGTCCAGATTTCTATACATGTGCTAGGTGATTGCTTTAGCTTGCTCTTGTTTTGGCTAAATAGGTTCGTTAGTTCTTGATCGATGCATGGGTGCAATATCTGAACTTAAGTTCACTTGTGTGCCATGCCTAGTATGCTTGCTATCCCTCTATAATAGGTTGTGTGATGTTTAGTTAAATAACTCTAGGTGCCTATGTCTTGCATGATCTTAGGTTGCCTTGAATGCTATTATGTGATGCATCTCATATTATCATTCTTCATATTCATGCACTTGCATCTCATCTAGGTATGCTAGATGAACCATGTGAAGGTCGGGATGTTGGAGCCAAACCCGATGATGGTGTATGGTGGACCTATCCCGAAGATGGAAGGACCCCTGGAGTACATGCCTGAACAGGAGATGCTCACCAAGCGAGTGTCGTCTAACAAACACTAACCTAGTGTTGGATCATAGGCAAGCCCCGGAGCATTCTAAGTCTCCCATGTTTACAAAAATACTACTTGAGTCCTTTATGTTTGATGTATTAGGTTATAAGAGTTGATTGGAACCACTTGATGCATATAATTTCCTTGTCCAGCAATATATCTTTAACCCTGTGTAGGTCCAGGATCGAATATATGCTTAGCCATGCTTAGACCAGTAGAAGTCGGTTGATTTCCTATCACCTGTGAGATATATGTGGATACCGAAGCACAGTTGGCTATATTTGCCATCGTGGAAAAGAACCATGGGGTAATGTAAATGGAGGCCGGGCGGAGTCTATGTGTAGGATGACTCATGTGATTCTGTTTGTGCCGATTAAGGACCATACCATTGTTGGTGCTTTTAACAATGTTGAATGCATGCCTCTCACTTAGCTGGCCAGATAACTCGTTTCTACCACGAAGCCGAGTAGCTCAACTCAGGCCGGGCTCCGTTCTATAAAAGTGCGCACTCTGGATGGAAGTAAGGATATGCGGGGAGCGGATCAATAGATCATGGGCAAGCATGACCTAAGCGACCTAGTCTAGGACCGTGGGTAGGCATGTCTTGAGCGACCTAGCTACCGTTAGTCCCTGATTGTGCAGCACTGGGTGAACCTACGAAATGTGGACCTGAGTTGTACCAAAGCTAACCTAAGACTATCTTGGCGTAGGTATGTCTGGGTTTGTGTTAGGAATAAATTCCCAGCTGGTTGAAATCGATTCGAATCGCCGTCTCTCCTAGACAGTGAGAAACCTGGCTACTCCCAACATCGTAGTAACTGGATTATGGAATATGATGGTTATGATGAACATGAAATTATTACACCGGCTATGGTACTATTATTATGCTATCAAATGATATACCACATGTTTGGCACAGGTTAGTTGCTAATCTAGAGATGAATAACTATAATTAACTTGATGACCAAAGTATAATTGTACAACTGAATTAGTCACGTTTTATGCAAAATGTTGTCAAACTAGCTCTACTTATAGAGCCTTGCATAATCCTTGGAGTCACTTTATTTCTGGTTTATGACGGGTAAGTCTAGCTGAGTACATTCGAGTACTCAGGGTTTATCCCACCATGTTGCAGGTGAAGTTCTCGGCCTGCTGAAGATGGTGGCTAACCGTCGGTGGGCTCGGTGATTCTATATTTATTTCTCATCTATATGCTTTTAGCTGAGGATGTCACTTATGCTAGCAATGTATTTGGAACTTATATTAATGTAATCATTTGGAAGCTATGTTGTTTTCACTAATCGGTTTTGAAACCCAAACTTGTACTATTATTTATGAACCCATTTGTAATATTATTTCCGCAGCAACTCTGTGTATGTGATGTGTATTTGCTTAATCATGCGATCTTAGTTGTGATGTTGATTTACCGAGGTCCTTCGTGATACTCGGTGGACTACCGAGTTTATATAAGTGAAAGTATGCGCGTGTCAACGTGTTAGCGGGGACAGCCGTACTTGATCTTGTATAAATTGGGCGGTTCTATCACACTTATGAACTAGAGTATAGTTATCGTGTTATAATCTTGATATATGAACTAGTCTATAGTTTATGTGTCATAAAACTATCACTCTTAACTTTATGCTTAAACACTCATATAACTTATAGAATTAGAATTAGAGCAAAGTTGAGGTGGCGGTTCATCGTGCCGTAAGGTGTGCCCAAGTTTTTTACCTGTCGATCCGTAGGGTTAGGGACCCAGGAGAATTTGGGTAGTTTCTGTATACGCAAGCGTGGTGCTTGGGTATGGAGAGACAGGTGAATGCATTGTCCCTTTCCACGGTTGAGGGGTAGACGGTTGGTGGTGACAGTCCTGTCCATCCCTTGTAATCCCCCATGTTCTACTATGGTGTAGGAGTCTAAATTGTCACATGAGGTTGCTGGCAGACCAGTACTCGGTGGCCTCCCAACCTACTTCACACTTAGCCCTAAGACTAATTATGTAACTTGTATGATCATTAACTAATCTTTGTATGACTATACTAAACCAATGCTTGCTCAACTTAGATTATTCTTTTACTCTTTCTCTTTATTTTATCTTTTGAGGAATGCCAAGTGTGTGTCCACTATCTTAAAATCACCGTTTTTACCCCTGCTATAAACATTGGTGTACTTGCAAGCATTATTATTCAAGTTCATATCCATACTAGACTCTTAATCAAATACCTTCCTTTGGGAAATATAAATAATGATATCCTAAATACTTCCGGGTGAAATGCTACAATGATAGCTCCATGCGCTTGAGGATAAATATCTAAAATTGTTAAGGAACTATCTAGGCTATTACTTAGTTTGCTAATCATTAGTGACGACGCTAAGAAATACCAACAAGCATTTCTGGCGCCGTTGTCGGGGATGGATTCTAACTCCATACTTGGTGATTGCGTTTAGAAATGCCAACAAGAATTTCTGGCGCCGTTGCCGTGGAAGGCATATTGATTAAAGAATCTAGTAGGACATGTTCATGATAATATGCATGTAAGGTAGCTATTGTTTATGTAGGCTAACTTTGCTTGTTTTCTCCCGTTGTGGATGAAAATAGGATAGTGTATGATGGGTTACAAACTGCCAGAAAACTACATCAAAAATCCGGAGGCACTCCTAAGGAAGAAACGGTCCCATACCGCTTCTTCTTCTACCACTCCACCGACAGTCGAACTAGTCACCCCCGCACCATCCGCTATTCCAATCATGGCCAAGACCCTCTGCGACTACTCCACCCCCGCTGTTGCCAACGTGCCCATTAGGCCGGCTATCAACATCAGTGATGGGAACTTCAAGCTCCGCACCGGCCTCATCATGATGGTGTAGGTGAACCAATTACATGATTTGCCAAGCGAGGACGTGAACGCGCATCTCCAACACTTCCTTGAGTTGTGCGACACGATCGTCATCAAGGATGTCGCACCTGAGAGCATCAGGCTCTGGTTGTTTCCCTTCTCTCTCTCGAGGAAGGCAAAGTAGTGGTTTTACAAGAAAAAGGAAGCTGTGAAGACATGGGACAAATGTTCCATGGCGTTCCTCGCCAAATTCTTCCCCATAGGCAAAACCAATGCCCTAAGGGGATGAATTTTCAACTTCCAACAAAGCTCCATGGAAACCATTCCCGAGGCATGGGAGAGGCTTCAAGACTACATCCAAGCATGCCTGCACCATGGGAATAAAAACTGGTTAGTGCTCCAAAATTTTTATAATGGATTAATACCCATGTCTAGAGGCCACCTCAACGCTACTGCTAGAGGCGCCTTCCTTTCCCTCACCATTGATGGAGCCATGGCTCTCATCAATAAAATGGTGTCAAATCAAAGTTGGGGGGAGGAAAGGAAAACACAAAAAGGAATGCATATTGTGAAGGAAACGGATATGCTTTCCGCAAAAATAGATCTTTTGATGAAAAGACTAAAGGAACGGGCCCAAGAGAAAGATGCCATGATGGGCACCATCCAGGCCATGGACTCACACATGGTGTGTGAAGTCTGTGGGAACGTTGGCCATTCGGGGAATCATTGCCCCAAAACCCACAAAGAAGCTGCCTTCATCAACGACGGGTTTCGCCAACCAGGTACTAACGGGTGGAATAACCAATCCCGCTCGCAAGGTAATTCAAACTACAACTCAAATTACAATTTGAATCAACCTTCCTTCAAAGACTTGGTATTAGGCCAAGCAAAAATTAATGAAAATATTACAATGAAATTAATGTCAAATGATAAAATGCTTGAAAATATATTTCTTGTTTTGGGTTAGGTTCACCACACTTTTAAGAGGGATGTAAACTTAGGTGGTCTGAGAAAGATAGAGTGCTCAAGCATAAAAATAAAATAAAAAATAGACACTCAAGCACCTCATGAACACTTAGATATAGTTTTGGGAGTTTTGGCCGTCGAAAGTGCCGACGCTAGCCGGAAGTGCTGGCTCTAGAAGTCCTGGCTCCTGTTGGAACTCCCGAGCCCTTGTGACTTAGTTGCCTAGCTCAGCCATCTATCGGAGGTCCTGACGAGAGCCGGTAGTGCCGGCTGTCGAAAGTCCTAGCAGTTGTCGGCAGTTCTGACTCTGGCCGAGTCAGCCAAGTTGACTACGTGTTTGAACAGTGCTTTTCTTAGGCGCCGGAAGTTCCAGCGATCTATGTTGGAACTTCTGACGCAGATCTGAACGGTTGGATTGTACCTTAGAGTATAAATAGCTCTCTCCTCTCTTCTAACCGTTACCCACTCATTCATTGCGACCAAACTCTATCCAAAACTCCTCCCAAGCATTCAAGGCTCTCCTCTTCTCTCCCCTTTGCTCCTAACTTTGATCCCCCCAAGGATTTAAGTGATTGGAGAGTGGATTGAGTGAGAGAATCACTTTGGCAATCTTGAGCACTTAATTTCTTCATCAAGTCGATTGGATTTGTGTCTATTACTCTTGGAGCCTTGCTCCTAGCTGGCTCAGCATCGTCCAAGAGCTTCTATCTTGTGGAAGAGTCTTAGAAAGTTTGTATCACCCTTGATTTTTAGTGGAAAACTCAAGTGACCTTTGTGGTTTTCGTGAGAGAGGCAAGGAGGTGGAAGAGACTCCAACCTTTGTGGTCACCTCAACAATGAGGACGTAGGAGCTCCTTTATGGGGTTACCGAACCTCGGGATAAATCCTTGTGTCCCGCGTGCTTGTTGTTGTTGTTGTTGTTGTGATTTGTGCTATCATATTTGTTCCTAGTTGTCTCTCTTCCTCCCAAAGCTTCTTCTAGGGTTGGACTCAATCTATGGAGTGGAAGCATTTCGGCGTCAAGGGAGTGACCCTACATGTCTACCTAACCACTTGGAAGTGGGTTTGTAAGAAATTTTGCACTCAAAGTTCATTTTAGCACTTGTAGTAAATTTCCCGTAGGAGTTGGAACTGCCGACTGTTTGCGTTGGAACTTCCGACAGTCAGAAGTTATGTCCCAAACTGTCGGAAGTTCCAGCAGTTGCTTACTATTGACTTTGAGTTTATGTAGAATTTTTTAGATACGCCTATTCACCCCCTCTAGGCATTGTTTAGATCCTTTCAATTGTTATCTGAGCAAGGTCTTCTTTTAGCGCTTCACCACGTGAGAAGAATCAATGTCAGACTCCAAAAAGATGCGAGCCAATGCCGAAGAGATGGCCAAGTAAATTGCAAAATAGTTGATGGCTCAACAAATCAAAATTTTCCAAGATGAAATGAAGAAGATGCAAGATGAGTTGAGCAAGATGAAGGAAGAGCTGAGCAAGAAAGTAGAAGATGCTATAAGTGGGAAGAATGATGCAACCAAAGACTATGCAAGTGATGTTGGAGCAGCAAATGACAATGTTCAAGGAAAGGGAGTCTACTCAAGTATTGGGTTTGACTATGGACAACTCATAAAATGTCCATCTAAGCATTTCCCCACCGTCAACCACGGCAAGCCACCTCACTTTGATGGAACAAGATACACCGATTGGGCCTACAAGATGAAGATGTTCCTCATTGCCACAAGACTTTGGAAAGTTGTGGATGTTGGTGTGATGATTCCTACCAATGAAGATAGAGAAATAACTCTGGAAGAAGCTTTTAACCTCCATCAAAATGCACAAACCATGTCATTGCTTGTCTCAAGTTTGGGTCCGGATGAGTTCAACAAAGTGAATGGAATGAAAAGTTCTAAGCAAATTTGGGAAGCTTTGAGAACATCATTTGAAGGAGACAAGAGCATGAGAAAAGGCAACATTGAGCTACTTCAGGGTGAATTGGAAAGATTTGTGTTCTTGCAAGGTGAAACAACTCAAGAAATGTTTGATAGGCTTATGGCATTGGTCAACCGCATATGAGCTCTTAGAAGACCCGATTATGATGAGATGACACCCCAAGAAGTTCTTTCAAAGCTCAAGCATCATGAGTGTCTAGATGAAGATGCAATCAATGCTCACAATCAAAATTCTAATGCAATAGGATACAACAAGAATGCAGCCCTTAAAGCTACTCAACAACATGAAGTTCAAGGTTCAAGTCAAGTGAAGAAAAAGAAAGCAAAGGATAATTCCTCTAGTGAAGAAGAAGATTCCGATGAAGAGGTTGCATTTGTGATTAGAAATCTTAGAAAATTTATGAAGAAGAGCAACTGCAAGACCTATGGTGATGGGAAGAATAGGTACATGAAGAGGTTTTGCTATGGGTATGGTCAAACCAGTCACTTCATAGCCGATTGTCCTCATGAGAAGAAGAACAAGTACAACAAGGATGACGACAAGAAGAACAAAGACAAGAAGAGAGGTGAAGCTCATCTTAATGAAGAGTGGGAGTCAAATGATAGTGACTTAAGTGATGATGAGAAGAAGAAGAAAGAAGCCGCAAACATCGTCATCCACCACTCTTCATCACCGACCATGATCTTCCCCAACTCGACTTCACCACCAAAACTCTTCCCCAACCTATCTTCATCATCGAGGCTCTTCTCCAACCTCATCGACAACGAATACTACACTCCAACTTGCCTCATGGCTAAGGGGGAGAAGGTACATGACTCACCCGATCCTTCTAGTGATGATTATGATAGTTGTGATGAGAATATAGAAGAAATTTAAGCAGCCATGATGAAGAAAATTTGGTAAAAAGGCCTTCACCAAGATAAAAACCCTAATGAAGAAATTAGAGAAGAGAGATAGGTGCTTGGAGTTGCAAGGTGAAATAATCACTCAAGAGAGAGATAAAAACCATGCACTTGAAGCATCTATCACCGAGGAAAGAATGAAGGTTGAGAAGTTAACCGTAGAATTGTCTTTAGCCAATGACTCAATTGGGAAATTGACTAAGGAACATCTTTGGTTAATGACACAATAGCTAGCCTTAAGAATGAGAAAAGTATAGCTCAAGAAATCCTCACACGCTTGGAAGAAAAATACCGAAATTTTGAGTTAAACTATAGCACTCTTTGGGCTAGCACTTTAACTTCTCCTAAGGCAACTGAAGACTCTAATGTATCCACTAGTAATGGTTGTAAAAAATACTATAAAATTGATGTAAATGCATATGCAACTAACCTTGTTGAGCTAGAGAAGAAAGACAAGGAGATACATAGGTTGAAGATGATCTTGAAGAATGGGTGCAAGTGTCACGCGCAATCCAATAAGACCTACAAGTCATCAAGGCACCCATCAATTAAGGAAGGCATGGGCTACAATAGGTATATGGGAAGGCAAATGGAAGGAACATGATCAATGGTGTGCCTTGTGTGAAGTTCAACAAGGGCGTTGCTCTTGATGAGCTCATCATATGCAAGGCAAACAACAAGGTCTACATTCCCAAGATTGCACCTACAAGTGACAAGACAATCAAGTCAAAGCAAGTGGAGGCCCCTAAGCCACAAGCACCACTCCCACGATGCTATGCTAGTGACTAAATGTGTTGTTGGGGCAAGGATGGCAAGATCATGGTGAAGCATGTTGGTGCCCACAAGAGGAAGGAGATTATGAGGAGTGTTTGGGTGCCCAAGTTTTATGTGACTATTGATGGTCCTTAACTATCAATTTTGACCATCAACATTGCACTAAAATGGGAGTAAACAATAACATAAGTAGTGATTTATGTTTATAATTCACCTATTTCCCCTTGTACTTGGAGATCTTTGCTCATGCAGGAAAACTATACAAAAAATATCAAATATCAAGCACTAGAAGTAATTGGAGCACGACAGGGCCACCATGGGCCACTTGGTGGGGTCGCCTGACCCCACCTTGCATCAGCCAACGTGGCACTCTAGTGCCACCTCACCAGTCTGTGGGAGTGGCCAAGAAACACATGCCAAGCCTTCTCCACCATTGATCCCAAGTCGGTGCAAGATCAAGGGCTAAAAATGTGCATCACATGGATTGTGGAAGCCACCATGTCTATGTTGGTGCTCAAATGGACAAAGGGGCTTCATACCCACACTCTACTACACCTCCAAAGGCCTCACACCAAAGAGGAAGGGCCTACTCATCAGTGGTCGGTCGCCCAATGCCGAGGGCTGTCGCTTGACGGTCAACTTCCACCAAACCGACTCATTTTTGGTCACGTGCAAGAAGACACCAAATGGAGCAACGTGGTGCGTCGGTTTGAGGTGGTTCATTGGTGGTTTGATCCAAGGGCAAGGAGGGCATGTCACATGGATTGATGACATGGCAATGGAGTAGCCCCTACTCCACTTTAGACTATAAATAGGACCCCTCTCACACAAAAGAGAAGTTGTCTCTCTACTCTCTCAAGATGTAGCTCTAGTAGTAGTTAGTCTTGGTGGGAGCTCTACTCTAAGTCTGGAGCTGTCTTCAGGAGTCTGGTATAGCTTGGTCTTTCTCTTGTAATACTTTATTTATTTCAATATATTACTTTCTATGCAAGTACTATTTCAAGTCTTTTACCTTAAGTACTAGTCTTGTTCTCTAGTTATACTTTGGTGATGTTTATATTACCTTTGATTAGTGGTAAGCTCTCATTGCATGGGTTCTTTGTCACTAGCTAGTGCTCTAGTCTTGATCAAGCTAGGGTAGTATCAAAAGGTGTAAGCGTGGTGCTTATACTATGGGGTACCTTGGAACATGGCTAGGCCCCCGGATGGATTGGGGTAGTTGGCAGGTGGTGAAAGCCCTATCTATCCTATGTATTCCCCCACGTTAGGCATAGTTATTAAATCATAGGGCTTGTTGTGCTTCGTGTTCGGTTAAATCCAACGCAAGTACGCCCCAAAGTGTGATTGCATCCTACCTTGCACTACTAATCTTGGTTTATCTGTATTATCATAGTATGTTGCTAGAGTTGTGCTTGAATAGAAGTAATTTAGGATTCTTGTGCTCTCTCTCTCTTTCTTATTGTCCTCCTATTTAGTTATGTTTCCGCTTTACCTTTTCATGAATGTATCTTCTATGTGTCACCCCACTTTATTGTATGTCGCTTACCTCCACTTTAGTCTAGTCGGTATACTAGTTAGTAGATATGTGATGGTTAACTATCACTATCTTTAACCATAGCTTCCCTGTAGATAAATACGATACCCTAGAATGCTCCCGGGTAAAATGCTATGATGATATTCTGTGCGCTTGCGGAATTATCTACTTGAGCATAAGAAATATCAATAAGCATTTCTGGCGCCATTGCTGGGGATACAAACCTAGTAGCGACGTTAAGAAGTGTCAACAGTGACTAACCCACTAGGACCCAAATCTTTTTGGATACCTAAAACAAAAGCTTAATTTATCTTTGTAGGAATATTCCTCCGATGGAACAAGTTGGGTGTTGGATAGTGGATGCACCAATCATATGACCGGAGAGAAGGACATGTTCACATCATTCCAACCTAGTCATGACCAAAGTGTAAACATTGTTTTTTGTGACAATGGAAAAGGAGTTCTTAGTTTGGGTAAAATTGCTATCTCAAATGACAATTCAATTTCCAATGTTTTACTTATGAATTCGTTGAGATACAATTTGTTGTCTGTTTCACAACTTTGTGAGATGGGTTACAATTGTCTCTTTGCGGATAAGGGTGTGAAAGTCTATAGAAGAGAGGATTCCTCTATTGCATTTATAGGTCATCTAAAAGAGAAACTCTATCTAGTTGATTTCACATCAAATAGAGTAAATCCCGAGACTTGTTTAATGGCAAAATCTAGCATGGGTTGGTTATGGCATCGCCGACTTGCCCATATTGGGATGAGGAACTTGGCCAAACTTCAAAAAGGCGAACACATCCTTGGACTAACAAATGTTTCTTTTGAGAAAGATAGAATTTGTAGTGCATGCCAAGCCAGAAAGCAAGTTGGAGCCAAACATCCCGTTAAGAATGTTGTGACCACCGAAAGGCCATTGGAATTGCTTCACATGGACATATTTGGACCCGTCGCTTATATAAGCATTGGTGGTAACAAATATGGTTTTATAATTGTTGATGATTATTCTTGTTTCACTTGGGTATTCTTTTTGCATGATAAGAGTGAAGTGCAAGGCATCTTCAAGAAGTTTGCAAGAAGAGCCCAAAATGAGTTTGATGTCAAGATCAAGAGAGTTAGAAGTGACAATGGGACAGAGTTCAAGAATACCAACATTGAAGAGTTCATTGATGAAGAAGGAATCAAGCATGAGTTCTCGGTTCCCTACACTCCACAACAAAATAGAGTTGTGGAGAGGAAGAACCGAACACTCATAGAAGCCGCAAGTGTAATGTTGGATGAGTACAAGACTCCAACAAATTATTGGGCGGAAGCGGTCAACACGGCATGTCAAGATATCTACCACTTGTATCTTCACAAGAAAAGAGAAAAGACCACCTATGAACTTCTAACCGGTAAAAAGCCTAAGGTGCACTACTTTAGAGTTTTTAGATCTAAGTGTTTCATACTTAACAAGAAATCCAAAAGCTCAAAGTTTGCACCAAAGGTTGATGAAGGTTTCATGCTTGGTTATGGTACTAACGAACATGGATATCGTGTTTTCAATAAAACCACCGGTTTAATTGAAATCACGATAGACGTGACTTTTGATGAAACTGACGGCTCTCAAAAGGAGCAAGTCAATGTTGAGATTGTAGGTAATAAAGAAGCTCCGCATAAAGCTATCAAGAAGCTTGCCATTGGTGAAATAAAGCCCATTGAAGTACAAGATGAAGATGAATACACCATTGTGCATGTTGATCATGATCCTACCATTCATCATGTTTCATCCAATGAACATGGTGAAGCTTCTGCATCAAGAAATAACCAAGATGGAAGATCAAATGATGCACAAGGTCATACACATGAAGATGGTGCTATCAATGGTGATGAGCAAGCACGACCTCAACTCAACAATCAAGAAAGAAGTGAAGACAACCCTCCACAAGACCATGGTGTTGATCCTCAAATCAATCAAGACCATGACGGTGAAGATGATGGCCCCATCCAAAGAATATCTCAAGTGCCACATCCAAGAGTTCATCATTCTATTCAACGGGATCATCCCGTTGATAACATATTGGGGAGGATTCGACGAGGGGTAACGACATGTTCTCGTTTAGCAAGTTTTTGTGAACATTACTCGTTTGTTTCTCCTTTGGAACCTCATAGGGTGGAAGAGGCACTTGATGTTCTGGATTGGATGATAGCCATGCAAGAGGAGTTGAACAACTTCACTCAGAATGAAGTCTAGTCCTTTGTGGAAAGGTCCAAGCAAAATGTGATTAGAACCAAGTGGGTCTTTCGCAACAAGCAAGATGAGCATGGCATGGTGACAAGGAATAAGGCAAGGTTGGTGGCTCAAGGATTCACTCAAATTGAAGGCTTCGACTTTGGGGAGACCTATGCACTGGTGGCAAGGCTAGAATCAATTCGCATTTTTCTAGCCTATGCTACGCATCATGATTTCAAGCTATATCAAATGGATGTGAAGAGTTGTCACACCCAAAATTTCTATTTTGGGATGTGACAAGAAAACACTAAAACAAACCAATGATTTTTAATAGTTTCTAAAATTTTCCCAACTATAGTTAAGTTGCTGACATTTTAGATAGAGGAAAAATGTGAGTTTCTAAAATTTTTGGAATACAATTTAATTATATGTTGCACTTCATGCCTTTGCATAGTGTTTTGAATGAAAAATGAGTTTAAATGTTTTTAAATGCGCCTAGGGTTTGATCCAAATCAAATTTCTCAAGATCTTTGATCAAGTTTCCATAACCTCAAATCCATGATGAAATCCTTGGAAACCATTCACCTTGATCCTTGTTCCAAAAACCTTGGCGGGTTTCCAAACTTTCATCTTGTAGCCCGGTCTCTCTTTCTCTCTTTTCTCCTCATTTTGGAGCATCTAATTCTTTCCGACTAAGTCTTCTCCAAAGCACTAAGTCTATGCTAAGTTAACCAATCATTGTATCTCATCCCTCTCATGCAATTCTACCATCACTTGTTCAAGCAAAATCGCTCACATGGTACATAACCAAGTTAATCTCAATTCTTCCCAATTTCTTGTCAACCTATGGCAGCCCTAACTTTGTACCCTCTTTCTAGTGGGCTTATTCTTTTCTCACCTTGGGCAACATCATCATGGACTCTTTCCCCTCTACCTTTTCTCCTCTTGATCAAAGCCCCCAACCCAAAAAGACCACAAGCAACCTGCCCTATAACTCTATCTTCGCTTCAGGCCGAATCCGGTCCAAACCTTGCCTTAGCTCTCACCATGGGTCAAAGCCCAACCATCCTCCTCTCCTTTGTGGTCCAACATCAAGACCAACCAGTCCTATATCTCTTCCTCTCCCCTCTCCCACGTCACCCCCCTGTAAGCCCTCTCCATCTTCCAAAAATATTGGGCCATGACCCTTTGCCTTCCTACCCATTCGTCTCCCATCCTTTGCCCCTTCATATACACCTCCCCCATCACCCTCACACCTCCCCCTTCATTTTCTCATGTGAGAAACAGAGGAGGGACGTCCCTACAGCTCCTCCTCCTTCCCCATGGCTGCCCCGATCAACCGCAACGTGAGAAGGATGTCCCGTTGTACTACATCGTCGTCACCGGCCGTCGTCGATGCATCTCCTCGTTCCCCCGCACCCTTCCCCTTGGTGAGAACACTCCATCATCTTTCCTACCTTGTTTTAATGTTCTTCTCTGCATATCAAGTACCTTAGATGATGTATGGTTGATCCCCGGCGAAGTTTACCTGTTGTATGTGTTGCTGTCCTCGCACCCAGTTTTGCTGCTGTTGACGGAATCGGCGTTCCTTGCTGTTTCGTTACTCCGATCATCAAACTCTTTGGTCAAATTGTATCTAACATCCTTTAACACACCTGTGTACGATGGTTTTGCGATAGGAGTTGAGAAACCAGAGATATCATCATCTCCGTGCCCGTTATTCCTACTGTTTGGTCAGAATGCAACTCTGAGTGGTTTTGGCATTCCCCGCTAATCCAATGTCCAAATCATCAAGAACTTGAACCTACATGTTCATGATATCCCTGTACATGATTCTACAAGTTGGTTCGGCTATCCAATCCCCGATGGCCGAGATATCAAGACCGAAGTGCCTACTACCCCTACGGTCCAAACAGCAGTCACCCTATTTTTGGCAACGACGTTCCCATTGATCCAGTGAACCCCAGGATGCATCCTTTGGCTAGACTATCATATATATAGTTGCACATGCCTCTGCAAAGTTTCATGGCTATATGACCGAAGACGAAAGATATATGTTCCTATTTTGTGCTCGCTGTCCCAGCTGCCCCGCAGACGCACTGATGCCGGTTGGCATGCGTGTTCCCATTGATTCACTGCTCCGGTGGTCAAGCCCTTCGACCACAATGTGTATCATATACTTGCACACATCTATACAAGTTGGTTTATTCATATGAACCACAACACCGAAGATATAAGCATCACCGTGTCGCTGCTCCTGCCATGTCAACAGCCCTGCAATACCATCTTGCAATCTCGTTCCGCGCCTAACCGATGGTCGAAACATCATGTCCTTTTGTCACAGTATGTTCCATGGAGTGCCTTGCAACCCCAACCAATGAATCACCATTTGTGTTTGTTATAACCATGCAACAATCATCGTATCCGTAGCCGACAGCTGACGTGCATATTCTGGATGCCTCGGCGATTCGCTGTGTTCCCCGCTAAACCGCTACATGAATTGTGGAGCTCTCTACCATGATCATGTGTTTCCTAGTTGCACATGATCCTACCAAGTTCTATGCCAACAAGTTCAATTTGTCTCTGCCTTTTCATGGTCACAGCCGCCACTACCCGCCGTTGTCCGCCACCGGGTACGCTCAACCGGTGCACAATTCACCATAATCGTGTTTCCCTTTGATCTTGAATCCACCTTAGTGCATTGGTTGATCATGATATGTTCCCAAGTAGCCTATACACATATCCAACCGTTTTTGTTCTGATAAATATGTTTATTGTAGTCCAAACTCCAACTTGCTCATATGAATTCACTCCTTCCCATCTATACCTTTCAACTCTCACATCTTTTAATCATGGCTCTTGTTTTAGTTAGTTTTTGAGCTCACATGATCATAGAACAAGACATATGCTTTCTAAACCTTTGTAACTTGTTTTTGTAATGCTTGGTGTACTATTTTAGGGTTATTTCCAGGTGCATGTGCTAGTTGATTGCTATTGATAGAAGAAGCTATGCAAGGAAAGGACTATCTAGAAGAAAGGTTTGAGAAGTTTGAGCAACAATTAGAGGCAAGTGTAACATGAGTTCCTTTGTTACCTAATAACCTTATAATCACTTTCATATGCATGTGTCTAATATGATGAACCACTAAGGACTTTACCTGGAACTTTTGTACCATGTTCCTTGTTACCCTGGGTTCATGCATATGGGTAGCTTTGCTTAGCTTGCAATCACCAAACGTTACAATGTTAATTTTGATTATTGACTTATGGAATCAATGGTTAAAAATGATGCTTTTGAGCAACATGGACAGAAGGGGGCTAGAGCATTGGGTCTTTTTTGGTGCTCTAGTCTGCCCTCTGTAAGGACTGAATCTTAAAACGACAACCTAGGACATTCGTACAACCTTGAGAATCAAAGTGGGCACAATCTTAGTTGTATAGCTAGTTTTATGTAGCTTGTTAGTAGTTACCGAATGTAACACCCTAGGTGTTAAGCTTGCATAATTTCACTTGCATTGCATGAGCATAATCATCATGCATTCATATATGAGCTTTTACATATGAAACATACAACTGAAACATGCCTTGTTATTTTATGTTTCCTTTGTGTATGCTTATGATCATGAGTGAATAAGTGTAAATGGTTGATGTTGGTCACTAAAGCACCTTATCTACGCTTAGGATGACTAATGGAACCATGTTCATGTAGATCACTTTATCTAATTAAGCTCCTAAAGTGATGATATGCTTGTTGACCTGGGAAGTATTATGTGTAACCAATGTATGAAATGCTTGTGTGACCTTAGGGATAAATTAAACATGTTTAGAATGTCACTATGAACAACTTTGGTATTCATAACTAGGGCTAGTTTGGTCTCTAAGTCATAGTTCTAGTGTAAGTCATCATGTGAAAGTGGTATGTTTGACCTAGGTTGAACTATGTCATAGAGCCTTTGCATGGATGTGTGCACTAAAGCAAAGTTGTAGTATTTGATGAGAGAAACAACTTTTATTTTTGGGTCATAGGCTAGTTCAGCACCTAACATGCCTAAATTTGGCTCACAAGAATCAATATTTCACAATTTTCAGCACTTAGGAAATTTTGCTAAGTCATTTGAACTGACAGTGTCGATGTACCCAACTTTGTGATGATCTAACTCCACAACCATAGGGAATTAGACTTTGATTTCTAAATAAAGTTTTAGCTGGTATGTAGATCTCCAACTCTTATTAAGGATTTGCTCGCTAACTCGGCACCGTTTAGGATTTAGAAGGGATTGAAAACTCACTGTCAGGCTCGTCATTAGACGCTGATGAACGTCGCGTTGCGCCGTGTCATGGCCGACCATGGGCAGAGATAGGCCGCCGTGTGGCCACTGCTGGCCGGCGTCGGGCCCCCGTCGCCGCGCGCTGGCGCTCGATATCTGAGACCCCGCGCGCCTCGATTCCACTCACTCGCGCTCACTCTCTCCCTCTCCACCGCTCTCTTGCTCCCGCCGCAGAGAACCGAGGGCCGCTGGGCAACCGAGCAGCTCCGCCATCGCCTAGCGCTCGCTCCACCACGCCATTACCGCCTCCAACTAGCCAACAGTTGCGTCGCATTTCCCTCTACCTCCTCGATGTGGTTTTTTGTACTAACTTTGAAAAATCATAAATTGAGTTGTACATGTCCATTTTTGGTGAACCAAATTTTGTTGTGTTCCTCATGAAGTGTAGTGTTTTATAAAAATATGAAATGTATCGTTTCTGGTATTTTTCATGGTGATTAAAATGTATTAAAATAAATGCTTTTTAAATGTTTACAATTTTGTAAAATATGTAACTTGAGCTAGGAATGTGTTAAAATTGTGATTCCAATTTGGCTGGTCTTGTATTGGCATGCTCTAGCTAAGAAAAATATTAAACTTGCAGTAAACTTGATTAAAATATGATCTTTCTATTTATCTATTAATAAAAGGTATTTTCTAAGGAAAATTATAGGGATAAAAATATGTAACATATTGCTACGCAAACTTTTGCATAGTAGTATGGCACTAATATGAAGCTAGGAAAAATATATAATCTGTTTTTTAACACTTTTCTATAGGGTTAACTATTTTTACTAAAATAGACCTTGCTAGATTGTCATTTTTTGTATAGCATGTTATACATGTACAAATGATATGAAATTTTCACAGTAGCCTATTGTGAGCACTAGGAAGCTACTGTAATTTTATTAGAATTTATTTTGCACATTTGGTATATGTTTGTTATTTCCCCCAATTATCTAATTAAATTAATAAAGGCATTTAAATAATTAAATTGTGCTTGACCATGATGTTTTCTATGGTTCTTGTGATGCATAATAACTGTTGATGTTAATAGTAAGGCTTAGAATCAATTGGTTGTATGCAACTAATTAATTATCGCTTTATAATTCAAATAAAGGACTGCATGTATAGTTTTGGTTGAATGGATGATTTAATGTTGATCATGGATTTTTTGTAAAACTTGTTAATAAAAAAGTTGTAGATAACTTACTAATGTACCATGTGTTAAATTTTCATGGTCATCGGCCTTAGGGTTTAAGAGTTTTGGCTGTTAGAAATTTGCTGCCATAATTGTTTATTATCTGGACAGATTTGATTGACCAAATTGTTTGACTTAGATAACTGTTGAATCACATTAAAGGTATTAAAATAAAGTTGTAGAAAATTTTATAAGATTTCCAGAATGTCCACAACCATACGATTTCGATGTATATAACTCTAGTTATGGTTAAAACAATTAGCTACTATTTTGTAGTTCGGTAAAAGAATTGCAGAAGCGTTTGCTTAAGTAATAGAGAAGAGATATGGACCTACTCAGTAGGATAGGATGCACTTGTTATTACTTTAACACCACACTGTTGAAAATACTTATGAGGATGCATTCATCATGTTTTATCATATTATACGTGTCATCATACATGCATTCGCAATATCTTATTCCATGATCATGCATATAGGATCGATCGAGGAGATAACGTTGCTGGTATTCAACGAAGAAGAGGAAGGGGATCAGCAGGAGACTCCTCAAGGCATAGCTCTAGGAGAAGAGGTGCAGACTCCTAAAGAGCTCCCTGAGTGCCTAGATGACCGCCCCACCTCTTTCCTCAAAGGCAAGCCCTAGAGCATTCTAAGTCTCCCAGTGTTTTAAAAAATACTACTTGAGTCCTTTCTGTTTGATGCATTAGGTTATAAGAGTTGATTGGAAACACTGATGCATAGAACTACCTTGTCTAGTTACATACACCTTTGACCCTGTGTAGGTCTAGGATCGAATATATGCTTAGCCATGCTTAGACCGGTAGAAGTCGGGTGATTTCCTATCACCTACGAGATATAGGTGGATACCGAAGCACGGTAGGATAGACCGGTAGAACTTCTAACAAGATTGAATGCATGCCTATCACTTAGCTAGCTAGATAACTCGTTCCGACCATGAAGCCGAGTAGCTCAACTTAGGCCGGGCCCCACTCTGTAAAAGTGCGCACACTGGAGGAAGTAAGGATGTGCGGGGAGCGGATCAATAGACCGTGGGCAAGCATGACCTGAGTGACCTGGTCCGGGATCATGGGCAGGCATGGCTTGAGCGACCTGGCTACCGTCAGTCCCTGATTATGTGGTGCTGGGCGAACCTGCAAAATGTGGACCTGAGTTGTACCAAAGGTGACCTAAGGCTACCTTGGCACAGGTATGTCTAGGTTTGTGTTAGGAATAAATTCCCAGCTGGTTGAAATCGATTCGAATCGCCATCTCTCCTAGAGAAACTTGGCTAGCTCCAACATTGTAGTAATTGTATTATGGAATGTGATGGTTCGGATAAACATGGAATTACTACACTGGCTATGGTTACTATTGTATGCTCTTAAATGATAGACCACATGTTTGGCACAGGATAGTTGCTAATCTGGAGATGAATAGCTATAATTAACTTGATGACCAAAGTATAATTGTATAACTGAGTTAATTGCTTTTTATGCAAAATGTTGTCAAGCTACCTCCACTTATAAAGCCTTGCATAATCCTTGGAGTCAATTTATTTCTGGTTTATGACGGATAAGTCTAGCTGAGTACCTTCTCGTACTCAGGGTTTTATTCCTGTTGTTGCAGATGGTACCGTCTATCTTGGCTATTGCAAGAACTGCTTCTATCCTGCCATGGATGAGGAGTGAGCCTTGGGTAGGCATCTTTAATAATCCCTCTTATATGCGTTTGTGGATTGTGATCATGTGTTGGAACTGTATTTGAACTATGTTGACAAATGCGAGTTTCGGACTTAATTTGCTTCCGCTACTATCTATCAAACTTGGTTTGTAATAACTCTATTCGTACTCTGATGAATGAACTATATCTGTGAACTTTATGTAATATGTGACATGTATGTTGAATCATGTACGATCTTGGTTGTATGTGGATCGTTTATCGAGACCCGTCATGGTACTCGATGGACTACCGAGTTTATATGGGCTCAAGTATGATAGTGTGACCGCTTGCGGGCTGCCATTGTACTTGTGCTCTTATAAATTGGTTGGTTCTGCGATAGCTGGCATCAGAGTAAGATTCGGCATTAATTGCCACATGTGTATTTAAAACAAAGGTTTTTGTTTTACAAAACCAGTTTCTAGAAACTAATAGCTATATAAATAGGTATTTAAAACCTAGAGTCGAAATCTAAAGTGTGCCAGTGATCACTTTCTTTATGCCTAGTTAAGGACTCTTACGTGGCTATTTAAGTACTAACATGGGGGTTTTTTACTTTCATCGTCCATACGACATGCTATTGTATGGATGACATTCACTTGAGTGGTAGTGCATGGATCAAATGCCTCTACGCCAAGGTAAGAAGGTAAGTTGATGAGTGACATGACCGCAAGATGTGAGCGTGCGGTCGGGGAGAGCTAGCTTTGATACGGCTGTGTATGCATGCTTGCATGTGTGTATGTTGCGTATTTAATTGTGGGCAATAAAGTGTCATTGGGTAGCTTTGATACGGAAATATATGTATGGGTATACATATATGGAAGTATTTAATTACAATCTAGAGCCTAGATTTACATTCTGCATATACAATTGTGGGGTTGGGCTGAAATGAAACTCTTATGCAGGTACACTAACAACGAAATGTGTAGCCCGACTAGCTACGCTATATATGAGAGAACGTATGTATGCCACCGTGTATGTCGTTAGAAATAATTTTTCTTAAGTTTGTAAGGACATAGGGAATGTGCATGCATCATGATAAATCATTATTCAATACTTGCATTGTTCCTCCCCTTATAGATTTCTTACTCAGTTATGTAACTCTTATCCATTATGACATTGTCTCATGAGAGTTGCACATGTTGTTGGTACAGATGGCAGCACCGGCTAGAAGTGAGAGTTTCCTATTGATGTTTGGAACTCCTGCTCTGCTTTGGAGAGTCTTGCACTATGTGGGATATTATGAACCACCCCTCTATCACTGAAATGAAGTATACCTGGAGGGACAACCATGGTATGAAGTGCAGCTAACCATACCAGCTCATACTCAAGCACCCTTCTGGCAGGAATGGAAGTCAGAATCTGAAGGAAGAACTCCTTGGGAGGCTGCCCAAGTTGTAGCCTGAGGTACCGAGTCAGATCTATCAGCGGTATGGGGATGAGCTTACTGGTAGTGCTGCTGGTATTTTTCCTCGGGTGGATCCATCCACAATAGTATGGGCACAACACAATCACAATGTGTTGATCCGAGATCGGGATGAGCGGGCAGATAGTTCTAGTCCCACTATGAGCGCCAAGTTTGCAGTGATGAAGATGTTCTACACTCATTAGGACACCAGGGATGTCTGGCAGGAGTCCTATACCACTTGCATGGATAAGCTCATGAGGGCCGAAGCCGCACAACGTAAGCTCAAGAAGCGTGTGCGTAAGCACAAAAAGGCAGTAAGTGAGGCTCAATGGGAAACTGATCAAGCCTATGTAGCTTTGGGAAATCTCCACACCCAAATGGAGCAAGTCGATCAGTAAAGAGCTGCCACCCAAGAGGCAAGAGCAGATGATCAAGCAATGTTAGCAGGACTACGGGAGCAGCTGGAGGCCGCCCGTGTCGAGGCATTCATAGCTATGCGCCAGCGAAACCTAGCAAACAACCGTGCCACTTTAGCAGAAGCAAAATGAGATAGGACCCATGTCGTGAGTGTCATGTAGGACAATGTTGAGAGGGACTTATGTCAGTAGCTTGCATAGGCCCAGCATGTAGTGATGGATCTTAAGCATGAGGTGCATTATCTGAACAACCAACTGCACCCGATCCTTGATGAGGAAGAAGAAGATCCAAAAATGTTAGTAGAAGATGACAGCTGGGACAAGGAAGAAGTGGGGCTAGAGAATGAGGATGATCCTATCTCTGACCTCGACAGCGATCATGATGAAGATTAGAATCGCCTAGTGGCTAGTTGAAACGCTAGATGTATCCCCACTATTATGTAATGGACTTGTAGTTGAAGTTTGGTAATTTCGGTTGGACTTTCATGTAATATTGGTACTTGCATGTTATTTTACGTTGGGTTGAATGTTAATGAAATTCCAGTTTCATCTTACTGGTAATTATGACTTGTATGTTAACGCGCTGCGAGCCGATAAGTGATCAAATTGGTGATGTCATGTTGCGAGAATGAATTATTGTGCCTCTGTTTTATTGTATGAATTTAAGATTCTCTCCAGTAATTTTAGTGTGGCATGATTATACAATTCATCTACAATCTCTTGACATCATCCAATAATCACTTATTGTTGCAACTTTGCAGATGACTCGCACTCGTGCTAGAGCAGGCAGCAGCCAAGAGGGCAATGACGGTGACTTACCACCACCGCCACCACAGTCTGCTAATGAGTTCTTTGCACAATTTCTAGGAAGTCAGAGAATTATGGAGGAAACCCTGCGTCTCATTACGCAAAACATGTCTCATGCCCACCGATAGCAATAGGGGCCTGAGCCAAACCAGTACGACACTTTCAAGGATTTCCTAGACACCAAGCCTCCTATTTTCAAGGTGGCCAAAGAACTGCTCTAGGCGGATGAATGGCTCAACACTATTGAGCAAAAGTTCCGTTTACTGAGGGTCATGGAACATCAGAAGGCAGAATATGTGTCCCATCAGCTACAAGGACCAGCCGGGATATGGTGGACCCATTTCCTATCCTCCTTGCCTGTCAATGCACAGGTCATATGGGAGCAATTCAAGTTAGCCTTTAGGGGACATCACATTCCCCCCAGGGCTGATGCGCATGAAGGTAGCGGAGTTCATGCGGCTCACACAAGGGACGAAGACCCTTACTGAATATATGCATGCTTTCAACAAGCTATCCCGTTATGCCCCGGGTTTTGTTGATACTGAAGAAAAGAAGATAGAAAGCTTCAAGAGAGGCCTTGGCACAAAGTTGATGAAGATTATGGCCAACTCGAGGTGCACCACCTACAATGAGTTCATCAGTGATGCATTGACTCAAGAGAACCACAACAATCTACATGCGGTAGCAAAGGGCCACAAGAGGGCAGCTGAGGCAGGCGCCTCAGGGTCTTCCCAGTCTAGAACTCCAGTGGCAGGTAAGCCATAGTTTCGACCACCAGCGCCCAAGTTCAGGCCTCCTCCACCTAAAGCTTAGACCAACCGACCTCAAAAGGTGTTTCATAAGGCATTCACCATTGCCTTACCCAAGGGGAATAGAGGGCAAGGAAGATCCACAGGACCCAAGAGCAATCAACCCTGCTTCAACTATAATCAAGTGGGTCATTGGGCCAAGGAATGCCCCCATCCTAAGAAGAACAACAATCAAAACCAGGGAAATCAGAGGTAGGTGAATCCTAAGGCACGTCCTAGATACGTGCACTACACTGCTATTGAAGAGGTTCCTACGGAAGAGGTTGTCACCGCCGATGTTTCTTGTTAACAAACATCCCGCCATCATTTTATTTGATTTTGGAGCTTCTCATTCATTTATGAGCCAATCATTTGCATCTAGACATGATCAGAAAGTAATTGAGGTAAGCAAGGGTGGTTATAGTATAAGTTCAGCTGGGGCTACTATCTCTACAAATAAGATGGTTAGAGAGGTGCTCATCTCGATACAAGAGAGGGAGTATACGATGGATTTGATAATATTGCCTGGATTATCTATTGATGTGATCTTAGGCATGAAATGGATGAGCAATCATGGGGTTCTCATTGACACTAGCACTCAGACCCTTATGTTGAGAGAACCCAAGGTAGGTAGTGCTTTCCTAGTACCACTTTCCCAAAATTTTGAACTCCAACACTTGGCTTATGCTATCCAAGCCACTACCCTGTGTGATATCCTAGTGGTTTGTGAGTCTCCTGATGTATTCCTAGATGAGTTACTAGGTTTACCACCTGATAGGGATGTGAAATTTAAGATTGAATTAGTGCCAGGTATGGCACCTATCTCAAGGAGACCCTATAGGATGCCACCAAATGAGCTAGCTGAACTTAAAATTCAATTACAAGAACTATTGGACAAAGGTCTCATTCAACCTAGTTCGTCTCCATGGGGATGTCCAGCTTTGTTTGTGAAGAAGAAGGACAAGTCCTTGAGAATGTGTGTGGATTATAGGCCACTTAATGCTGTGACCATTAAAAACAAGTATCCTTTGCCTCGTATCGATATCTTGTTCGATCAGTTGGCAAAAGCAAATGTGTTCTTCAAGATTGACTTGAGGTTAGGCTATCATCAGATAAAGATCAGGCTAGAGGATATACCTAAAATAGCTTTCTCCACTAGGTACGGCTTGTACGAGTATTTGGTCATGTCTTTTGGATTGACGAATGCTCCTGCCTACTTCATGTACTTGATGAATTCGCTAGTCATGCCCGAGCTCGACAAGTTCATGGTTGTGTTTATCGATGATATCTTGATTTATTTGGAGAATGAAGCAGATCATGCAGAGCATCTGAGAATTGTTCTATCCAGATTGAGGGAACATAAGTTATATGCAAAGTTTAGCAAGTGTGAATTTTGGTTGAGCAAAGTACCTTTCTTGGGTCACATCTTATCAAGAGATGGAATTTCCGTAGACCCATCTAAAGTATAAGAATTCATGGATTGGAAGGCCCCGACTTCGGTTCATGAAGTTCAGAGTTTTCTAGGGTTAGCAGGTTACTATCATCGTTTCATTCTAGATTTCTCCAAGATAGTTGAACCCATGACTAGACTACTTCAGAAAGATGAGAAGTTCAATTGGACACTAGAGTATGAAGCAGCTTTTCACACCCTAAGGACTCTGTCAACTACTGCTCCTGTTTTAGCACAATCCGACATTGAAAAGCCTTTCGATGTGTTTTGTGATGCATCGGGTATAGGTTTGGGGTGTGTACTGATGCAAGAAGGAAGAGTTATTGCCTATGCTTCTCGACAGTTGAGAAAACATGAAGTCAACTACCCTACGCATGATTTAGAGCTTGCAGCAGTTGTTCATGCATTAAAGATATGGAGAGATTATTTGTTGGGTAATGTATGTCATATATATACTGACCACAAAAGTCTCAAATATATCTTCACTCAACCTGAGCTGAACATGGACAGCGAAGATGGTTAGAGCTGATCAAGGACTACAATTTAGAAGTGCACTACCATCCCAGGAAAGCCAATGTTGTAGCAGATGCACTTAGTCGGAAATCTCATTGCAACACTTTGGAAGCATTGTTGGAGGATGGATTTAATTTGTTACAATATGTTGTGCTGCACAATATCACTATCAGTTGTTCACTTGAGAGACAAATCATAGAACTACAGAAGACAGATGTAGGTATATTTCACATCAAGAGAAAGATGCAAGAACAAGAAACCAAGCATTTCATATTAGATGAAAGAGGTGTGCTATGGTTTGAGGACCGACTTGTGGTACCGAAAGATCGTGAGCTTAGAAATCAAATTTTAGATGAAGCACATTCATCCAAGTTGTCTATCCATCCGGGCAGTAGCAAAATGTATCAAGATTTGAAAACCCATTTTTGGTGGACTAAGATGAAGAAAGAGATAGCCGCCTATGTCGCTAGGTGTGATAATTGTAGTAGAGTAAAGGCTGTTCATTTGAAATCTGCTAGATTACTTCATCCATTGTCTATTCCAGGGTGGAAATGGGAAGAAATAAGTATGGACTTTATTGCAAGCCTTCTGAGGACACATCAAGGTCATGATTCCATATGGGTCATTGTAGATCGCCTCACCAAGTCAGCACATTTTATACCGGTTAACATAACATATCACACGACGAAGTATGCTGAGCTGTATGTTTCTCAGATTGTGAGACTACATGGAATACCTAGGACTATAATCTCAGATCAAGGACCGTAGTTTATAGCTCATTTCTGGGAACACTTGCACCAAGCTTTGGGGACTAAACTAATCAGAAGCTCGACATACCATCCATAAACTTCCGGACAGATTGAGCGAGTGAACCAGATCTTAGAAGATTTGTTGAGAGCTTGTGTTATATCTTCCAAGGGTTCATGGGAGAAATGGCTACTTTTAGCCGAGTTCTCCTACAACAACAGTTATCAAGCAAGCATCAAGATGGCTCCGTTTGAAGCCTTGTATGGTAGAAAATGTAGAACTCCATTGAATTGGGTTGAGCCCGGTGAAAGAAGATACTTTGGCATTGACTTTGTCACTAAAGCTGAAGAGCAGGTGCGCATTATCCAACATCATATGAAAGCAGCTCAGTCAAGAAAAAATAGTTATGCTGATAAAAGAAGAAGACCACTAACCTTTGAAGTGGGAGACTATGTATATTTAAAAGTGTCACCCATGAAAGGAGTATAGAGATTTGGAGTGAAAAGAAAGCTTGCGCCTATATATGTAGGGCCATACAAGATTACTGAACAGAAAGGGAATGTCGCTTACAAGTTACAACTTCCCCCCAGAGATGAGTGCCATATTCGATGTCTTACATGTTTCTCAGTTGAAGAGATGTCTTCGTATACCTGAGGAAGCCATCGCACCCACCAACATTGAGCTCCAATCAGATTTGACCTATGAAGAGAAACCAATCTGAGTGTTAGAAATGATGGAAAGAGTAACACGGAGTAAGGTCATTAAGTTCTACAAGGTGGTGTGGAATAACCACAGTGAACAAGATGCCACGTGGGAACGGGAGGATTACTTACGTGAGTTTATCCCGCTTTTTCAAAGAATGGTAGGTCCTGCAAATCTCGGGATGAGATTTCTGTAAGGGGGAGGGGCTGTAACACCCTAGGTGTTAAGCTTGCATAATTTCACTTGCATTGCATGAGCATACTCATCAAGCATTCATATATGAGCTTTTACATATGAAACATACAACTGAAACTTGTGAAACATGCCTTGTTATTTTGTGTTTCCTTTGTGTATGCTTATGATCATGAGTGAATAAGTGTAAATGGTTGATGTTGGTCACTAAAGCACCTTATCTACACTTAGGATGACTAATGGAACCATGTTCATGTAGATCACTTTATCTAATTAAGCTCCTAAAGTTATGATATGCTTGTTGACCTAGGAAGTATTATGTGTAACCAATGTATGAAATGCTTGTGTGACCTTAGGGATAACTTAAACATGTTTAGAATGTCACTATGAACAACTTTGGTATTCATGACTAGGGCTAGTTTGGTCTCTAAGTCATAGTTCTAGTGTAAGTCATCATGTGAAAGTGGTATGTTTGACCTAGGTTGAACTATGTCATAGAGCCTTTGCATGGATGTGTGCACTAAAGCAAAGTTGTAGTATTTGATGAGAGAAACAACTTTTATTTTTGGGTCATAGGCTAGTTCAGCTCCTAACATGCTTGAATTTGGCTCACAATAATCAACATTTCACTGTTTTCAGCACTTAGGAAATTTTGCTAATTCATTTGAACTGACAGTGTCGACGTACCCAACTTTGTGATGATCTAACTCCACAACCATAGGGAATTAGACTTTGATTTCTAAATAAAGTTTGTAGCTGGTATGTAGATCTCTAACTCTTATTAAGGATTTGCTCGCTAATTCGGCACTGTTTAGGATTTAGAAGGGATTGAAAACTCGCTGCCAGGCTCATCATCAGATGCTGATGAACGTCGTGTCGTGCCGTGTCATGGCTGACCACGAGCAGAGATAGGCTGCCGCATGGCCACCGCTGGCCGGCGTTGGGCCCTATCATCGTGCGCTGGCGCTCGATATCTATGGGGGTACGACCCCGGATACCCATGGCACACCACATGGGCTATGCCCCTAGGGGAAGCCCGGCCCACAAGATGAAGCCTTGCGGGGCACGGTTCTGCTCGGCGCCTCCCGCAAGACATAAGGAAGATATCCTGAAGATACTACGAGATCTGTTAGGATACGTACGATCCCATGATTCTTGTAATCTGTTATTACTTTCCGATTATCTCTCAGATCTAACCGACTTGTAACCCTACCCCCAGACTATATAAGGCGGGCAGGGACCTCCTCTAAAATCACGGCATATCATACGATAGCTAATACAAACCAATAGACCACAGGAGTAGGGTGTTATGTCATACTAACAGCCTGAACCTGTCTAACTCGTGTGTCTCTGTTGCCTTCTTGTTCTTGATCTCGCGCTCCTCTACCGATCAATCTACCTTCGTGGGATACCCCTCAGAGGACTGTCGACGATATTCTATCGATAGTTGGCACGCTAGATAGGGGTGTGCGTGCTGTTTCCTTGTCGAACAAGATGGCTTTTTCCGCAGGCTCTTCGTCCCTTCCGTAGCCTGGCCAGATCTTCATGGTCGGATCCATCTCGTGGGTCATTAACGCTGATGGAGTCGGAGAGCTCCTCGAGCAGGTGTAGATCCATTCTACGTCGACCACCCCCACACCTACGACTGTAGATCCGATCTTGGAGTTACATCTGAGGTCATTTTCATCAACAACTCACCGTTCGCTTCCTCGTTACCAGAGGAGGCACATCAACAATGACGATCTGATCGAGTCCATCGATCGGGTCGGTCTGAAGCTCGCCGATTGCCTCTCTGTCGCCGAGTTAGCTCTAGATACTTTCGTTCAGCGCCGATCACCCTCCGATCTGGATCTATCAGAAGCTGCTCGGCAAACTTCGAAGGTTACAGCCCTGCCCTTCGGGCTCGCCAACACTGCTGCTACTTACCAGGACGCCCTGAGGGGCAAATTCGCCGACCAGGTGGGGGACATCCATCCTCTCGCCGACCAGATCGCCGATCAGCTCCCACCGACAGTCAACATACTACATGCCAGCCGAGGTCCCGGAGCATCCCTCTAAACCATCCTGGAGGAAAATCCAGATTTTGAATCCCAGGGCTCCACGGAGACCCTCGCTGAAACCTTCACTGAGCAACTCCCTCTCCCGCCTTTCCGGGGTGGTGCGATCTTCAACGTCAGCATCGATAGCCCCCCTCGGAATGGCGAAACCGATGAGGAACGCGCCACTCATGAAAACAGGAACATCAACCGCGCACAATGCCGCGATAACGAGCGCGCCCTTGCGATGGCCGAGGCCGCTCGTGCCAATGAATTCGACTCACAAGGAAGGCTGCTCCATCGCAACCTCGACAAAGAGTTCCTCCATGTTGACGGCCACGATGTCTTCAAGACTCCAAGTGCCAATCTGGCGGTGGCCACTAACGAGCTCGCCCACCTCCCGCAGACGCCCGAGCTCGCCAAGGTCGCCGCTATGCTTAAAGTGGCACACTGTCAAGTTAATGAGATCCGAGAAGATTAGAGACCTTCATGCTCCACGAGCACGATTCGCCGATCAGCTATGCCTAGATCCAACCGCTGCCCTAGTCAAAGCCGGTTTGCTGACCAGTCACTACCTCTCTAGGGGGGAGTTAGGGTCCACCGCGCCGAGCATCATCGCCAGCATGACTAAGAGGTCAAACAGGACGCTCGAGTGCACCTCAATAACCTTTGGGATGCACGACGGTGTATCGAGCAACGTCGCTTTGGTCGCCATGAAGAAGAAGTACACCGCCGCCAGGAGTATGAGCAAGAGTACGGTAATCCAGACTTAGTTCTAGAGCTGATCGCCACCGGCAACGCTGCAGACAATGCCGCCAACAACTCGGAAGGGCCTCCTGCTTTCACCAGGGTGCTCCGAACACTCCAGTGGCCCCGTGGTTTTAAAATCACCAGGGTTGAGCCCTATGAAGGAAGGATGAATCCAACTCAGTGGCTGCAGGCTTACGCCACCGCCGTTCGCGCTACCGGAGGAGACACCAATGTCATGGCAAATTATCTCCCTGTCATGCTCACGCCAGCCGCCATGAGCTGGTTCACAAGCCTAGCCCCGGACTCCATCGGATCTTGGGAAGAGCTGAAGAAAGTCTTCACTAACAACTACATGGCTACGTGTACACGGCCAGGCACCAAGCATGACCTCAACCGTATCACCCAAAAGCCGTCTGAGCTCCTCCGTAGCTACATCAGATGCTTTTCCAAGATGAGGAATTCTATTCCCAACATCACGAAAGCTAAGGTCATCACCACCTTCGTCCGAGGACTTCATCACCGCGAACTCCGTTCCAAGTTCAACCGAAAGCCACCTACAGGCATCGGCGAGATGATCATGACCGCCAACCAGTACGTCGACGCCGAGGAAGCTGAGGTGCGTTTTAACAAAGATACGGGCACAAATCGCCCGCCTTGCCGCTACGACGACCGCACCGATGACCGATGACACAACGACCGCCGCTACGACGACCACAGTTTCCACCGGGACAGCGGCCGTGATTGGCCAGAAGGATCCAAGCCTAGTCAGAATCACCACCGCTGGCCAGACCACTTCATCGCTGCTGTCAATGAGCCTCATGCCAGGCGTAACTATGACGAGTAGTACAAGAAGATCCTCGACAGCCCGTGCCCCCTGCACAAGAACGCTAAACACAAGATGAAAGACTGCCTTGGTTTGGCCAAGGAGTTCCAGGACAAGAAGCTAGACGATGATGCCAATGGCGGGAACGGAGGCCGCCGACCACCTAGGGGCAATAACAATGCCTTCCAGGACCATGACAAGGTGGTCACCACCATCTTCAAGGGCCTCGCCTCCACCGAGAGCAGAAGAGAACGGAAGCTCACCGCCCGACGAGTGCTCGCCGTCATGTCAGAAGAAACCACCACCAACCCCAGCTATCGCCCATGGTCCAAGGTCCCCATCACCTTCAGTAGGGCTGACCAGTGGGCGGACATACCCTACACAGGGCGTTTCCCCCTCATCCTCGACGCAACCATCCAGAAGGTGCTTTTCAGAAAGGTCCTCATGGATGGTGGGAGCGCTTTGAATCTACTCTTTGCCGAGGCCCTAAAGGAGTTGGGCCTCGGGACAACAGACCTCACACCCTCGGATTCCTCCTTCTGGGGCATGGTACCTGGCAGGGCATCCAGATTGCTTCGAGAGATCACCCTACTAGTACAGTTCAGCACGGCAAGCAACTACCGCGTCGAGCATATCAACTTCTATGTCGCCAATTTCGACACCACCTACCATGCCATACTTGGTCGGCTATCTCTGGTCAAGTTCATGGCCATACCGCACTATGCATATCTGGTGATGAAGATGCCTTCGCCTGCAGGAGTCTTGACTTTGCGGGCCAACCTCTCCGTTGCCTACGCCTGCAAGACAGAGAGTCTTGCTCTCACCGAAGCCACCGATCTCTCCATCCAGATGGCTAGCGTGGTCGCCGAAGCCAAGACAACGCCCGCCGACAACATGGAAATCCTAGAGCTAGAGCTTCCTCGCGCCTTCACCAAGTCCAAGGAAGTCAAGGAGGTTAGCCTCGGCCACGATGACCCCTCCAAGACCGTGAAGATCGGGGCTCACCTTGACCCCAAATAGGAAGGCGCGCTCGTCTCCTTCCTACGTGCCCACGCCGACGTGTTTGCTTGGAAACCTATAGACATGCCGGGGGTACCACGGGAGAAGATCGAGCACTCCTTGAATGTCTCGCCGACCACCAAACCGATCAAGCAGAAACTCTGTCGATTCGCGCCAGACAAGAAGGAGGCCATTAGGGTAGAAATAAAATGGCTCTTAGCTGCCGGATTTATAAAAGAAGTGTATCATCCAGATTGGTTAGCAAACCCTGTTCTTGTTCGAAAAAAGAAAAAGAATGGAGAATGTGTGTTGATTATACTGATCTTAACAAACACTGCCCTAAAGACCCCTTCGGCTTGCCTCAGATAGACGAGGTTGTAGACTCCACCGCCGGCTGAGAACTGCTCTCCTTCCTTGACTGTTACTCCGGTTATCATCAGATCTCCCTCAAGGAAGAAGGCTAGATCAAGACGTCATTCATCACGCCTTTTGGTGCATACTACTACACTAGTATGCCCTTTGGACTCAAGAACGCCGGGGTGACCTATCAAAGGGCCATCTAGATGTGCCTCGACCAACAGATCAGCCGCAACATCAAAGCCTACATCGATGACGTGGTCGTCAAGACTAAGACTGCCGACAACCTTATCGCCGACCTTGAAGAAACTTTCTCCAACCTGAACAAGTACCGGTGGAAGCTAAACCCTTCAAAGTGCATCTTTGGAGTTCCATCCGGTATACTGCTGGGCTACATCGTCAGCGCTCGTGGCATCGAACCTAACCCTGACAAGGTCTCTGCCATTACCAACATGAAATGGCCGACATGCGTCAAGGATATACAGAAGCTTACAGGCTGCATGGCTGCTTTAAGCCATTTCATCTCGCGCCTCGGCGAAAAAGGGCTACCTTTCTTCAAGCTCCTTAAGGCCATCGAGCGCTTTTCCTGGTCGGAGGAGGCAGGCATAGCTTTCGAGCAACTCAAGTTGTTCTTAACAAAACCTCCGATCATGATAGCGCCATGACCAGATGAAACTCTGCTGATCTACATCGCCGCCACTTCTCGCGTCATCAGTACAGCTATTGTCATCGAACGTGAGGAATCCGGGCACGCCTACAAGGTGCAACATCTGGTCTACTTCATCAGCGAGGTACTTAATGAGCCCAAAACTTGTTATCCTCAGGTACAAAAGCTATTATACGCAATTCTGATTACGCCGCGTAAGCTCTGACACTACTTTGAGTATTACAAGATCACCATGGTCACTGAGTTCCCTTAGGGGGACATTCTTCGCAACAAAGAGGCCAACTGCCACATCATTAAGTGGGCTGTTGAGCTCGGCACTTACTCCATCGAATTAAGAAGCAGACCTACCATTAAGTCATAGGCGCTTGCTGATTTCATCGCTGAGTGGACCGAGATCCAAGAACCCATTGCCGCCACCTGCCCCGAGCACTGAGTGATGTACTTTGACGGCGCCCTTAACATCAATGGTGCTGGTGTGGGAATTCTGTTCATTACGCCGACCAAGGATAAACTCTGGTGTGTTCTCCGCATACACTTTCCGGCCTCCAACAACGCCGCGGAATATGAAGCATGTCTCCATGGTCTCCATATAGTCATCGAGCTTGGAGTCAAACGCCTCATGGTGTACGAGGACTCTGCACTGGTTATCAACCAACTCAGCAAAGATTGGTCCTGTTCCAGTGAGAAGATGGACGCATACTGCGCTAAAATCAGGAAGCTTGATGGGAAATTCTACGGTATCGAATACCACCACGTGGTACGAGATCAAAACCAACCAGCCGACCAGCTCTCAAAGATAGGTTCTTCTCACGCCATGGTTCCACCGGGGGTCTTCGTTCAAGATCTCCTGGTGCCATCCATTAAAGAAGAGAAGGAAGTTGAGGAGGTTCCTCCTGCCGAGCAGTTGGTACTTGCGGTACCTTCGCCGATCGCCGATTAGAGGGAGCAGTTCATCAAATACCTCACCAGCGCCGAAGTACTCACCGACAAGACCGAAACCGAACGCCTAATTCACCGAAGTAAGCATTATGTGCTGGTAGATGGTAACCTGATGAGGAAAAGCGCCAAGGAAGGGATACTGCAGAAATGCATCATCCGAGACGCGGGAGTGAAGCTACTTTCCGAAATTCACTCTGGTTCCTATGGCAATCACGCGGCTTCGAGAACGCTGGTCGGCAAAGCTTTTCGAGCAGGTTTTTGCTGGCCCACGGCCATCTCCGATGTAGAAGACCTCGTTTGACGATGTGAGGGATGCTAGTTTTTTGCCAAGCAAATACACGTACCGGCACAAGAATTGCAGACCATCCTAGCTTCCTGGCCTTTCGCATGCTGGGGACTAGATATGATCAAGCCTTTCAAGCCAGCGCCAGGTGGATTCCGATATGTCTACATCGCCATCGACAAGTTCTCCAAGTGGATCGAGTACAAACTGCTTGTCTCTGCTACCGCAAAGAATGCAGTCGAGCTCTTCAAAGGCATTATCCATAGATTCGGTCTCCCCAACAACATCATTACCGACCTCGGAGCCACATTTACCGGCCATCAGTTTTGGGACTTCTGCGAAGACTAGTGCATCTCCGTTAAATACGTCTTCGTTGCCCATCCTAGATCCAATGGCCAGGTCGAACGGGCGAACGGCATCATTCTTGACGCCCTTAAAAAGAGGCTATATTAGAAAGAAGAAAAGCATCTGGGCAGATGGCTCAAGGAACTACCAGCTATGGTCTGGGGACTACGCACTCAAGCTAGTCGCAGTACCGGTGTGTCTCTGTATTTTTTGGTTTATGGCTCGGAGCCCGTACTACCAGTGGATGTTGCTTTCCGAGCACCTAGGGTGGAAAACTATGATGAAGAGCAAGCCGTAGCTGTTCAGACAGAGGACGTCGACAGGGCCGAGGAGGAACGCCTGATCACCTGCGTCCACACAGCCAAATATCTAGAAGGCTTGCGAAGGTATTACAACCGCAACGTAAAAGGTCGTTCATTCACCGTCGGCGATCTTGTTCTTCACAGGAAACAGAAGACCGAAGGGTTGCACAAGCTCTCCCCCCTTGGGAAGGGCCTTATGTCATCAAAGAGGTCACCTGACCAGGCTCTTATCGCCTATGTGACTTAGATGGGATCGATGTTCCCAATTCATGGCACATCGAGCACCTTATACGTTTCTATCCTTGAAATGCTCCGGATATGTACTCTCCACTTTATGATAAATAAAGTTTTGGTCTCCATAATTTGTCTCAATTTTTTCTCCATTACTTCTCAATCTCCACATACGGTCTCCAAGCATTATGATACTCCATAACGAGCTCCAATACAAAATCGCTGAACGGTTTTCTCCAAAATCACCGAACGGTTTCTCCAAACCGCCGACCACGATTTCGCCGAATAAGTTTTCTCCAAATCTCCAAAATTGCCGAACGGTTTTCTCCAAAATCGCCGAACGTTTTCTCCAAATCGCCGAACGGGTCTCTCCGAAATCGCCGAATAAGCTTTCTCCAAATCACCAAACATGTCTCCTCCAAGTCGCCAACGTATCTCGCCAAACAAGTTTCTCCAAATCGCTGAACACTTTACTCTAAACCTCCAAGTTAATTCGCCAATCAGCGGGCAACATACTTTCTTTTCTGTTCTCTTCGGAGAAGACCCAGTCTCCGATCTCTCCCTACACGTGCCACGGGCTCCGCGCTCTGCGTTATGGGTGGTCGGCTGTGGTTCCTTGGTCACGCTTGTTTCTCATACACGTGCACGGGCTCCGCGCTCGACATTATTGATTATGGGCTATCCAAGGCCGAGAGCTCAGAGCAGAACTAATTGCTTGGTCACCGCTTTTACTACCTTTTTCTCCAAATTACTTCAACAAGCGCCGAGCAGCACACGTCCCGCGCTGTTTTCTATGGAAAAGACCCAGTCTCCGATCTCTCCCTTCACGTGCCACGGGCTCTGCGCTCTGCGTCATGGGTGGTCGGCTATGGTTCCTGGGTCACGCCTGTTACTCCTACACGTGCACGAGCTCTGCGCTCGACGTTATGGACTATGGGCTAGCCGAGGCCATAGGGGTCAGTACCAAACCAACTGCTCAGACACTACTTGAGCTACGCATGATCGCGTCAAGGTTGAAACTTTGAAGATTTTTTTCGCTAAAATACAAGCAAACTGCATATACATGCACCTTGTAACATTCATTCGATAAATAATTGTTTCTTGTGCTTTCGCGCGTTCTAACTAAATTGTCAAGATTTTACAGATGATAATATATGAGCATATTACTGCGCTCCGCCATTGCCATCTGTCTCACCAAACAGGTCTATATCACCAGATAGCGTCTTCGCTGCATCCTCCACCTCATCCTCCAGTCGATGGGTCTCCGCATCGCTCAGTCCTTCGGTGAACCCACCTCCTATCGACTGAAGATCAATGGTTGGGTAATGGGACCGAACAACCGCGAGGACATGAGTAGCAACAGACATAATGGGGTCACAATTGAAGGTCTTGAAGTTTTCCCATGCCGCCTTGCACTTCTAGATGATGGTGTCTGGACGTTGCTGCCTGCCGTCGGGCTAGGTGGCCGTTTCTAGGTCGACGCAGTCAAGCACTGGCTTAATTGCGGCGACCATAGCGTCAAAGTTCTCCTTTTGGACCTTGGCCTCCTACACCAGCACGTCCCACTGTGCCTTGGCTTTATGACAATAGCCTGCAAGCATTACAATGTTCCATCATACAAGGAAGCTATTTCAACAGCGATTCCGACCAGGAGGCATTCACCTTTCAGCTCTTCGGCCATCTTGTCCGCTCGCTCTGACTCCTTCGACTTCTCTTGGCGGAGTTGTTCGACGGCCTGGTGTAGTTGGACGAGCTCCAAGTCTTGCTTTGCAAATGCAGCAGTTATCACAAAAAATTTGGCTGTTCAGCAATACAAAAGTGCATTCGCCGATATACCGTACCTGCTTTCTGCTTGGATACACTGTTCAGTTGCTCGTTTTTCTTCTCTAGCTGCTCGAAAGCACTCTTCAGTTGGCTGGAGACAACGGCCAGTTGCTCAGACTGGCTCTGCACTTGCTCTGACACAGCGGCCAGCTTTTCGGTCAGGACCCCCTTCTGGTATTCTAGGTCCCGCGCGTTGGATTCCGCAAGGTCTCTTTCGCGTCGGGCCCTCTGGATATTTTTCTCCGAGAGGTTTTTTGCCTCTTTGAGTTTTTCATTCTCCTCAGCAAGGGGCTCCATTCACTTTATCATCTGGCGGCGTTGCTCGGCAACCAGAGTTATCTCCTGCAAATGCACAAAGACAATGACATCATCCAATTCCAAACATCAACCAGGACCTCTTCAGAAACAATACTAACCTTGATCTATTTCATCACCCTAGAAATGGAGGTCTCTAGTCTCCTGAATTCCTTGGTGGTGTCCTCCTCTTCGACAATTACTATGTTGTTGCCGCGCTTTCGGAGGATCCGGACTGATTGGGTCTGAGGTTCATCATGCTCGATCTCCTCCACCTCGTCCTCCTCTGCTGCGGCTGGAGGCACCACCTGGGGGCTTGGTGGCCGGATGGTGGGTCCGACCATGCCCTCTGAAGCACCAGGGAGCGCCGTCTGCTCCCTCGGCACTGTAAGATTCTCCACCCCAGGCTCCAACGTCGCCGAAGGTGCTGCCGCTGACTCGTTCGCCGTCAACCGTTCGCTGCCGCCAAGTCCACCACGGGCAGCGTTTGGTTCTCCCGTGTGTTGTCGAGCACTCGGGGACTCCAGGTTTGGGTCCATTGGCATCTCCCCTGCCCCGGGGCCAGCTCCTGGCTACTTCTTAGTCTGGGTGGGCGGGGCTGGTTTCGTCGTTTGCCTGGCACTGCATCAAACCAGTTCGTCAGTGATCATGAAGCAAATAAACTACAGTAATGTACCTTCAACACAAAGACACTCACGGTTTGGTTTGACGGTTCAATTTCTTGAACCGCCGATGCCTGCCTGAGCCTCCAGGTGCAGCCGTGGGGTCGACTCTCGTGCTCTATAGGGGAACTCTTGGCTCCTCCTCGATCGGCCTCTGTTTTGCTTGTGGCCCCGGGTCCACCTCCGTTGGTTGCTCGGGGACTGCCGTTGTTCGCCCCGAAGGGACTTCAGTCGTCTGCTGTGTAGGAATTTCTTCCACCCACTGCTCGGGGACTCCACTCGTCGGTGGTTCACGGCCTTCTTCGCCTCCCCTTGATTGATACCTCGCGCGCATGCTTCGTGGAGGCTCCATCGTGCTCGGTGGAGGAGCCGTCAGAACTTCGTCGTCGTCAGACCAATCGAACATCGCGGTCCTTCGTGGTCGATTGGTCTAATCATCGCCAAGCGATATGCCGCCTGGTTTGTGGGGAGCAACAGCCCCTGTTTTCCTCTTCTTCTGGGCTGGCTCGTCTTCCGCCAGCCTCTTCCCCCGGATTTTCTCCGATACCGGGGGAGGACTCTCCGTCCGACCAACATCCATACTTCCAAAATCTGAAGAAACGCCAACGGAACTTCCTTCAGGCTGAGCCGGTGGTCATGCATCCACCGCCGGTGGCCAATTACCTCTTGGCACGCCCGAGAAATACACAGCTCTGTCCTACGAATGGATCTTTACATGAGTGAATCAGTCTACTGCCCGGTAATGACAAAAGAAAAAGCTGCTTAGAAAATACACAGTGGGGATAGTCACCTGAGGAGGTAGATTCTTGTAGTTAAAGGGCTTTGTGTACCCTAACAATCTGAATGAGGAAAGTGGAGTGAATGGCTCGGCAGTCCGCTCTTCAACAGCATTTCTGGACAGTATCTCTGGCCTCTCTCGGGTGTCGTCGGTCTCCCCTTTGAACTTGAAGCCTGGGTGCGCCCTCTCCTTACAGGGTTGAACGCGGCGCACTATGAAACTCACCGCTACTAACCCTCCATTGGTCCTCATGCCTTTTATTAAGCTGAGGAGTTCCTTTACTTGCTCCATGTCATCGTTGCTCGGCAGCTCTGACCAACTCTTTTGGCTTTCTGGGATGTGGTCGGCATCACAACGGACTGCCGGGTGGCTTTGTTTCATGTAGAACCACCTGGCATTCCACCCTTTCACCGATGTGTTCAGCGGCATAGTAAGATACTCGCTCGCCATCCCATCGCGTAGTTGAAGGTATACACCGCCGACCACCTTGGAACCAGCGCCGCCTCTTTTCTTCAACCAGAATAGGTGACGGAAGAGATTGAAGTGGGGGAGGATTCCGAGGTATGCCTCATAGAAATGGATGAAAATGGAGATGTGCAAAATGGTATTGGGGTGGAGGTTGCACAGACTAACCACCAAGAGCTCCAACAGATCCCTCAAAATCAGATGGACAGGAAATCCCAACCCGCGCCAGAAATAATCCTCGAATACCACTGCCTTGTCAGTATGAGGTGTCGGGAAGGACTCACCGAGGGCCGGCCACCATCCGGCGGTGGCACGGTCAGGAAGAACACCAGCTTCCACCAATCTATTTAGCTCCGCCTCTCCTGTTCGCGACGGCACCCACTCCTCATTGCGCCGGGCTACGGCGCTCGCCTTCTTGGGACTAGCCTTCTTTGGTTTCACAGCTCCTCTCTTCGGCGCCATCTCCCAGATCTGGTTAGGGTTTGGCGGCGGAGGTGAATGGGGTTGCAGATTCAGGGATGCGAGGTATGAGGAGGAAGATGAAGTGGCAAAGGTGGGAACTGGGTATGCGGCAGCACAATTATAAAGCACTTTCCCCACCTTCCTGCATTCAAGGGTTTTTGGGAAACCATTCCTGTGATCTGCGCCGCTCTGAATTCTCCGACGCGGTATATGGGCCGTTACCTGGGCCTTTGCGCAACCGCAGCCCGTGTCGCTCATTTATCGCTGCCGTCAATTGCTACTCGCCGAATAATCACTGATTTCTCCACCATTTATTAAGGCTTAGTAACTGTTACTGTACAACCGCTACTCCGGTTTTTCCTTCACGGTGTGATTTCTCTGGTATCTTTGCCTGTAGTTAGGGAACTGGCAACCTGCTTGGTTGGTTTTTCGTTACTTCTCTATTTCTGACCCTGGCACCAAATGACTTCGTCATCTACTGTCAGGCTTGGGGACTAAGTGGGCACACTTCACCTTGCGGTGAATGTGCTTTAATTTGTTTTGGGGCTACGCCCGAGGACTGGCTGCCTGCTCGGCTGGTTTTCTACTTTGGACCCTGGCACCAAATGACTACGTCATCTGCTGTCAGGCTCGGGGACTAAGTGGGCACACTTTACCTCGCGGTGAATGTGCTTGTTTTTTCTGGAAGACTCCGTGCCTCTTGAAGCTAAAGAAGGTTGTCTCCTTTCCTCGTGGTCGGACTCTAAGTGGGCACACTTGGACCACTGCGAAGAAATTTTCAATTCTGGACTAGAGCTCCTTACACCCTTATGGCAAGCCGTGCTTGGGACATGTTGCTCGGCGATGATCCATGCTGCTTGGCGATGGTGCACGCTGCTCGGCAACTGCTCACAACTGCTCGGCGACTCATCACGGTGGTTGGACCATGAGTTGGACTGCTCGGCTTTGTTTTGCACCTACTCAGACAAGCTCAAGATGGTGTTGCACAATGGGTACAAGGCGCTCGAGGACTAGCTGTGGGGGGTACGACACCGGATATCCATGGCAGACCACATGGGCTGTGCCCCCAAGGGCGGCTCGGCCCACAAGATGAAGCCTTGCAGGGGCATGGTTCAGCTCGGCGCCTCTCGCAAGACATAAGGAAGATATCCTAAAGATACTACGAGATCTGTTAGGATACGTACGATCCCATGATTCTTGTATCTGTTATTACTTTCTGGTTATCTCTCAGATCTAACTGACTTGTAACCCTACCCCCCAGACTATATAAGGCGGGCAGGGACCCCCTTCAAAATCATGGCATATCATATGATAGCTAATACAAACCAACACACCACAGGAGTAGGGTGTTACGTCATATTGACGGCCTGAACCTGTCTAACTCGTGTGTCTCTGTTGCCTTCTTGTTCTTGATCTCGCGCTCCTCTACCGATCAATCTACCTTCGTGGGATACCCCTCGGAGGACTGTTGACGATATTCTATCGACAATATCTGAGACCCCGCGTGCCTCGGTTCCACTCACTCGTGCTCACTCTCCCCCTCTCCACCGCTCTCACGCTCCTGTCGTGGAGAACCGAGCGCCGTCGAGCAACCAAGCGGCTCCGCCATCGCCTAGCGCTCACTCCACCACGCCATTACCGCCTCTAGCTAGCCAACAGTTGCACTGCATTCCCCTCTAACTCCTTGACATGGTTGCAGCACTAGAGGAGCTACAGTTAGGGCAAAATTGCCATTCCTGTCCTCGTTGGAGAGCTAGGCTTCCGTGGTCGCCTCCACGGCGAGCTCGCCGCTGCTCAACTCCGTCATGCATTCCTTCATCTTTATTGCATTTGGGCTTGGTCAGGGTGTAGTCTAGCCGGTACCATGACGTTACTGTGATTGGTTGCCTCGCCGGCACGGAACACGATGACCAACGCCGTCGTGCTTTCACCGCCGTGCCACCACGCACGCGGGCAGACCTCGTCGGAGCACCTCGCCTAGTCTAGGTAGTCGCAATAGGGTCGCATCATCACCATGGAACTCATGCGCTCCTCGCCTGGCCTTGCCATGGCTGAAGACGGCCAGCGTACCGTAGCACATCGCCACCGTGCCTCCATGGCCGGTGATGAGGTGGCTCCTATATGTCCGTGCCTCCACTACCTAGGTCAGTCGGTGCGGGTTGGTGTGTAGATCACGATGGTGTGGTTAGTTTCGCCGGAGTGCTCGCCGTCGGCGAGATAACGCCGGTCAAACAGCCATGCTCTGCTTCGGCTCACTAACGGGTGGACCCCGCTGACCCGTGGGTCCCCTCTATCAACGACTGCTATGTAGGGTTTCTGTTAATTCTTTCACATATTTTTGTACTAACTTTGAAAAATCATAAGTTGAGTTGTAGATGTACATTTTTGGTGAACCAAATTTTGTTGTGTTCCTCATGAAGTGTAGTGTTTTATAAAAATATGAAATGTATAGTTTCTAGTATTTTTTATAGTGATTAAAATGTATTTATATAAATGCTTTTTGAATGTTTACAATTTTGTAAAATGTGTAACTTGAGCTAGAAATGTGATAAAATTGTGATTCCAATTTTGCTGGTCGTGTATTGGCATGCTCTAGCTAGGAAAAATATTAAACTTGCAGTAAACTTGATTGAAATATGATCTTTCTATTTATCTATTAATAAATTGCATTTTCTAAGGAAAATTTTAGGGATAAAAATATGTAACATATTGCTATGAAATTTTTTGTAAAACAGTATGGCACTAATATAAAGCTAAGAAAAATATATAGTCTGTTGTTTGACACTTTTCTATAGGGTTAATTATTTTCACTAAAATAGACCTTGCTAGCTTGTCATTTTTGTATAGGATGTTATACATGTCCAAATGGTATGAAATTTTCACAGTAGTATATTGTGAGCACTAGGAAGCTACTATAAGTTTATGAGAATTTATTGTGCAAATTTGGTATATGTTTGTTATTTTCCCTAATTATCTAATTAAATTAATAAAGGCATTTAAATAATTAAATTGTGCTTGACCATGATGTTTTCTATGGTTCTTGTGATGCATAGTAATTGTTGATGTTAATAGTAAGACTTAGAATCAATTGGTTGTATGCAACTACTTAGTTATCGCTTTATAATTCAAATAAAGGGATGCATGTATAGTTTCAGTTGAATGGATGATTTCATGTTGATCATTGCCTTTTCTGTAAAACTTGTTAATAACAAAGTTGTAGATAACTTACTAATATACCTTGTGTTAAATTTTTATGGTCATAGGCCTTAGGGTTTAAGAGTTTTGGCTGTTAGAAGTTTGCTGCCCTAATTGTTTGTTCTCTGGACAGATTTGATTGACAAAATTGTTTGACCTAGATAACTGTTGAATCACATTAAAGGTATTAAAATAAAGTTGTAGACAATTTCATAAGCTTTCCATAATGTCCACAACCATTTGATTTGGATGTATGAACTCCATTTATGGTTAAAACAATAGCTACTGTTTTGTAGTTCGGTAAAAGAATTGCAGAAGCGTTTGCTTAAGTAATAGAGAAGAGATATGCACCTACTTAGTAGGATAGGATGCACTTGTTATTACTTTAACATCATGCTATTTAAAATACTTACGAGGATGCGTTCATCATGTTTTATCATATTATACGTGTCATCATACATGCATTCGCAATATCTTATTCCAAGATCATGCATATAGGATCGACCGAGGAGATAACATTGCTGGAATTCAACGAAGAAGAGGAAGGGGATCAGCAGGAGACTCCTCAAGCTACAGCTCTAGGAGAAGAGGAGCAGACTCCCAAAGAGCTCCCTGAGTGCCCAGATCACCGCCCCACCTCTTTCCTCAAAGGCAAGCCCTAGAGCATTCTAAGTCTCCTAGTGTTTTACAAAATACTACTTGAGTCCTTTCTGTTTGATGCATTAGGTTATAAGAGTTGATTGGAAACACTGATGCATAGAACTACCATGTTCAGTTACATACACCTTTAACCCTATGTAGGTCCATGATCGAATATATGATTAGACATGCTTAGACCGGTAGAAGTCGGGTGATTTCCTGTCACCTATGAGATATAGGTGGATACCGAAGCACGGTTGGCTATATTTGCTATTGTGGAAAAGAATCATGGGGTAATGTAAATGGAGGCCAGGTGGAGTCTATGTGTAGGCTAACTCATGTGATCCCGTCTATGCCGATCAAGGACCGTACCATTGCTGGAACTTCTGACAAGATTGAACGCATGCCTATCACTTAGCTGGCCGGATAACTCGTTCCAACCGTGAAGCCGAGTAGGTCAACTCAGGCCAGGCCCCGCTCTGTAAAAGTGCACACACTAGAGGAAGTAAGGATGTGTAGGGAGCGAATCAATAGACCATGGGCAAGCATGACCTGAGCGACCTGGTCAGGGACCGTGGGTAGGCATGGCTTGAGTGACCTGGCTACCGTCAGTCCCTGATTGAGCGGCGCTGGGCAAACCTGCGAAATGTGGACCTAAGTTGTATCAAAGGTGACCTAAACTTACCTTGGCGTAGGTATGTCTGGGTTTGTGTTAGGAATAAATTCTTAGCTGGTTGAAATCGATTCGAATTGCCGTCTCTCCTAGATAGTGAGAAACTTGGCTAGCTCCAACATCGTAGTAATTGTATTATGGAATGTGATGGTTCGGATAAACATAGAATTACTACACCGGCAATGGTTACTATTGTATGCTCTTAAATGATAGACCACATGTTTGGCACAGGATAGTTGCTAATCTAGAGATGAATAGCTATAATTAACTTGATGACCAAAGTATAACTGAGTTAATCGCTTTTTATGCAAAATGTTGTCAAGCTACCTCCACTTATAAAGCCTTGCATAATCCTTGGAGTCAATTTTTTTCTGGTTTATGACGGGTAAGTCTAGCTGAGTACCTTCTCGTACTCAGGGTTTTATTCTCGTTGTTGCAGATGGCACCGTCTATCACGGCTAATGCAAGAACTAATTCTATACCATCGTGGATGAGGAGTGAGCCTTGGGCAGGCATCTTTAATAATCCCTCTTATATGCTTTTGTGGATTGTGATCATGAGTTGGCACTGTATTTGAACTATGTTGACAAATGCGAGTTTCAAACTTAATTTGCTTCCGCTACTATCTATCAAACTTGGTTTATAATAACTCTATTCGTACTCTGATGAATGAATTGTATCTGTGAACTTTATGTAATATGTGACAGGTATGTAGAATCATGTATGATCTTGGTTGTATGTCGATCGTTTATCGAGACCCGTCGTGGTACTCGATGGACTACCGGGTTTATATGGGCTCAAGTATGATAGTGCGACCACTTACGGGCTATCATTGTACTTGTGCTCTTATAAATTGGCCAGTTCTACGACACCGAAAGGTACAAGAGGGGGGCCTAGGTAGCAGAATGGCTTCTTGCCTATCAAGATATGCACTGGGTTGCGGTCAAGGTGTGCTAGTCTTGAAGGGGGCCTCCATTCGCCTAGCTGCTAAAACCTCGCGGCTACTAACTTGTTAGGGTGATTAGTGAAGGGTTTCATAGTGAGACCTTGCCACGCCTCCTAGGAAGAGATATTGTGGGCTTTGCAAACCCTGGCACATGGGAATCATGACTCAAGTTGAAAGTGTACACACTCTCCCGAGTTTGATCAAACTGATATATCAGTCGTGCTCAAGGACACGAGTGGCCTAGATCCTTTTTGAGATAGATGGTTCTATGGATGGTTTGGGATATGATTAATCTAGATGGTGATAATTAATTATTCATATGGGAGCTTTAAGCATAACCTAGTAACTAAGGTATACTAAATATAATATGACCAACTAAAAATGCTTACCGCAGTACAGTCGAGTCAAGCCTTCTTGATCCTTGCCTAACCTCATGTTATACTTGCAGAGCATGGTGAGCTGATGCTTGTCGTTGTTCCAAAAAAATCCTGGATGGGCACCATATGGTGGATCAAGTGAATAGTTTCCTGCAGAGTCCATAAGTACTAGGCGAGTGCTTCCCCTAGTCAACCGTCCCTATGGAGTCGTACTCAGGGTTTTTTTTCTCGTTGTTGCAGATGGTACCGTCTATCATGGCTATTGCAAGAACTGCTTCTATTATGCCATGGATGAGGAGTGAGCCTTGGGTAGGCATCTTTAATAATCCATCTTATATGCTTTTGTGGATTATGATCATGAGTTGGCACTGTATTTGAACTATGTTGACAAATGCGAGTTTCAAACATAATTTGATTCCGCTACTATCTAACAAACTTGGTTTGTAATAACTCTATTCGTACTCTGTTGAATGAATTGTATCTATGAACTTTATGTAATATATGACATGTATGTTGAATCATGTATGATCTTGGTTGTATGTGGATCATTTATCGAGACCCGTCGTGGTACTCGATGGACTACCAGGTTTATATGGGCTCAAGTATGATAGTGCGACCACTTACGGGCTGCCATTGTACTTGTGCTCTTATAAATTGGCCAGTTCTACGACACCGAAAGGTACAAGAGGGGGGCCTAGGTAGCAGAATGGCTTCTTGCCTATCAAGATATGCACTGGGTTGCGGTCAAGGTGTGCTAGTCTTCAAGGGGGCCTCCATTCGCCTAGCTGCTAAAACCTCGCGGCTACTAACTTGTTAGGGTAATTTGTGAAAGGTTTCATAGTGAGACCTTGCCATGCCTCCTAGGAAGAGATATTGTGGGCTTTGCAAACCCTGGCACTTGGGAATCATGACTCAAGTTGAAAGTGTACACACTCTGCAGAGTTTGATCAAACTGATATATCAGTCATGCTCACGGACACGAGTGGCCTAGATCCTTTTTGAGATAGATGGTTCTATGGATGGTTTGGGATATGATTAATCCTGATGGTGATAATTAATTATTCATATGGGAGCTTTAAGCATAACCTAGTAACTAAGGTATAATAAATATAATATGAACAACTAAAAATGCTTACCGCAGTACAGTCGAGTCAAGCCTTCTTGATCCTTGTCTAACCTCATGTTATACTTGTTGAGCATGGTGAGCTGACGCTTGTCGTTGTTCCAAAAAAATCTCGGATGGGCACCAGATGGTGGATCAAGTGAAGAGTTCCCTGCAGAGTCCATAAGTACTAGGCGAGTGCTTCCCCCAGTCAACCGTCGCTATGGAGTCGTACTCAGGGTTTTATTCCCGTTGTTACAGATGGTACCGTCTATCATGGCTATTGCAAGAACTGCTTCTATTATGCCATGGATGAGGAGTGAGCCTTGGGCAGGCATCTTTAATAATCCCTCTTATATGCTTTTGTGGATTATGATCATGAGTTGGCACTGTATTTGAACTATGTTGACAAATGCGAGTTTCAAACTTAATTTGATTCCGCTACTATCTATCAAACTTGGTTTATAATAACTCTATTCGTACTCTGATGAATGAATTGTATCTGTGAACTTTATGTAATATGTGACAGGTATGTAGAATCATGTATGATCTTGGTTGTATGTCGATCGTTTATCGAGACCCGTCGTGGTACTCGATGGACTACCGGGTTTATATGGGCTCAAGTATGATAGTGCGACCACTTACGGGCTATCATTGTACTTGTGCTCTTATAAATTGGCCAGTTCTACGACACCGAAAGGTACAAGAGGGGGGCCTAGGTAGCAGAATGGCTTCTTGCCTATCAAGATATGCACTGGGTTGCGGTCAAGGTGTGCTAGTCTTGAAGGGGGCCTCCATTCGCCTAGCTGCTAAAACCTCGCGGCTACTAACTTGTTAGGGTAATTTGTGAAAGGTTTCATAGTGAGACCTTGCCATGCCTCCTAGGAAGAGATATTGTGGGCTTTGCAAACCCTGGCACTTGGGAATCATGACTCAAGTTGAAAGTGTACACACTCTGCAGAGTTTGATCAAACTGATATATCAGTCATGCTCACGGACACGAGTGGCCTAGATCCTTTTTGAGATAGATGGTTCTATGGATGGTTTGGGATATGATTAATCTAGATGGTGATAATTAATTATTCATATGGGAGCTTTAAGCATAACCTAGTAACTAAGGTATACTAAATATAATATGACCAACTAAAAATGCTTACCGCAGTACAGTCGAGTCAAGCCTTCTTGATCCTTGCCTAACCTCATGTTATACTTGCAGAGCATGGTGAGCTGATGCTTGTCGTTGTTCCAAAAAAATCCTGGATGGGCACCATATGGTGGATCAAGTGAATAGTTTCCTGCAGAGTCCATAAGTACTAGGCGAGTGCTTCCCCTAGTCAACCGTCCCTATGGAGTCGTACTCAGGGTTTTTTTTCCCGTTGTTGCAGATGGTACCGTCTATCATGGCTATTGCAAGAACTGCTTCTATTATGCCATGGATGAGGAGTGAGCCTTGGGTAGGCATCTTTAATAATCCATCTTATATGCTTTTGTGGATTATGATCATGAGTTGGCACTGTATTTGAACTATGTTGACAAATGCGAGTTTCGAACTTAATTTGCTTCCGCTACTGTCTATCAAACTTGGTTTGTAATAACTCTATTCGTACTCTGATGAATGAATAGTATCTGTGAACTTTATGTAATATGTGACATGTATGTAGAATCATGTATGATCTTGGTTGTATGTGGATCATTTATCGAGACCCGTCGTGGTACTCGATGGACTACCGGGTTTATATGGGCTCAAGTATGATAGTGCGACCACTTACGGGCTGCCATTGTACTTGTGCTCTTATAAATTGGTCGGTTCTGCGACACCAAAAGGCACAAGAGGGGGTCCTAGGTTGTAGAATGGCTTCTTGCCTATCAAGATGTGTGCTAGGTTGTGGTCAAGGTGTGCTAGTCTTGAAGGGGGCCTCCATTCGCCTAGCTGCTAAAACCTCGCGGCTACTAACTTGTTAGGGTAATTTGTGAAAGGTTTCATAGTGAGACCTTGCCACGCCTCCTAGGAAGAGATATTGTGGGCTTTGCAAACCCTGACACATGGGAATCATGACTCAAGTTGAAAGTGTACACACTCTGTAGAGTTTGATCAAACTAATATATCAGTCGTGCTCACGGACACGAGTGGCCTAGATCCTTTTTGAGATAGATGGTTCTATGGATGGTTTGGGATATGATTAATCCTGATGGTGATAATTAATTATTCATATGGGAGCTTTAAGCATAACCTAGTAACTAAGGTATAATAAATATAATATGACCAACTAAAAATGCTTACCGCAGTACAGTCGAGTCAAGCCTTCTTGATCCTGGCATAACCTTCATGTTATACTTGCTGAGCATGGTGAGCTGACGCTTGTCGTTGTTCCAAAAAAATCCCAGATGGGCACCAGATGGTGGATCAAGTGAAGAGTTTCCTGCAGAGTCCATAAGTACTAGGCGAGTGCTTCCCCAAGTCAACCGTCCCTATGGAGTCGTACTCAGGGTTTTATTCCCGTTGTTGCAGATGGTACCGTCTATCATGGCTATTGCAAGAACTGCTTCTATTATGCCATGGATGAGGAGTGAGCCTTGGGCAGGCATCTTTAATAATCCCTCTTATATGCTTTTGTGGATTATGATCATGAGTTGGCACTGTATTTGAACTATGTTGACAAATGCGAGTTTCGAACTTAATTTGCTTCCGCTACTATCTATCAAACTTGGTTTGTAATAACTCTATTCGTACTCTGATGAATGAATTGTATCTGTGAACTTTATGTAATATGTGACATGTATGTTGAATCATGTACGATCTTGGTTGTATGTGGATCATTTATCGAGACCCATCATGGTACTCGATGGACTACCGGGTTTATATGGGCTCAAGTATGATAGTCCGACCACTTACGGGCTACCATTGTACTTGTGCTCTTATAAATTGGTCAGTTCTGCGACACCGAAAGGCACAAGAGGGGGTCCTAGGTTGTAGAATGGCTTCTTGCCTATCAAGATGTGTGCTAGGTTGTGGTCAAGGTGTGCTAGTCTTGAAGGGGGCCTCCATTCGCCTAGCTGCTAAAACCTCGCGGCTACTAACTTGTTAGGGTAATTAGTGAAGGGTTTCATAGTGAGACCTTGCCACGCCTCCTAGGAAGAGATATTGTGGGCTTTGCAAACCCCGGCACTTGGGAATCATGACTCAAGTTGAAAGTGTACACACTCTGCAGAGTTTGATCAAACTGATATATCAGTCATGCTCACGGACACGAGTGGCCTAGATCCTTTTTGAGATAGATGGTTCTATGGATGGTTTCGGATATGATTAATCCTGATGGTGATAATTAATTATTCATATGGGAGATTTAAGCATAACCTAGTAACTAAGGTATAATAAATATAATATGACCAACTAAAAATGCTTACCACAGTACAGTCGAGTCAAGCCTTCTTGATCCTTGTCTAACCTCATGTTATACTTGTTGAGCATGGTGAGCTGACGCTTGTCGTTGTTCCAAAAAAATCTCGGATGGGCACCAGATGGTGGATCAAGTGAAGAGTTTCCTGCAGAGTCCATAAGTACTAGGCGAGTGCTTCCCCCAGTCAACCGTCCCTATGGAGTCGTACTCAGGGTTTTATTCCCGTTGTTGCAGATGGTACCGTCTATCACGGCTATTGCAAGAACTGCTTCTATCCCTCTGTGGATGAGGAGTGAGCCTTGGGCAGGCATCTTTAATAATCCCTCTTATATGCTTTTGTGGATTGTGATCATGAGTTGGCACTGTATTTGAACTATGTTGACAAATGCGAGTTTCAAACATAATTTGATTCCGCTACTATCTAACAAACTTGGTTTGTAATAACTCTATTCGTACTCTGATGAATGAATTGTATCTATGAACTTTATGTAATATGTGACATGTATCTTGAATCATGTATGATCTTGGTTGTATGTGGATCATTTATCGAGACCCGTCGTGGTACTCGATGGACTACCGGGTTTATATGGGCTCAAGTATGATAGTGCGACCACTTACGGGCTGCCATTGTACTTGTGCTCTTATAAATTGGTCGGTTCTGCGACACCAAAAGGCGCAAGAGGGGGGCCTAGGTTGCAGAATGGCTTCTTGCCTATCAAGATGTGTGCTGGGTTGCGGTCAAGGTGTGCTAGTCTTCAAGGGGGCCTCCATTCGCCTAGCTGCTAAAACCTCGCAATTACTAACTTGTTAGGGTAATTTGTGAAAGGTTTCATAGTGAGACCTTGCCACGCCTCCTAGGAAGAGATATTGTGGGCTTTGCAAACCCTGACACATGGGAATCATGACTCAAGTTGAAAGTGTACACACTCTGTAGAGTTTGATCAAACTAATATATCAGTCGTGCTCACGGACACGAGTGGCCTAGATCCTTTTTGAGATAGATGGTTCTATGGATGGTTTGGGATATGATTAATCCTGATGGTGATAATTAATTATTCATATGGGAGCTTTAAGCATAACCTAGTAACTAAGGTATAATAAATATAATATGACCAACTAAAAATGCTTACCGCAGTACAGTCGAGTCAAGCCTTCTTGATCCTGGCATAACCTTCATGTTATACTTGCTGAGCATGGTGAGCTGACGCTTGTCGTTGTTCCAAAAAAATCCTAGATGGGCACCAGATGGTGGATCAAGTGAAGAGTTTCCTGCAGAGTCCATAAGTACTAGGCGAGTGCTTCCCCAAGTCAACCGTCCCTATGGAGTCGTACTCAGGGTTTTATTCCCGTTGTTGCAGATGGTACCGTCTATCATGGCTATTGCAAGAACTGCTTCTATTATGCCATGGATGAGGAGTGAGCCTTGGGCAGGCATCTTTAATAATCCCTCTTATATGCTTTTGTGGATTATGATCATGAGTTGGCACTGTATTTGAACTATGTTGACAAATGCGAGTTTCGAACTTAATTTGCTTCCGCTACTATCTATCAAACTTGGTTTGTAATAACTCTATTCGTACTCTGATGAATGAATTGTATCTGTGAACTTTATGTAATATGTGACATGTATGTTGAATCATGTACGATCTTGGTTGTATGTGGATCATTTATCGAGACCCATCATGGTACTCGATGGACTACCGGGTTTATATGGGCTCAAGTATGATAGTCCGACCACTTACGGGCTACCATTGTACTTGTGCTCTTATAAATTGGTCGGTTCTGCGACACCGAAAGGCACAAGAGGGGGTCCTAGGTTGTAGAATGGCTTCTTGCCTATCAAGATGTGTGCTAGGTTGTGGTCAAGGTGTGCTAGTCTTGAAGGGGGCCTCCATTTGCCTAGCTGCTAAAACCTCGTGGCTACTAACTTGTTAGGGTAATTAGTGAAGGGTTTCATAGTGAGACCTTGCCACGCCTCCTAGGAAGAGATATTGTGGGCTTTGCAAACCCCGGCACTTGGGAATCATGACTCAAGTTGAAAGTGTACACACTCTGCAGAGTTTGATCAAACTGATATATCAGTCATGCTCACGGACACGAGTGGCCTAGATCCTTTTTGAGATAGATGGTTCTATGGATGGTTTCGGATATGATTAATCCTGATGGTGATAATTAATTATTCATATGGGAGATTTAAGCATAACCTAGTAACTAAGGTATAATAAATATAATATGACCAACTAAAAATGCTTACCACAGTACAGTCGAGTCAAGCCTTCTTGATCCTTGTCTAACCTCATGTTATACTTGCTGAGCATGGTGAGCTGACGCTTGTCGTTGTTCCAAAAAAATCTCGGATGGGCACCAGATGGTGGATCAAGTGAAGAGTTTCCTGCAGAGTCCATAAGTATTAGGCGAGTGCTTCCCCCAGTCAACCGTCCCTATGGAGTCGTACTCAGGGTTTTATTCCCGTTGTTGCAGATGGTACCGTCTATCACGGCTATTGCAAGAACTGCTTCTATCCCTCTGTGGATGAGGAGTGAGCCTTGGGCAGGCATCTTTAACAATCCCTCTTATTTGCTTTTGTGGATTGTGATCATGAGTTGGCACTGTATTTGAACTATGTTGACAAATGCTAGTTTCAAACTTAATTTGCTTCCGCTACTATCTATCTAACTTGGTTTGTAATAACTCAATTCATACTCTGATGAATGAATTGTATCTATGAACTTTATGTAATGTGTGACATGTATGTTGAATCATGTATGATCTTGGTTGTATGTGGATCATTTATCGAGACCCGTCGTGGTACTCGATGGACTACCGGGTTTATATGGGCTCAAGTATGATAGTGCGACCACTTACGGGCTGCCATTGTACTTGTGCTCTTATAAATTGGTCGGTTCTGCGACACCAAAAGGCGCAAGAGGGGGGCCTAGGTTGCAGAATGGCTTCTTGCCTGTCAAGATGTGTGCTGGGTTGCGGTCAAGGTGTGCTAGTCTTCAAGGGGGCCTCCATTCGCCTAGCTGCTAAAACCTCGCAGCTACTAACTTGTTAGGGTAATTTGTGAAAGGTTTCATAGTGAGACCTTGCCACGCCTCCTAGGAAGAGATATTGTGGGCTTTACAAACCCTGACACATGGGAATCATGACTCAAGTTGAAAGTGTACACACTCTGTAGAGTTTGATCAAACTAATATATCAGTCGTGCTCACGGACACGAGTGGCCTAGATCCTTTTTGAGATAGATGGTTCTATGGATGGTTTGGGATATGATTAATCCTGATGGTGATAATTAATTATTCATATGGGAGCTTTAAGCATAACCTAGTAACTAAGGTATAATAAATATAATATGACCAACTAAAAATGCTTACCGCAGTACAATCGAGTCAAGCCTTCTTGATCCTGGCATAACCTTCATGTTATACTTGCTGAGCATGGTGAGCTGACGCTTGTCGTTGTTCCAAAAAATCCCGGATGGGCACCAGATGGTGGATCAAGTGAAGAGTTTCCTGCAGAGTCCATAAGTACTAGGCGAGTGCTTCCCCAAGTCAACCGTCCCTATGGAGTCGTACTCGGGGTTTTATTCCGTTGTTGCAGAGATGGTACCGCCTATCATGGCTATTGCAAGAACTGCTTCTATTATGCCATGGATGAGGAGTGAGCCTTGGGCAGGCATCTTTAATAATCCCTCTTATATGCTTTTGTGGATTATGATCATGAGTTGGCACTGTATTTGAACTATGTTGACAAATGCGAGTTTCGAACTTAATTTGCTTCCGCTACTATCTATCAAACTTGGTTTGTAATAACTCTATTCGTACTCTGATGAATGAATTGTATCTGTGAACTTTATGTAATATGTGACATGTATGTTGAATCATGTACGATCTTGGTTGTATGTGGATCATTTATCGAGACCCATCATGGTACTCGATGGACTACCGGGTTTATATGGGCTCAAGTATGATAGTCCGACCACTTACGGGCTACCATTGTACTTGTGCTCTTATAAATTGGTCAGCTTCTGCGACACAATCGAAAGGCACAAGAGGGGGTCCTAGGTTGTAGAATGGCTTCTTGCCTATCAAGATGTGTGCTAGGTTGTGGTCAAGGTGTGCTAGTCTTGAAGGGGCCTCCATTTGCCTAGTCGCTAAAACCTCGTGGCTACTAACTTGTTAGGGTAATTAGTGATGGGTTTCATAGTGAGACCTTGCCACGCCTCCTAGGAAGAGATATTGTGGGCTTTGCAAACCCCGGCACTTGGGAATCATGACTCAAGTTGAAAGTGTACACACTCTGCAGAGTTTGATCAAACCGATATATCACCATGCTCACGGGACACGAGTGGCCTAGATCCTTTTGAGATAGATGGTTCTATGGATGGTTTCGGATATGATTAATCCTCGATGGTGATAATTAATTATTCATATGGGAGATTTAAGCATAACCTAGTAACTAAGGTATAATAAATATAATATGACCAACTAAAAATGCTTACCACAGTACAGTCGAGTCAAGCCTTCTTGATCCTTGTCTAACCTCATGTTATACTTGCTGAGCATGGTGAGCTGACGCTTGTCGTTGTTCCAAAAAAATCTCGGATGGGCACCAGATGGTGGATCAAGTGAAGAGTTTCCTGCAGAGTCCATAAGTATTAGGCGAGTGCTTCCCCCAGTCAACCGTCCCTATGGAGTCGTACTCAGGGTTTTATTCCCGTTGTTGCAGATGGTACCGTCTATCACGGCTATTGCAAGAACTGCTTCTATCCCTCTGTGGATGAGGAGTGAGCCTTGGGCAGGCATCTTTAACAATCCCTCTTATTTGCTTTTGTGGATTGTGATCATGAGTTGGCACTGTATTTGAACTATGTTGACAAATGCTAGTTTCAAACTTAATTTGCTTCCGCTACTATCTATCTAACTTGGTTTGTAATAACTCAATTCATACTCTGATGAATGAATTGTATCTATGAACTTTATGTAATGTGTGACATGTATGTTGAATCATGTATGATCTTGGTTGTATGTGGATCATTTATCGAGACCCGTCGTGGTACTCGATGGACTACCGGGTTTATATGGGCTCAAGTATGATAGTGCGACCACTTACGGGCTGCCATTGTACTTGTGCTCTTATAAATTGGTCGGTTCTGCGACACCAAAAGGCGCAAGAGGGGGGCCTAGGTTGCAGAATGGCTTCTTGCCTGTCAAGATGTGTGCTGGGTTGCGGTCAAGGTGTGCTAGTCTTCAAGGGGGCCTCCATTCGCCTAGCTGCTAAAACCTCGCAGCTACTAACTTGTTAGGGTAATTTGTGAAAGGTTTCATAGTGAGACCTTGCCACGCCTCCTAGGAAGAGATATTGTGGGCTTTACAAACCCTGACACATGGGAATCATGACTCAAGTTGAAAGTGTACACACTCTGTAGAGTTTGATCAAACTAATATATCAGTCGTGCTCACGGACACGAGTGGCCTAGATCCTTTTTGAGATAGATGGTTCTATGGATGGTTTGGGATATGATTAATCCTGATGGTGATAATTAATTATTCATATGGGAGCTTTAAGCATAACCTAGTAACTAAGGTATAATAAATATAATATGACCAACTAAAAATGCTTACCGCAGTACAGTCGAGTCAAGCCTTCTTGATCCTGGCATAACCTTCATGTTATACTTGCTGAGCATGGTGAGCTGACGCTTGTCGTTGTTCCAAAAAAATCCCAGATGGGCACCAGATGGTGGATCAAGTGAAGAGTTTCCTGCAGAGTCCATAAGTACTAGGTGAGTGCTTCCCCAAGTCAACCGTCCCTATGGAGTCGTACTCAGGGTTTTATTCCCGTTGTTGCAGATGGTACCGTCTATCATGGCTATTGCAAGAACTGCTTCTATTATGCCATGGATGAGGAGTGAGCCTTGGGCAGGCATCTTTAATAATCCCTCTTATATGCTTTTGTGGATTGTGATCATGAGTTGGCACTGTATTTGAACTATGTTGACAAATGCTAGTTTCAAACTTAATTTGCTTCCGCTACTATCTATCTAACTTGGTTTGTAATAACTCAATTCATACTCTGATGAATGAATTGTATCTATGAACTTTATGTAATGTGTGACATGTATGTTGAATCATGTATGATCTTGGTTGTATGTGGATCATTTATCGAGACCCGTCGTGGTACTCGATGGACTACCGGGTTTATATGGGCTCAAGTATGATAGTCCGACCACTTACGGGCTACCATTGTACTTGTGCTCTTATAAATTGGTCGGGCTTCATGACACCGAAAGGCACAAGAGGGGGTCCTAGGTTGTAGAATGGCTTCTTGCCTATCAAGATGTGTGCTAGGTTGTGGTCAAGGTGTGCTAGTCTTGAAGGGGCCTCCATTTGCCTAGCTGCTAAAACCTCGTGGCTACTAACTTGTTAGGGTAATTAGTGAAGGGTTTCATAGTGAGACCTTGCCACGCCTCCTAGGAAGAGATATTGTGGGCTTTGCAAACCCGGCACTTGGGAATCATGACTCAAGTTGAAAGTGTACACACTCTGCAGAGTTTGATCAAACTGATATATCACTCATGCTCACGGACACGAGTGGCCTAGATCCTTTTTGAGATAGATGGTTCTATGGATGGTTTCGGATATGATTAATCCTGATGGTGATAATTAATTATTCATATGGGAGATTTAAGCATAACCTAGTAACTAAGGTATAATAAATATAATATGACCAACTAAAAATGCTTACCACAAGACAAATCGAGTCAAGCCTTCTTGATCCTTGTCTAACCTCATGTTATACTTGCTGAGCATGGTGAGCTGACGCTTGTCGTTGTTCCAAAAAAATCTCGGATGGGCACCAGATGGTGGATCAAGTGAAGAGTTTCCTGCAGAGTCCATAAGTATTAGGCGAGTGCTTCCCCCAGTCAACCGTCCCTATGGAGTCGTACTCGTGGTTTTATTCCGTTGTTGCGAGATGGTACCGCTCTATCACGGCTATTGCAAGAACTTCTTCTATCCCTCTCGTGGATGAGGACCGAGCCTTGGCGGCATCTTTAACAATCCCTCTTATTTGCTTTTGTGGATTGTGATCATGAGTTGGCACTGTATTTGAACTATGTTGACAAATGCTAGTTTCAAACTTAATTTGCTTCCGCTACTATCTATCTAACTTGGTTTGTAATAACTCAATTCATACTCGATGAATGAATTGTATCTATGAACTTTATGTAATGTGTGACATGTATGTTGAATCATGTATGATCTTGGTTGTATGTGGATCATTTATCGAGACCCGTCGTGGTACTCGATGGACTACCGGGTTTATATGGGCTCAAGTATGATAGTGCGACCACTTACGGGCTGCCATTGTACTTGTGCTCTTATAAATTGGTCGATTCTGCGACACCAAAAAGGCGCAAGAGGGGGCCTAGGTTGCGAGAATGGCTTCTTGCCTGTCAAGATGTGTGCTTGGGTTGCGGTCAAGGTGTGCTAGTCTTCAAGGGGGCTCCATTCGCCTAGTCACTAAAACCTCGACTACTAACTTGTTAGGGTAATTTGTGAAAGGTTTCATAGTGAGACCTTGCCACGCCTCCTAGGAAGAGATATTGTGGGCTTTACAAACCCCTCACACATGGGAATCATGACTCAAGTTGAAAGTGTACACACTGTAGAGTTTGATCAAACTAATATATCGGGTCGTGCTCACGGACACGAGTGGCCTAGATCCTTTTGAGATAGATGGTTCTATGGATGGTTTGGGATATGATTAATCCCGATGGTGATAATTAATTATTCATATGGGAGCTTTAAGCATAACCTAGTAACTAAGGTATAATAAATATAATATGACCAACTAAAAATGCTTACCGCAGTACAGTCGAGTCAAGCCTTCTTGATCCTGGCATAACCTTCATGTTATACTTGCTGAGCATGGTGAGCTGACGCTTGTCGTTGTTCCAAAAAAATCCCAGATGGGCACCAGATGGTGGATCAAGTGAAGAGTTTCTGCAGAGTCCATAAGTACTAGGCGAGTGCTTCCCCAAAGTCAACCGTCCCTATGGAGTCGTAGTTTCGTGGTTTTATTCCCGTTGTTGCGGATGATCCTTGTCTATCATGGCTATTGCAAGAACTGCTTCTATTATGCCATGGATGAGGAGTGAGCCTTGGGCGTTGCATCTTTAATAATCCCTCTTATATGCTTTTGTGGATTATGATCATGAGTTGGCACTTGTATTTGAACTATGTTGACAAATGCGAGTTTCGAACTTAATTTGCTTCCGCTACTATCTATCAAACTTGGTTTGTAATAACTCTATTCAGACTCGATGAATGAATTGTATCTGTGAACTTTATGTAATATGTGACATGTATGTTGAATCATGTACGATCTTGGTTGTATGTGGATCATTTATCGAGACCCATCATGGTACTTCGATGGACTACCGGGTTTATATGGGCTCAAGTATGATAGTCCCACCACTTACGGGCTACCATTGTACTTGTGCTCTTATAAATTGATCGATTCTGCGACACCTAATCAAAGGCACAAGAGGGGTCCTAGGTTGTAGAATGGCTTCTTGCCTATCAAGATGTGTGCTAGGTTGTGGTCAAGGTGTGCTAGTCTTGAAGGGGGCCTCCATTTGCCTAGCTGCTAAAAACCTCGTGGCTACTAACTTGTTAGGGTAATTAGTGAAGGGTTTCATAGTGAGACCTTGCCACGCCTCCTAGGAAGAGATATTGTGGGCTTTGCAAACCCCGGCACTTGGGAATCATGACTCAAGTTGAAAGTGTACACACTCAAGCAGAGTTTGATCAAACCATATATCAGATCATGCTCACGGACACACAGTGGCCTAGATCCTTTTTGAGATAGATGGTTCTATGGATGGTTTCGGATATGATTAATCCTTGATGGTGATAATTAATTATTCATATGGGAGATTTAAGCATAACCTAGTAACTAAGGTATAATAAATATAATATGACCAACTAAAATGCTTACCACAAGATCTTGAGTCAAGCCTTCTTGATCCTTGTCTAAACCTCATGTTATACTTGTTTGAGCATGGTGAGTGACGCTTGTCGTTGTTCCAAAAAAAAGGACATCGGATGGGCACCGGATGGTGGATCAAGTGAAGAGTTTCCTGCAGAGTCCATAAGTATTAGGCGTCTGCTTCCCCGATCAACCGTCCCTATGGAGTCGTTCTTCGTGGTTTTATTCCGTTGTTGCAGATGGTACCGTCTATCACGGCTATTGCAAGAACTGCTTCTATCCCTCTGTGGATGAGGAGTGAGCCTTGGGCGGAGCATCTTTAACAATCCCTCTTATTTGCTTTTGTGGATTGTGATCATGAGTTGGCAACCTATTTGAACTATGTTGACAAATGCTAGTTTCAAACTTAATTTGCTTCCGCTACTATCTATCTAACTTGGTTTGTAATAACTCAATTCATACTACGATGAATGAATTGTATCTATGAACTTTATGTAATGTGTGACATGTATGTTGAATCATGTATGATCTTGGTTGTTTGTGGATCATTTATCGAGACCCGTCGTGGTACTCGATGGACTACCGGGTTTATATGGGCTCAAGTATGATAGTGCGACCACTTACGGGCTGCCATTGTACTTGTGCTCTTATAAATTGGTCGGTTTCAGATACACCAAAAGGCGCAAGAGGGGGCCTAGGTTGCAGCAAATGGCTTCTTGCCCGATAAATGATGTGTGACTTGGGTTGCGTTGGAGACAAAACAAACTAGTCTTCAAGGTGGCCTCCATTCGCCTAGCTGCTAAAACCTCGCAGCTACTAACTTGTTAGGGTAATTTGTGAAAGGTTTCATAGTGAGACCTTGCCACGCCTCCTAGGAAGAGATATTGTGGGCTTTACAAACCCTGACACATGGGAATCATGACTCAAGTTGAAAGTGTACACACTCAGAGTTTGATCAAACTAATATATCACCCGTGCTCACGGACACGAGTGGCCTAGATCCTTTTGAGATAGATGGTTCTATGGATGGTTTGGGATATGATTAATCCTCGATGGTGATAATTAATTATTCATATGGGAGCTTTAAGCATAACCTAGTAACTAAGGTATAATAAATATAATATGACCAACTAAAATGCTTACCACAACATGCAATTTACCAAGCCTTCTTGATCCCGGCATAACCTTCATGTTATACTTGCGAGGAGCATGGTGAATGACGCTGTCGCTTGTTCCAAAAAATCCCGATGATGGGCACCAGATGGTGGATCAAGTGAAGAGTTTCTGCAGAGTCCATAAGTACTAGGCGAGTGCTTCCCTAAGTCAACCGTCCCTATGGAGTCGTACTCGTCACCTTATTCCCACCGTTGCAGATGGTGCCGTCATCATGGCTATTGCAAGAACTGCTTCTATTATGCCATGGATGAGGAGTGAGCCTTGGATGCATCTTTAATAATCCCTCTTATATGCTTTTGTGGATTATGATCATGAGTTGGCACTTTTGTATTTGAACTATGTTGACAAATGCGAGTTTCGAACTTAATTTGCTTCCGCTACTATCTATCAAACTTGGTTTGTAATAACTCTATTCGTACTCACGATGAATGAATTGTATCTAGAACTTTATGTAATATGTGACATGTATGTTGAATCATGTACGATCTTGGTTGTATGTGGATCATTTATCGAGACCCATCATGGTACTGATGGACTACCGGGTTTATATGGGCTCAAGTATGATAGTCCTCTCCACTTACGGGCTACCATTGTACTTGTGCTCTTATAAATTGGTCGTTTCTGCGACAATCAAAGGCACAAGAGGGGGTCCTAGGTTGTAGAATGGCTTCTTGCCTATCAAGATGTGTGCTAGGTTGTGGTCAAGGTGTGCTAGTCTTGAAGGGGGCCTCCATTTGCCTAGTCGCTAAAACCTCGTGGCTACTAACTTGTTAGGGTAATTAGTGAAGGGTTTCATAGTGAGACCTTGCCACGCCTCCTAGGAAGAGATATTGTGGGCTTTGCAAACCCAAAGCACTTGGGAATCATGACTCAAGTTGAAAGTGTACACACTCTGCAGAGTTTGATCAAACCGATATATCACCATGCTCACGGACACGAGTGGCCTAGATCCTTTTTGAGATAGATGGTTCTATGGATGGTTTCGGATATGATTAATCCCGATGGTGATAATTAATTATTCATATGGGAGATTTAAGCATAACCTAGTAACTAGATAGCCACCTAATAATAAATATAATATGACCAACTAAAAATGCTTACCACAGTTTGCAAATAGTCAAGCCTTTGATGATCCTTGTCTAACCTCATGTTATACTTAAAAGCATGGTGAAAACCACGCTTGTCGTTGTTCCAAAAAATCTCGGATGGGCACTGTGTATGTAACCGCCCAATTTATACAAGATCAAGTACAATTTATACAAGCTTAACACGTTGACACGCGCATACTCTCACTTATATAAACCCGGTAGTCCGCCGAGTGTCACGCAGGACCTCGGTAAATCAACATCGCAACCAAGATCGCGTGATTAAGCAAATACACATCACATACGTAGAGTTGCAGCGGAAATAATATTACAAATGGTTTCACAAATAATAGTATAAGTTTGGGTTTCAAAACCGATTAGTGAAAACAACAGTTGCTTTCAAAGGATTACATTGATATAAGTTCCAAATACATTGCTAGCATAAGTGACATCCTCAGACAAAAGCATGTAGATGAGAAGTAAATATAGAGTCACCGAGCCCATCGGCGGTTAGCCACCATCTTCAGCAGGCCAAAACCTCACCTGCAACATGGTGGGATAAACCCTGAGTACTCGAATGTACTCAGCTAGACTTACCCGTCATAACCAGAAATAAAATTGACTCCAAGGAGTATGCAAGGCTTTATAAGTGGAGGTAGCTTGACAATATTTTGCATAAAAAGCGATTAACTCAATTATACAATTATAATTCCGTCATCAAGTTAATTAGAACTATCCATCTCTAGATTAGCAACTATCCTGTGCCAAACATGTGGTATATCTTTTTAGAGCATACAATAGTAACCATAGCAGGTATAGTAATTCCATGTTTATTCGAACCATCACATTCCATAATCCAATTACTACGATGTTGGGACTAGCCAAGTTTCTCACTATCCGGGAGAGACGGCGATTCGAATCGATTTCAACCAGGTGAAATTTATTCCTAACACAAACCTAGGCGAGACCGTGATCAACGGTCACCTTAGGTCACCTTTGGTACAACTCGTGTACACATTTTCGCGGTCCGTATTATACCGCAAGACATCCAGGACACCGGATGCCGGGCGTTCAGAGCCTAGCCCGCCTTGGGCTCGGTCGATCGCCCCGCAAGGAGCGCGCACAATGAAACGGGTCCCGGCCTGAGTTGAGCTACTCGGCTTCAGCGGTCGGAACGAGTTATCCGGCCAGCTAAGTAATAGGCATGCGTTCAATCTTGTCGAAAGCGCCAACAACGGTGCGGTCCTTAATCGACCGAGCGGAATCACATGAGTCAATCTACATATAGACTCCGCCCGGCCTCGATTTACTTTTTACCCCATGGTTCTTTTCCACGATAGCAAATATAGCCAACCGTGTGCTCGGTTTCCACCTATATCTCGCAGTGACAGAAATCACCGACTTCTACCGGTCTAAGCATGGCTAAGCATATATTCGATCCTCGACCTATACCGGTTAAAGGTGTAATATCTGGACAAGGAATGTATATGCATCAAGTGGTTCCATTCAACTCTTATAACCTAATGCATCAATCACAAGTACTTAAGTAATCATTTGTAAAATACTAGGAGACTTAAAATGCTCCGGGCTTGCACGGGATCCGACACAAGTCGATTCGGTTAGCTTGCACCAACTTGGTGACATCTCCGGTCCTAGCACTTGCTTAGTCCTTCCATCTTCGGGATAGATCCACCAAACACCATCTTCGGTTTGACTCCACATCACATCCTTCACGTGGTTTATCTAGCGTACCTAAATGAGATGCAAGATGCAGGTGTATGAATACATGGAAGTGCAATAGATAATGCAGCGCATGCGATAAAGAAGACAAGCACAAGGTTACGTTAACATGCACAAGCACTTCGCATTGCTTACTTTAAATATCGCACAATTTATAATGCCACGATAGCAAAGAAGATGACAACACCAAGCATGACACAAGTTTCCCAAGATCTCAGGTACTCTAACTCAACCATCATCAAAGGTATGAGCCACACTTAGCAATATACAAGCAAACAACTATATTTGGAATCTGTCAATTTCTGGACAGGCAAACAGCAGCTACAAGATTTAGCTATAACTGAGTTACACAAATCCAAATGACTTGCAAGAAGACATTCTGGAAATCTCATGAAATTTTCAACAATTCATATTTAATCATCTTAGCATGATTCTCAAGTTAACTAAGTCAAATATACCCATTTACAGAAACTGGTCTAAACAAGACAGAGAGCAGCCATTTCTGAAACCCAACTTTAAACAGGCATAACTCACAAACCACAAGGCCAAATACCACCAAATTTTAACAGGAGCTAGATACATGAATTATCTACAACTTTGTTATATCCCCAAAAACTCATTCAAATCCTAACTAGATCAAACACTAGCATCTTTCAGATCTGCTCAGAATAAAATCAAAACCTGATAGAAGACTTAAAAGTCATGTAACTCCTACACTATCTGGCCTATGACCTTACAATTTGAACACAAGCAAGATCATGAAATTTTCTACAACTTTTGTATTCACTACAACCATAGCAAACATCATTTACACCACGAAAATAATTGCACAAGCAAAACTACAAATGCAGCCCAACAGCAGTGGTACAGAAAACTGATAGAAACTTCAGAGAAGCATAACTGGAGTTCTAGACCTCCAACAAACATGAACCTTAACTTTTTGAAAAGCTTAGGAAGTTACCTACAACTTTCTTATTCTCATATTAAGATGATTCTACAGTTAGAAGGGTCAATTAATCCAATAATTGCAGCTCTATCAAAAACATAGACAGAAACTGACATGCCACTTTAAACAGCTATAAATGGAGTTATACATGTCCAATAAATGTGGTTCTAGACTTTTTAGAAAGCTTAGCAAATTCTAAACAACTTTGTTGTAAACACCTAAAGCTAATTCCACAAGTAAGAAGGCCCTACAGTAAGAACAAGGAAACCCTGTCTAGGTTTAGGCAGAAACAGCCACAGAGATTTAAGCAAGTATAACTCAAGATCTACTTAGCCAAAAATCATAATATTTAACTTTTTGGAAAGCTTAAGAAAAGTACTAAAACTCATGTATTGTCATCAAATCATGATTCATAACTTAACTGAGCCAATTAATTCAAACATGCAGAACTGTTCCGAATAGGAGCAAATCAAAACAGGGCATTTGTTATTTTTATAACTCTTAAACTATAAATCCTAAACTCATGAAATTTTTACCAGACAACAACAATCACCTTAGTAGCACTCCACAAAAATTTCACATTTATTTGAGCACATCAACTGCAGTTTAAAAAAAAACAAGTAAGACTAGCATTCAAACCCTGACTGCACAAATCCATTTTTACAGCTAAAACTTTAAACTAAAACCTGACATATTATAGATCTAGTGCATAGAGAATTTCACAAGGATTCCAAAAAGTCCTCATTTACTATTTTACGAATTTTCTACGATTTACTATGAATTTCCAAAGTTTCACCCGATTTACAACAAATAGGTCCCTCGAGGCACTATTCACTTGAGTCAATGACATTGCATTTAGGCCCTTCCCTTTAGTCGAATTTGAGGACGAAGTCCCTGACGCGAATTTTTGAAGGGCTGCACAGGAGCTCGCCGTTCGCCGGCCGGAGGAGTCTCGTCGGCGGTGGGGGAAGTGGCGGCGGAGCACGAGAAGGGCCGCGCGCACTCGCCGGTGGCCTCGGCTCGGCCCGAGGTGGAGCATGGAGGGCTGGCCACGTGTGCATGCGGCTCGGCTGCGCGTAGACCGACGGCGGTGATGCTGTGTAAGGCGACGGGGGCGGCGAGGACGAGCCACGCGAACACGGGTGGCTGCCACAGCGCGCCAGCGGCTGGGCTCCGCTCGCGCCATGGCAGGCAGCGCGCAGCGGCCGCCCGCGTGCTCGTCGTCGCGGGCGATTCGGCATGGTCAAGTCCATGGCGGGCGCCTGCAGCCGCAGCGCGCAAGGGGCGGAGTTGGGAACAGCGAAGCTGCGCTCTGTGATGGAGGAGGCGAGGCGGATGCGACGGCAGCGCTTGGCTTGGGCTGAGAAGGGGTGGAGCACCAGGACACGGCGGCGGCCGAAGCTTCAGCTCACGCGCCATGGCAGAGGAGAAAGAGAAACAGAGGAGGACGAAGAGGGAGAGTGTGGAGAGGAGGGTGCTGGTCCTGGACTTAAGCACGACAAGGCGGCAGCGAGGGCACGGCAGGTGGCAGCGAGTGCAGCGCAGGCGAGCCACGCGGCGCGAACAGCCAGCAAGGTGACGACACTGCTCAGAAATTTCAAAATTCCAATTCTACCTCAAACATACCACTGACACCCATATTTCGTGCCTCCGTAACTTTTAAACCACTTAGTTTTGGCAAAATCCGTAGTAATCAAAATTGTAGAGCTACGCGACATCTTCAACTTTTCTTAAAGCGTCAAAGTATGATTCAGCCTGGTTGGAGAGATACACGGCTACGAAGAGGGGTACATGAAAACTAAAATCGTGAAAATCAGGTATCCCAGACTTAGCCAATTTTTCGGACTCAAAAACCGCATGGATTCAAAGTTGGAGCCTCGATTTGACTTGCTTACAAGATGATCTAGCTCTTGGTCCGAAAACAAAGTTTGTTCTACTCCACTCAAACTTCAACTTTTATTTAGATTCCACTGCCATGCAAACACTCTAGGCCATAGTTCAAACTAAGTCAAAGTAGCATCACGATAAAGCTTAAATTACCATTTTTTGATCTATTGGAGCATTTTCTGGCCACTTGTTCAACATGAACCCTTCATAACTTTTATTCACAAGTGTAAGTAGAGTTGTTCGAGCAAGGTTGCAATGTTTGTTTGTCATTACATGTTCTTATTCACCTAATAAAGTAATTCAGGCGAGGACATAACTTGTCATTTCATGTGATTTCTTGATTCCAAACTTTATAAAACTTTTCCAATCATCCATGTGGGTGGAAATTGATGTGAGGCACATGAAAGAAGCACCTTCAACCTTACTTAGGTATATATCCGAAAAGGGCCAATAAGCAAGCAAAGGTGTGTCGCCCAAGTTTAAGTTGGAGCTCGCTCTTGTAGAATTGATCTTGACACCGCCATCACCACTTAACATGTCATGTTTGAGCTCCAACCCATTGCTTAACTGGTGACAAACACCTGGGGTGTTACAGCCCTCCCCCCTTAAAGGAATCGTGTCCCGAGATTCGGTGCAATAGACTTTTAAGAGAAGAGAAACATATCAACCAGTTTCCAACATCAGTGATAGCATTAGGCTACTTAACTTTGGAGTATTAGAGAGGCTAATTTGGTCAAGACACTTTCTGATACTTGTCCTTCGTAGCAAGTTTTGTCTGAAGAATTTCCTTCGTTGGCCTTCATGAAGTATTGTTACTTTGGAAGAAATCCAAGATAGCACTGTCCTACGTACTTCGTCCTCGATGTACGAAGAGTGATACAAGTGTATACTAAATACTTGTAACATTTACTTTCCTTACATGCCTCTTAGGAAACAACCTCAACCATTGATTTAGACACCAACTCGACGATGCACAAACATTGGACTTATGGGCTATTTTCACAGGGCACAAAGCATTACCCCACATGGAGGGCATCCCTATATAGATAAGGAACCGTTTCTGAAAATTCCCTGGCACCTCGTCCAATAGAGCCTTGAACAAATACGTTTGTGGTACCTAGGGGCACAATGATGCTGATCGGAACTAGGGATATGCTTTCTCTAGTTCTGCACTTAGCTGACACAACATCTTGCACTATATACGTGGTCGTCCAAGATGGAATTGACTCGATAGCACATTTGGAGAAGAAGTAGCACTTGCATTGCAGGGCTAGGTTTGCTGTTTCCTTGATCAACATCGTTCTGTGAGATCTGGTCTTCATAGTTACCAACTAGTCGTTACCTAACTGAAGACTAACTTTCCCACTGGTAACTAATCAGTTGTCCCTCAACACTAAAAAGGTTCCAAATCTTCACTCCTAATAATAAAAATTATGGTCGAAGCATACAGATGGTCGCCACTGAAGTCAGCAGAAAGGGGTCACACCAAAGAAGGTCAGTTCGTCTATGCAATCCTTATGCACCTAAAGATTGAGAACTTGGACAGGAACTCATATATACTAGGTGACCTATTACAACACACAATATCTTGGTCCATTTATCATCCGACTAATAACTTGTTCAACCTTAAGTGTGGTGCACCTTTCTGATCCAACGAAAAGGACATAAGTTGCTCATTAGATGACCGATGTCATTATAGGGACAACCAAGTGGAGTCACTTGTCTACCACCTCTTGCAGTCTGTTTATGTTCCTGTTAGTGACCTGTTCTTCAAAGGTTAACCATTGGACGACTTCAAAAGGGAGTCCAATTGCATTTGATTCAACGTACAGATCTTTCGACAAGATAAGGAGAGATAATGAAGGAGGAGCTCACGTGAAAATAACACATCGATGCAGTCCTGCAATGGATCATGACTAGAAACCTCAATACCAGCGCGTGCCGAGTAGCACAACCTTGTGGCTGTAGTCCACAGGATGCCCTCGGTTTCGTCGCGGCACCGTAGATCGCTAATCGTGGCACCATTACTGAACATACAACCCACAAGAAATCTCACATGGCACAAATTGGGTTACATAGGAGCAAGCACTATGCAAAGGAGGGATAGCAACAAAGGTAGTTACAAGGTTAGGAGTCAACAAGCAGGGGATCCGAAGATCAAACACAACACAAGAGAACATAGCTTAATTGCCAAAGACAACTAAGCAGGGGACTTCTTGCCAAATTTCCATATACGTCTTGTGTCCACCAAGTGATTACCAGATAATGATTAACTTGAGATTTGGTCTTGTCGAGCAGCAACATGAGATCAAGACTGATAAATGTTCAGAGACTTGAAAGGGTTGGAGACAAAACAAACGAGATTCAAGGGACAGAGCCATTGCACTGACTAGGGATTCAGTTGATAAAGCAATGACAGGATCTACGAGGATAAGGTTCCAAAGCCAGGGTAGATAGCGATTAGCGTTGTACCAGATCATCAGTAGGAGAAGGAGCAATGAAGTCCGACAAGGATTTCGGAGCAAGGTCCTTCCACACAAGAGTGGGACAACCATGACACATGCAAGCAAAGAAGGGAGCTAAGCTTGGGCCTAAGGTCAAGCAAAGACATGGATAAAGGTCTTCGTAGCACAACGTTCAAGGCTAGCAACCACGTGTACAGGCTCAGGTTCCTAAGAGAGAACTTAATTGTAGACGACAACCCTGAGATTACCAAAACTTGGACGTTGTTCCAGGATAGCGCTCTTCAACACTCATATGCGTTCCGAGGACAAAAGGAGTAACAGCTACGGCACTACTTAGATTACGCGCATCCGCACCTACATCCTGGTCTTAAGCAAGCATTTCGAAATACTCAATCTAATTAGCTTAAGCGACTATTACTAAGCACAAAGCTCACACCTAACAACTAGTCACCTACAACAACACCGCTACACATATCATGCAAAACATGGTGGTAAAGTATTGTTATCTTTTATTTCCTTTTTACTGAGTAGGTGGATATCTCTACAAAACAAGTTTTACTTACATTTAGCAATTTAGTTTTTAAAGGGGTGAACCTTTTGCTAACTATTAACTTTGTCATCTATTTCCTTTGGAAGCAAACATTCAAGGCAACGCTAATCACACACTATCTTCAAGCACAGCTATTCAAGCAGCATGGAACAAGGCATTTTGTCTAGCTTCACACAAGGAAGATAGCAACCACACATGGATCACAAGTTACTTAATATTAGAACAAGGTGAGGGAAGCATATTTATGCACAATCACAATTATGATGCACGCTTGTCCTATTCGTCCTCCCAAAATTGCTAGCCTAAGGCGGCAATCACGTTCTATGTCGGTGGCATAACACGTACTCTCTCGACATATAGCTAGTTGTCAGCTACCTTCAAGCTACGCATTCGTGGTTAGTGTACCTGCAGGCAAATTCATTGCAGCCCATTCCCACAAGAGATAAATAAGCACACAATGAAAATAGTAAACTAAGATACTCTCCATATATACATCCCCAGATATATATACTTCGGTATCCATAGCTACCCTACAGATATACCCACAATTAAGTACCTTCATAGATACATGTGTGTAACATGTAAATATTCCAGTAACCATAGCTAACTCTCCCTAGACCGATAGTTGGACGGTCATGCTCTCACAACTCACACTTACACAGGCGTGAGAGGCAATTGATCCATACATTACCATTCAAGTGAACGACATCCATACAATAGCACGCGCCGTATGGACGCATGAAAAGTAAAATTTGCAAGAAGTAAACCCCACAGCTTAGTACTTAGATAGCCACCTAATAGTCCTTAATCGGGCATAAAGGAGGATGTCGCTAGCATAGTTTTGCAAATAAGTTTTGATAAATTTGCCTATAGCTAAAGTTTTAGTTAAAATAGGCTTTTTAAAACCAAAACTTTGTTTTTAAAACTATGCACATGACAGTATTATGCTTAATCTCACTCTCGATACCACCGTGATGTGAGAATCGCCTAATTTATACAAGATCAAGTACGGTTGTCCCGCTTAACACGTTGACACGCCATATACTCTCACTTATATAAACCCGGTAGTCCGCCGAGTGTCACGCAGACCCTCGGTAAATCAACATCGCAACCAAGATCACGTGATTAAGCAAATACACATCACATACGTAGAGTTGCAGCGGAAATAATATTACAAATGGTTTCACAAATAATAGTATAAGTTTGGGTTTCAAAACCGATTAGTGAAAACAACGCTTGCTTTCAAAGGATTACATTGATATAAGTTCCAAATACATTGCTAGCATAAGTGACATCCTCGCACAAAAGCATGTAGATGAGAAGTAAATATAGAGTCACCGAGCCCATCGGCGTTTAGCCACCATCTTCAAGAGGCCAAAACCTCACCGCAAACATGGTGGGATAAACCCCGAGTACTGAATGTACTCACTAGACTTACCCGTCATAACCGAGAAATAAAATTGACTCCAAGGAGTATGCAAGGCTTTATAAGTGGAGGTAGCTTGACAATATTTTGCATAAAAAGCGATTAACTCAATTATACAATTATAATTCCGTCATCAAGTTAATTAGAACTATCCATCTCTAGATTAGCAACTATCTCCGTACAAACATGTGGTATATCTTTTAGAGCATACAATAGTAACCATAGCATGTATAGTAATTCCATGTTTATTCGAACCATCACATTCCATAATCCAATTACTACGATGTTGGGACTAGCCAAGTTTCTCACTATCCGGAGAGACGGCGATTCAATCGATTTCAACCAGGTGGGAATTTATTCCTAACACAAACCTAGGCGAGACCAGATCAACGGTCACCTTAGGTCACCTTTGGTACAACTCGTCAGTACACATTTCATGGGTCCGTATTGCGCCCGCACATCTGGGACACCAGATGCCGGGGACGTTCAGCCTAGCCCGCCTTTGGGCTCGGTCTCCGATCGCCCCATGAAGGAGCGCATGTGAACGGGTCCCGCCTGAGTTGAGCTACTCGGCTTCGCGGTCGGAACGAGTTATCCGGCCAGCTAAGTGATAGGCATGCGTTCAATCTTGTCAGAAGCGCCAACAACGGTACGGTCCTTAATCGACACAGACGGAATCACATGAGTCAATCTACATATAGACTCCGCCCGGCCTCGATTTACTTTTACCCCATGGTTCTTTTCCACGATAGCAAATATAGCCAACCGTGCTCCGGTTTCCACCTATATCTCGCAGGTGACAGGAAATCACCTGACTTCTACCGGTCTAAGCATGGCTAAGCATATATTCGATCCTGGACCTATACCGGTTAAAGGTGTAATATCTGGACAAGGAATGTATATGCATCAAGTGGTTCCATTCAACTCTTATAACCTAATGCATCAATCACAAGTACTTAAGTAATCATTTGTAAAATACTAGGAGACTTAAAATGCTCCGGGGCTTGCCTGGGATCCGACACAAGTCAGTTCAGTTAGCTTGCACCAACTTGGTGACATCTCCGGTCCTAGCACTTGCTTAGTCCTTCCATCTTCGGGATAGATCCACCAAACACCATCTTCGGGTTTGACTCCACATCACATCCTTCACGTGGTTTATCTAGCGTACCTAAATGAGATGCAAGATGCAGGTGTATGAATACATGGAAGTGCAATAGATAATGCAACAGATGCATGAAGTAAGACAAGCACAAGGTTACGTTAACATGCACAAGCACTTCGCATTGCTTACTTTAAATATCGCACAATTTATAATGCCACGATAGCAAAGAAGATGACAACACCAAGCATGACACAAGTTTCCCAAGATCTCAGGTACTCTAACTCAACCATCATCAAAGGTATGAGCCACACTTAGCAATATACAAGCAAACAACTATATTTGGAATCTGTCAATTTCTGGACAGGCAAACAGCAGCTACAAGATTTAGCTATAACTGGAGTTACACAAATCCAAATGACTTGCAAGAAGACATTCTGGAAATCTCATGAAATTTTCAACAATTCATATTTAATCATCTTAGCATGATTCTCAAGTTAACTAAGTCAAATATACCCATTTACAGAAACTGGTCTAAACAAGACAGAGAGCAGCCATTTCTGAAACCCAACTTTAAACAGGCATAACTCACAAACCACAAGGCCAAATACCACCAAATTTTAACAGGAGCTAGATACATGAATTATCTACAACTTTGTTATTATCCCCAAAAACTCATTCAAATCCTAACTAGATCAAACACTAGCATCTTTTAGATCTGCTCAGAATAAAATCAAAACCTGATAGAAGACTTAAAAGTCATGTAACTCCTACACTATCTGGCCTATGACCTTACAATTTGAACACAAGCAAGATCATGAAATTTTCTACAACTTTTGTATTCACTACAACCATAGCAAACATCATTTACACCACGAAAATAATTGCACAAGCAAAACTACAAATGCAGCCCAACAGCAGTGGTACAGAAAACTGATAGAAACTTCAGAGAAGCATAACTGGAGTTCTAGACCTCCAACAAACATGAACCTTAACTTTTTGAAAAGCTTAGGAAGTTACCTACAACTTTCTTATTCTCATATTAAGATGATTCTACAGTTAGAAGGGTCAATTAATCCAATAATTGCAGCTCTATCAAAAACATAGACAGAAACTGACATGCCACTTTAAACAGCTATAAATGGGGTTATACATGTCCAATAAATGTGGTTCTAGACTTTTTAGAAAGCTTAGCAAATTCTAAACAACTTTGTTGTAAACACCTAAAGCTAATTCCACAAGTAAGAAGGCCCTACAGTAAGAACAAGGAAACCCTGTCTAGGTTTAGGCAGAAACAGCCACAGAGATTTAAGCAAGTATAACTCAAGATCTACTTAGCCAAAAATCATAATATTTAACTTTTTGGAAAGCTTAAGAAAAGTACTAAAACTCATGTATTGTCATCAAATCATGATTCATAACTTAACTGAGCCAATTAATTCAAACATGCAGAACTGTTCCGAATAGGAGCAAATCAAAACAGGGCATTTGTTATTTTTATAACTCTTAAACTATAAATCCTAAACTCATGAAATTTTTACCAGACAACAACAATCACCTTAGTAGCACTCCACAAAAATTTCACATTTATTTGAGCACATCAACTGCAGTTTAAAAAAAAAACAAGTAAGACTAGCATTCAAACCCTGACTGCACAAATCCATTTTTACAGCTAAAACTTTAAACTAAAACCTGACATATTATAGATCTAGTGCATAGAGAATTTCACAAGGATTCCAAAAAGTCCTCATTTACTATTTTACGAATTTTCTACGATTTACTATGAATTTCCAAAGTTTCACCCGATTTACAACAAATAGGTCCCTCGAGGCACTATTCACTTGAGTCAATGACATTGCATTTAGGCCCTTCCTTTAGTCGAATTTGAGGACGAAGTCCCTGACGCGAATTTTTGAAGGGCTGCACAGGAGCTTCGCCGTTCACGGGCGGAGGAGTCTCGGCGGGCGGTGGGGGAAGTGGCGGCGAGCACGAGAAGGGCCGCGCAAGACTTTCGCCATGGTGGCCTCGGCTCGGCCCGAGGTGGAGCATGGAGGGCTGCCCGTGTGCATGCGGCTCGGCTGCGCGTGAGACCGACGGCGGTGATGCTGTGGCGCGACGGGCGGCGAGGACGAGCCACGCGAACACGGGTGGCCACAAGCGCTACCAGCTGGGCTCCTTCGCGCCATGGCAGGCGGCAGCAGCGTGCCGCGTGCTTTCGTCGGCGGGTTCGGCATGGTCAAGCGTCCATGGCGGGCGCCTGATCGCGCAGCAGCAGCAGCAAGGGCGGAGCTGGGAACAGCGAGCTGCGCTCTGTGATGGAGGAGGCGAGGCGGATGCGACGGCAGCGCTTGGCTTGGGCTGAGAAGGGTGGAGCACCAGACGGCGGCGGCGGCGAGCTTCAGCTCACGCGGCCATGGCGGAGAGAGAAAGAGAAACAGAGGACGAAGAGGGAGAGTGTGGAGAGGAGGGTGCTGGTCCTGGACTTAAGCACGACAAAGGCGGCAGCGAGGGCACGGCAGGTGGCAGAGTGTGCAGCGCAGAAGCGAGCCACGCGGCGCGAACAGCCAGCAAGGTGACGACACTGCTCAGAAATTTCAAAATTCCAATTCTACCTCAAACATACCACTGACACCCATATTTCGTGCCTCCGTAACTTTTAAACCACTTAGTTTTGGCAAAATCCGTAGTAATCAAAATTGTAGAGCTACGCGACATCTTCAACTTTTCTTAAAGCGTCAAAGTATGATTCAGCCTGGTTGGAGAGATACACGGCTACGAAGAGGGGTACATGAAAACTAAAATCGTGAAAATCAGGTATCCCAGACTTAGCCAATTTTTCGGACTCTGAAAACCGCAGTAGATTCAAAGTTGGAGCCTCGATTTGACTTGCTTACAAGATGATCTAGCTCTTGGTCCGAAAACAAAGTTTGTTCTACTCCACTCAAACTTCAACTTTTATTTAGATTCCACTGCCATGCAAACACTCTAGGCCATAGTTCAAACTAAGTCAAAGTAGCATCACGATAAAGCTTAAATTACCATTTTTTGATCTATTGGAGCATTTTCTGGCCACTTGTTCAACATGAACCCTTCATAACTTTTATTCACAAGTGTAAGTAGAGTTGTTCGAGCAAGGTTGCAATGTTTGTTTGTCATTACATGTTCTTATTCACCTAATAAAGTAATTCAGGCGAGGACATAACTTGTCATTTCATGTGATTTCTTGATTCCAAACTTTATAAAACTTTTCCAATCATCCATGTGGGTGGAAATTGATGTGAGGCACATGAAAGAAGCACCTTCAACCTTACTTAGGTATATATCCGAAAAGGGCCAATAAGCAAGCAAAGGTGTGTCGCCCAAGTTTAAGTTGGAGCTCGCTCTTGTAGAATTGATCTTGACACCGCCATCACCACTTAACATGTCATGTTTGAGCTCCAACCCATTGCTTAATCGGGTGACAAACACACTGTGTTACAGCCCCCCCTTAAAGGAATCGCGTCCCCGAGATTCGGTGCAATAGACTTTTAAGAGAAGAGAAACATATCAACCAGTTTCCAACATCAGTGATAGCATTAGGCTACTTAACTTTGGAGTATTAGAGAGGCTAATTTGGTCAAGACACTTTCTGATACTTGTCCTTCGTAGCAAGTTTTGTCTGAAGAATTTCCTTCGTTGGCCTTCATGAAGTATTGTTACTTTGGAAGAAATCCAAGATAGCACTGTCCTACGTACTTCCGTCCTCGATGTACGAAGAGTGATACAAGTGTATACTAAATACTTGTAACATTTACTTTCCTTACATGCCTCTTAGGAAACAACCTCAACCATTGATTTAGACACCAACTCGACGATGCACAAACATTGGACTTATGGGCTATTTTCACAGGGCACAAAGCATTACCCCACATGGAGGGCATCCCTATATAGATAAGGAACCGTTTCTGAAAATTCCCTGGCACCTCGTCCAATAGAGCCTTGAACAAATACGTTTGTGGTACCTAGGGGCACAATGATGCTGATCGGAACTAGGGATATGCTTTCTCTAGTTCTGCACTTAGCTGACACAACATCTTGCACTATATACGTGGTCGTCCAAGATGGAATTGACTCGATAGCACATTTGGAGAAGAAGTAGCACTTGCATTGCGAGGGGCTAGGTTTGCTTTGCTTCCTTGATCAACATCGCTACAGGAGAGATCTGGTCTTCATAGTTACCAACTAGTCGTTACCTAACTCAAGACTAACTTTCCCACCGGGTAACTAATCAGTTGTCCCTCAACACTAAAAAGGTTCCAAATCTTCACTCCTAATAATAAAAATTATGGTCAAAGCATGCTGAGATGGTGGTCGCCATCAAGTCGCAGAAAGGGGTCACACCAAAGAAGGTCAGGTTCGTCTATGCAATCCTTATGCACCTAAAGATTGAGAACTTGGACAGGAACTCATATATACTAGGTGACCTATTACAACACACAATATCTTGGTCCATTTATCATCCGACTAATAACTTGTTCAACCTTAAGTGTGGTGCACCTTTACGATCCAACGAAAAGGACATAAGTTGCTCATTAGATGACCGATGTCATTATAGGGACAACCAAGTGGAGTCACTTGTCTACCACCTCTTGCAATCTGCTTTATGTTCCTGTTAGTGACCTGTTCTTCAAAGGTTAACCATTGGACGACTTCAAAAGGGAGTCCAATTGCATTTGATTCAACGTCTGAGATCTTTCGACAAGATAAGGAGAGATAATGAAGGAGGAGCTCACGTGAAAATAACACATCGATGCAGATCCGCAATGGATCATGACTAGAAACCTCAATACCGGTAAGGTCTTAGTAGCACAAACCTTGTGGTCAGTAGTCCACAGGATGCCCTCGGTTTCGTCAGCTGCACCGTAGAGATCGCTAATCGTGGCACCATTCTTGAACATACAACCCACAAGAAATCTCACATGGCACAAATTGGGTTACATAGGAGCAAGCACTATGCAAAGGAGGGATAGCAACAAAGGTAGTTACAAGGTTAGGAGTCAACAAGCGGGGATCCAAGATCAAACACAACACAAGAGAACATAGCTTAATTGCCAAAGACAACTAAGCGGGGGACTTCTTGCCGAATTTCCATATACGTCTTGTGTCCACCAAGTGATTACCAGATAATGATTAACTTGAGATTTGGTCTTGTCGAGCAGCAACATGAGATCAAGACTGATAAATGTTCAGAGACTTGAAAGGGTTGGAGACAAAACAAACAAGATTCAAGGGACAGAGCCATTGCAATCGACTAGGGATTCAGCTTGATAAAGCAATGACAGGATCTACGAGGATAAGGTTCCAAAGCCGTAGTAGATAGCGATTAGCGTTGTACCGAGATCATCGAGAGGAGAAGGAGCAATGAAGTCCGACAAGGATTTCGGAGCAAGGTCCTTCCACACAAGAGTGGGACAACCATGACACATGCAAGCAAAGAAGGGAGCTAAGCTTGGGCCTAAGGTCAAGCAGACATGGATAAAGGTCTTCGTAGCACAACGTTCAAAGGCTAGCAACCACGTGTACAGGCTCAGGATCCTAAGAGAGAACTTAATTAAAGACGACAACCATGATATTATCAAAACTTGGACGTTGTTCCAGGATAGCGCTCTTCAACACTCATATGCGCTCCGAGGACAAAAGGAGTAACAGCTACGGCACTACTTAGATTACGCGCATCCGCACCTACATCCTGGTCTTAAGCAAGCATTTCAAAATACTCAATCTAATTAGCTTAAGCGACTATTACTAAGCACAAAGCTCACACTTAACAACTAGTCACCTACAACAACACCGCTACACATATCATGCAAAACATGGTGGTAAAGTATTGTTATCTTTTATTTCCTTTTTACTGAGTAGGTGGATATCTCTACAAAACAAGTTTTACTTACATTTAGCAATTTAGTTTTTAAAGGGGTGAACCTTTTGCTAACTATTAACTTTGTCATCTATTTCCTTTGGAAGCAAACATTCAAGGCAACGCTAATCACACACTATCTTCAAGCACAGCTATTCAAGCAGCATGGAACAAGGCATTTTGTCTAGCTTCACACAAGGAAGATAGCAACCACACATGGATCACAAGTTACTTAATATTAGAACAAGGTGAGGGAAGCATATTTATGCACAATCACAATTATGATGCACGCTTGTCCTATTCGTCCTCCCAAAATTGCTAGCCTAAGGCGGCAATCACGTTCTATGTCGGTGGCATAACACGTACTCTCTCGACATATAGCTAGTCGTCAGCTACCTTCAAGCTACGCATTCGTGGTTAGTGTACCTGCAGGCAAATTCATTGCAGCCCATTCCCACAAGAGATAAATAAGCACACAATGAAAATAGTAAACTAAGATACTCTCCATATATACATCCCCAGATATATATACTTCGGTATCCATAGCTACCCTACAGATATACCCACAATTAAGTACCTTCATAGATACATGTGTGTAACATGTAAATATTCCAGTAACCATAGCTAACTCTCCCCTAGACCGATAGTTGGACGGTCATGCTCTCACAACTCACACTTACCTGGGCGTAGAGGCAATTGATCCATACATTACCATTCAAGTGAACGACATCCATACAATAGCACGCCGTATGGACGACAAAAGTAAAATTTGCAAGAAGTAAACCCCCACAGTTAGTACTTAGATAGCCACCTAATAGTCCTTAACTGGGCATAAAGGAGGATGTCGCTAGCATAGTTTTGCAAATAAGTTTTGATAAATTTGCCTATAGCTAAAGTTTTAGTTAAAATAGGCTTTTTAAAACCAAAACTTTGTTTTTAAAACTATGCACATGACAGTATTATGCTTAATCTCACTCTGATACCAGCTGTGACAGAACCGCCCAATTTATACAAGATCAAGTACGGCTGTCCCCGCTTAACACGTTGACACGCGCATACTCTCACTTATATAAACCCGGTAGTCCGCCGAGTGTCACGCAGGACCTCGGTAAATCAACATCGCAACCAAGATCACGTGATTAAGCAAATACACATCACATACGTAGAGTTGCAGCGGAAATAATATTACAAATGGTTTCACAAATAATAGTATAAGTTTGGGTTTCAAAACCGATTAGTGAAAACAACAGTTGCTTTCAAAGGATTACATTGATATAAGTTCCAAATACATTGCTAGCATAAGTGACATCCTCAGACAAAAGCATGTAGATGAGAAGTAAATATAGAGTCACCGAGCCCACCGGCGGTTAGCCACCATCTTCAGCAGGCCAAAACCTCACCTGCAACATGGTGGGATAAACCCTGAGTACTCGAATGTACTCAGCTAGACTTACCCGTCATAACCAGAAATAAAATTGACTCCAAGGAGTATGCAAGGCTTTATAAGTGGAGGTAGCTTGACAATATTTTGCATAAAAAGCGATTAACTCAATTATACAATTATAATTCCGTCATCAAGTTAATTAGAACTATCCATCTCTAGATTAGCAACTATCCTGTGCCAAACATGTGGTATATCTTTTTAGAGCATACAATAGTAACCATAGCATGTATAGTAATTCCATGTTTATTCGAACCATCACATTCCATAATCCAATTACTACGATGTTGGGACTAGCCAAGTTTCTCACTATCCGGGAGAGACGGCGATTCGAATCGATTTCAACCAGCTGGGAATTTATTCCTAACACAAACCTAGGCAGACCAGATCAACGGTCACCTTAGGTCACCTTTGGTACAACTCAGGTACACATTTCGCGGGTCCGTATTGCGCCGCACAGTCTGGGACACCAGATGCCAGGACGTTCAGGCCTAGCCTGCCCTTGGGCTCAGTCTGATCGCCCCCCGCAAGGAGCGCACAACAGAACGGGTCCCGGCCTGAGTTGAGCTACTCGGCTTCGCGGTCGGAACGAGTTATCCGGCCAGCTAAGTGATAGGCATGCGTTCAATCTTGTCAGAAGCGCCAACAACGGTACGGTCCTTAATCGACACAGACGGAATCACATGAGTCAATCTACATATAGACTCCGCCCGGCCTCGATTTACTTTTACCCCATGGTTCTTTTCCACGATAGCAAATATAGCCAACCGTGCTCCGGTTTCCACCTATATCTCGCAGGTGACAGGAAATCACCTGACTTCTACCGGTCTAAGCATGGCTAAGCATATATTCGATCCTGGACCTATACCGGTTAAAGGTGTAATATCTGGACAAGGAATGTATATGCATCAAGTGGTTCCATTCAACTCTTATAACCTAATGCATCAATCACAAGTACTTAAGTAATCATTTGTAAAATACTAGGAGACTTAAAATGCTCCGGGGCTTGCCTGGGATCCGACACAAGTCAGTTCAGTTAGCTTGCACCAACTTGGTGACATCTCCGGTCCTAGCACTTGCTTAGTCCTTCCATCTTCGGGATAGATCCACCAAACACCATCTTCGGGTTTGACTCCACATCACATCCTTCACGTGGTTTATCTAGCGTACCTAAATGAGATGCAAGATGCAGGTGTATGAATACATGGAAGTGCAATAGATAATGCAGCGCATGCAGTAAGTAAGACAAGCACAAGGTTACGTTAACATGCACAAGCACTTCGCATTGCTTACTTTAAATATCGCACAATTTATAATGCCACGATAGCAAAGAAGATGACAACACCAAGCATGACACAAGTTTCCCAAGATCTCAGGTACTCTAACTCAACCATCATCAAAGGTATGAGCCACACTTAGCAATATACAAGCAAACAACTATATTTGGAATCTGTCAATTTCTGGACAGGCAAACAGCAGCTACAAGATTTAGCTATAACTGGAGTTACACAAATCCAAATGACTTGCAAGAAGACATTCTGGAAATCTCATGAAATTTTCAACAATTCATATTTAATCATCTTAGCATGATTCTCAAGTTAACTAAGTCAAATATACCCATTTACAGAAACTGGTCTAAACAAGACAGAGAGCAGCCATTTCTGAAACCCAACTTTAAACAGGCATAACTCACAAACCACAAGGCCAAATACCACCAAATTTTAACAGGAGCTAGATACATGAATTATCTACAACTTTGTTATTATCCCCAAAAACTCATTCAAATCCTAACTAGATCAAACACTAGCATCTTTCAGATCTGCTCAGAATAAAATCAAAACCTGATAGAAGACTTAAAAGTCATGTAACTCCTACACTATCTGGCCTATGACCTTACAATTTGAACACAAGCAAGATCATGAAATTTTCTACAACTTTTGTATTCACTACAACCATAGCAAACATCATTTACACCACGAAAATAATTGCACAAGCAAAACTACAAATGCAGCCCAACAGCAGTGGTACAGAAAACTGATAGAAACTTCAGAGAAGCATAACTGGAGTTCTAGACCTCCAACAAACATGAACCTTAACTTTTTTAAAAGCTTAGGAAGTTACCTACAACTTTCTTATTCTCATATTAAGATGATTCTATAGTTAGAAGGGTCAATTAATCCAATAATTGCAGCTCTATCAAAAACATAGACAGAAACTGACATGCCACTTTAAACAGCTATAAATGGGGTTATACATGTCCAATAAATGTGGTTCTAGACTTTTTAGAAAGCTTAGCAAATTCTAAACAACTTTGTTGTAAACACCTAAAGCTAATTCCACAAGTAAGAAGGCCCTACAGTAAGAACAAGGAAACCCTGTCTAGGTTTTAGGAAGAAACAGCCACAGAGATTTAAGCAAGTATAACTCAAGATCTACTTAGCCAAAAATCATAATATTTAACTTTTTGGAAAGCTTAAGAAAAGTACTAAAACTCATGTATTGTCATCAAATCATGATTCATAACTTAACTGAGCCAATTAATTCAAACATGCAGAACTGTTCCGAATAGGAGCAAATCAAAACAGGGCATTTGTTATTTTTATAACTCTTAAACTATAAATCCTAAACTCATGAAATTTTTACCAGACAACAACAATCACCTTAGTAGCACTCCACAAAAATTTCACATTTATTTGAGCACATCAACTGCAGTTTAAAAAAAAAAAGTAAGACTAGCATTCAAACCCTGACTGCACAAATCCATTTTTACAGCTAAAACTTTAAACTAAAACCTGACATATTATAGATCTAGTGCATAGAGAATTTCACAAGGATTCCAAAAAGTCCTCATTTACTATTTTACGAATTTTCTACGATTTACTATGAATTTCCAAAGTTTCACCCGATTTACAACAAATAGGTCCCTCGAGGCACTATTCACTTGAGTCAATGACATTGCATTTAGGCCCTTCCCTTTAGTCGAATTTGAGGACGAAGTCCCTGACGCGAATTTTTGAAGGGCTGCACAGGAGCTCGCCGTTCGCCGGCCGGAGGAGTCTCGTCGGCGGTGGGGGAAGTGGCGGCGGAGCACGAGAAGGGCCGCGCGCACTCGCCGGTGGCCTCGGCTCGGCCCGAGGTGGAGCATGGAGGGCTGGCCACGTGTGCATGCGGCTCGGCTGCGCGTAGACCGACGGCGGTGATGCTGTGGGGCGCGACGGGCGGCGAGGACGAGCCACGCGAACACGGGTGGCCACAGCGCGCCCGCGGCTGGGCTCCGCTCGCGCCATGGCAGGGCGCAGCGGCCAGGCCGCGTGCTCGTGCGGCGGTTCGGCATGGCTGGCGTCCATGGCGGGCGCCTGCAGTCGCAGCAGCGCAAGGGCGGAGCTGGGAACAGCGAGCAGCGCTCTGTGATGGAGGAGGCGAGGCGGATGCGACGGCAGCGCTTGGCTTGGGCTGAGAAGGGGTGGAGCACCAGGACGCGGCGGCGGCCGAGCTTCAGCTCACGCGGCCATGGCAGAGGAGAAAGAGAAACAGAGGACGAAGAGGGAGAGTGTGGAGAGGAGGGTGCTGGTCCTGGACTTAAGCACGACAAGGCGGCAGCGAGGGCACGGCAGGTGGCAGCGAGTGCAGCGCAGGCGAGCCACGCGGCGCGAACAGCCAGCAAGGTGACGACACTGCTCAGAAATTTCAAAATTCCAATTCTACCTCAAACATACCACTGACACCCATATTTCGTGCCTCCGTAACTTCTAAACCACTTAGTTTTGGCAAAACCCGTAGTAATCAAAATTGTAGAGCTACGCGACATCTACAACTTTTCTTAAAGCGTCAAAGTATGATTCAGCCTGGTTGGAGAGATACACGGCTACGAAGAGGGGTACATGAAAACTAAAATCGTGAAAATCAGGTATCCCAGACTTAGCCAATTTTTCGGACTCTGAAAACCGCAGTAGATTCAAAGTTGGAGCCTCGGTTTGACTTGCTTACAAGATGATCTAGCTCTTGGTCCAAAAACAAAGTTTGTTCTACTCCACTCAAACTTCAACTTTTATTTAGATTCCACTGCCATGCAAACACTCTAAGCCATAGTTCAAACTAAGTCAAAGTAGCATCACGATAAAGCTTAAATTACCATTTTTGATCTATTGGAGCATTTTCTGGCCACTTGTTCAACATGAACCCTTCATAACTTTTATTCACAAGTGTAAGTAGAGTTGTTCGAGCAAGGTTGCAATGTTTGTTTGTCATTACATGTTCTTATTCACCTAATAAAGTAATTCAGGCGAGGACATAACTTGTCATTTCATGTGATTTCTTGATTCCAAACTTTATAAAACTTTTCCAATCATCCATGTGGGTGGAAATTGATGTGAGGCACATGAAAGAAGCACCTTCAACCTTACTTAGGTATATATCCGAAAAGGGCCAATAAGCAAGCAAAGGTGTGTCGCCCAAGTTTAAGTTGGAGCTCGCTCTTGTAGAATTGATCTTGACACCGCCATCACCACTTAACATGTCATGTTTGAGCTCCAACCCATTGCTTAACTGGTGACAAACACCTGGGGTGTTACAGGCACCAGATGGTGGATCAAGTGAAGAGTTTCCTGCAGAGTCCATAAGTATTAGGCGAGTGCTTCCCCCAGTCAACCGTCCCTATGGAGTCGTACTCAGGGTTTTATTCCCGTTGTTGCAGATGGTACCGTCTATCATGGCTATTGCAAGAACTGCTTCTATTATGCCATGGATGAGGAGTGAGCCTTGGGCAGGCATCTTTAATAATCCCTCTTATATGCTTTTGTGGATTGTGATCATGAGTTGGCACTGTATTTGAACTATGTTGACAAATGCGAGTTTCCAACATAATTTGATTCCGCTACTATCTATCAAACTTGGTTTGTAATAACTCTATTCGTACTCTGATGAATGAATTGTATCTATGAACTTTATGTAATATGTGACATGTATGTTGAATCATGTATGATCTTGGTTGTATGTGGATCATTTATCGAGACCCGTCGTGGTACTCGATGGACTACCGGGTTTATATGGGCTCAAGTATGATGGTGCGACCACTTACGGGCTGCCATTGTACTTGTGCTCTTATAAATTGGTCAGTTCTGCGACACCGAAAGGCGCAAGAGGGGGGCCTAGGTTGCAGAATGGCTTCTTGCCTGTCAAGATGTGTGCTGGGTTGCGGTCAAGGTGTGCTAGTCTTCAAGGGGGCCTCCATTCGCCTAGCTGCTAAAACCTCGCGGCTACTAACTTGTTAGGGTAATTAGTGAAGGGTTTCATAGTGAGACCTTGCCATGCCTCCTAGGAAGAGATATTGTGGGCTTTGCAAACCCCGGCACTTGGGAATCATGACTCAAGTTGAAAGTGTACACACTCTGCAGAGTTTGATCAAACTGATATATCAGTCATGCTCACGGACACGAGTGACCTAGATCCTTTTTGAGATAGATGGTTCTATGGATTGTTTGGGATATGATTAATCCTGATGGTGATAATTAATTATTCATATGGGAGATTTAAGCATAACCTAGTAACTAAGGTATAATAAATATAATATGACCAACTAAAAATGCTTACCGCAGTACAGTCGAGTCAAGTCTTCTTGATCCTGGCATAACCTTCATGTTATACTTGCTGAGCATGGTGAGCTGACGCTTGTCGTTGTTCCAAAAAAATCCCAGATGGGCACCAGATGGTGGATCAAGTGAAGAGTTTCCTGCAGAGTCCATAAGTACTAGGCGAGTGCTTCCCCTAGTCAACCGTCCCTATGGAGTCGTACTCAGGGTTTTATTCCCGTTGTTGCAGATGGTACCGTCTATCACGGCTATTGCAAGAACTGCTTCTATCCCTCTGTGGATGAGGAGTGCGTTAGGGCAGGCATCTTTAATAATCCTCTTATATGCTTTTTGTGGATTGTGATCATGAGTTGGCACTCAGATTTGAACTATGTTGACAAATGCGAGTTTCAAACTTAATTTGCTTCCGCTACTATCTATCAAACTTGGTTTGTAATAACTCTATTCGCACTCACGATGAATGAATTGTATCTATGAACTTTATGTAATATGTGACATGTATGTTGAATCATGTACGATCTTGGTTGTATGTGGATCATTTATCGAGACCCATCATGGTACTCGATGGACTACCGGGTTTATATGGGCTCAAGTATGATAGTCCCACCACTTACGGGCTACCATTGTACTTGTGCTCTTATAAATTGGTCGGTTCTCGACACCAAAAAGGCACAAGAGGGGGTCCTAGGTTGTAGAATGGCTTCTTGCCTATCAAGATGTGTGCTAGGTTGTGGTCAAGGTGTGCTAGTCTTGAAGGGGGCTCCATTCGCCTAGCTGCTAAAACCTCGCGGCTACTAACTTGTTAGGGTAATTAGTGAAGGGTTTCATAGTGAGACCTTGCCATGCCTCCTAGGAAGAGATATTGTGGGCTTTGCAAACCCCGGCACTTGGGAATCATGACTCAAGTTGAAAGTGTACACACTCTGCAGAGTTTGATCAAACTGATATATCAGTCATGCTCACGGACACGAGTGACCTAGATCCTTTTTGAGATAGATGGTTCTATGGATGGTTTCGGATATGATTAATCCTGATGGTGATAATTAATTATTCATATGGGAGATTTAAGAATAACCTAGTAACTAAGGTATAATAAATATAATATGACCAACTAAAAATGCTTACCACAGTACAGTCGAGTCAAGCCTTCTTGATCCTTGTCTAACCTCATGTTATACTTGCTGAGCATGGTGAGCTGACGCTTGTCGTTGTTCCAAAAAAATCTCGGATGGGCACCAGATGGTGGATCAAGTGAAGAGTTTTCTGCAGAGTCCATAAGTATTAGGCGAGTGCTTCCCCCAGTCAACCGTCCCTATGGAGTCGTACTCAGGGTTTTATTCCCGTTGTTGCAGATGGTACCGTCTATCATGGCTATTGCAAGAACTGCTTCTATTATGCCATGGATGAGGAGTGAGCCTTGGGCAGGCATCTTTAATAATCCCTCTTATATGCTTTTGTGGATTGTGATCATGAGTTGGCACTGTATTTGAACTATGTTGACAAATGCGAGTTTCAAACATAATTTGATTCCGCTACTATCTATCAAACTTGGTTTGTAATAACTCTATTCGTACTCTGATGAATGAATTGTATCTATGAACTTTATGTAATATGTGACATGTATGTTGAATCATGTATGATCTTGGTGGTATGTGGATCATTTATCGAGACCCGTCGTGGTACTCGATGGACTACCGGGTTTATATGGGCTCAAGTATGATAGTGCGACCACTTACGGGCTGCCATTGTACTTGTGCTCTTATAAATTGGTCGGTTCTGTGACACCGAAAGGCGCAAGAGGGGGGCCTAGGTTGCAGAATGGCTTCTTGCCTGTCAAGATGTGTGCTGGGTTGCGGTCAAGGTGTGCTAGTCTTCATGGGGACCTCCATTCGCCTAGCTGCTAAAACCTCACGGCTACTAACTTGTTAGGGTAATGTGTGAAAGGTTTCATAGTGAGACCTTGCCACGCCTCCTAGGAAGAGATATTGTGGGCTTTGCAAACACCGGCACATGGGAATCATGACTCAAGTTGAAAGTGTACACACTCTGCAGAGTTTGATCAAACAGATATATCAGTCGTGCTCACGGACACGAGTGGCCTAGATCCTTTTTGAGATAGATGGTTCTATGGATGGTTTGGGATATGATTAATCCTGATGGTGATAATTAATTATTCATATGGGAGCTTTAAGCATAACCTAGTAACTAAGGTATAACAAATATAATATGACCAACTAAAAATGCTTACCTCAGTACAGTCGAGGCAAGCCTTCTTGATCCTTGCATAACCACATGTTATACTTGCTGAGCATGGTGAGCTGACGCTTGTTGTTGTTCCAAAAAAATCCCAGATGGGCACCAGATGGTGGATCAAGTGAAGAGTTTCCTGCAGAGTCCATAAGTACTAGGCGAGTGCTTCCCCCAGTCAACCGTCCCTATGGAGTATGGAGACCCGAAGAGAAGATTAAGAGTAGCTTCCGTTGTGCTTTGTAATAGAAGTAAGTCTTGATGTAAATATGTTTTGAGATATAATAAAGCATTGTCTTTGATAAATTCCATATTTGTGGCTATATGTGTCATGTGGACATCTTGGGCACACATATAGTTAGCGCTTGGTCTTCTTTGGAAAACCAGGTGTGACAAGAGTGCATTTCTCAACGCCCCCCTATCCGAGTTGGTGTATGTAGAGCAACCACCGGGCTTTGAAGACCCCAAGTATCCCAACCATGTATACAAGCTCGACAAGGCGCTCTATGGGCTCAAATAAGCTCCTAGAGCTTGGTTTGATTGCTTGAAAGATTTCCTACTCAAACAAGGGTTTGAGATAGAAAGGCCAATGCTACTTTATTTACTCGCAAAGTCAATAATGATATCTTTGTTTTCCAAATATATGTCGATGACATAATATTTGGTAGTACTAATGTGGCTTTTTATGTGGAATTTAGTAGGATTATGACGAATAGGTTCGAGATGTCCATGATGGGAGAGTTGAAGTTCTTTCTTGGATTTCAAATCAAGCAACTCAAGGATGGCACGTTCATAAGTCAAACTAAGTACACCAATGACATGTTGAAGAAGTTTGACATGGACAAAGCCAAGCCCATCGAGACACCCATGCCAACCAATGGACATCTTGATCTTGATGAAGGAGGAAAGGCCGTCGATCAAAAGGTATATTGCTCTATGATTGGATCCCTCCTTTACCTTTGTGCATCTAGGCCCGATATTATGCTTAGTGTGTGCATGTGTGCAAGATTTCAAGCTAATCCGAAAGAATGTCATTTGATGGCTGTTAAGAGAATTTTTCGGTATTTAGTGCACACTCCTAATCTTGGCTTGTGGTATCCTAAGGGCTCCACTTTCGAGTTACTTGGCTATTCCGATTCGGATTATGCCGTTGCAAAGTAAACCGAAAGAGTACTTCTGGGACTTGCCAAATTATTGGTCGGTCTTTGGTGTCTTAGAGATATAGGAAGCAAAACTCTATTGCTTTGTCCATCGCTAAAGCCGAGTATGTGGCGGCCGGTGCATGCTGTGCCCAACTACTTTGGATGAAGCAAACCCTTAAAGACTTTGGTTGTGAGCTAACCAAGATTCCCCTTTTGTGTGACAATGAGAGTTCCATTAAGTTGGCAAACAACCCCGTAAACCACTCTCAAACAAAGCATATAGACATCAAACATCACTTTTTGAGAGACCACGAAGCTAAAGGAGATATTGCAATTCATCATGTAAGCACCGAAAAGCAACTAGCCAATATCTTCACAAAGCTCCTAGATGTTTTTGCCCCACATGGCGTGGTGAGTTTGAGCTAGGCAGTTTTTAAGTTTCCTGCATTGGAAGTCCTAGCGTCCGCTAGAAGTTCTGACAGCCGGAAGTCTTAGGCCCGCGCTAGAACTCCTAACTACCGGAGGTCTCGGCTTAGGCCAGAACTCTCGACGTAGATCTGGGTCAGCCACCTTTGACCTCTTTTTGACAGCGCGTCTTCACCTAGGGTAAAACCATTTTCACTCCGCCTGGCCTAGTAACTCGCTCATTCACCGCTCCCTCCCTCCCACCTGCTCCTCCATTGCCCCCGGGCCACCTGCATCGCACCCATGTTGTTGCCCCCGCGCACCTTGCCTCCTCTCGCTGTCGGGATCTCCGACCCATCTTCTCGGCCATCAAGGGGTTCGGTCCACCTCCTCGGCCACCCAGAAGCTCTGGCTCTGCTGCTCCCTTCTCTTCTTGGAAGCCCCATCGCCGCCCCTCGTTTCTTCCTCGACTTCGATGACTTCGTTGGTAGTTGGATGGCCTTCGGTTAGTGTAGTGGCTGTGGATTTCTTCAAGGACGTTGCTCATGCTACAGTTTGCAATATTCTTCTTCTTCTTCCCTTCCCCTCAAGGTACTAACCATGTTTCCTAACCCTAATTCCAATGTACCTCCCAGGTGTGAATGATTGCGTGGATTTGGAGCCCCATGGATGGATTGGCCACCAAGTGTGTCGGCAGTCTCGGCTCCGTGATGGAACTCCTGATCGCCAGTAGTTCTGGCTGGCCCTAGCACCTCCGACCCCTTGGTCGCTGCTCCATCCATGTTTCTCCATCTCTAGGCATTCATTCAACCTTCTTTGTCTTGGTTCTTAGTTTCCCTATGTGTTTCTGTAGTCATGGCCTCCGATAGTGATGCAAGCCCTCCTCCCTGCCATGAGAAGTGCTCCGAGCACAACCAAGACCCCGCCAAATCCTCTTGGCCGACTGGACACACCAAGGCGTCATGCCCTCATGATGCTGCTGGTGCTCATGGTTGTGGCCACACCTCTCGCGCTTGGGGCGCTCAAGCTCAAGCAACCGCTGGTCCACCTCCTCGTGTTGGTGTTGCACAGTGGGAGTGGGTCCCTGGCATTAGAAGGATACCTACCACTGATCCTGCAGAAGAAGCTCTTGATCAAGAAGGCCATACTATTGATCCAGAGTGTGTCCGAGCACACCTCTCAATGGCATCATTTCCTTTGGTGAGAGTCATTGGTTCCTTTCTTAGGCCCTTCTCCTATCATCTAGGAGCCTCAGCGCACTCCCAATCCTGTTGGTGGATACATGTCACACTTGTCCGTGGATTACAGTCATGATGTGCAGCAGCTCAGGCAACAACATACCCAGAATCTTTATGAGGAAGAAGGCAAGAACTTGAGGATTGAGTATCGCTTTTGGCACCCGTTCCACTTTGATTTCTATGATCACTTGGTCTATCGCTGTTTCCTTTGCAGCAAGAAGGGGGAGCCTCTGGTCCTTGACATGCAGTATATTGACACTATAGTCTTGGTCAGATGCCGGAGCTAGAGCTCAAGCAGCTTGTCCATGATTTGAGGAGGATGGGGCTTGAGCGGTTAATGGAATTCCACAAGCCATGGAACAATGAGATTATTTGTTAGTTCTATGCCTCCTACCACTTGGACACCCCCAACCATTGCATCCATTGGACTATCGAAGGCAAGCATTGTAAGGTGGATGCAGTCACTTTTTCTCACCTTCTTGGCTTTGGTAAGGAGGATCGCAAGCAATCTCGAATTTCTGACCTCAAGCAACTTGCGATCTTGGAGTATCGGTACATGTACATGGATGGTCACTAGGGTGATGGAAAGACTACTTGGCTAAAGCCCTATTATTATGTGCTGAACAATAGCCTTTGTCAGATTCTCTATCCAAAGGGCTGTGACTCTACCTATCTTCGTGACAATTCTCCGGTGGTTCTTGATTGCTTTGGTGAGCATCTCACTAAGTTCTCCGTCAGTGAGTATATTTGGGATAGGATCACTCAGGCTAGTGAGGATGTTGTGAGGTACTTCCCATATGCCCCTTACATCATGCACATCATTAAGCAAGTGTCAGGCATCAAGTTTCCCACTGATGCCCAACATACCAAGCATAAGATCTCCAACAAGATGTCTATCGGTGTTTGATTACCAACAACTCATCATGAGGTTACCCAGGATGATGTTCAAAGGGCTTTGATGTGCGCAAAACTTGATAGTAAACGCAAAAGATGAATGGTTTATACTAGTTCGGGCCCTCTTATCGAGTAATAGTCTTTACGTCTAGTCGGTGTGTAGCCTTTTGCATTGGATTTATTGGTATGATTGTTAGGGTTACAAGGGGTGCACCATACCTCTCTTTATATAGGGGAGAGGGTAAGAGTGTGTAACTAGTCCTAGTTGGTTACAATAGAAGAGTCTTAGTCCTATTACATAATCTAGCTTTCTTAGTACGCTGACTAGGTTGATCTTGATAGCCTGAAGTCCATGCCACCTTGTCTTGTGTCCTTTAGCAGATTGTGGGCTAGCCTAGGGCCCATCCAAATAGTAACCCCTATGGGGAACCCCTAGGACCCTGGTCCATCAATCTGAGCGTGTTATGGTTGAACTTGGAAGCCTTCTGGTTCCTCTAGGTATTGCCAAGTAGAAACAAGCATTGTCCGAGTGCTTTCATGAGTGAAGCCATGAGGTGTTCTTAAAAAATCCCAGTGGTGTGCGCTTTCCGTCACTGAGTGTAGCCCTCGAGCCTCTTACTATTTGAAAAACAAAGAGTTAGATGGTCCAAAAGAAAAAACATCTATAGAGGACATGTACCTTGCAACCCCCGAGCCTGCATCTGATTACTAGTACTCGGAATCTGGATCTGAAAAGAGAATATACTCGAGGATGCAAGTGTAAGCAACGATTGTCGTCTTGTCTGCTTGTGAAAAAGCTGGTAAGACCCATCAATGTCACATGCAAAGTTGCTACCACTGGTCCAAAATATGCTCAGAATATTCGGTCGAATATGCCAACTGAGATGCTATCCAGTGTACTGTTGCCTCATATGTGCTAAGAGAAAGTTCTGCTGCACACTGAAAAGGTGTAGTGGAGCACACTATACCCTTGTGTGTGGCATGTGAACCTATGTTAGAGTCAGGAACTTGTCAGTGTTTTACCCCGTGAACATAGTCCATGTACACCACTCCGGAGCCTATAAAAACCCTCCTGGCGAGCACCTGAACCCCATTGAAGGAGGAAGCAAAGGAGCTTTGAGTTTGTTGCTTGCAGATATGGTGGTTAGTGAAGTAGACCAGCCCCCGAGAGTACTCGGCTAGTATAGCCAAGTGATGTAGCAGCTTGAAGAATTCTTGTGATAGGGTTTAGAAGTAGGCTAAACCCGCAGTTGTGCACAGTAGAGTAGCCTAGAGCTACAGCTAGAAGAATTCTTGTGACAGCTGGTAGAGTGGCATACCCAATAGTCCCATGTTAGTTCTTTGAGCATGCCTATCAATGTCTATTCAGGAAGGGTTGTACTCTGACCCGAATGTGTATAGATGGCGTTGGCTAGGTGGCAAGGTGTGCGAATAGCTCATCCTGCATACTAGCCAGTAGGCTGCCTCCTACAACAGCTATGCTCCCAAGGGTAGTTAGCCAACAAATGTTCATAGTCAGACAGTCTTCCCAATGTTCTAGGCTAGGACACACTGCACTTCTGTTATATACCCAGATGCACTACTCTTCTCCTCGTGGATCTTGGTGCATCGAGTATGAAAGTACCTACTGAGAAGCACTTAGAGTATGAGTACTCTGTCATAACCAAGTAGGTGTTGTACTTGTAATTTTCTAGGAATCCTTATATCAAATATTTCTACTCTACCTCAGAAAAATTTGTCACAAATCTAAATTGTCTTGAATCTATATAGCTTCGTATTGTGAATGATGGGTAACCATGTGATTTGGCATGATACTGTTTAATGTGGATGGTTGAAGAGCCATCTGGGCCATTGAGAAGCCTAGTAATAGCGTTGTATCATCTTGACACTATAGTAACCGAGAAGTTGAGGGGCTAGTTGGGCCACAGTAAGAGCTTAGTAATGGCACCATCGGTGCTTTCACACTAACGTGATGGGAAGCCAAAGAGTCATGCCCATACTTATAAATAATCCCCCACAACGACTAAGGGTTTTTACCCCTATCACTTACACCACTGTCGCCGCTAGTGTTCTTACTCAAGCTTGCCTCACAAACCCTAGCCACCACCAGTGAATGCGAGTGAAAAAGCTTGTGAATTTCTAGGTGATGGCAAAATCAAAGAAGACCAATGCCATCGCCGCCACTCTCACATCGAAGGGAAGCAAGAATCCGTGATCGAGGCAGAACCGTATGCCATGGAGATGAAGATTTGGGAGGAATCAACTCTCAAGGAGGAGATGCTGATCAAGCTTCACGAAGATGGGTTGATGTCGGAGAAGGATCTCACTAAATGGAAAGCACCTGGTAACCACTGAGTCCCTGAACTTGAAGAGGGTGAGATAGTGTTGTTTACCCCTTTCATTAAGCGAGGATTAGGGTTTCCTACCTCTAATTTTTTCTACGGATTGCTGCACTATTACGGCATCCGTATGAACCATCTGAACCCCAATTCCATCCTACAACTTTCAATCTTTGTCCATCTATGTGAAGCTTTCCTTGGTATTCCCCCTTCCATTCGCCTATTCCACTATTTCTTCAAGCTAAAACCCTACCCAAGCGCTGCCATTCCAGATGTAGTGGGTGGAGCAGGGTTCCAGTTGAGGGTAGGGAGGAAGATAGAGTACATCACATATACTCTGAAAGACTCCAATAAGAAGTGGAATAGTAGGTGGTTTTATTCTGGCAATGCATTGCGTCAATGGAGACCCACTCTACTGAGCCCCCCTAGGGTGAATCCCTTTTTAGATGCTGAGAATCTAACGGTGGAGGATTTTGAAGTCATCCATTCGCATATCGCTCAAATTGCCATGCATCGCAAAGCCAGCCTGATTGGAGAAGGCGTAGCCACCAGCTAGTTAGGGCGCCGGGTACAACCCTTATAGAAGAGGCTAAACTATGGGTTTGAGTGCACGAGCCCTAAAGACCCAGGTCGAGTGATCAAGGAAAGGCTACCTGAGGCAGAGCTGCTTGATCAACTGCAGCACATGTTTGCTCAGATGAAAGAGCTACCCATGGCTAAGGACGAGTACTTCACTGCAAACCCACCACCAGATGTAAGTTTCCTTGGATATCCATGGTTAGCTGATTAAGGGTGAGTACTATAACTGATATTGTGTTGTGTCCATCTATAGCATTTGGCGTATAACTTCATGGATCTCCCCAAGCTACCACCATCGCCGCCAGCCAAGGACACCGACGCTGGTGCTCAGAGTGCTGCAAGGGTTGGAGAGGAGTCGACAGAGTCCAAGGCCACCCTGACAGACTCTGAGGCAGGGTGAGGAAGCCACGCCCTTGCAGAGAAGACCGCAAAGAGCAGCGCAGAAGCAAAGTGAGAGTACTCCTCAACAACAGGGAAAGAGTTCATTTCCTTCTTGTCTGCCTTGTAAAGTAGTTAGTCTATTTAATAGTCTGGTTTGATGTCTGGAAATAGAGTCGGCTGCTAGGGAGGTACTTGGGAATACCATAGGCCCTGATGTGGTGGCCCAGATCAAGAGCCATCTCTTGGAGATGCCAGATCTCAGGGATGACAGCGTGTCATTTGGGGGGAGCAATCCCCTTGCCATGAGAAAGCTATCAGCTTTCAAAAAGATCCCTAAGATGTAAGTTCAATGATCATATAAACCCATACTTTGCTATCTCTGCATTATTAACTCTTCATGAACTGGATTGTTCAGCAAAGAGAAGATGCTGCCATGCCATGATGCCAACCCTGTGATGTAGAAGGAGGCATCGACAGGCAACCTTGAGTGGATCCAGCGCTGAGCACAACAACTGCTGAGCATGTTCCAATGTGGAGGTGCTGGGTAGCTTAGTTGTAACGGAGAGGCTGGCTACTCAAGTGGAGCAGCCAAGAAATACTCATCTGCATTTGGAGTCATATGATCCTAGCCTAGCTCGAGGTAGGGAAGCATGGAGTGTGGCCACTTCAAAGGCCACTGAGTTTGATTCCATTTTCAAGGTAAGGCGTATCCTTCTGATTATATAAGAATCATTAGTACCCAGCAACATTGAATAATGTTGGATGAGTAGCTTGCTATTCAGGAGTTGGAAATGAAGGCATTGGAATAGGCACAGTTGATACATTCTGACTTGGCTGCCAAGGATGCCCGCTTGAAACAACAACACTCTAAGGAGTTGGCTGCCGCGGAGGGCTGACATGCCGAGTCGGTTTAGGCCTTATAAGCCCCAGTGGATGAGATTAGCCAAGCTCTAGAGGCCACCAAGCTAGAGCGAGATCTAACCATGACTGATCTAAGAGCCACTCATGAGGGTCAGAGGAAGGCTAAGGAAACATATGATGCTAAGAGTCAAGCTCTTGTCAAGAAATTGAAAGGTAACTCTTCTTGGCATAGCACCTATGGAGGGTATAACCCCAGGTATCCATGGCAATGGACATGGGCTACACCACCAGGAGAGGTCTAGCCCATAAGATCAAGGCCTACGGTGTTCGACTCTGGTCGGTGTGCACCGCAAGGCAATCAGAAGACATCTTGGCGATGAAGGAAGATCTTTTTTGATATGATAGATATCATATTCCTTGTAAATACTTACCATATAGCCGAATAGATCTAGGCCTAAACTGACTTATAACCCTACCTCCCAGACTATATAAGGTGGGTAGGGACCCCCCTTGAATTCATCTCATATACAATACAATGCAACAAAGACACAGGACGTAGGGTATTACGTCAATCAGACGGCCTGAGCCTGTCTAAATTGTTGTCTATGTGCCTTGTGTCACCATCCAGTTCTTATTATGCACACCTCCACCGATCATCTACTACTGTGGGTATACCCCTCGATAGATTGCTGACCAGATTTCATCGATAGCACCACTGGCCAAGTAAATCTATGTGAACTAAAGCCATGCGTATATGATGCAGATGCTGAGAATCTTGCCGAGCAGCACCACAAACAGGTAGAGGAGTACTTGCAGGCCTTTAACTAGAAGGATGGAGAGCTCCAAGAGGTAGGAGGAGTACTGGCCATGTTGGAAAAGAGTAAGCAACTCCGTCTAGGTGCTGACAGAGATCTCGTGCAGGCAATGAAGAGCACTCAGGCGGCCATCCCCAAAGCGAAGGCCTTCAATGATAAATGTCAAGATCTGCGTATAGTAGTGCTTCCTGTTCTTCAATTCTATAAAGAGGATGGTGATAAGGCATAGCCAATGGTAGACCTGGTGAAGAGGATCCTAGAGCGGGCTAACGCCTATGTAAAGTCATCGGCAAGAGATGCGATGGCGCACGTTCTCCTTGCGATCCGTATGGTAAACCCTGGAGTGGACTTGACACCTATGGGAGAGTTCTAGTCTTCTCGATACTATGCGGAAGAGTATGTCGATGCTGAACAAGCTGCAGTGCCAGTAGCTAACCGTTTTATGGAATAGCTAGATTTAAGCAGCAACTAAAAAGGCGTGAGGCTTGTGTCTAGGGTAGGAAAGTTTAGTCATGAGTCCGGCTAGGTGCTAGAATATTGTACTTGGACTTTGTAAATTTGATGATAAGCCTGGTCCCTTTTGTGGGATAAACTTTTGTACTAAGCCAGGTACCCGCTGAGGTGTGGTTTGTTTATTTGAAGTTGTTTAGACTTGTTAATCTCTGAGTAAGATTGTAGTCTGCTTAGGCTAGGTTTTATCTTGTGCAGTCCTTTAGAAAAGATGCATAAGACTGATTAGCCGAAAAATGATCAACGTAGTCAATATGATTAGAATCATGTTAGACCCTCCCGTCGATGTTAAGTGTGCAATGTCACTTGTTCAAGGGGCCTTTTTAACGATTATTTGCTGTTAGGATCCCGTCCCGTAGCCAATGAATCAGGTACCTTGCTTCCGAGAATCACCCTACCCGGGACGACATGCAATAGTCAAGCTAAATGTCGATAATTGGCTCCTGACCAAAGAGGTGTGAGTCGTCCGAGTAGGAGGTATATCTCATGCTATAACAATATAGCCCGGTACTCGGTGTACAGAGTAAAAACTATGTAACGAGTGAATTCATCAAGGTTAGAGATGTGTAGCTGCGTCCAGCTGTATATCTCATGTACGATGTTTTAAGAGGCTTAAGTAAGGCTTTATACAACTGCCAGGTTGTGTACCTTATATAATAGCAAAAAATAGATGCATATAGCAGAGAACATTGATTTTGTATTAATAATTAAGAATCTTAAGTACACATGCTAGAGGATTGAATTTACTAAAAAGAAAAAACTACTTAAATACTACTAAGCGTAAAATCTTCGTAGCTGGTTAATGTTCCAAGAGTTAGGCATGAGATCACCGTCCTCCGTGATTAACTCGAAGGAGCCTGGCCAAGTAACTTTAGAGACAATGAAGGGGCCTTCCTAGGGACTAAGTATCTCGTATCGTCCTATAGTATTCTGGATACGCTTGAGGACTAGATCACTGACTTGGAAAGTGTGGGGGTGCATGTTTTTGTCATAATGATGACGTAGGCCTTGCAGGTATCTGGTAGATTGGAAGAGTGCGTTGAGCTTGACTTCTTTGGCACTATCAATTTCTAGTCGCCTTGTGTTATCTACTTTGCCTTCATCATACTATTCGACCCTAGGAGAGTTTATATCAAGTCTGCTGGTAAGATAGCTTCGGAACCATAAACTAGGAAGAAGGGTGAATACCCTATTGCTCTACTCTGCTGAGTACATAGCCCCCAAAGTACCTTGGGTAACTCATAGATCCACTTGCTGCCATAATCCTTGAGCTTGTCAAATAGCCTGGGCTTTAATCCAGTTAGTAATAGTCCGTTAGCCTACTCAACCTGTCCGTTAGCCTGAGGATGAGCGATGGAGGCATAGTCAATGCTGATGCAGCAATCTTGAGCCCAACTTCTAAACTCGATAGCTGTGAAGGGTGAGCCAAGATCCGTAATGATCTGATTGGGCATGCCAAATCGATACATAATGTCTTGCATGAACTCGACTGCCTTGGTAGCGTTGAATTTGACGAGTGGCTTGTACTATATCCACTTGTTGAACTTGTGAATGGCTACATAGATGTACTCAAAACCACCCGATGCATGTTTGAGAGGTCCAACCATGTTGAGCCCCCAACATGAGAAAGGCCATGATGGAGGGATACAGCTAAGGTTGTGAGCTAGGACGTGAGCTTGCTTGGCAAAAAAACTGGCAACCTTTGTAGTGTCGTAAAAACTCTTCTGTGTCCTTGAGTGCTGTAGGCCAATAGTACCTGGACCTGAAAGCCTTGCCAACTAAAGTCCTGGAGGCTATGTGGTTGCCACATCACCCAGAGTGGATTTCTTCTAAAATTTGCTGCCCTTCTTCGGGTGTGATGCATTTGAGGAGAACACCAGAGGATGCTTCCTGTCGGTAGAGCCTGTCTCCGACTAAGACATAATTCTTACTTCTGCATGTGATCTGCTCTGCTTCTACCTTATCGTTAGGCAATTTATGGTCCTAGATGTAGTCGATGAAGACTTGTGTCTAGGCCAGGTTAATGACTAGCACTTGGATGTCATGAGCTGGGATATTAGTTGATGCAGAAGCTTCCTGCTTAATTGAAGGGACGTCGAGTTCCTAAACAAACACACCAGCCGATACTTGCGCTCTGTTTGATCCCAATTTAGCCAAAGACATCAGCTGCGACATTGAGATCTCTTACAACGTGATGGATTTCTAAGCCATGAAAGTGCTTCTCAAGTTTGTGGACTTCAGCATAGTAGGCATCCATGGTTTCTTTGGTGCAGTCCCAATCTTTATTTACTTGATTAATTACCACCGAAGAGTCACCATAAATGAGTAATCGCTTGATACCAAGTGATACTGCTACTCGGAGGCCGTGTAAAAGGGCCTCTTACTCGGCTTCATTGTTGGTAGCAGGCCAAAGTATTTGTAAGACATACTTAAGCTGCTTGCCATCAGGAGAGATGAAAAGAACACTAGCACCTGCACCCCCAAGCTTAAGAGAACCATCAAAGTACATCTTCTAATGATCTAGGATGGCTATTGGAGATGGTTGCTAGATTTCGGTCCACTCGGCTGTAAAATTAGCCAAGACTTGGGACTTGATTGCCTTGCGGGAGGCAAATTCAATGTTGAGCGCTCCGAGTTCGACTGACCACTTGGATATGCATTATGTTGCATCGTGGTTGTGTTGGACGGCGCTGAGTCAGAAGTCAGATACCACTGTAACCTTGTTTTCGTCAAAGTAGTGGCGTAGCTTGCGTGAGGTAATCAAGAGGGCATAAAGAAGCTTTTGCACATGTGGGTACCTAGCCTTGGAATCAGATAGCACTTCGCTAATATAGTAGATAGGTCTTTGTACCTTATATGTGTGTCCTTCTTCAGCCCGTTCCAAAACTATTACTTTGCTGACTACCATAGTAGTAGCTACAATGTAGAGTAAGAGTGGTTCTCATTTCTCAGGTGGAGTAAGTATCAACAAGGTGGATAAGTACTCTTTGAGCTTCAAGAAGGCTTCATCTGCTTCAGCTATCCACTCAAACTTGCTAGACTTCTTCAACAACTTGAAAAAGGGCAAACCCTTCTCCCCAAGTCACGAGATAAAATGATTGAGGGGAGCCATGCACCCTGTCAACTTCTAAATATTTTTGATGCAGTGAGGATGAGTCATCTAAGTGATTGCTTGAATCTTTTTCGTACTAGCTTCGATACCCCGATGGCTCATGAGGAAACCCAATAGCTGTCCGAAAGGAACTCTGAACACGCACTTTGTTGGGTTAAAGCTTCTACTTGTACTCACGGAGACTGTCAAAGATTTGCTTCCAATCAGCAATCTGAGTAGAGGGATCCTTGGTCTTGATGACTACATCATCCACATAGGCTTCTACATTATGACCGATCTGCTCACTTAGGCATGCCTGGATAGCCCGTTGATAGGTTGCGCCATCATTTTTTTAACCCAAAGGACATAGTCATGTAATAGTAGGCGTCGAATGGAGTGATGAAGGATGTCTTGCTTTGATCTTCTTTTCACAAGGCAATCTGATGGTAGCCTGAGTAGCAATCAAGGAAGGACAAAAGGGCTCACCCGTCCATAGAGTCTACGATCTGATCAATGCGAGGTAAGCCAAAGGGGTCCTTTGGGCAATACTTGTTGAGATCTGTGTAGTCGACGCACATGCGCCATTCGGTCGAGTTCTTCTTCTGGACGAGTATAGGATGGGCCCACCAGTCAAGGTGAAGAATTTCCCTGATGAACCCGGCTGCCAATAGCTTGGTGATTTCCTTCTTGATTGCAGCCTTCTTATCTGGTGAAAACCATCGTAGGCATTGCTTGACCAGCTTTGAGCCGGGGTTTAAATCCAATTTGTGCTTAGCCAACTCTCTCGAAACACATGGCATATCGGCCGGTTTTCATACAAAGATATTCTTGTTTTCCCTGAGAAAGTTGGTGAGCGCAAGTTCCTATTCTTTGGAGAGATGGGCATTGATGATAGCTATCTTGGATGGGTCACTAGTACCTAGATCAATCTTGATGGCATCTGACTCAGAGGGCGGTGCAATGATACCAGCCTTTTTAGTCAGAATCTCCATGTCTTTGGCCCTAGTCTGTTGTGCAAGGTTGGTAATCTCCTATGCTTCAAAGGCTTGTTGCGCCTTAGCTGTGATCTGGACAGCTTTCGTGCCATAATTGTAGGAGCACTTTAAGTCACCCCAAAAAGAGAGTATGCCATTATGATCCAGCATCTTGAGCAAGAGGTACGGGTAGTGTGGGATAGCCATAAACTTGGCTAGAGCTGGTCGTCTGAAGATGGCATGGTAGGATGATTCAAAATTAGCCACCTCGAACTTAATGAACTTCGTTCGGAAGTTGTTTGGGTACCAAACATGACCGGGAGCGTGATCTGTTCGAGTGGCATAGCGGCTTTGCTAGGTACTTTCCCATAGAAGGGGATGTCCATCGAGTAAGGAGGCTAGTGAAATCTAGGCCTATCTTCTATGTATCTGGAAATATGATGTTCAATCCTATAGCGCCATCGATCAGGACCTTGGGGACCATCATGCCAGCTATTATTGGACCTAGAACGAGTGGGTAGTGGCTAGTATTGGACACGCTAGTCCATTGATCTTTCCTAAAAAACTAGATCAGGTACTCGGACTAGTTGAGGTATTTAGGTGTTGGTGGTTCTCCTGCCATGATATCCCAGAGTGCTAGCTTTCTAGTGCGCTTGTTAGATGAGGATGGTACCCCTACAAATGTTACCGTGATGGCACCCTTAGGCTGCTAGAATCCTAGATCAGGGTTGTCATCTCCATCCTTGTTGTTATCGGGCTTACCCTTGCCCTTGTTACTCTTGGCATAAAACCCAAGCTCCTGGAGTTGTCTACACTCGGCAGCGTGTGCTTGGCGTTTTTGTGGAAAGGGCAGGGTAGGTTCTTGAGGTGTTCAAACTTCTTGTTGTTCTTGTTAGACTTCTTAGACCTATCCATGGAGGCAAGGGTGTTGTCGGGTCCTCATTTTCTATTGGATTGCCCACCCTGATTGCAACTGGGGTCATAGTTTCTATTGTCCTGCTGACCACGTGGGAATGGCTCATGAGTACGCTCTTAAGATGCAATCATCTTTTGTACTATTCTCTTGAAGTCTTTAGTGATCTTTGGGTTATCATCATAGAATTTTTCAAACTACCACTTGTACTTGATCCTGTTGGAGAAGTGCTCAATCATCTCTCTGTCTATGATATCATAGACTTAGGCTCGTAACTATGCAAAGCAGTGGCAGTATTCCTGGAAGGTCTCATCTGACTTCTGTTTGCATGTTCTGAGCTCTATTTGAGTACTTGGGTGGGTGAGGACACCATAGAAATTTTCACAAAACTTGTGCTGAAGTTGCTCCCAAGTATCAATTGAGTTAGGGTGCAGCTTGTCGAACTAGGCGAGTGGCATGATTTTCAAGTGCCATGGGAAAGTATAAAACTTTGATGTCATCGTTGCCACCAGCTAACTCGATAGACTAGGAGTAGATGCGTAACCATTGGTTGGGCTCTGTTTTCACGTCGTTCTTGGAGTGATTGGATGGCTTGAATTTGTAAGGTAGCCAGACATTGAGAAGTCTGTCAAAGAAACATGGGAATCTATTAGGTGAAATACCAGCTTCCCTATACTCAGACACTCTTCTACCCTCCCTGTTGTTGTAGCGGTACCCTTGATGATGATAGGCAGACTGTGTGGCACCCTGATTCTTATTTTGGTTACCCTGAGGCCCTAGACAAGAATGAGCCGGTACTCAGTGTGGGTTGACCTATCAAGAATTGGCAGGAGCATGAGGACCTAACCCTCGAGAAGGGTTGGGAGAGGTGGACACCCCCCTTGCTGCTTGCATCTGTAAGGCTATGGATTCCAGGATGACTTTAAGACATCGTTGATCATCGTTTGGGTTTTCTATGGAGGCCAACTTGTTGGCCAAGGCGTAGACATTGGTGTAGGGTGTGGTAAAAACCCTGTGGCTAGCTACTTCCATGAACTCAGCATCGAGGTTACGTGAAGCAAATGCCCTGAAGGCGTCACGCTCCCGACATTGCCGTTCTCTTTCTTCTTGTTGTTGGCGTTGGTTATACTTAGCTTCTGTGGCCAAGCGTTGCCACTCAACGTCTCCGCAGGCTGCCTCATACTGTTCCCACTCTTCCCTGCTGTGTTGGGCATGGTTACAACGAGCCTGTCGTGCTCTGTTCTTTCTTTCACTTGCTGCTTTTTGTTCATCAGTCTCTCCGGTAGGTGCCGGTGTATCGGGGGAGATGTTAGACAAGGTTTCTTCTCTGTCTTGGATATCTGGTGCTTGAGGCATAGGGATTTTTGGTGGGTGACCGGCCATAAAGACTTCCATGGAGTGTCTTAGAGCCGAGTGATTCCTAGATTCCATAGTCATCGTGTTGTCTAGAACTTCTATAGAGCCATGGTCATCATCGGCTGGAAGAGTGTTGCTGTCTTGATATGATAGGAGCTCTACCATGCCAACTAGACAAGATGGATCTGTAGAAGAAGTGTTGGGCTGAGCACTCGGCCAATGGGCGATGCCTCCCATAGGTGTGATGGACAATACCATGCCCTTTTGGGCACCTATCAATGGGATCTCTTGCTCTGACTACATGAGGTAGCCAATCATATCCTGATAGATTGAAGCTGTATTCTTGAGTCTGAGTGGAAAATAGCTTGGTTTTTTTAGCTTGGACTTTAGATAGGATCTCCAACTCAGACAACTTGCTCATATCTGAGTGGGAGTCTTGGTTCTTGCTGGCCTCCCGTGACTGAGTTGGATCGAAAAGCAAGAGGTGAGAAAACTTCTCGGTGAGTTGATCCAGCGTGGTCGTGGAGACGGCTGGAGGAGTCTAAGGTGCCGAGATCTCCATGAGGTGACTTTGGAGCTTGCCATTGTCATCTGCCTTGTAGATCTAGGAGCCAAAGATGAAGGTTGTTCCAGCTGAGAAAATCATGATGTCAAGGTTTGCTGAGCTCTCGATCGCGAAGTCACCGAAAGCCCCTACCTGGCGCCCCAACTGTCGATGTTTGATGACCGGCAATTCATCATGGGGTTACCTGGGATGATGTTCGAAGGGCTTCGGCATATGCAGAACACGACAGCAAACGTAAAGAGATGAACGATTTATACTGGTTCGGGCCCTCTTGTCGAGTAATAGCCTTTACGTCCAGTCGGCGTGTAGCCTTTTGCGTTGGATGGATTGGTATGATAGTTAGGGCTACAAGGGGTACACCGTACCTCTCTTTATATAGGGGAGATGGTAAGAGTGCATAACTAGTCCTAGTTGGTTATAATATATGAGTCCTAGTCCTATTACAGAATCTAGCTTTCTTAGTACACTGACTAGGTTAATCTTGATAGCCTAAAGTCCACGTTACCTTGTCTCACGTCCTTTAGTAGATCATGGGCCAGCCCAGGGCCCATCCAAATAGTAAGCCCTATGGGGAACCCCTAGGACCCTAGTCTATCAATGTCTCTTCAGGCGAAGAGAGAGTTGGAGGAGGTTATTAGAGGCAAAGGCAAAGGTAAAGGTGCTTCAGGTTCCTCCTCATGAGCTTCTCCACCGCATGGCTCTTGAGCTCACCATGCTCATAGTGAGGATCCCGTCTCCTCCTCCTCCTCTGGTGGTAAGCCCCCCAACAAGTTCAAGTTCTTCATGAAGTATATGTTTGGGGCTTATTGTGCTAGCGCGGAGCATGAGGAAGAGATGCATGTGAGGATTCATCGCATTGAGCAGAAGTTGGACATTCAATCTGCTCGACCTCACGACTTGGAGCCACTTCATGACCCCTTCAAGCTTTATGATGAGGCTTGCAAGGAGTACTATGGTGAGTCATCCGATCAGCCCCATCGTCGTAGCAAGCAACAAGTTGATGCTAATGATGAGGAGTATTATGATGAAGAAGACGACGACGTCAATGATGATGATGGCGGTGACCATGATGATGATGAGGACTATGAGGATGAGTAGTCGTTTCTTTCACGTGGCCTACCCCTTTTGGCACTTGTTGACAAAGGAGGACTATTAGGCTTTGATCTATCTATGTAATAACTTAGTTGGCTTGGTTCGAGTCTTGAAAACTTTTAGCTTGTATGAACTATATTGTGTGGTGGCACTAAGTGATGGACAACTATATGTATTTGTGTGTGATAGATGATTGTAGGACAACTAATGCTCATTATCTATCTTATTAGCTTGTGCTTGTCTCTACTTGTGATGATAAATGTTATATTTTGATGGTCATTGTAACACCCTAGGTGTTTGTCACCAGTTAAGCAATGAGTTTGAACTCAAACATGACATGTTAAGTGGTGATGAAGGTGTCAAGATCAAATCTACAAGAGTGAGCTCCAACTTAAACTTGGACAATGCACCTTTGCTTACATGTGTACCCTTGTTAAGATTATGCAAGAGTAATGTTAAATATGCTTATTTCATGTACATTACATCATCATGCATCCATCTTGACCAGTGGAAAAGTTTCATGAAGTTTGGAATCAAGAAGTCACATGAAATGATAAGTTATAATCTTTCTTGGATTCCTTCATTAAGTAAATGGGATTATGATATATCGATCAAACCTTGATACCTTGCCCAAATGATTCTAATTAAACTCTACAACAAAAGTCATGAAGGGTTCATGTTGAGCAAAGGTCAAGAAAATGCCTCAATCGGTCAAAAACTCTAATTTAAGCTTTACCGTGATTCTATTTTGACCTGTATTGACCAATTGCTTACAGTGCTTGCATGGAGTTGCACCTTAAATAAACGTTGAAGTTTGAGTGGAGTAGAACAAACTTTGTTTTTGGACCAAGAGCAATATCAGCTTGTAAGCATGTCAAACCGAGCCCTCAAGTTGGAATCCATGGCTGTTTTGGGAGCTCGGAATTTGTCTAAGTCTAGGATGACTGGATTCATGATTTCAGTTTTCATGTACCCCACTTTGGAGCCTTGTATCTTTCCCACCAGGCCGAATTAGACTTTGGTAGTTTAAGAAAAGTTGGAGATCCTGTGTAACTCTACAACATTGGTTATTACCTCCTGTTCCAAGACTAAACGGATTCGGAGTTATGAAGGGATAAAGATTGAGATTTCAGTGTATTTTTGAGGTGGTATTGCTATATTCATAGTTGAACTAGAGCTCGGCCAACCGTGCTCAGGCGCTGTAGGCCGTGTGTTGCCCTCGCTCGCCCTCGCTGCTTGCGTGGCCGCCAGCTCGCCACCTTGCCGTGCTCAAGTAAAGGAAACGGCACCCTCCTCTCCACTCTCTCCCTCTCCCTTCCCCTTCCCTCTCCTGCTCTCTCCAAGCCAGCACCATGCCACCGCCATGAACGCCACCGCCGCTGGACTCACTCCTCTATGCTGCCCTGCTACCTCGCCAAGACAGCCACGGCGTGTAACCGCCCTGTCCTACCGGCACAAGCTCACCTTGGCCGTGACCCGCTCGGCCCTGCCTCTTGCTCAGTGGCGCCAACATCCTCGCCTCCGCCTCGTGGTTCCTGTGCCATGGCCAGGAGGGCCATGGGCTGCTGCTGTCTATGCCGTTGGCTATGCACGGCCACGGCAAAGCCTGGCCGGCCCCTCCCCGCCGCTGCCGGCTCTTGCTGGCCAAGCCCGGCCGGTCCTTGTCGTGCGCTGCTCCATTCCCGTGTAGAAGAAGTGCGAAGAACCACGGAAATGAATTAGAAGAAGATGGAGGGCCTAAGTGCGAAGCTGTGACTCAGAGGAACAGTGCCGGAAAGGATATGTTTGTTCGAGTTTAATTTGTATAAACTACAGGGACCCTGATGAAAGATTTACATTCCTTTTCTTTGATTTATGCAAATTTGAATGATCAACTTTAAAAATTCGTAGTGATTAGTAAAAAATCATAAAATAGTAAATGAGGACTTTTTGGAATCCTTGTGAAATGATATATGTATTAGATCTATAATGGCCCTGTTTGCGTGCCCTTAAATCCGGCTTGATCCGCTTCTTTTTTCATCCGGAACAGTGTTTTTCTCTCACAAATTCCTCAGCATTCCTCCAAACCATCCAAATTCCTCCATAATTCCTCCAAGCGAACAGGCCCAATATGGCATGTTTTAGTTTAAAGTTTTTGCTGTGAAAATCAATTTGTGCAGTTAGGTTCTTAATACTAGTTATGTCTTGTCTTTTTCATAGCTGCAGTTGTGGCTCTCAAATAAATGAGAAATTTTTATGGAGTGCTACTCAGGTGTTGGTTGTTGTCTGGTAAAAATTTCAGGGATTTAGGCTTGATAGTTTAAGATCTATAAACATAACAAATGCCCTGTGTTGCTTTGCTCCTATTCTAAATAGGCATGCATGTTTGAATTAATTGGCTCAGTTAAGTTATGAATCATGCGTTGATGACAATATAGGAGTTGTATTACTTTTCTTAATATTTCCAAAAAGCTAAATAGCATAATTTTTGGTTAAGTAGATTTTTAGTTATAGTTGCTTATATTTCTGTGGCTGTTTCTGCCCAAACCAAGATAGGGTTGCATGTTGGTAATGTGTGGCATTTTTAATAGTAGAATTAGCTCTAGATGTTTATAAAAAAGTTGTTTAGAATTTGATAAGATTTATAAAAAGTCTAGAACCACATTTTTGGACATGTGGAACTCTAGTTATAGCTGTTTAAAGTTGCATATCATGTTCTGTCCATGTTTTGGACAGAGATGCATTCATTGGATTAATTGACCTTGTTAACTATAGAATCATCTTATGATGAGAATAATAAAGTTGTAGGTAACATCATAAAATTTTCAAAAAGTTATGATTCATGTTTGTTGGAGGTCTAGAACTCCAGTTATGCTTCTCTAAAATTCCTATCAGTTTTTTGTACCACTGCTGTGTGGACTGCATGTGCAGTTTTGCTTGTGCAATTATTTTTGTGGTGTAAATGATATTTTATGTGGTTGTAGTAAATACCAAAGTTGTAGCTAATTTCATAATCTAGATTTTTTAAAATTTTCATGACCATAGGCCTGATAATTTAGGATTTATAGATTTTACAAGTTCATTGTCAGGTTTTGCATGCTCTCTGTATAGATCTGAATCATTGTGTTATTTGACCTAACTAAGCTTTGAATCATGTCTTGGAGATAATATAAAAAGTGTAGTGATTTTCATGAGCTTTCCAAATTAATAAAGATCACTCCTTTTGGTTGTCTAAATCTCTAGTTATAAGCTTGTGAAGTTGCATGGCAGAATCTGTCCAAGTCTAGACAGAGGTGCTCAATTGTGCTGGATTGACCTTGTTAATTGAGGAATCACCTTGTGCTGATAATAAACATGTTTTATATAATTTAATCAGATTTCTAGAAAGTTAAGCTTCATGCTTGTTTGATGTCCATAACTCTAGTTATGCATTATTAAAATTGCTGCTACTTTTCTGTCCTAGTTCTGTGCAGATCTGAAACATTGGCATCTTTGACCTGGTTAGCTTTGGAATAAGCTTTTGGTGATAATAACCATGTTGTAGGCCATTTCATTTGCTTTCTAGAAAGTCTAGGATCACCTTATGTAGATGTCTAGATCTCCAGTTATGGGTAAAATAAGTGATCGTTGTGCTGCTGTCCAGATTTCTATACATGTGCTAGGCGATGGCTTTAGCTTGCTCTTGTTTTGGCTAAACATGTTGGTTAGTTCTTGATCAATGCATGGGTGCAATATCTAAACTTAAGTTCACTTGTTTGCCATGCCTAATATGCTTTCTATCCCTCTATAATAGGTTGTGTGATGTTTAGTTAAATAACTCTAGGTGCCTATGTCTTGCATGATCTTTTGTTTGCCTTGAATGCTATTATATGATGTATCTCATATTACCATTCTTCATATTCATGCACTTGCATCTTGCATCATATCTAGGTATGCTAGATGCACCACATGAAGGACGTGATGATGGAATCGAACCAGAAGATGGTGTTGGTGGACCTTTCTCGAAGATGGAAGGACCCCTAGAGTACATGCCTGAACAGGAGATGCTCGCCAAGCGAGTGTCATCTAACAAACACTGACCTAGTGTTGGATCATAGGCAAGCCCCGGAGCATTCTAAGCCTCCTATGTTTTTACAAATATCACTTGAGTTATTTATGTTTGATGCATTAGGTTATAAGAGTTGATTGGAACCACTTGATGCATATAATTTCCTTGTCCAGCAATATACCTTTAACCCTTGTAGGTCTAGGATCGAATACATGCTTAGTCATGCTTAGACTAGTAGAAGTCGGGTGATTTCCTGTCACCTGCGAGATATAGGTGGATACCGAAGCACGGTTGGCTATATTTGCTATCATGGAAAAGAACCATGGGGTAATGTTAATGGAGGCTGGGCAGAGTCTATGTGTAGGTTGACTCATGTGATTTTGTCTGCGCCGATTAAGGACTGTACCGTTGTTGGCACTTCTGACAAGATTGAATGCATGCCTCTCACTTAGTTGGCCGGATAACTCGTTCTGACCGCTCTGTTAGAGTGCGCACTTTGGATGGTAGTAAGGATGTGCGGGGAGCCAGACGTGAGCCCAAGGGCAGGCCGGGCCTGAACGTGCTGGCAGCTGGTTGTCCCTAATTGTGCGGTGCTTTGCGAACCCGCGAAATGTGGACCTGAGTTGTACCAAAGGTGACCTAAGACTACCTTGGCGCATGTATGTCTAGATTTGTGTTAGGAATAAATTCCCAGCTGGTTGAAATCAATTCAAATCGCCGTCTCTCCCGAATAGTGAGAAACTTGGCTAGCCCCAACATCGTAGTAATTGTATTGTGGATTATAATGGTTCGGATAAACATGGAATTACTACACCGGCTATGGTTACTATTGTATGCTATTAAATGATATACCACATGTTTGGCACAGGTTAGTTGCTAATCTAGAGATGAATAGCTATAATTAACTTGATGACCAAAGAATAATTGTACAACTGAATTAGTCACTTTTTATGCAAAATGTTGTCAAGCTAGCTCCACCTATAAAGGCTTGCATACTCTTTGGTGTCACTTTATTTTCTGGTTTATGACGGGTAAGTCTAGCTGAGTATATTCGAGTACTCAGGGTTTATCCCACCATGTTGCAGGTGAAGTTCTTAGCCTGCTGAAGATGGTGGCTAACCACCGGTAGGCTCGGTAACTCTATATTTATTTATCATCTATATGCTTTTATCTGAGGATGTCACTTATGCTAGCAATGTATTTGGAACTTATATTATGGTAATCATTTGAAAGCTATGTTGTTTTCACTAATCGGTTTTCAAACCCCAAACTTGTACTATTATTTGTGAACCCATTTGTAATATTATTTTTGCTGTAACTCTGCGTATGTGATGTGTATTTGCTGAATCATGCGATCTTGGTTGTGATGTTAATTTACCGAGGTCCTTCGTGACACTCGGAGGACTATCGGGTTTATATAAGTGAAAGTATGCGCATGTCAACATGTTAGCGGGGACAGACGTACTTAATCTCGTATAAATTGGGCGGTTCTATCACAGCTGGCATCAGAGCAAGATTAAGCATAATACTATCATGTACATAGTTTTAAAAACAAAGTTTTGGTGTTAAAAAGCATATTTTAGCTAAAACTTTAGGTGGCTATCTAAGTTAAGGATTATTAGGTGGCTATCTAAGTACTAACTATGGGGGATGTACTTTATTACAATTTTTATTTCATAATCCATATGGCGTGCTATTGTATGGATGTCGTTCACTTGAATGGTAATGTATGGATCACTATACCTCTAGCCCCAAGTAAGAAGGTAAGTTGATGAGTGGCATGACCGCAAGTGTGAGCTTGCGGTCGGGGAGAGCTAGCTTTGATATGACTCTATACGCATGCTTGCATGTGTGTATGGTGCGTATTTAATTGTGGATAGCAAATTTAATGATCAGGTAGCTTTGATACGGAAGTATATATATATATATGGGTATATATATATGGATGTATTTAGCTTGCAACCTAGAGCCCAGACTTTCATTTCTGCATATATAATTGTGGGGTTGGGCTGAAATGAAATCCTTCTGTAGGTACGCTAACCACGAATGCGTAGATTGAATATAGCTGACGACTAGCTATATATATCGAGAGAGTACGTGTTATACCACCGACATAGAACGTGATTGCCACCTTAGGCTGGCAATTTTGTGAGGACGAATATGATGGTCATGCATCATGATTGTGCTTGTGCATAAATATGCTTCCCTCACATTGTTCTAATACTAAGTAACTTGTGATCCATGTGAGGTTACTATCTTCCCTGTGTGAAGCTAGACAAAATGCCTTGTTCCATGCTACTTGAATAGCTATGCTTGAAGATAGTGTGTGATCAACTTTGCCTTGTATGTTGCTTCCAAAGGAAATAGATGACAAGGTAATAGTTAGCAAAAAGTTCACCCCTTTAAAAAGTAAATTGCTAAATGTAAGTAAAACTTGTTTTGTTGAGATATCCACCTACTCAGTAAAAAGGAAATAAAAGATAACAGTACCTTACCACCATGTTTTGCATGTTTATGTGTAGTGGTGTTGCTGTAGGTAACTGCTTGTTATGTGCGAGCTTTGTGTTTAGTAATAGTCGCTTTAGCTAATTAGATTTAGTGTTTTGAAATGCTCACTTAAGACCATGATGTGAGTGTGGATGCTCGTTATCTAGGTAGTGCCATAGCTGTCACCCATTTTTGTCCTCGGTAAGCATATGAGTGTTGAAGAGCGCTATCCTAGAACAACATCCAAGTTTTAATAATCTCATGGTTGTCGTCTTCAATTAAGTTCTCTCTTAGGGGCCTGAGCCTGTTCACGTGGTTGTTAGCCCTTGAACGTTGCGCTATGAAGACCTTTAGCCATGCCTTTGTTTGACCTTAGGCCTAAGCTTAGTTCCCTGGTTTGCTCACATGTTTCGCGGTTGTCCCGCTCCTGTGTGGGAGGACCCTGCTCAAAAATCCTTGTCGAGCCTCATTGCTCCTTCTCCTACAGATGATCTGGTGCAGCGCTAATCGCTATCTACCCTGGCTTTAGAACCGTTTCCTCACAGATCATGTCGTTGCTTTATCAACTGAATCCCTAATCAGTGCATTGGCTCTGTCCCTCGAATCTCGTTTATTTTGCCTTCAACCCTTTCAAGTCTCTAGATGTTTATCAGTTTTGATCTCATGTTTGTAACACCCTCGGTGTTAAGCATGCATTTAACCTTGACATTGCATGATCATAAGCATCCATGAGCATGCATGTGCATGAGCATCTCAATTGCTATACCTTTGTTAGCTTATATTTCATGTGTGTTACTTAATTACCTTACTTAAGTTAGGGTTTACATGGAACCAAAGTATGAAATGTGTGTGGAACCTTGGGAATGATTTAAACATGTTTAGAATAGCATAAGGAACCACTTTGGTATTCATGACTAAGTCTAGTTTAGTCTCTAAGTCATTGATAAGGTGTATGACATCTTTTTAAAGTGCTCTATTTGACCTAGTTTGAACTATGTCATAGAGACTTTGCATGGCAGTGAACCTTTAAGCAAAGTTGTAGAATTTGAGTAGAGCAACAACTTTTTATGTTTGGGTCATGAGCTAATAATGTGAACATCTTAGTCTTTTTGAGCTCCCAAAAATCCATATTTCACTGTTTTGCGACACTTAGAATTTTTCTAAGTCAAAACTGGTTTCCACTGTTATTTGCTCAAATTTGGGCTGATTTTACTCCGTATTGACTGAGAATTGGAACTCGATCCTTTAATGGAAGTTGAAGATCGTATATAGGGATTCAACTTTGGTTTAGGAAGTTTGCACTAATGATAAACAGATTAGGAGATTTTTAGTCGCCAAGTATCGCTGTCAGGCTGGAATCGTGGCTCTGATGGCGCGCTACAGTAACCCGACCGGCTTCAGTGTTTGAAAGCCGCGTGGCGCCGCACGTCGCCGTTGGCCTGACTGGCCAGGCCACGTCGAGCTGTAGCGTGGCACATCAAGCCCAAGCCTCCGCCCGTGACTCCGCAGTGCTCGCATTTCATTTCTCTGCCTCCCTTCGCCTTCACGCTCGACCGCAGCAGCCGCATCCGCTCACCGCAGCGCCACCGTCGTCGTTGCCATCCCTTGCTCGCACCACGTCTCTTCTCCGCCACCACAGCAGCTTCACTATGTTCCCACCGTCGTACCGCGCCCACATTCGCTTACTAGTCATGCCCGATAAGCCGCCATGCCGCGTGCGGACCTCGTCGGTGTTACCGTCGCCGTGGTCGCATAGCTCTGTTGCCGTGGCCGCACCGCCTCCATCCGTTGTTTGCCGAGATAGTGGTTGAGATAGCTTCGCCGTAGTCGGTATAGTCTTGGCCGAGCCATAGATCGAGCTTCCATGGCCAGCTCCGGCGTCTCACCGTCGAGCCGCACCGCCGCCCCGCCATGAACGCCGCCATCGTGCTTAGCTCCGTCAATCGGTCCAATTAGCTAGCTCATTATGTTCGCAATGTCTTGCTGATCGTCTTGGTACCGGCGATGTCGCCGGAAAAGCTCGCCGCCATCGAAGTCCGGCCGAGCCGCGTCGCGCATCGTGGCTCCTCTGTTTTCGTTCGCTACAGTGACTCAATTGAAAAAGATAGTTCATTTATTTCAGTTTTTGCATGCAAATTTGGAAAATCATAAGTGGAGTTATAGAGGTCCAATTTTGGTGAACCAAATTTTGTTGTGTTCCTTATGAAGTGTAGTTTTTTATAAAAATATGATATGTACAGTTTCTAATATTTTTTGGGGATTAAAATGCATTTAGATAAATGTTTTTTGTATGTTTACAATCTTGTAAATTAGATATCTTGAGCTAGAAATGTGATAAAATTGTGATTCCAATTTTGTGGGTTTTGTGTTGACATTATCTAGCTAGGAAAAATATTAAATCTGCTGTAAACTTGTTTGGAATAGGGTCTTTCTATTTATCTAGTAATAAATGGTATTTTCTAAGGAAAATTGTAGGGATAAAATATGCAACATATTGACATAAAAATTTTTGTACAGTAGTATGGCACTAATATTGTGCTAGTAAAAATATGTAATATGTTGTTGACACTTTTCTATAGGGTTTACTATTTTTGCTAAAATAGACCTTGCTAGCTTGTCATTTTTGTAAAGAATGTTATACTTGGTAAAATGGCATGAAACTTTTACAGTAATCTATTGGTAGCACTTGTAAGCCACTGGAATTTTCTGAGAATTTATTATGCACATTTGGTATATGTTTATTATTTAACCTAAGTATCTTAGTAAATTGATAAAGGCATTTAAATAAATAGTTTGGGATTGGACATTATGTTTTCTTGAGTGTATTTGATGTCCTTGAACTGTTGGTGTACTTGGTGGTGTCAAATTTGGAATGTTTGTATGCAGTAAAAATATCATTGCTTTATAATTCGGGTGATAAGGGTTTTCGGACAGATTCTGTGGTTTGGCATGTTGCATAGTCAAAATGATGTTTTCTGTAAAAATGGTTAATAACAAAGTTGTAGGTAACTTATTCATCTATCTTGTGTTAAAATTTCAGGGCAATAGGCCAAAGGGTTTAGGAGTTACAGCTATTTAAAGTTAGTTTTCCGAAATGCTTGCTCTCTGCAATTTCTGGACAGCACTGTATTGATTGCCTATTTTGGTTAGGATAGAGTGTGAATTATCTTTTGGTGATTAAATAAGAGTTGTAGGAAATTTTATAATCTTTCCAGAAAGTCTAATATCACAGCATTTGGATAGATAGAACTTCAGTTATGATATAAACTTGTAACTGTCCTGTGTAGCTTAGATATTGACTTGTGTGAAATTTGTAAGTAACTAGAGAAGAGATATGCACCTACTAGGTAAATGAGGAGTTAGCATTGTTATCATTTTGCTACTTAACATCATTGTCGCAGCATGTACATTCCTTTATCACATCCTCCGTGATCCATCTTATGCATTCATGGTACTTACTTATGCATATGCATGCAATAGGTACAACCGAGGGGATCACACTAGTGGAGCTCGACGCCGAGCCGCAGGAGGGGCATCAGGAAGTTCAGCACCTGAAGGTTCCCGGAGAAGGAGAACCTAAAGCCGATCACCTTCCCGAGTGCCCCGATCACCAGCCTTCGACATTTGTGAAAGGCAAGCCCCGGAGCATTATAAGTCTCCCTACTTTATTAATGTCACCTAAAGTTATTCGTATTGATGCATTACGTGATAGGAGTTGTTTGGAAACACTTGCTGCATATTACCTTTCCTTGACCAGAAATATCTACCATGAATCCTATTTAAGTCCAGGAACGTGTATTATGCTTAGACCGGTAGAAGTCGGGTGATTTCCTGTCACCTGCGAGCTATAGGTGATTACTTGATCACGGTTGGCTATATGATGCTATCGTGGAACATAACCTGGTATTGTTGAATAAATAGAGACTGGGCGGAGTCTTATATGTGGTATTGTAGTGATTCCGTCTGTGTCATTTAAGGACCAGCCGTTGGAGGTCATCTTGTCAGGTTGAACGCAGCCTCTCACATAGTCGGCCAGATAAGTCATTCCGACCGCGAAGCCGAGTAGCACAATTCAGGCCGGAACCACGAGCGGTAAAAGTGCGCACTCTGGATGGTAGTAAGGATGTGCGGAGAGCCATTGGCGTAAGCCCAAGGGCGGGTTAGAGTCCCGATCACCCTTGGCAGAGTGGTTCTCTGATTGTGCGGTGCTAGTCGTACCCGCGAATTTAGTTCCTGAGTTGTACCAAAGGTGATCTAAGGCGACTAATGATCTGGTCTGCCTGGGTGTGTGTTAGGAATAATTCCCTAGCTGGGTAGGAATCGATTTGAATCGCCGTCTCTCCCGGATAGTGAGAACTTGACTTAAGTACACTTCATCGTAGTAAATGATGGAAATGATGGTTATGAGATTATGCAAGAACTCAACTGGATATGGTTATTATTGTGATGACATAATGATACCAACATGTTTGGCATAGGATAGTTGCTAATCTAGTATGAGATAGGATTAATAACTGGTGATTCACAATTAAAGAGATGTTGGATAACTTATGCTTTCTCTGCAAATAATGTTTACCAGCTCTACTTATAAAGCCTTGCATACTCCTTGATGTCTTAGTATATTAGTTGGATGGGTAAGTCTAGCTGAGTACCTTCTTGTACTCAGGGTTTTATTCCCATTGTTGCAGATAATGTTATGTATCATGGCTACTGCAAGAACTGTCTTGCTCATACCGTGGATGAGGACTAGGACCATGGGCAATGGTCATTCTGTATTTCATCTCACCTTTGTGCTTTTTGTTGGAGATGACTATGACACTGGCTTGTATTAAACTATGTGTGGTGTTGATGATTAAACTACTTGCTTTCGCTACTTTCAAACTCGGTTTGTAATAATTATTCGGACTCTGATGTATGAGACATATTTGTGAACTTGTGATGTAACATGTGATGGGTTGTGTTGAATCTCTATGATCTTGGTTTGTATGTTGGTTGTTTGAGATCCTTCATGATTTCGTTGGACTACTGGGTTTATATGGGCTCAAGTATGACTGTTTGATCACTTCGGTGATTGCTATTGTACTTGTGCTCTTACAAATTGGACGGTTCTGTGACAATGTTGCTGCTCGGCAATACCAAATCTCATGTTAATCTTTATTTGGTAATCACTTTGGTGGACACAAGGCGTATATGGAAATTAGGCAAGAGTCCCCTGCTCAGTTGTCTTCGGCAATTAGGCTATGTTCTCTTGCGCTGTGTTTTGATCTTCGGATCACCTCCTTGTTGATTCCTAACCTTGTGACTACCTTTGTTTGCTATCCCTCCTTCTCATGGTGCTTGCTCCTATGCAACCAAATTTGTACCACATGAAAATTCTTGTGGGTTGTATGTTCAGTAATGGTGCCACGATTAGCGATCTACGGTGCCGCGACGAAACCGAGAGCCTCCTATGGGTGCACACACAAGGCTATGCTGCTCGGCACGCGCTGGTATCGAGGTTTCTAGTCATGATCCATTGCAGAATTGCATCGATGTGTTATTTTCATGTAAGCTCTTCCTTGGTTATCTCTCCTTATCGTGGCAGAAGATCTGTATGTCAAACTAGATACAATAGGACTCCCTTCTGAAGTCGTCCAAAGGATAACCTTTGAAGAACAGATCACTGATAGGAACATAAATAGACTGCAAGAGGTGGTAGACAAGTGACTCTACTTGACGGTCCCTATAATGACGTCGGTCATCTAGTGAGCAACATATGTCATTCCCGTTTGATCAAAAAGGTGCACCACACTTAAGGCTGAACAAGTTATCACTCGGATGATAAATGGATCAGGATATTATGTGCTGTAGTAGGTCACCTGGTGCTCATGAGCTTCCTATCCAAGTCTTGACCTTTATGTGCAAGGTGATCAACCGACCTTCTTCGGTGTGACCCCTTTCTGCTGACTTCAATGGCGACCATCTATTTATGCTTCGACCACAATTCTTATTGTCAAGAGTGAAGATTTGGAACCTTTTTAGTGTTGAGAGCTAACCGATTAGTTACCAGTAGGAAGGTTAATCTCTAGCTAGGTAACGACTCTTTGGTAACTATGAAGGCCAGATCTCATAGAACAATGTTAAGCAAAGAAACAGCAAAGCCAGTCATCAATGCCAGTACTGCTTTCTTCTCCAAGCCCTATTTTGGTCAATCACACGGGTAGTGCAAGATATTGTATCAGCTAAGTAAAGAGCTAGAGAAAGCATGTCCCTAGTTTCAGTCAGCATCATCATGTACATGGTGTTATCAAAGGGTTTGTTTAGGACTCTATTGGAAAAAACATAGAAGGGTAATCAAAAACATTTCCTTATCATGTAGGACTGTCACTCCACGTGAAGTATGCATTGTGCCCTACAAAAATAGCCCACCAGTCCAATGCTTGTGCATCGTTGAGTTGGTGTCTAAATCAACGGTTGAGGCTGTTTCCTAAGAGGCATGTAAGGAAAACCCTAACCTCCATCCTCAGTGAGAAAGCTACCACTGTCATAAAGAGAATTAGAAAGTGCAGCACACACTTCCCAATGTGTAAATCAAAGGAAAAGAAGAGCGGGAAATCTGTCAAGGTTTTATGGCACTCCACTAGTTATCTTAAGCCAATGATTAGCGGCTCAAACATGGTTGAATTCACACCAAACTTGGTAATCTCATTCCTCGCTTAAGGTACTTCGGTGTCTTAAGTTGGTTTGAGGATTGGTTGAGTAAAGCATCAGATTTGAGAGATGTTTTGATAGTTCGGTCCTAATATTTTAGAACAAAGCAGTTTTGGTAGATGATTTGTTAGATAGTCAAACGGTGTCTGTTTGAGCCGAATTTTGGTCAGTAGTTAAAGGATTCTTGGATCAAAATGCCTACCAAAATTTGTGCACAATGGAGCAGCCATTTGCAGGATATGGACTGATTACTGAGAGGTATAGAATCTATGATTTCTCTGCTGACTACTATCATCTCTCATATTAGAAGGTTGTGTTTGTAGTTCAGGTCATGTTGGCAATGTAATGATTGTAATACTTTAGATGCCCTAGAGAAGACTCCTGGCACCCCTTTTTGCCTCGCTTTTGCCCTCTCATATCAATAATCTTTGGAGCGCAACAAGGTGTTCTATAAGTCAATTTGTGCCTTTGTGAGTCGAGAACAATTTGAAAAGTGTCAAACAACATATTTCAGATTTTTGCTTATGAGTTGTTGATTGACAGTAGAAAGGAAGCCTCAATGTCAAAAGGAGTCCAACCAGGCCAATTTTGCGATAGTGCAAGTCAATCCGGTTTCATCGTGCAACAAAGACCATGAAGGAAAATTGTACTCGATCTTGGTAGTGTATTGTTTCTCCGGATGGTGAATAATTGCAACCTTTGTTGACCTCCAGACCTTGCTAACATCCTTCTTCAACAAGGATTTCCAAGGCAGACTTGTTCTTTGGTACCTTCCATGTGTTTTTACCCAAGAGGTTGCAACAGATTCAACCTAGATAACTGTTGCCGCTTGGATACGAGGATTCCATCAAGCAATGATCGTCGAAAACGCTGAGTCAACAGAGTCAGCTATCACATTTACCGCTCACTCAATGGACTCAGATAATACAATGTTATCATTAAAGAAAGAGAACTGCACACAGGGAACATTATGTAGTTTTCCATCGGTTGGCATCTAAGTGATTGAACAGTTACGACCGGCATAGATATTGTCTGTTGGTTACTCGGTTTCTCACAACCTCAGAGGATGCTTACCCCATCTGTGGTCTCATCCCTTATGAAAGGTTGTACTCAAGCTACTTTGGTAGAGAACTGCTTTTCAAACGTTGTGAATGAACATGGAACCAATGTAATGAGTAGTTTTCATAAGCTTGCAGTCTAATGAAAGGTTCCCATGGTCCATGCTATATTCACTAGGGAAATAGATATTATGGGTAGTTAGTTTATGCACCATAGTACTCTCCGTATCCCGAGAACGAAGTGTTGTGCTGTCTTGGATTCCTCCCAAAGTAACAATGCTTCATGGAAGCCAACGAAGGAAATTCTTTAGACAAAACTTACTATGAAGAGCAAGTATCAGAAAGTGTCTTGACCAAATTAGCCTCTCTAATACTCCGAAGTTAAGTAGCCTAATGCTATCACTGATGTTGGAAAATGGATGACATGCTTCTCTTCCCTTAAAAATCTTTCACACCGAATCTCGGGGCGAGCTTCTCGTAAGGGGGGGAGGTCAGTAACACTCCAGTGTTTTGTCACCGCTAAGCAATGAGTTTGAACTCAAACATGACATGTTAAGTGGTGATGAAGGTGTCAAGATCAAATCTACAAGAGTGAGATCCAACTTAAACTTGGACAATGCACCTTTGCTTACATGTGTACCCTTGTTAAGATTATGCAAGATTAATGTTAAACATACTTATTTCATGTACATTACATCAACATGCATCCATCTTGACCAGTGGAAAAGTTTCATGAAGTTTGGAATCAAGAAGTCACATGAAATGATAAGTTATAATCTTTCTTGGATTCCTTCATTAAGTAAATGGGATTATGAGATATCGATCAAATCTTTCTACCTTGCCCAAATGATTCTAATTAAACTCTATAACAAAAGTCATGAAGGGTTTGTGTTGAGCAAAGGTCAAGAAAATGCCTCAATCGGTCAAAAACTCTAATTTAAGCTTTACCATGATGCTATTTTGACCTGTGTTGACCAATCGCTTACATTGCTTGCATGGAGTTATACCTTAAATAAACGTTGAAGTTTGTGTGGAGTACAACAAACTTTGTTTTTGGACCAAGAGCTAGATCAGCTTGTAAGCATGTCAAACCGAGCCCTCAAGTTGGAATCCATGGCTGTTTTGGGAGCTCGGAATTTGGCTAAGTCTGGGATGACTAAGGCCCTGTTTGGTTGAGCTGTGGCTGTGGGAAAAAGCTGCTGTGGGCTGTGAGCTGTGGAAAAGCTGCTGTGGGCTGTGAGCTGTAGAAAAGCTGAAAGCTGTTTGGTTAAACAAGTATAAAATATACCTTTTATCTTTATCTCTCTTGAAACAACTATGGAAGAGCTTTTTATTCCACCAATTTCGAAAAGCAGAAAGCCAAAAGCCAAAAGCAGGGTCAACCCAGCTTTCAAAAATGAACTACGGAAAAGCAGCTGCTTCTGAAAAAGCACCCTCCAAAAGCAGCCCCTTTGGTTGGGCTTTTGGCTTTTGGGGCCAAAAGCCAAAGCCAAAAGCCCAACCAAACAGGGCCTGAATTCGTGATTTTAGTTTTCATGTACCCGGCTTTGGAGCCTTGTATCTCTCACATCAGGCCAAATTAGAATTTAAGAAAAGTTGGAGATCTCGCGTAACTCTTCCATATTGGTTACTACCTCTTGTGCCAAGACTAAACGGATTCAGAGTTATGAAGGGACAAAGATTGAGATTTTAGTGTATTTTTGAGGTGGTAGTGCTATCTTCGTAGTTAAACTGGAGCTCGGCCAACCGTGCTCAGGCGCTGCAGGCCACGTGTTTCCCTCACTCGCCCTCGCTGCTTGCATGGCCACCTTGCCGTGCTCAAGTAAAGGAAACGACACCCTCCTCTCCACTCTCTCCCTCTCCCTTCCCCTTCCCTCTCCTGCTCTCTCCAAGCCGGCACCATGCTGCCGCCATGAACGCCGCTGCTGCTGGACTCCCTCCTCTACGCCGCCCTGCTGCCTCGCCAAGACGGCCACGACGTGCAACCGCCTCGTCCTACCGGCACAAGCTCGCCTTGGTCGTGACCCGCTCAGCCCTATCTCTTGCCCAGCGGTGCCGACGTCCTCACCTCCAACTCGGGGTTCCTGTGCCATGGCCAGGAGGGCCATGGGCTGCTACTGTCTGTGCCATTGGCCAGGCACGGCCGCGGCCAAGCCCAGCCGGTCCTTGTCGTGCGCTGCTCCATTCCCGTGTAGAAGAAGAGCGAAGGACCGCAGACATGAATCAGAAGAAGATGGAGGGCCTAAGTGTGAAGCCATGACTCAGAGGAAAAGTGCCAGAAAGGATATGTTTGTTCGAGTTTAATTTGTAGAAACTATAGGGTCCCCGATGCAAGATTTACATTTCTTTTCTTTGATTTATGCAGATTTGAATGATCAACTTTGAAAATTCATAGTAATTAGTAGAAAAATCTTAAAATATTAAATGAGGACCTTTTGGAATCCTTGTGAAATTATATATGCATTAGATCTATAATATGTCATGATTTAGTTTAAAGTTTTTTCCCTGTGAAAATCAATTTGTACAGTTAGGTTCTTAATACTAGTTATGTCTTGTCTTTTTCATAACTACAGTTGTGGTGCTCAAATAAATGATATTTTTTTATGGAGTACTACTCAGGTGATGTATGTAGTCTGGTAAAAATTTCAGGGATTTAGGCTTGATAGTTTAAGATATATAAAAATAACAATTGTCCTGTGTTGCTTTGCTCCTATTCTGATTAGGCCTGCATGTTTGAATTAATTGTCTCAGTTAAGTTATGAATCATGCCTTGATGAAAATAGAGGAGTTGTATTACTTTTATTAAGATTTCCAAAACGCTAAATAGCATAATTTTTTGGTTAAGTAGATTTTAGTTATAGTTGCTTATATTTACGTGGTTGTTTCTGCCCAAACCCGCATAGGGTTGCCTTGTTGGTAATGTGTGGCCTTGTTAATAGCAGAATTAGCTCTAGGTGTTTATAACAAAGTTGTTTAGAATTTGCTAAGATTTCTAAAAAGTCTAGAACCACATTTTTGGACTTGTGGAACTCTAGTTATAGCTGTTTAAAGTTGCATATCAGGCTCTGTCCATGTTTTAAAACAGAGATGCATTCATTGGATTAATTGACCTTGTTAACTATAGAATCATCTTATGATGAGAATAATAAAGTTGTAGGTAACTTCATAAGATTTTTAAAAAATTATGATTCATGTTTGTTGGAGGTCTAGAACTCTAGTTATGCTTCTCTGAAATTCCTATCGCTTTCTATACCATCATTGTGTGGACTGCATGTGCGCTTTTGCTTATGCAATTATTTTCGTGGTGTAAATGATGTTTGCTGTGGTTGTAGTAAATACCAAAGTTGTGTCTAATTTCATAATATATCTTGTGTTAATTTTTCATTACCATAGGACTGATAATTTAGAATCTATAGATTTTACAAGTTCATTGTCGTGTTTTTGCATGCTCTTTGTATAGATCTGAATGATTGTGTTTGACCCAACTAAGCTTTGCATCATGTCTTAGAGATAATATAAGAAGTGTAGTGCTTTTCTTGAGTTTTCCAAATTGTTAAAGATCACTCCATTTGGTGGTCTAAATCTCTAGTTATAAGCTTGTGAAATTGCATGACAGAATCTGTTCAAGTCTAGACAGAGGTGCCCAATTATGCTTGATTGACCTTGTTAATTGAGGAATCACCTTGTGATGATAATAAACATGTTTTAGATAATTTAATAAGATTTCTATAAAGTTAAGGTTCATGCTTCTTTAATGTCCATAACTCCAGTTATGCAATGTTGAAATTGCTGCTACTTTTCTATCCTAGTTCTGTGCAGATCTGAAACATTGGCATGTTTGACCTAGTTAGCTTTGGAATAAGCTTTTGGTGATAATAACCATGTTGTAGGCAATTTTATTAGCTTTCCAAAAAATCTAGCATCACCTTCTGTGGATATCTGGATCTCCAATTATAGGTAAAATAAGTGATTGTTGTGCTGCTATCCAGATTTCTATACATGTGCTAGGCGATGGCTTTAGCTTGCTCTTGTTTTGGCTAAACATATTGGTTAGTTCTTGATCAATGCATGGGTGCAATGTCTAAACTTAAGTTCACTTATGTGCCATGCCTAATATGCTTGTTATCCCTCTATAATAGGTTGTGTGATGTTTAGTTAAATAACTCTAGGTGCCTATGTCTTGCATGATCTTTTGTTTTCCTTGAATGCTATTATTATGATGTATCTCATATTACCGTTCTTTATATTCATGCACTTGCATCTCATCTAGGTACGCTAGATGCACCACATGAAGGATGTGATGATGGAATCGAACCAGAAGACGGTGTTGGTGGACCTTTCTTGAATATGGAAGGACCCCTGGAGTACATGCCTGAACAGGAGATGCTCGCCAAGCGAGTGTCATCTAACAAACACTGGCCTAGTGTTGGATCACAGGCAAGCCCCGGAGCATTCTAAGCCTCCTATATTTTTACAAATATCACTTGAGTCCTTTGTGTTTGATGCATTAGGTTATAAGAGTTGATTGGAACCACTTGATGCATATAATTTCCTTGTCTAGCAATATACCTTTAACCCTGTGTAGGTCTAGGATCGAATACATGCTTAGCCATGCTTAGACCGGTAGAAGTCGGGTGATTTCCTGTCACCTACAAGATATAGGTGGATATTAAAGCACGGTTGACTATATTTGCTATTGTGGAAAAGAACCATGGGGTAATGTAAATGGAGGCCGGGCGGAGTCTATGTGTAGGTTGACTCATGTGATTCCGTCTGTGTCGATTAAGGACTGTGCTGTTGCTGGCACTTCTGACAAGATTGAACATACGCCTCTCACTTAGCTGGCCGGATAACTTGTTCTGACCGTGAAGCCGAGTAGCTCAACTTAGGCCAGGCCTTGCTCTGTTAGATTGCGCACACTGGATGGTAGTAAGGATGTGCGGGGAGCCAGACGTGAGCCCAAGGGCAGGCCGGGCCTGAACGTCCTGGTAGTTGGTTGTCGCTGATTGTGCGACGCTGGGCGAACCTGCAAAATGTGGACCTGAGTTGTACCAAAGGTGACCTAAGACTACCTTGGCGCATGTATGTATGGGTTTGTGTTAGGAATAAATTCCCAGCTGGTTGAAATCGATTCGAATCGCCGTCAGTCCTGGATAGTGAGAAACTTGGCTAGCCCCAACATCGTAGTAATTGTATTATGGATTATGATGGTTCGGATAAACATGGAATTACTACACTGGCTATGGTTACTATTGTATGCTATTAAATGATATACCACATGTTTGGCACAGGTTAGTTGCTAATCTAGAGATGAATAGTTATAATTAACTTGATGACCAAAGAATAATTGTACAACTGAATTAGTCGCTTTTTATGTAAAATGTTGTCAAGCTAGCTCCACCTATAAAGGCTTGCATACTCTTTGGTGTCACTTTATTTTTGGTTTATGACGGGTAAGTCTAGCTGAGTATATTCGAGTACTTAGGGTTTATCCCACCATGTTGCAGGTGAAGTTCTTGGCCTATTGAAGATGGTGGCTAACCACCGGTGGGCTCGGTGACTCTATATTTATTTCTCATCTATATGCTTTTATCTAAGGATGTCACTTATGCTAGCAATGTATTTAGAACTTATATTAAGGTAATCATTTGAAAGCTATGTTGTTTGCACTAATCGGTTTTGAAACCCCAAACTTGTACTATTATTTGTGAATCTATTTGTAATATTATTTCCACTGTAACTCTGCGTATGTGATGTGTATTTGCTTAATCACACGATCTTGGTTGTGATGTTGATTTACCGAGGTCCTTCGTGACACTCGGCGGATTATCGAGTTTATATAAGTGAAAGTATGCGCGTGTCAACGTGTTAGCGGGGACAGCCGTACTTGATCTCGTATAAATTGGGCGGTTCTGTCATAGTCATGTGTTGTCCAAGTTTTCACCTTGAGATCTTGGTTATCATTTTTCTCTTATTTGTTCGTGAATATAACATGTCATATTGCATATCTTTTTCACGGATATATACTTGTTCACATACACTTGTTCACCCCATGAATTACAAATTTTAGGGGGAGCTTTTGTATCTTGATATATGCAAATGATGGATAAATGATCATCATTGAAATTCAAATTCATTGCATATATTAAGGGGGAGCTCTCCATAAATTTTAGGGTTCAAAAGCCTTAAATTCTTTCATTCTTATAAAAGCCTAAGTTGGTTGTCATCAATTACCAAAAAGGGGGACATTGAAAGTGCATTTGCCCCCTATGTGGGTTTTGGTGTATTGATGACATCCAAATTAGGGACTAATGAGATCTTAATGAGATATATTGCAGCTTTAGTCCTATGAAAGTTGTAAAGAGTTGATCTAAGATGAAATGGCATCCCTCAATTTCTTGAAGTTGAAAAGGCGGACGAACTCAAAGCGGTCTCCAAAGTTTATATTTCTTGTTTTGGGTTAGGTTTGTCACACTATTAAGAGGGATGTAAATTTAGGTGGTCTGAGAAAGATAGAGTGCTTAAGCCTAAAAATAATATCAAAAGAGAGACACTCAAGCACCTCACGAACACTTAGATATAGTTTTGGGAGTTTTAGGCGTCAGAAGTGTCGACGCTAGCCAAAAGTGTCGGTTGCCAAAAGTCTCGGCTCCTGCCGAAACTCCCAGGCCCTTGTCACTTTGTCAGCTAGCTTAGCCAACCATTGGAGGTCCCGACGAGAGCCGAAAGTGCCGGCTACTGGAAGTCTTGGCAGTCATCGGCAATTCCAACTCTAGGCGAGTCAGCCAAGTTAACTGCGTGTTTGAACAATGTTTTTCTTAGGCGCCGGAAGTTCCGGCGATCTGTGTCAGAACTTCCAACGCAGATTTGAACAGTTGGATTTTACCTTGGAGTATAAATATCTCTCTCCTCTCTTCTAACCATTGCCCACTCATTCATTGTGACCAAACCCTGTCCAAAACTCCTCCCAAGCATTCAAGGCTCTCCTCTCCTCTCCTCTCCCCTTTGCTCCTAACTTTGATTCCCCCAAGGATTTGAGTGATCGGAGAGTGGATTGAGTGAGATAATAACTTTGGCAAGCTTGAGCACTTGATTTCTCTGTTAAGCCGGTTGGATTTGCATCTATTACTCTTGGAGCCTTGCTCCTAGCCAGCTAGGCATCACCCAAGAGCTTCCATCTTATGGAAGAACCTTGGGATGTTTGTATCACCCTTGATTTCTTAGTGGAAAACTCAAGTGACCTTTGTGGTTTCCTTGAGAAAGGCAAGGAGTGGAAGAGACTCCGACCTTTGTGGTCACCTCAACAACGAGGACATAGGATCTCCTTTGTGGGGTTGCCAAACCTCAAGATAAATCCTTGTGTCCTGTGTGCTTATTATTGTTGTGATTTGTGCTATCATATTTGTTCCTGGTTGTCTCTCTTCCTCCCTAAAGCTTCTTCTAGGGTTTGGACTCGATCTATGGAGTGGAAGCATTTTGGTGTCAAGGGAGTGACCCTATGTTTCTACCTAACCACTTGGAAGTGTGTTTATAAGAAATCTCGCACTCAAAGTTCATTTTAGCACTTGTAGTAAATTTCCCGTAGGAGTAGGAACTCCCGACTGTTTGCGTCGGAACTTCTGGCAGTTGCTGACTATTGACTTTGAGTTTGTGTAGAAATTTTTAGATATGCCTATTCACCACCCCTCTAGGCATTGTTTAGATCCTTTCATGAGCCCTTCTAAGGGCTAGCCCAAGAGTGGGTGTCCTAAGCATGATGCGGGGTCATAGTTGTGGTGGGTCATTCTGCGCATGATCTCGGGGTGGGGGCAGTTGGCCTCCCCAGTCACGTCGTGGCATCATGGCGCCCACTCGCGAGCAGTCGTGTGCCATGAAACCTAGGCACATAAATCAAAATGATATTAAAAGAGTGGGAATATGCAAGGCTTACTTTGTTCGCGCCGCTGCATGGGCACCCGTCGCTCTGCCTTCCCTCCGATCGCTTCACCTGCTGGCAGGGGAGGCATTTGCTTTGAGTCACCTGCTCCACTTCCTTGTTCTTGCTCTTGTGCACTCATAGTCCCTTCTTTGTCAGCTAGAAGGTATCATGGTAAGCGGCCATGGAACAAGTCATAGGAGGCCAGCAGGCCGCCACCGCGTCTTCGAGCTTGCATGCACGAGCAAGGGTAAGTATTTAGGAGATGTTTCACTTTGAGGTTTGACCTATATTGACCATGTGTGTTCCAGGGCTACCTCTCATGTCGTGTGTCTGGAGGGGCCGCCAGCCATGCCGCAGTGCTGTGACCCCACCTCTGAGGGGGGTCGAGCTCATCGTCCTCATCATCGTCTTCCTCGGATGATTGGTGTGAGTTCTATGAGCTTGTTCGCTGAGCAGATAAGGCCCGCCAGCGCTACTCTAACGCCACCTATGAGGTGAGCCGGCTAGAGCGCTGTCTTGACACCATTAGGGTGGCCCTCGAGGCCTCAGAGAGGTAGATCACCACCACATAGGCGGTGGCCGTCGACGCCTAGGCCCACCTCGTGGGTAAGGATTGTAACACCCTAGGTGTTTAGGCTTCCACTAAATTGCATGTCATTTCATAAACATGTGCATTATCTATGTCATCATGCCATTATCATTGAAACATACATATGCAATATTTCAAATTGTATGTGTTTCATGCTTGATTGCTTAGAGTGGTAGTAGTGCAACATGTGAATGTAACATGAAACTCTCATACTTTGAAACATGGCAACATGGTAGTAGTATGACAAGTATAAAATAACCACAAGGTCCTGAAACATGTGAAACATGGAATTGAAACATATGAATGAATTGCTTGTTTTACTTTCTTTATCACATGTGATCATTAGAAGTGGTATAACAATTTTGTAAAGTGGTTGATCATGGTCTATTACACCTTAACTATACTTAGGTTACTTGTTGGGACATTGTTCATGTAGATCAAAATGACCAAAATGCCCTCAAGTGCAAGTTTGACTTGAATTGACCCTTGGAGTGTCATTGTTTGACTGTTTAAAAAATCCAACTTAGAGACTTTGCATGGCTGTGCACTCTTTACAAAAGTTGTAGCAAATTTATCAAGGAACAAAAGTTGTTTTATGACCAACTCATGAAAATGGCTAGAACATGCTCAAACATGGCCCACAAGTCACATGGCCATGCAGATTTCAAACTTAGCAAATTTTCTAAGTCCTAAAGTGAAGTACAGTTTCGCGTACCGATGTTTGAAGACTTGTATCTCCCTAACCAAGCCAAACCAGCTCGAGCTCCAATGGAAAGAGTTGTAGTTCACATATAGATGATCAACTTTGTTAACTAGGGCATAGTCTAGATCGTCACGGATTAGGAGCTAATCACTGTCAAACCTGCTCTGTCAGTCATCGTCGGGATCACTGAATCACGTTTTTTGGAAACAGTTCAGTAGCATTGTGGCCAACCGGTTCAGAGGTTGCTGGCCGCGTGGCGCCACCCGTTGCCGCTCGCCTGAGCGCGCAGGCCACGCGCCGTGGACGCCCTGGCACGGACAGCCGCGTCTTGAGCACCCCGCGCACCTGCCCGACGCACTCGCCATTCTCACTGCCGTCCCCTTCCTCTGCGCGCACGGCGAGCAGGACACCGTGACGCCCCCGAGCCAATGCCACCAAAACCGAGCGCCATTGCCCGATTCCTCTGAACCACAGCACCATCGTGAGCCTCTCCACGTCCTCGACCCCACCGCCACTCCATTTTCGCCTCAGGTAGTTCTCACCGCGAGCGCGGCTCCACCGGGTCGCCATGACCGCCGTCGGCTGAGCTCGCGCGTGGCCGTGCTGCTCGAGCCCCTTATCGCCCCTTCTCTCCCTTGCGCTAGCTTCTGTATGTGACGCTGAAGCTCATTGAGTGAGCCACTAGGGCCGTGACATCGTAGCCTCGCCGGAGCCGGCCATGCCGTGACCGAGCGCCGCCGTGGCCATCGCCACCTCCTCTAGCTGCGTCCTTAGCTGCAATAGATGGTTCCCCTATGTCCGCTTGGGTGAGGCGAACGCATTGGCACCATTGCCTTCACCGGAGGAGCCACCGGCGGCGAGTTGCGCCGTCGTCTTCCTCCGCTCCCCTGCCTGTCTCGCTGACGCGCGGGCCCCACCCGTCAGTCGCCGGGCTGAAGCGGGAGCCCAGCATGGGCCGCGCTGCGTCTTGGGCCACGCCAGCGTTGTTCGCGGGCCGCCGTTCCTCGGGCCGGCCCAACAGCAGTGAAAGGATTTCTTGCTTTGTTTTGTTTATTTTGTTTTCACAGATTTGTGTGCATGATTCACAAATATGTATTTCCTAGTTGGTAGATCCAAATGCTATGGTTCCAATTTTGTTGAGTTTATGATAATGTTTAGTATTTAATAAAAATATTATATGGGCACATATTTTAGAAATTCTGGATGAATTAAATAGGACTTTGAAATGTGTTTTTGGATACATGCAAACTTGTTTGAATTTTATCTTGAGTTTCTGTGGTCCAAAAATTATGAAATTTTGTGGGTAATCTATTATTGCTTAGTACAGGCTCTGGTTAAAATTTCAGAGCTAGTGCATGTGTAGTTTTTGAGTTATAGAATTTCCTTTTATTAATGGATGGATCTTGTATGAATTTTCATAATTTTTCTATACACCCAGTAAAGGTAAAATTTGGTGAGTGCTATTCTTATGCTTGAATGATACTAGGAAAAATGTGAAATCTGTTGCTTGACACTTTTCATTAGGGTTTCCTAATTATGCTAAAAATAGGCATGCCACCTGTTATTTTGGATAAAGCAAGTTCTGCTTGCTCAATGGCTTTGAAATTTTTATGGTAGTCTACGTGAAGCATGAGATAGCTACTGTAATTTTTGTAGATTTTTATGAATAGTTTTACTATATGTTGCTTTAATCACCTAATTAACTAAATAAATTAGAAAAGGATATTAAATGATTTATTTAGAAGTTGGCATTGTACTTTCTAGTGTTCCTCTGGTATGTGTAACAAGTTGGTAAACTTGGTTTGGTCAAATTAGGCTTTTGCGTCATCATTAAATAATTAAGTTAGTAACCCTGTCATTGCGGGACAGATTCTAGGTTTACTGAAATTTGATTTGGTTAACTTAAGAATCATGCTTTGATGTTTACAAATGAATTGTAGAGAATTTCATAAGCTTTCCAGAATGTCCTCTTGCAAGTCATTTGGATTTGTAGAACTCTGGTTGTGATTGAATTAAGGGACTATTTGTGTGCATATGAAGCTTTAAATGTTGATTTATGTATGCCTTTGCTATTTCTAAGTTTGTGGTAATGTTCCTAGGTGTTAGGCCTTTAACTGAAGATGATCATCTTTATCTTAGGTTATGCAAGTTAGGTAAGTTGATCTTGTTCTTCAAGTTAAGTTAGATACCTATTTTAAAGTGATTTGAATAGAGCTATTCTTAATCGGTAAACGAGTGTCCAATAATGTTTTCGTCAAACACTTACTGTGATTCATTCATCATGAGCATCATGTCATTCCTTATGCATCCATGATATTTATCTCGTGCATCGGCATGCAATAGGTGTACCGGAAGGAGTGACCCTGCTGGAATTCGAGGAACCGAGCGAGCAGCAGCAGTCGACACCGGAGGTTCAGGAGGTGCAGCCTTCAGAAGAAGTGCCAGACAAGGTCGCCGTTGAGTGCCCGGATCATCGTCCGTGCAACTTGGTGAAAGGCAAGCCCCGGAGCATATTAAGCCTCCTAATTTCCGAAATACAGTTACAGTATTATTGTTACATATATATATTTTTGCATTAAGTTTAGGTGTTGGATGCAAACACTTGCTGCATTGGTTACCCAATCCTTGTCCAGATATTGTTACCCTGAATCCTATGTAGCTCAGGCTCGTGTAGTGCTTAGCCCTGCTTAAACGCGGTAGAAGTCAGGTGATTTCCTATCACCTGCGAGATATAGGAATATACATGTGGCACGGTTGGCTATATTTGCTATCGTGGAAAAGAACCAGTCTTAATTTGAAATAAAGACCCAGGCGGAGGCTTGCTTGGTTTGCGGTGACTCCGTCACGTAGCTAAGCAGGACTGATTCTTGGAGCCTTTCAAGTTCATGTTGAACGCATGCCTCTCTCTTAGATGGCCGTGTCCGAAGACCGACCGCTTGAAGCCGAGTAGCTCACCTCGGGCGGGAGTCGATAAGTATAAAAGTGCGCCTCGGAAGGAGTCATAGGCGTGAGTCCAAGGCGGTGATTTAAAAGTCCCGATCGTCTGGCATAAGGGTAATCCACGAGAGTCTTTGTGCCGATCGAACCCACAATTTGGTTCTGAGTTGTTCCAAAGGTGACCCACGGCTACCCTTGCAACGTACACCGTGGTGAGAGTTAGGAATACCCCTCACCGAGTTGTAATTCGATTGAATCGCCGTCTCTCCAAGTTAGTGAGAACTTGACGGGCTTATCTCCAATGTAGATGCACTAAATAACATAATGGTTCAGAAATGATGATATGATGATGATAGCCTTATTATACTTGCTATGGTTAATATTGTTTGCTTCTAATAAGTGAGTGCTCTAGTACAGGTGCTAATCTAGTGGGCAGGTAAATAATGATAAGCTTGATGCTAAGTTTAAATTGGTTACTATAATCATAAGCTCTTTTATGCAACTGTGTCCAGCTAGCCCACCTGAAAAGCCTTGCATGATCCTTGGTGTCTTTTATTTCTGGTTTTTGACGGGTAAGTCTAGCTGAGTACCTTCTCGTACTCAGAGTTTATCTCCCACCTGTTGCAGATGACCAGTTCTTCTTTGGTTGCTGCAAGTACTACCTTCTCCCAGCTGGGGATGAAGACTAGGCCGTTGGGCGCGGTCCCTACTAGTTCTCGTACCTTATAATGCTTTTGTGGGACCTGACTCAGATCTGGCAATGTATTTGAAACTATGAAGTTATGTACTAAAGTATGCTGCTTCCGCGCATTTGAACTTGGTTTGTAATATTTTATTTGAACTCTGATGGATGTAATCCAAATGCTACTTATGAAATGTTGTAACGGATGATGTGTTGTGTTGAATCACTACGATCTTGGTTTGTATGTCGAGAGTTGGTTGAAATCCTTCGTGATTTCCGGACTACCAGGATTATGGGAGCTTAAGTACAGGAATTTGATCGCTTCGGTGATTGTTTTTGTACTTACGTTCTTATGATTTGGTCGGTTCTGTTACAGCTGGTATCAGAGCAAGATTCGACACTAAACATGTCATTTGTGTATTTAAAACAAAAGTATTTGTGAAAATCCTAAATTAAATACTAAGTATTGCCAGTGGTCATATCCCTTATGCCCAAATAAGGACTCTTAGGTGGCTTATTAAGTACTAACTTGGGGTTCCTGCTTGTTTCTGTTTTGTCGTCCATACGGCGTGCTATTGTATGGATGCCATCCGCTTGGGTGGTAATGTTTGGATCAAATACCTCTACGCTCTGGTAAGTGGGAGTTGTGAGAGCATGACCGTCCAACCGTCAGTCTAGGGGAGAGTAGTTGTGGTTGCTCGCATACTTACATGTTCAATCATGTATCTATGAGAGTACTTAAATGTGGGTATCTCTGACGGGTAGCTGTGATACTAGAGTATATGCATCGGGGGATGTATGTATGAAAGTATTTAGTTTACTGCTTGCTTTTATGCATTTTGGAGAATTACTGGGCTGAAATGAATTTTTTTGCAGGTACACTAACAACGTATCATTGTAGATCGACTAGCTACCGTATACAAGAGAACGTATGTATGCCACCGTATATTTCGCTAGCCTTTAAATTTTTCTAGGATTGTGAGGACATACGGATCGTGCATGCATCATGTTCAAGCATACATGGCATTTCTTGCATTACTCCCTCCTTTAAAATATGATTGTCCCGACTAATTAAATTTCGTATCCCTTAAATGATTCTCCCCTTACGTTGTAACTTTTGCTACAGATGGCGCGCACGAAGCTCACTGCTCGCAAGTCCGCTGGAGGTAGGGCGCCTCGTCACCATTTAGCTCCTCGTGAGCCCCGTCCCGAGCCTATTGAGGCGGAAAGGCTGAGGACAGAGCTAGCTCGGGTGACTGCTGAGAGGAATGCGGCTCAGCACCGCTTGGAGCAAGTAACACAGGAAAGGGACCAAGAGACCCTTGAGGTTCAGAGGTTGACAGTTGCTCACTGCAACTGTGAACGCATGTTAATTCACGTGATGAACCAACGGAATGAAGCCTGGCACGAGGAGAATGTGTTGAGAGCGCGACAGGTAGAGCTAGAGCAGCAAGTGGCAGTTGCCGAAGAGTACAATGACCATCTCCATGAGGAGGTTCACCTGTTACATAATCAACTTCACCCTCTCCTGCCACCTGATGATGAGGATGAGATGGGCTCTGGTGTCATCATGGCTGAAGGTGATGATGACATGGAGGTCAATGGACTGAGGACATTCCACGATGAGGAGGAAGATGAGGAGTTAGAGCACACTAGTGATGAAGATGGAGGAGAGATCTTCGACACTAACTCCGAGGACGATGCGTAGTTTAGCTTACTACTTAGCTAATGCGCAAGAGCTAGTCTTTTGTTGATCCTCATGCATGAACAAGTAGCTTTGTAATAAGTTAATCGTTGGGATGTAATATCGAACCATAAGTGATCTTTGGATGTAAGTTTGGAACCACTATGGCTTGGATGTAACCTATCGAACGTATTATGCTCCACGTATGTGAGCCTTTGATGAATTTCGTCTTTGCGGTCTATGGATCTCGTTGTTGGTTAAGTTCATCGCATTTATGTGTCAATTGGCGCTTGATGAGTTGTGTGGTTGTGATGAATGATTGTGCCTCTGTTGATTATATAAATGCATTCCTCCAATGGACTCGGTTTGGCATAATTATACGATTCATCTACAAAAATTTCCACATCGTCGGTGCTCATTGGCTATACATTTTGCGAGATGGCTCATAACCTTCGTCATGGTCGTGGCATGGGAAATGAGGAACAACCACCTCATACCGCCCACACACCAATTTGAGCTAATGCAGACGGTCGTGGAAAGTCAGCGCAGCTGAGGCTATGCGCCAGATGGCTAACCGTGAGGATCGGCATGTCCGCCAGGGACCCGAGCCGAACCAGTACAGCAGCTTTAAGGACTTCATGGATACAAAGCCTCCTATCTTTCGTGAGGCAGAAGAACCATTACAAGCTGATGAATGGTTAAGCACGATAGAGCAAAGGTTTGGATTGCTCCGTTTGACTGAAGGTATGAAGGCCACATATGCGGACACCAGCTCTAAGGCCTGCGCAGTATCTGGTGGACCCATCACAGGACCACCTTCCCTGCAAACATCGAGATAGTTTGGGGTTAGTTTCAGGCAGCTTTCTGGGGACACTTTATCCCTCCTGGTCTCATGGCCATTAAGCATACCAAGTTTATGAAGCTAACCCAAGGCAATAAGAGTCTTAATGAATACCTCCAGGCATTCAACAACTTGGCGAGGTATGCTCTTGAGTTCGTTGATACTGATGCCAAAAAGATAGCTAGCTTCAAGAGGGGACTTTCCCTAAACCGATGAAGTCTATGGGCAATCGCAAGTGTGTCACCTTCAATGAGTTTATCGGTGACACCTGACTCAGAGAACAATGGTAAGATATATGCCGCTTCCAAGAACCGCAAAAAAAAAACTTTGAGGCGGTGCTTCTCGATCTAAGGCACCAATGGTATCCAAGACCCAATCACCAATCACCCAATGCTAATGTCCCATCCGCCCACCTCGGAAGAAGAATCAAGCTAAAACTGGGTTTTCGCAAGGGTACACAATTTCCTTGCCAAAGAATACCTCTAGGCGGGGCAGCTCAATGTCCCACCAGCTAACAGCCATGTTGGGCCAACCGACTCCGGTCATTGGGCAAATAAGTGTCCCTATCCTTCCAAGCGTAATGCTCAAGGAAACGTCCGTCGTATGCGTGTTCACTACACTCTTGTGGAGGAAATTCCTCTTTGGTGAAGTGGTCACCGCTAGTAAGTTTCTTATTAATGATCACCCCTGCAGCTTGTGCTCTTTGATTCGGTGCTTCACATTCCTTTGTGAGTTCTACTTTTGCATCTAAGCATAAGATGAATGTGATTACAATTGTCAAGGGTGGTTATTGTATTAGTGCTGCTGGGAATAATATCATGACTAACCAAGTAGTAAAAGATGTAAAGCTTGAAATTGGGGATCGAGAGTTCCTTACGGATCTTGTAGTTCTACCGGGGGTAGGAATTGATATAATCCTAGGAATGAAGTGGATGAGTGGGAGTGGAGTGTTGATCGATACATCAACCCGTGTGGTAATGTTGAGGGATCCTATGGATAAGAAGGGTTTTCTAGTGCAGTTACCTCGTGATATCTCTATTCATAATACAGCCAATGCTACCCTAGCCAAAGCCATTGAGGATCTACCAGTTGTCTGTGAGTTTCCAGATGTCTTCCCCGATGACTTGCCTAGATTACCTCCGGACCGTGATGTAGAATTCAAGATAGAACTCATTCCGGGTACGGCTCCTATTTCTCGAAGGCCCTATAGAATGCCGCCTAATGAGTTGGCTGAGCCGAAGAGTCAGTTGAATGAGCTATTGAAGAAAGGTTTGATTCGGCCTAGTTCTTCTCCTTGGGGTTGTCCGGCTATATTTGTGAAGAAGAAGGATGAGTCTCTACGCATGTGTGTGGGTTATCGTCCCCTAAATGCTATTACCATCAAGAACAAATACCCTCTTCCTCGCATCGATATTCTGTTTGATCAACTCTCCAAAGCTAAGGTATTCTCCAAGATCGATTTGAGGTCTGGTTACCATCAGATCAAAATTCGTCCTGAAGATATACCTAAGACAGCTTTCTCTACTCGTTATGGCTTGTTCGAGTACCTTGTCATGTCCTTTGGGTTGACAAATGCTCCGGCACACTTTATGTACCTGATGAATTCTATATTCATGCCAGAATTGGACAAGTTTGTCGTTGTGTTTATTGATGATATCCTAGTATATTCTCAGAATGAAGAAGAGCATGCTGAACATCTGAGAATTGTCTTAACTCGGTTATGTGACAACCAGCTTTATGCTAAGTTCAGCAAGTGTGAATTCTGGTTGAACAAGATACCTTTTCTAGGTCATGTGTTATCTGGTGATGGAATTTCGGTTGACCCTACTAAGGTGCAAGAAGTCCTTGAGTGGAAGGCACCTACTACGGTCATAGAAGTCCGAAGTTTCCTGGGATTGGCTGGCTATTATCGTCGCTTTATCCCGGATTTCTCTAAAATCGCCAAGCCCATAACTCGACTACTTCAAAAAGATGAGAAGTTTGTCTGGACTCCGAAGTGTGAAGAGGCTTTCCACACTTTGCGGACCTTGCTAACCTCTGCTCCTGTATTGGCATAACCTGACATCGAAAAGCCTTTTGATGTCTACTGTGATGCATGTGGCACCGGTTTGGGGTGTGTTCTTATGCAGGAGGGCCGAGTAATTGCTTATGCTTCGCGCCAGCTTCGAAAGCATGAAGTAAACTATCCTACCCATGACTTAGAGCTAGCCGCAGTTGTTCATGCCCTGAAGATTTGGAGACATTACTTGCTGGGTAATGTGTGCAACATCTATACTAACCATAAAAGCCTCAAGTACATCTTTACTCAACCCGAGTTGAACATGCGTCAACGACGATGGTTAGAATTAATTAAAGACTACAACCTTCAAGTGCACTACCATCCTGGTAAGGCAAATGTGGTTGCTGATGCCTTAAGCAGAAAGGCCCATTACAATTCCTTAGTTAGTGAAGATTTTCATCTGGCACACCTCCTTCATCCTGTAGTACTCCACCATATCATTGTGGATTGCTCTCTTAGAAGTCGAATTATCGAACTCCAGAAGACTGATGTGGGTGTGTTTCACATCAAGCGGAAGATGAAAGAGAAAGAGACCAAGCACTTTAGGGTCGATGACAAAGGAATTCTCTGGTTTAATGATAGACTTGTGGTACCCAAAGATAAAGAACTTAGAAATCAAATTATGGCCGAAGCCCATTCTTCTAAGTTGTCCATCCATCCTAGTAGCAGTAAAATGTATCAAGATCTCAAGCTGTATTATTGGTGGACCAAGATGAAGAAAGAAATCGCGGCTTACGTGGCAAGGTGTGATAACTGTTGTAGAGTCAAGGCTATTCACATAAGGCCCGGATTATTGCAGCCACTCTCTATTCCTGGCTAGAAGTGGGAAGAAATTAGCATGGATTTCATTGTTGGATTACCCACTACCAAAAAGGGTTGTGATTCCATCTAGGTTATCGTAGATCGTCTAACTAAATCCGCTCACTTTATTCCGGTCAAGTCTACATATCACCCGCACAATTATGCTGAGATTTACTTCCAACAAGTGGTACATCTCCATGGTGTACCCAAATCCATTGTTTCTGATAGAGGACCGCAATTCACGGCTCGCTTTTGGGAGTGCCTACATCAGAATCTTGGCACTCATCTAATCCGCAGTTCTGCCTATCATCCGCAAACATCAGGACAGACTGAGCGTGTTAATCAAATTCTTGAAGACATGCTTAGAGCTTGTATTATCTCTTGCAAAGGCTCTTGGGAAGACTGGTTACCTCTCGCTGAATTCTCTTATAATAACAGCTATCAAGAGAGTATTAAAATGGCTCCTTTTGAAGCTCTTTATGGCCGCAAGTGTAGAACTCCTTTGAACTAGGTGGAACCCGGGGAAAGAAGATTCTATGGTATTGATTTTGTAAAAGAAGCCGAAGAGCAAGTCCGAACTATACAGAAGAATATGACTGCCGCACAGGCTAGACAAAAGAGCTATGCTGACAAGAGAAGAAAACCTATTGAGTTTGAAGTAGGTGATCATGTTTATCTGAAGGTATCCCCTATGAAAGGAGTCAAGCGTTTTGGAATTAAAAGGAAGCTTGAGCCTCGATATGTTGGACCTTACCGCATTATCGAGAAAAGTGGAAGAGTAGCATATAAGCTCGATCTACCACGGGAGATGGGAGCTATATTCCCGGTATTCCACGTGTCCTAGCTGAAGAAGTGTCTCCGTATTCCCGAGGAAAGAATAGCGACAAGAAAAGTCAACTTGAAATCTGATCTTTCTTATGAGGAGAAGCCCGTGCAAGTCCTGGATACTCAAGAAAGAGTGACTTGTACATGAGTGGTTAAGTTATACAAGGTAGTTTGGAGTAATCATAGTGAACGGGATGCAACCTGGGAGCGGGAAGATTATTTAAAGAAAAACTATCCAGCTTTCTATACTGATTGGTACGCTTTCCAAATCTCGGGATGAGATTTTTTCTAAGGGGGAGGGCTGTAACACCCTAGGTGTTTAGGCTTCCACTAAATTGCATGTCATTTCATAAACATGTGCATTATCTATGTCATCATGCCATTATCATTGAAACATACATATGCAACATTTCAAATTGTATGTGTTTCATGCTTGATTGCTTAGAGTGGTAGTAGTGCAACATGTGAATGTAACATGAAACTCTCATACTTTGAAACATGGCAACATGGTAGTAGTATGAAAAGTATAAAATAACCACAAGGTCCTGAAACATGTGAAACATGGAATTGAAACATATGAATGAATTGCTTGTTTTACTTTCTTTATCACATGTGATCATTAGAAGTGGTATAACAATTTTGTAAAGTGGTTGATCATGGTCTATTACACCTTAACTATACTTAGGTTACTTGTTGGGACATTGTTCATGTAGATCAAAATGACCAAAATGCCCTCAAGTGCAAGTTTGACTTGAATTGACCCTTGGAGTGTCATTGTTTGACTGTTTAAAAAATCCAACTTAGAGACTTTGCATGGCTGTGCACTCTTTACAAAAGTTGTAGCAAATTTATCAAGGAACAAAAGTTGTTTTATGACCAACTCATGAAAATGGCTAGAACATGCTCAAACATGGCCCACAAGTCACATGGCCATGCAGATTTCAAACTTAGCAAATTTTCTAAGTCCTAAAGTGAAGTACAGTTTCGCGTACCGATGTTTGAAGACTTGTATCTCCCTAACCAAGCCAAACCAGCTCGAGCTCCAATGGAAAGAGTTGTAGTTCACATATAGATGATCAACTTTGTTAACTAGGGCATAGTCTAGATCGTCACGGATTAGGAGCTAATCACTGTCAAACCTGCTCTGTCACTCATCGTCGGGATCACTGAATCGCGTTTTTCGGAAATAGTTCGGTAGCGTTGTGGCCGACCGGTTCAGAGGTTGCTGGCCACATGGTGCCACCCATCGCCGCTCGCCTGAGTGCACAGGCCACGCGCCGTGGATGCCCTGGCACGGACAGCCGTGTCTTGAGCACCCCGCGCACCTGCCCGACGCACTCGCCATTCTCACTGCCGTCCCCTTCCTCTGCGCGCACGGCGTCTAGGACACCGTGACGCCGCCGAGCCAATGCCACCAAAACCGAGCGCCATTGCCTGATTCCTCTGAACCACAGCACCATCGTGAGCCTCTCCACGTCCTCGACCCCACCGCCACTCCATTTTCGCCTCAGGTAGCTCTCACCGTGAGCGTGGCTCCACCGGGTCGCCATGACCACCGCCGGCCGAGCTCGCACGTGGTCGTGCTGCTCGAGCCCCTTATCGCCCCTTCTCTCCCTTGCGCTAGCTTCTGTATGTGACGCTGAAACTCATTGAGTGAGCCACTAGGGCCGTGACATCGTAGCCTCGCCGGAGCCGGCCATGCCGTGATCGAGCGCCGTCGTGGCCATCGCCACCTCCTCTAGCTATGTCCTTAGCTGCAATAGATGGTTCCCCTATGTCCGCTTGGGTGAGGCGAATGCATTGGCACCGTTGCCTTCACCGGAGGAGCCACCGGCGGCGAGTTGCGCCGTCGTCTTCCTCCGCTCCCCTGCCCGTCTCGCAGACGCGCGGGCCCCTCCCGTCAGTCGCCGGGCTGAAGCGGGAGCCCAGCGTGGGCCACGCTACGTCTTGGGCCACGCCAGCGTTGTTCGCGGGCCGCCGTTCCTCGGGCCGGCCCAACAGCAGTGAAAGGATTTCTTGCTTTGTTTTGTTTATTTTGTTTTCATAGATTTGTGTGCATGATTCAAAAATATGTATTTCCTAGTTGGTAGATCCAAATGCTATGGTTCCAATTTTGTTGAGTTCATGATAATGTCTAGTATTTAATAAAAATATTATATGGGCACATGTTTTAGAAATTCTGGATGAATTAAATAGGACTTTGAAATGTGTTTTTGGATACATGCAAACTTGTTTGAATTTTATCTTGAGTTTCTGTGGTCCAAAAATTATGAAATTTTGTGGGTAATCTATTATTGCTTAGTAGAGGCTCTGGTTAAAATTTCAGAGCTAGTGCATGTGTAGTTTTTGAGTTATAGAATTTCCTTTTATTAATGGATGGATCTTGTATGAATTTTCATAATTTTTCTATAGATCCAGTAAAGGTAAAATTTGGTGAGTGCTATTCTTATGCTTGAATGATACTAGTAAAAATGTGAAATCTGTTGCTTGACACTTTTCATTAGGGTTTCCTAATTATGCTAAAAATAGGCATGCCACCTGTTATTTTGGATACAGCAAGTTCTGCTTGCTCAATGGCTTTGAAATTTTTATGGTAGTCTATGTGAAGCATGAGATAGCTACTGTAATTTTTGTAGATTTTTATGAATAGTTTTACTATATGTTGCTTTAATCACCTAATTAACTAAATAAATTAGAAAAGGATATTAAATGATTTATTTAGAAGTTGGCATTGTACTTTCTAGTGTTCCTCTGGTATGTGTAACAAGTTGGTAAACTTGGTTTGGTCAAATTAGGCTTTTGCGTCATCATTAAATAATTAAGTTAGTAACCCTGTCATTGCGGGACAGATTCTAGGTTTACTGAAATTTGATTTGGTTAACTTAAGAATCATGCTTTGATGTTTACAAATGAATTGTAGAGAATTTCATAAGCTTTCCAGAATGTCCTCTTGCAAGTCATTTGGATTTGTAGAACTCTGGTTGTGATTGAATTAAGGGACTATTTGTGTGCATATGAAGCTTTAAATGTTGATTTATGTATGCCTTTGCTATTTCTAAGTTTGTGGTAATGTTCCTAGGTGTTAGGCCTTTAACTGAAGATGAGCATCTTTATCTTAGGGTATGCAAGTTAGGTAAGTTGATCTTGTTCTTCAAGTTAAGTTAGATACCTGTTTTAAAGTGATTTGAATAGAGCTATTCTTAATCGGTAAACGAGTGTCCAGTAATGTTTTTGTCAAACACTTACTATGATTCATTCATCATGAGCATCATGTCATTCCTTATGCATCCATGATATTTATCTCGTGCATCGGCATGCAATAGGTGTACCGGAAGGAGTGACCCTGCTGGAATTCGAGGAACCGAGCGAGCAGCAGCAGTCGACACCGGAGGTTCAGGAGGTGCAGCCTTCAGGAGAAGTGCCAGACGAGGTCGCCGTTGAGTGCCCGGATCACCGTCCGTGCAACTTTGTGAAAGGCAAGCCCCGGAGCATATTAAGCCTCCTAATTTCTGAAATATAGTTACAGTATTATTGTTACATATATATTTTTTTGCATTAAGTTTAGGTGTTGGATGCAAACACTTGCTGCATTGGTTACCCAATCCTTGTCCAGATATTGTTACCCTGAATCCTATGTAGCTCAGTCTCGTGTAGTGCTTAGCCCTGCTTAAACGTGGTAGAAGTCAGGTGATTTCCTGTCACCTGCGAGATATAGGAATATACATGTGGCACGGTTGGCTATATTTGCTATCGTGGAAAAGAACCAGTCTTAATTTGAAATAAAGACCGGGCGGAGGCTTGCCGGTTTGCAGTGACTCCGTCTGTGTCGCTTAAGGACTAATTCTTGGAGCCTTTCTTGTTCATGTTGAACGCATGCCTCTCTCTTAGTTGGCCGTGTCCGAAGACCGACTGCGAAGCCGAGTAGCTCACCTCAGGCCGGGAGTCGATAAGTATAAAGTGCGCCTCGGAAGGGAGCCGTAGGCGTGAGTCCAAGGGCAGGTGATTTAAAAGTCCTGATCGTCCTGGCAGAAGGGTAATCCCTGAGAGTGCTGGCACTGATCGAACCCACGAATTTGGTTCCTGAGTTGTTCCAAAGGTGACCCACGGCTACCCTTGCAACGTACGCCAGGGTGAGAGTTAGGAATACCCCCTCAGCTGAGTTGTAATTCGATTCGAATCGCCGTCTCTCCCGGTTAGTGAGAACTTGACGGGCTTATCTCCAATGTAGATGCACTAAATAACATAATGGTTCAGAAATGATGATATGATGATGACAGCCTTATTATACCTGCTATGGTTAATATTGTTTGCTCCTAATAAGTGAGTGCTCTAGTACAGGTGCTAATCTAGTGGGCAGGTAAATAATGATAAGCTTGAGGCTAAGTTTAAATTGTTTACTATAATCATAAGCTCTTTTATGCAACTGTGTCCAGCTAGCCCACCTGAAAAGCCTTGCATGATCCTTGGTGTCTTTTATTTCTGGTTTTTGACAGGTAAGTTTAGCTGAGTACCTTCTCGTACTCATGGTTTATCTCCCACCTGTTGCAGATGACCAGTTCTTCTTTGGTTGCTGCAAGTACTGCCTTCTCCCAGCTGGGGATGAAGATTATGCCGTTGGGCGCGGTCTCTACTAGTTCTCGTACCTTATAATGCTTTTGTGGGACATGACTCAGATCTGGCAATGTATTTGAAACTATGAAGTTATGTACTAAACTATGTTGCTTCCGCGCATTTGAACTTGGTTTGTAATATTTTATTTGAACTCTGATGGATGTAATCCGAATGCTACTTATAAAATGTTGTAACGGATGATGTGTTGTGTTGAATCACTACGATCTTAGTTTGTATGTCGAGAGTTGGTTGAAATCCTTCGTGATTTCCGGACTACCGGGATTATGGGAGCTTAAGTACAGGAATTTGATCGCTTCGGTGATTGTTTTTGTACTTACGTTCTTATGATTTGGTCGGTTCTGTTACAAGGATGCTTCTTTGTTTTATCATCCTATTTGTTGTTTGTCACTCCTGATCTCCTTATCTTCTTGTTGCCAGCGTTGGAGGAGCAGCTGGCGGCCTCTCGCCATGAGACAGAAGAGGCCCGCCTCAAGGAGGTTCTTCTAATGGAGGACCGTGAGCGCACGGTGGTGGACGGAGTTCAGTAGGGAGTCGATGTCACCCTCACCACCATGAAGCTACGCACCGACCAGGACTTCTGCCAGGTGGAGCCCGGGTGTAACATCCTGAGTTTTCGTGCAACCAAAAATATCAACTTTTTAAAAAATTTCCTACAATGTGTGAAGCATGTAGTCACTAGGTCAAACCTGAGTCAAACCTAGGAAGACTTACTAACAAATCGGTGCATCCATATAGAATTGATTGTAGAAGTGTGCATGTGTTCTCGAGTTGGCTTTGAGTTTGTTCAGAGTTTGGAGAGCACAGATTCATAGCATTTTCTCTGAAATCCCTTCTTTGAATTCATCTCAAATCTGTAGCAAATTCATCTCAAATCCCTTTTTGAATCACCTATCACTTCCTTTGAAATTCCTCTCTTATCATTGGGCAAAATAGGAAAGAATCCTTTTCCTCCTTCCTTCTCTTCCTAGCCGGCCCACTTACCCCTCCTTCCCTTCTCACGGGCCCAGCTTAGCTGACCCTCCTCTCTTCACCCTGCTCAGCCTAGCAGCATAGCACCCTATTCGGCCCAAGCCATGAGCCCCCACAAGCCCAGTCGCCAGCCCCCGTGGGCCCAAGCCACCACAGTGAGCCACGCCCCCTAACCCGATCCCTAGGAGCATGACATTCCTAGGCGCTGCTGCCATATATGCTGACTAAAGCCGTGCCCCTGCGCTCCCGACATCGCCCTCGCGATTCGCGCCACGTGTCCCACTGCGGTCATGGACGCTGAGGATGCCCTATATCCCTTCGAACCCTAGCCGCTCATGGTATAAGAAGCTGCAGTCGCCACTCCTCTACTCCATTCCTAGCCCCCACCGCCATTCCTCTCCCATCATTCCTCTCGCCTACGAAGAAGCCATGGAGCGCCTCACTACCGGTGCTGCGCCACCAGCCAAGACCAACTCACTATTGGTGCCTCTCCGTGCCGCGCCACCATACCGGCACCACTACCATCCACGCCCTTTGCTGCGACATTGTCTGCACACGCCATCCTCTCTAGCCAACTATTCCCGGAGCCTTGGCCCCATGACGCCGATGTTCCCTTCACCAAACACCAGCGCCACCATGGCAGTGCCTCCGTGTCCACCTCGTCAACGCTGGGAACTCGCATCTGTCTTGCCATCACAGCAAAGCCATGTCCACCCCTTTCTTCCTTGTCGTGTCCATGCCCTTGCCATGCCACGACCACGGGTCGTCTTTGCACCCTCTCGCACCACCTCCACGCGCCGCTCTTGCCTTGTCAAGCTACAAAACCAGTATGTGGAGCAATTGGACTACTACCGACAATCTATCACCTCGTTGGACCTCTTCCTCGCCACTAGAGCCGTGTCCAAAGCAATAAAGAACCACCTCTTGGCTGCCCATAGGCACGACCCGGCATGCTAGTAGCTAGTCTGCAGCCCACGTCCGCTAGCCACAACCGGCCAAGCAAAGCGACCAGAGTAGCCCCGACCCACCCCGGCTAGGACATGCAGCAGACCTCTGCCTTTCTCATCGCCTCTAAGGTCAAACCTTCAAAACTCAGCCGATGCCATCCTTGACATCCGCAAAGCTCTTCTTTTCATTTCATACTTGTTCATACATGATCTATCTATCTATGCCTATGGCGTGCCTTCGTGTCGGTCTATCTCTTGTGCTATGGTGTTTATCCCCTATGCTATGGTGATGTGCTACTCCTCCTCTGGTTGTTGATTGTGTTGATTGGTTCTTGGGTGCAGTGATTTGATTGCCTGTGGACCGAGCCTTTGAGTCGATTGAGAGAGCGATGTGTTGTACGTTACGATCATGAGCTCGTCTCGCCATGGTTGTAACACCGAGCATGATCCCTTCTCTCGTGTCTTAGTTGTTTCCATCGAACTACAAGTGTTAGCTCCTATCTCGGCCCTAGAATGTGGCCATTGTGGACTCGATGCTGAAATCGATGCGGTTCTTACTCGCACACTTTGAGCCCATTGTGACCTAGTCTAGTTGGAAACGAACTAGGGGACAACCATTGTGGAGCTGACAGAAGCCAATTCATGTAGGTGAAGCTCATGGATGCGAGTTGCCTCGCTATGACCATCGAGCTCTACCTCTTTTGCTCTTTCTTCCTTCCTATCCATCTCATATGCTTGTGCCACATTGATCGTAGCATTTCTTCGGTTCTCGCGGTGACAGCCGCACCGCTATGAATCTTGGGAATAGCAAAGTCCCGATCTAGTTGCACATAGGTCATGGTGACCTATGGGTTGGTGTGGAGTGTCATTTGTGAGTGTTGCTGAGTCAACTCTGTTGTGCGTCGCTTCCTTCGGTTCCCATCCTTTACCATGATGAGTGGATCAGAATGTAGTGGACTACTGAGGCATTCCTTTGGATTTTGCCTTTTGCCGTGGCGAGTAAATCGAAGAGTGGTAGGTCTTGCTACCCATGCATCTCCTTTCTTTGTTTCTCTATTCTTTCAACCTCCGTCCGTTGCCATGATGAGTTAGTTGAAAGGATGCGGAGACCATTCTTCTATCTTCTCTTGTTCTCTCTTTCAATCCTCGTCGATCTTGTAAGATGTGGATTGAGCTCTCTTGTTCCAACTTCTTTGATTCCTGTCAATTGCCATGACATGTGGATCGAAGTACCATGGAACCAAATATCCCTTTTCGCTTGTTTGCGCCCTTTTGGTGTTCATTTGTTGCTCTCTTGATTCCATTCCTTTGATTCCCGTCGATTGCTATGGCAAGTGGATCGGAGGAAGGTGGACCTCTCTCCTAACCCCTGCTTTTGGCACTTTTGTACCTGAGCCCCTTGTATGCTTGTACCTATTTTAGACCTTATGTAAGGTCGAGATGGTGACTAGAGGGGGGGTGAATAGTCATTACTAAAACTTAATCGCGCCGGCTAACCGAAACAAGTGCAAAATTAAAACTATCGGTCTAGCCAAGACTACACCCCTCTATCTATGTTCTCTAGCACCTAGGCAAAGATCCTAATTAAGCAACAAAGGTGCCGGGCTAGCTAGAGCTCACCTAACCGATTCTAGAAGTAAGGTCACACAAACCTATGCCGCTAGTACTTCAAGCAACAAGGGAGCTCCTACACATGCTATGATGTAGACTAGGCCCGATCTTCCGAAAGGTATGATAGCGTCGATTGGTGGAGACTCGACATTCATGATCTAGGCTTCAAACCAAGATTGATTCGGACCCCCGCAACCGTTACACCACTGCTCCGTTGGTTATCAACCACGCGGACACGATTGACCTCGCCGAGAAGGCTTTCCTGCAAGCGAATCGAGAACACAAGCAAGAACGGGATGAACGCAATCTGAAATTGGCAAATAAATATGAGGCTTATGATAATGAGAAGGAGTTCAAGTCTTTATTCGAAAGGACTAATCGCCACAGGTGAACAAGATCAAGAACTGGGGCCCTGGTTCACAGCAAGCGGCCTTGGCGGTGATAGTTGCAGCAAAACGATGTCTGTTTCACGAGGAAATCAAGAACTAAACAAAACCCAAACCCTAAGGAGAGTGACAGCTGCTAAATATAGAGTCTTAGGCGTCACCCCCTGGACACGCCCCCTAATGGGCCCAAACACGATACACGGTCCAATGGACCAAATTACGGTGTCGCAGCACCTTGGCAAATTATGGGCGCTGACTTGTGACCATGATTCCTATTGATTCCGAATAGCTTTTGATGTGAGACCACTTGGATTGGCTTCCTTATCAAATTAGCATTCCATCCATGTGTCGATCGTCAAAAACGGAGTCCGGATGCATCCTAGGTGACCAGTTTAAGGCAGACTGGTCCTGGAGGCCGAGACAGACTCGAACTTGAGTTGCTTTGGGCCTCCACCTCGGGGACTCGAACCGAATTAGCCTCGGACCTCCTTCTTGACTTGGACACCCTTGCTGGCCTCCTACCCCTCCATACCATGTGCCAAACATGGTCATATGCATGGGTGTCATGTCCTCATCATGCTAGTAAGCAAAAGCACAAAGCCACCTGAGCTCACTAGCAATGCTCAATAACAAGGCAACCAATGCCAAATTAGAGATCGCAATTACTTAGCTACACAAACTAAGCAATGTGACTAACAAGGTTACACAAACCAAATTAGCCACACAAGGGAGCTACTTCTATGCTACACAAGCAAGAAGGTAACTAGTAAGCTACACAAGCAAACTAATTACAAGAGCAACCACACAAGCACAATGTATATGAAAGTAATTACAAGCTTGTGTAACGAGGATGCAAACCAACGGGAAGAAAAAAGTTGACACGGTAATTTTTCTCCCAAGGTTCACGTGCTTGCCAACACGCTAGTCCCCATTGTGTCGACCGCTCACTTGATGGTTCGGCGGCTAATTGGCATCACCCGCCAAGCCCGCACGTCGGGCACCGCAAGAACCTACCCCAAAAGTGAGGGTAGCTCAATGACATGCTTTACTAGAGTTGCTCTTCACGGCTCCCATGGGGCGAGCACAATGCCCCTCACAAAGCTCTTCTCTAGAGCACCGCACAAGCTTCTTGCGGGCTTCGACGGAGACCACCACCAAGCCATCTAGAAGGTGGCAACCTTCAAGAGTAACAAGCACCACTGGCTTGCAACTTGATCACCTAGTGCCACTCGATGCAACCTCATGTTGCAATCACACTAGAATCGCTCTCTCACACAATCGAATGATCACTATCAAACATATGTAAGATGGAGGGCTCCTAAGCACTCTCAAGCATGGACACAAAGTCCCCTGAGGTGCTCCGCTCTAGCCATGGTTGAGACCACCTTCTATTTATAGCCCCATGGGCTAAAATAGCCGTTACCCCTTCACTGGGTGTTTTTCAGGTTGACCGAACGCGCCGGTCATATCGACCGGACGCAGGACCTCAGTGTCCGGTCAACGGATGCTCACCACGTGTTGCCTTCATTCAACCTCATTTGCTTGATCTCAATGGTCAAGTGATGACCGGACGCAGCTGCTCAAAGTGACCGGACGCAGGACCCCAGCGTCCGATCACTTCCAGTAAGCTTCCAGAGGTGAAAATTCACGACCGGACGCGTCCGGTCGGTCACGATCGGACGCAGCATCAGCGTCTGGTCATTTCTCCTCTTCTCTGTGTTGCCACGTCAGCGGGACCGGACGTAGCCACCCATCATCCGGTCATGAAGTGACCCAGCGTCCAGTCAAAGACTGACGCCTGCACCTTCACCGCTGCCACTGACCGGACGCAGGACCCTAGCGTCCGGTCACTGCATGACCAGCGTCCGGTGCACTCTATGAAACCCTGTCTTTTCTATATAGGGCACCGGTGGCACCATCGGACTGTCCGCACTCTACGGGCGGACACTCCGTCGGTGGAGTTTCGAACCTTTCTCGCCTTCGTTCCATCGCCAAGTTGATCCACATCAACTCCAACTTCATCTCCTTTATAAATGTGCCAACACCACCAAGTGTACACCACCATGTGTATGTGTGTTAGCATTTTCACAATCATTTTTCAAAGGATTAGCCACTCAACTTGCCACGCCACTCAATCCTAGCGATGATGCAAAGTTAGATCACTCGAGTGGCACTAGATGACCGATATGCAAACAAGTTTGCCCCTCTTGATAGTACAGCCATCTATCCAAAACCCGGTCATCAGCTTCTCTATAGACCTATGACTGGTGAAATGAAATGCCCTAGGTTATACCTTTGCCTTGCGTATTCCATTCCATCTCCTCCAATGTTGATGCAACACATGCACCAACATGATCAACAATGATATGATCCACTTCATATCATCATGTGATCATATTGGTTCATCGATCTTGACTTCACTTGCTTTTCACCGTTGCCTTCGTCCATCGGCGCCAAGTCTTGCTTAAGCTTCACCGCCACGCGGTCCATCGCTCCAAAGCCTCCAACTTGCCCTTCATGCTTGCAACCGGTCTATCAAGCCAAGTATTGTCTTGATCTTCTCCACCTTGATCGCATGACTCAATGTCATGTCTCATGTTCAATGAGCTCCTTCATCATCACATGTGTGAGCTTTGCAACATCTCTAAACCATTTTCACATTCATGGCATATGTTGCTCACACACATGTACCTGTGGACTAATCACCTGTGTATCTCACATAAACACAATTAGTCCACACCCCCAGGGATGTCTTGGTGCCATTTAGTGCACATAGGTCTTGGTACCCTATGAGTGGATTTGGGCATTTGTGTTATCTTGTCTGTCGTTCCTTTCTGATGCTCTGTCTTTTGACATGGCATATGGATTGGAAGAAGCGGACCCCCGCCCCTCTCTTTCTCCTCTTGTTCAATCCTCTCTTCGGTTCTCATCAATTACAATGGCGTATGGATTGAGAAAGACCGAAACCGCTCCCTTTTTCCTTAGCCCGCTCTGTTCAATCCCGTATTTAGCCATGATGATCAGATTAAAGACCAGACTATCACTTCTAGTTAGCGAGGTTAGCGTCTATGTCATGTTCTCGAAACCATGTGAGTCGACCCGATCATTCCTTAGGGTGCCATCTCTACCAACGATGTGACATGGACGTGCCTAGCCGACTTTATCTCTTGTCCCTTTTTAAGCCCGAGGAAAATAGACTCGCTTCGTGAGGGCTAGCCTTGTTTGCTGTGGTGTTTGCTTAAGTTGGGCAAGGGTCTAGGCCATTATTCTTGAAGACATACAGGTCGACTTCATCAGCCTAGGAAGTATTGGCTAGGTTGTGACTCGAGCTTGTGCTTAGCAGACACCAATCCTGTCTCTTTCAGGCCCAAGGATCGGAAACCCTCCACGAGGGCTAAGTTTGATGTTCATTTGGTGTTGTTTGATCTTTCATGTGTTGTTGCCTTTTTTTTCAGCCTTTCTTGCTATAGGGATTGATTGCTCTTTCTCCTTGTTTGTCGCTCTATTACGGTAGTTGCATCGAGGATAACGATAATCGGACCAGAACCCGTTGGAGGGAGGACACGCGAATGACAATAGGGCTTGGAGGAGAATGGCTACGACTACACTAAGGATCTCGGAGACAACTAGTCAACAGGTGCCATGTCCCACCCAACCTCATAGAATCCTATTAGACATGCATTAATGTAGTTGCTAGTGCTTTATTTTCTGCAATTGAACTGTGATAGGTTGCATGGTAGAATTGCCTGAAGCCATTACCTTCACACAACATTTACCTCTGCACACCCCCTGTTAGGCTAGATGCTCGCTTACTACTTACTGCTTACTTCTACTACACATTATATCTGTGATGTGATGCTTGGTGGAGGATTGTTTGTGAGTGGCTATGGCAATCGGTGCCGATAATGTGGTAATAACTTGGGGAGATCTTGGCGTGCGTATTGGGTGTATGGTGAGGGTTGAGTTGACCAGATAGGATTCTATGACGAGTCCTTGGGACAAGTCTTCCTAGGAGGGTGTGACCTGAGCATCCTCTATGATGAGAGGTACCTATGGCAGGAACATGTGAGTTGAGTAGATCCTGGGTCACCTCGCAGGGCTGAGCCCCTAGGAAGGAGATGTCATCGAGGCATTGGGTGTCGGTTAACCCCACTTGAGAAGATGTCGTGTCTGGTCCCCCTAAGGAATGGTATGTCGAGAGAACCGGATCATAGGACCCTATGTACACACCACTCGTTCCTGAATGGGTGGGGGATGGATGTTGACCAGCTAGGGTGGTGCCACTACTGCCTAGGAGATAGGTTATAGTGTAGGGAGGTATGGGCGTATGGCTCACACCCTCCTAAGACTGCGTAGTGACCTTGAGGGCCTGGTACTACATCTCACAGTCTTAGCGTGCCGGTGGACTTCGGGGTGACTCAGGGCTAAGTGGTAGGGTGGCATGGTACCATTTGGGAGGTATCCCAGTATTAGCCTAGGCGGTGTCCACCATCAATGATGGTGATCTTGTGGCTCTAGGTGTACACGCTCTACAGAGTTGATCGATCTATACGTATAGTCGTGTCCACAGATATGGACATTCCTATGACCTATGCTTCCCTTGATTAGAGAGTAGAGTCCTTTCTTCTCTTCCCCTGGGTTGTTGTTGGTTTTTGGCATTGGTCGTTGAGGCAAGGCACAAGAGGGAGTTGTCCTTGCCGCCTAGAGAGTGAGAGTGGTGAGATGTGTGTGATGGGATGGGTGAACGTGTGGATAAGATGGGTTAAAACTTAATGAACTATTATAAAATATTGATAAACTTGCATAGGAAAACTATAGCTATAAATAGGCCTTTTAGTCTATCCTTACATTCCACTTACCACAGAGCAACGCAAAGCATAGGGTGGGAGCCAATGGCCAGTACAAATCATACTGAAAGATATTTGGTAGGTTCGGATGTCATCTATAACGACGACAACAAAGATTAGAAGGATTAGGTGGTCTTATTCCTACGCTCAAGTTTGGTTGAGGAGATGAAGTCTACGCCCGCTGTTACTCTACGCCTACTCTGATGATTGCCCGTGAAGGAGGAGCCTTCACCCGCCAACGCGCTATGTCTACTCTAATGCTGATCTATATGCGTTTCCACTAGTATATGTTGTACTTAGGTGTGTTACCAAGTGTTGTAATACCTTGTAAACTTGTAATTCTGCAATGTATGAACTGTGGTATCAACTGAATAACGATAATGTGATAGCTTGGTCTTCCTAGACTATCACATTATGATGTAATCTATGGATTTCCCTTCGAGGAAATTGTGGGTCATTTCACTAGGTTCCCGAACCACGCCGGGCAGGTGGAGCGGGTGGAGCTGGTTGGTGATGTTATCGCCATCACGGCCGCTGTCATGGCCGCCATTGTCTGATCTTTCTTCTTTGGCAAAGATTTCGATGGAGAAGTCATGGTTCCTGCGCTTGATATCAAGCGCAGGCAGGGGGTGCCACAGACCACGGCTGCCTAGATGTGGCGAAGGCCGAAGTGCAACACTTGCATGGGGGAGCTAGAGGATTCCCAAAGGACAAAGGAACTACTCCATTGAGAGGTGCGGGCTCAGTCCCAAATCAAGTCTCTGATGTCCCAGGTGCCAGTCTCAAGGATGCATTGGCCGTCCAAGATACAGAGCTCACCTCTGTTGGCGCTGCTCAGAACGAAGATGAGCAGGGGTGCCAGCGTCTTGAAGTTGAGTGCCAAAATGATGAGGACATCGCCAAGATGGAGTCGAGGACGACTCCAATTCGAGAAGGGGAGGATGATGAGGACATCGCCACGCTGGACACACCGACGCCATGGTCTTCCCCAAGTTGCAATTCGTTCCCAACTCAGCTGCCACGTCACCCTCGGATTCAGCAGACACGTCGTCACTGTTTCGGTCATAACTTCCTCATACGACGTCGAAACGGGCCGTTCTTGGATGCGTTGGAAAGGGGACGACGACGCCGTCGTTTTGGATCTGGTCCCAGCTCCAGAAGGTCTGTGGATCATTCTGTGTGACCACGGCAAGGTGCTACGTCACCTATTTGGACCAACTTGGCCATGTATCGTGTCGGGCCTTAAGCCCAAGTTGTGGGCGCCCAACCCCTGGCCGTCCCCAACCCTAGGTCGAGTCTTAGACTATAAACACAGCCGTCACCGCTGCTACACAATTGGGTTTTTGTTTAGAGTTTAGTTTTCCATCTAGAAACTGAATCGTTCATTGTAACTGTGGTGACAAATCCTTTTACAGTGATCCAGGGCCCCCGTTCTTGATCTCCTCCACTGTGTCGATTAGTCCTTTGGAACCGAGTTCTTGAACCTTCTATTGATATTCGCGTCATTCATATTTGCAATATCAGATTGCGTGTTTTACCTTCTTGCTTGTGCTCTTCGATTCGCTTGCAGGAAAAGCCTTCTTGGCGAGGTCAATCAAGTTGTGCTTGGTTGATAACCAACGGAGCAGTGGTGTAACGGTTGCAGGGTTCGAATCGCGTCTGATTTGAAGCCGGATCGCCAACGTCGAGATCTCCACATATCGAACTTACCGGCTACCTCTCGGAAGATCGGGCCTGTACTCATCACAAAAGCTACGCTACGCTTGTGGTGGTGAATCCCCTTCTACTCTGCATTGTGCTTTCACCTTGTTGCTATGCTGGCAGCGCTAACCACTTCTGGGTGGGCCCTCTACGACGTCATGCTCAGCGCCGGCTGATGGAACGCCTAGCTAGTGCTTCGCCTTGATGAGGCCCTTCTCCAAGTGGATCCTCTGATTTCCAAGGGGATTCGTTGCAGCGTTCATGCCGCCTTGACATCGGTTGGTTCACACTACACATTTTTGATGCTATTGGGCAAGGATATGCGCCGAGGAAGTCCGACAGCGATATCCTTGCCATTGGCAATGCCACCGCTCGAGGTGCGAAGGTTCTTGCGGGTAAGATGTCAGCCGTCTACATCCGCCGCAAGTTCTAGACTTTTGGTGTATGATGGTTTTTACTGTAAATGTTTTGTGTTGTATGGGTGATCTTGTTGTGATGAACATGTTCATGTTTTGTATATATGACGTGTGATTGGTGCATTCATTTGCCATTTTACCGTTTCCCCATCTTCTTCTAGTTCGAGATAGTAATGTATGCCATTTCCCATAGTCTTGTGCGTGTAGGTGCGTGTTTTAGCCTGGGGGCTAGCCCGCGGGGCTAAAAGATGCACGACCCGACCACGCGGCAAGACACCGAGGAGAGGTCACAGATTCGATGCGATGCGAGAAGGAAAAGTGGGTAAGGGATGAGCGTTATGCTTCCTTTCGTTCTCTTTGCCTTGAGCAAGACAGTGCCCTATTCCTTTCCGAACTCATGCATGGGTGCTTGGCCTTGCCTTGGAGCTGGTCTACATGGCTTGGCCAGAGTGACCTTTAGTGCGAACGAGAAGTTGAAGAGCGGGTCATTGATTCACCGCGGCACGAGATACGATCGGAAAAACTCAAAATGGGTCACTAGGATGAGGACAAACTATGCTACGCCTCGGGATGCATCTGGGCATGCCTATATGTGTAGCCCCCGTGAGTGAGTCGTGTCCGACTGCTGGCACAAATCGGATCGAGTCACTCAGGAGTCTAGCAACACTTGGATGAAATGTGTGGGTATCATGCTATTTGGCTTATTCTACAAGCTGACTCTGGGTTCCTATGACTATGGGCAAGCTTACACATGTATGTGGACATGCTTAGGTAGAGAGGCTAGGGTCAAGGTTGACGTGACTGACCAATGTACCGGAAGCTATCGTGAAACTGGCTGTCCTTGCTCGGGGCGCAGCAAGCTCCTGAGCACTTGCTCGTGGCGGAGTGTTGCAGTCCCTCGGCTATGAGTTGGTGAGGGCGCTTCTTTAGCACTTGGAGTAGTCAAAGCCGGTGGGTATCGACCTCTCAGGAGGCCTTGGGCCGATACTTGTTGGCTCAACGTCCTCGGTGGGCTCACGAGCCCCCGGGGGTGACTCCTTGGTGTCTGGCCTACTGTAGTTTCTGGCCAGGATGGCTTGTGCCTTCTGGTTCTTGAGCCCTCACGGTGCGACGAGATTGCAGTCGTCGTGTGTCCACTTCTGGGTGTGGTTGCTGCTCTCGGCGAAGAGCTCTAGCGACCTATCGCTATGGAAGCAGGTTCTGAGGGCAACGCGGTTCGGTCCGCTTAGCGCGGCGCGTGGAGCTCTTAGAGAGGCCACTTCCTTGGATGCACATGCCTCCGAGTGAAAGCTATTAGTTCACTGAGCTGTGACGGATGGTTTGTCTGCCATGCGGGACTAGGCCCTGGTTCCGGGTTTGGCCTTGCGAGGCGTGGCACCGGGTAGCCACCTAATCACCAACGTCCGGCGCCACATGGCGGTGGGTGATCTCGTCGCTCATGTATGCCCTAACATGGTGCATTCCATCGGTGGCGGAGACGCTGCGCTGGGCGTGTCTCTACCGCCGGACCTAGGATTCCCAGCGGTTGACCACGATGGGGTAGAAAGCGGTGATGGGCATCGACCCATTAGTGTGGATAACCTCATGGTTTCCCAAAAGGATGTGGCCGATTGAGGCCATTCCCTGTGTGAGTTCGCCAAGAGCTGTGGGCCTTTAGCTTCTTGGGTGGAAGATTTGGCCACCCCCTATGTAGGTGAACTCTAGGATGCTGCCACTGAGGGCAGTTCCGAGAGTGTGTCCTCCTTAGACCGTGGGGTCCAAATCTCCTATGCAGAGGTATGGGCCGTAGCTGAAGGCGGACGCGGGCGCTAGCCCTCTGACGCCAGTGAACTCATAGTTTTTGTGGCGGATGTGGCCTCCATGAGCCATTCTACGAGCGAGTCCACCGTTGGTGCGAGGAGCCATCACTTCCTTCTCAACAAACGAGAGTGCGTGACTGTCCCCTACCTGGCATGCCAGCTGTCGGTATTTTGTAAACCGAACTAGTAAATTTATACGATTGTCGCGCTACTTTAGGAAGTCGATGGTAGCATCCAAAAGATACAAGGATTTATACTGGTTCAGGCCGAAGCCTACGTCCAGTCTCAGAGTTGATCGGGTGCGTGTTCCTCTCTTGAATGCTCTAAAGTTCTTACAATGGGGGTGCAAAAATGGCGGAAGAGGTAGGAGTGCTAGAGCTAGAAGACGGGCTGCCCGAAGGGAAACTTCAGGAGCCCTTCTATGGTGTAAGAATGAGTGAATGAGTTTGGATCCCCAAGGTGGGTGCCTTGGCTGAGTTGGGGGCCAGGGCGTGTATAAAGAAGAAGGTTCTCCCGATCGAAGGGTCGTGAGCCTGAGGAAGGACATAGCTAACTTAGCTTGCAAGCTATGCCATTTTTGTGGTGCACGTCTGGGCGTGGTTGTCGTCACGGTCTTGTGGCCACGACACGGCATGGTGTGGCGTGGTGCTACTGTGCCGGTCATGGCGGCACTGTAGGCACAGTGGTGGTTCACCAGTTTTCATGTGCAACATGGTCTCCGTTGTGGTCTTCGTCATCGCTTCCTAGTTTTCTGGGGCATCGTACAGGAGTTGGTAGCCTCCCCTAGGTCGTCAATCATCCGGTTGGCTTGTGGAGCTGAGGGCCACGATCCCGATCATTGGGGTTGTGGCTCCATAGGTTTGGATGACCTCTAAGTCAAGACTTTTGCCGTGGATCTCATCCCATGGTAGGTAGAATCATACATGCGTCTTGTCAGGCCGTATCTGGCCGGTGGGCACTGTACCGGCTGTTATCGCCTTGGGCGGTGTTGTCTTGTCTGAGCTGTGTGGCGCAGGGGTGGTGTCTGACCGGACCAAGGCGACCGCTGTCCCCTCGGTCCTTGCAGGGTCAGTGTGACGTGCCTATTCCTGTTAGGTAGGCACGCTTGGCTGGGCTCGACCTCTCCCTATTCCTCCTAGGGGTCGAAGCGGTGGGGAGGTCATGAGTCTGTTGCACGTCGTGTGGCTAAGTCTGATGAAGGGGTCGTGGCCGACCCCGCCGTAGCGCTTGGCCTAGTTTTCTTGGATCAACTGGGCCTCGGTTGTTCGGGCTCTTGCTGGCTGATATACCGTGGGTCGCTTGGCCTGCTATCTAATCGGTGCCCTGAGACACATAACCCCGACATGATGCATTAAGAGATGGGGAAGCTGCATGCCATTAGATTAACCTAGCATATCGAGTAGGATGGTAGATTTGGTGGATAACTTTGGAGATTTCACCTTCTTATTCCTTCTTTCATTTCCTTTCCATTCTAGAGTGAGGAGATAGAAAGAGAGAATTGGTAGCGAGTGGTGTGGTTGTTGGAGGTAGGCATCAGATGTTGTTGGTCGTGGACAACTCGTACTGACAAGTGGGGCCATAGGTTGTGAGGTGTGGACAATACACAATCTACAAGTTGTTGAGTCATAGTATCCTGACGGATAGTCTGACACAAAATCAAACGGTTGATCAGACCTGATTGGGTTGAGCAGGAAAGATTGGTCAATGGGCTAACACTTCTTTCAAGGCCTTCTTTAGTTGCCTAAATTTGGCGCCGCTAAAAACACTGGAACACACTGTAGATGCACGGTAGCATTTCATTTGTATTTGGTAATAATTGTCCAATCGTTGATTAATTAGGCTCAAAACGTTCGTCTCGCAGGGTACAACTAAACTGTGCAATTAGTTTTTGATTTCGTCAACATTTAGTACTCCATGCATGTACCGCAAGTTTGATGTGACGGAGAATCTTTTTTTTTTATATAGTGTCAAAATTGGAAATTTGGGGTGAACTAAACATGGCCCAAATAGGCCGACACAACAAGTGGACGATTCGAAGGACTAGTTTGGACTTCCCCAGCTCTAACTGTTTAGTCACATGCTTAGGGAGTACAAGGGTAGTGTCTCATATCCTTGATTTTGTTCGACTCTGGTAGTGCCATGATCTCTTTCCCTTTGGTTTCTCGATGTAAACCACTACCACCTCCCCTTGTTTGGCTTTCAAATTGGGGATGAGTGGCGCCACTGCATTGCTGTCTCACTTGGGGTGCCAAGGGTCTATCTCATATGACTCTTATCCAAGAAGGGTCTGGCAGCTTCGCTTTCTAGTTCATGTCAATTCATAGGGTTTAGCAAACCAGAAAACAATCTAGATAGAAACTTGTAGGTCGGGTGGCTCAAGAAGATAACTGGAAGTAGATACTTGCGAGCGTTAACTTGTAGTTTGGACTTGCTAATTTGGGATCCCGTGGCAAGCAAAAGCCCTAATATCACATTGTTACTCATACGTGATTGTAGGAGAAGTGATAGTAACAAGGATAGGGGGTTAACAACTTGGTGCTTTTAGCACCTCGGGGTGGCAAACATTTAAAAGCGAAACCTAAGGCACATTGCTAGGGGAAACATTATGTGGATTGAACAAGGTTTGGGCGATCTGAATCTGTTGAGGGCGACATGGTTGACAAACCTAGGGGAAACGTGAGTGCATGGCTTAATCACTCGAGGAGCACAAAGACAGCCTGTGTGAGATAGTGAGCTCCTACAAGGGTGTGGTTTAGTTCGATCGGGTGTCTAGAGTGGGCTAGACCAAATAGAGAGTGACTCCTAGAGGGGCTCCATCCATCCCACATGCTAATTAGCGGTGGTAAGGATGCACGTCTGATTGGTCGAGGTCTGACTCAAGAGGTTACTCATGGCTAGACTCCTCTAGAATGCTTCTAAGGTTAGTTGAACTTCATTAAGGAGGTGGATCTAGTCCCACTATTATTTAACAATTTTTTATCAAGGTTGGGTTTCTAAGTCATGCTATTCTATACACCCTAGTACTAATAAAGTATGATAATTTGTTTTGTCCCTCCCTCACTTCTATCCTTGTTCTCCTATTTTTCAATCTCTCGTCCCTCGCTCCACTCTTCTTGCTTTCATGGCAAGAGTCTGAGACTAGGGGCTCAGCGCAGGTAGACTATATCCTCCTCGATATGGCACCATTTACAATTAGTAGTTGCAAAACCTTCATTGCGGCTGCACCACTCATGTTATGGTGTTATGGTCTGGCCAGCCGAGCCTGAGACTGTGCGTGTCAATGTGTCATGGCTCAGCATGGCTCAACGCGCTTGAGGACGTGTAGCTTGCCTTCCACCTTTCTCAACCTCATAACATGTGTACACGATAACTATCTATTTAAAATGAGTCGATCGTGAGCCTGGGCTAGGTTTGTTTGTCCTAAGTCAAACTTTTAAACTTCCATAGTTAGCATACTAAATTTATATAATACTACCAACATAAGAATGACAATATTAGATTCATCATGAATGATACTTTCATGTATACCTATTTTAAGATAATATTCTTCTATAGAGATTACTAGTTGAAGCTTGGAACGGTTGACTTGGCAAACTTAGATGTTCGGAGGAAATAATTTTTACAACCACTTGTCGAACTGGACAAGGTTTTTTTTTTCTTGAACTAATGTGATAATTTCTGGTTATAATCTATATTAGGGGCATGCTCAGAGAAGTGGTTTTGTGCTCAAAATCCTTAGGATTCAGTACAAATTGATTTGAAGTAAACCATTGAAATTTCTTTAGCAACCCATCTCTTCCGGACATGTCGTAAATGTAAAATTTCTACGTCTTTCATAAGATCAGATATCAAATAGGAGACTCAAAGTACTTGGACGAGATGGGTATCGCTGCATGCTTGACGTAAGCAAAAATCTAGGCACTAGAGTTTCTTGAGCATGATATGCGCCCCGTGTTCCGGCTGCAAAGTGGACACCGGGAACGGTGCGTGAGTGTAGGACTGCGAGAGACCGAAGGAGAAGTGCTGCAGGATGCTGCTGAGCGCCATCTTGGCCTCGACCAGCGCGAAGCTCTGGCCCACGCAGATCCTTGGACCCCAGCCGAACGGGAAGAATGCCGGCGAGTCCTTGGACGCCCTGGAGATGCCGTCCTTGAACCTCTCCGGTCTGAACTCGTCGGCGTCCTCTCCCCACACATCCTTGTCGTGGTGAATGAAGACGATCGGTAGCGAGAGTAGCACCCCAGGCGGGTACGTGACGCCGCCCAGCTCCACCTCCTTGTACGTCTGCCGATCCAGTTGCACCACTGGCGGGTACAGCCTGAGAACCTCGTACAGTATCATGGTCACCTGCAAGGACCAAACAAGGACAGAAACGACCGTGTCAGACTTCCATTTCCGTGAGAAGTCGTGGGAGCAGAGCAGAGCACAGGCCGGCGAGCGAGTACTGACGATTTTCAGCTGCTGTATGCCGTCCAAGTCCGGCTGGTTGTCTCCCAAGACACTTTGAACTTCCTCCCTCGCTCGGTGCTGCCACTCCGGGTGCACACTCAGGAGGACCATCGTCCACGTGAGCAGCACAGCGGTGGTGTCCATCCCGGCGAAGTAGAACAGCTTCAGCTCCCCGATGATGTCGTCCATGGTCATGATTGGCTTGGAGTTCCCGGCCTGTTTGGTCTCGGCAATGTTGGATTCCATCATCAGGCCGAGCAGGTCGTCGTTGTTGGCACGGCCTTCTTTCATGGCCCTCTCCCGCTTGCTGACGATGCCTCTCAGAAGCGCCTGGAGCTCTCGCGCATTTGCCTTTATCCTTCTGTTTAGCTGTGTTGGCAGGAATCTGAAGAAATTCACCATATCAACAAGAACACGTAAATCGATCATGTGCAACTGCAACTGCAACTGCAATCTCCAGATGTAGGAGTACGTTCTTACCTGAAACCAGGGAGGTACAGGCTGTTCATCAGCTTCACTAGATTCTGAACTTGCTCGCACTGTATTTCGAAAATCCTCCTCCCCTCGCCGAAACTGCTGCCGAAGGCCGTGCGCGAGATCACGTCGCCGGTGAGATTTTGGAACTCCGGCCAGACATCTATCTCCTTCGCTCCGTCAGACTCCACGTAGCCCACCCATCTGGTTATCAGCTCGTTTGAGCACGCAGCAAACGCAGGGAACATTTTCTGCAGAGCAACCAAGCATCATATCCGACGACAAATGTCAGGTGTACTCTGAATCCGTCGAAGAACAAGCATAAACAGTAAGGTTGCATCAGCATCACTGGTACTTGTGAAAGTAGCGACCTTGAGCTTCTCGAGGTGAAAGGCCGGGTTGATGATCTTGCGGTGCGCGGCCCATTTCTCACCCTCGTGGTTCACCAGCCCGTTGGAGAGCCGTCTGACGATGCCGGTGTGCTTGCGTTTCTGGAAGTGACCAAACTTGTTGGCCATGATCTCCCGCACCAGCTTGGGGTCGTTCACGATCACCCTCGGCGTCGGACCGAGCCAGGTAACGGAAATTTTACCTGCAATTCATGTTTATTTTCCTTCGCTTGCATTGTCTTACGGTGGAAATGTATATGAACTACTACGAACTTTTTTTTAAGAAAGAACGGCAAAATCTTTGCCGTAATTTTTATTAAACGAAGAAAAAAAAACAAGATTATTTACAAAAACGACTCGCACGTCCCGAACAACGACTTGGACAAACTAGAAACCACTACGAAGAACAAAAGAGGAAAAACAGAACCAAAACTACGAACTCTGTTCTTTGAATTGAATACAGTGACGTGCTTACCATGTTCCCTGATGACGTTGTAGTAGAGGCGATTCACGCGCGGCGTGATGTCGTGCGAGAGGCGGCATGGGCTTGGCCCGGGCAGCCATGGCCAATCGCGCTAACTCCTTGAGGTCGCCGAACGGGAAGCGGTACGTGGTGCCACGGAGGCCCTGGGACTGCAGGGCCCGACCCAGCCTCCGCGGGACGATTAGGGTCGACTCCAGCACGCGGCACGCCCACCAGAGGGCCATGAGCGCCGCAAGAAAACCGAGCAAGCTCCAGGGCTGTAACAGTGCGCCGATCGCCATGGCGGCGGAACCTGCAGAGTTTGATGAGTGGCTCTACGGGATAGTTGTAGGAGGAGAGGAGCAGCTGCACTGTGGCGGCACAGTTATAGGGAGCGGTGAAAGGAGAAATTTTGCGGCGCCTAGCGATCATTGGACGTATCCGCTTCGATGGAACAACCAAAAGCTTCATCTGCGATGACTGTGTTGCTGACGTGCTCTGCCATCAGCGCTTACGTGCCTGCCCTCTGCCATCAGCGCTTACGTGCCAGCCCTCATGTCAGCATCCATGAACAGGAAGAAAGAAGTGAAGAAACGGGGATGAATCCGAGGTTCTTCCGTGCTTGCGTTGCGCCAAACATGACCTGCCAAAATGAATTATTTGGCCCCTCAACTTTCCCCATGTGCTCAGTTTGGTCCTCTTTACTTTCCCCATGTGCTTTAATTTGGTCCTCTTCATGGTTTAGAAGTTTCAAGGCTTTAAGATTTTTATAAAAGTGCTAAATAATAGAATTTTGAAAGTGACAGATAAGCTGATAGGACCATCACAGACGGCCTTTATTCCGGGTCGTTATATCATGGAAGGAGTTGTGATGTTGTATGAAACGATCCATGAGCTGTATAGGAAAAAAAACAAGATGGTGTGATCTTAAAACTAGACTTCGAAAAGCATACGACAAATTAAAGTGTCCTTTTATACAACATGTCCTTGGAATAAAAGGATTCTGACTAACTTGGTGTGAATGGATTTCAAAAGTCATGTCCAGAGTGAGTGTTGCAGTAAAGGTTAATGATAATTCAGGCCATTATTTTCAAACTAGGAAAGGAGTGCGGCAGAGGATCCGTTATCTCCAATCCTGTTTAATATAGTGGTCGACATGTTGGCTATTCTTATTTCACGGGCTAAAGAGGTTAAAAAATCCAAGGGATTGTTCCACATTTGGTAGATAAGAGACTTTCAGTCCTTCAGTATGAAGATGACATTGTTGTCTTTATGGACAATGATATAGAGCGGGCCAAAAACATGAAGCTTTTACTTTGTGCTTTTGAATAACTATCAAGACTAAGATCAATTTCCGTAAGAGCGAAATGTTTTTGCTACGGAGCAGCCAAAGCCAATCAAAACGAATATACACAAATTTTTTGGTGTGATTTTGGGTCGTTCCTGTTTAGGTATTTGGGAATTCCTATGGATCATAGAAAACTTATGAATAAGGACTGAAAACATGTTAAAGAAAGATTTCAAAAGAGGCTGAATTGTTGGAGAAGTAAGATATTGTCTGTAGGAGGGAGGTTTGTTCTGATTAACTCTGTATTGAGCAGTCTCTCCATGTTCATGCTATCATTTTTTAAAATGCCTAGAGGGGTTCTCAAGAAGTTGGATTATTTTAGGTCATGGTTTTTTTGGCAGAGTGATGAACACAAGAAAAAATATAGATTGACTAAGTGGGAGGTAGTATGTACACCGAAAGATCAAGGGGTTGGAAGTCCTAAATTTAGATGTTCATAACAAGTGTCTCCTAAGCAAATGGTTTTTTAAGTTGCTGAATAGAGATAGGGTTTGGCAACAATTGTTTAGGAATAAATATCTAAGAGACAGAAATTTGACACAGGTTCAATACATACCTGGGGACTCCCAGTTTTGGACTAGCCTCATGAAGGTCAAGGGGGAGTTTCTCTTTGGGTAAGTTTGATCTAGGTGACGGGTCTCAAGTACGATTTTGGGATGACTCGTGGATATGACTGCGTCCATTAAAATCTATCTTTCTCGCACTATATAATATTGTTAGGAGAAAAGGCGCATCTGTAAGAACGGTGTTGTCTATGACACCATTAAATGTGGTTTTCAGGAGATCTCTGGTAGATGTTAATTTACAAGCAAGGTACGATGTGGTCGCTATGGTTACAGATGTACAGTTAACAAATCAAAGTAATCGCTTTGTGTGGGGGCTACATCAGAATGGGTTGTTTTCAGTCAAATCTATGTACAGAGCCTTATTAGGAGCCGAAGCTATACCATATAACACATTAATCTGAAAACTAAAACTACATATCAAAATCAAAGTATTTATGTGGTATTTGTATAAGGGAGTAATCTTAACGAAGGATAATTTAGCAAGGCGGCATTGGCAAGAAGATAGGAAGTGTTGTTTCTGTTCTTGTGACGAGTCTATACAACATTTACTTTTTGACTGTTTATGTTTCCTTTAATTTAATACCTCCAACTAGTGTACACAATTTGTTTAAAGGTTGGCTAGGTGGGATAAATAGGAATTTGAAATCTCATATTCTTGTGGGTGCAAGTGTAATTTGTTGGGCAATATGGTTAACCCGAAATGATATAGTTTTTGACAATGTCATAGCACAATCTTATTTACAGGTTATCTTCAGAAGGACCTGCTAGACTAGGTTCAGTCCCTGTCTCTATTACAATAGACCAATTAAAACCATACAAGTACACCCACAAAACGTCCCCCGACCATAAACACTGTACATCAAAGCTATTGCATTCAGAAAGTCGTCTTCATTAAAATAAAAGACTAAAAATCATCCCTGAGTGGCAAACCCAATCCTATGGCCACGGTTGATTGTATCGACTGGATGATGAGGCTTCATCGCACCGCGGGATCCGTCGTGGCATGCAAAACCTGCGACCCTGGCCAACAGCCGCATGCAAAATCACGTGAAATCAGCACCACTCCCAAATTTGACACATGCAAATCAACGCACTCACAAATTGGCGTGCCTTTCCATCTTTTTTGTATCCGTAGAAACGCCCTCGTGCAGGAGTCGAGGCCGGCCGCTTCCGCTTCTCCGACGCCGGTCGCTCGAGCCCGCCTGTTATACGCCCCCAGGCCGCACGCGCGAGGCGCCATAGCCGGCCGCTCGATCCCGCCGCCCCTGTCCGGCTGCGCGATCCGCGTCAGGCACGGCAACTCCGGCGTTGACCCATTTTTCCTTTGCCCTGTGATCGTCTCCAACAACCACGACCTAAAATACAAAATCCATTCATCTTTTGGCTAGCGCTACGGCAAAGGGTTTAATACCTATTTTTTTTATCTTTTCAAAAAACAAGACTCAAAAGATAACTCTCTTTATAAATGGGTGTTCAGGAGAGAGGATACTCAGATTTAGGTTATGTCTTTTTTAACACCTAAAATAAGTCTTTCATATAGGTATTATATTGGAAACTATAGATATTATGTTAGCCCATTTTAAATTTAGGTTCCACGATGGTGACCTGTTGCAGACAGGCTAAGCCCCATCTCGACCCAACGCCGGCGCGACCTCACCAGCCATGGCTTCCCGACACAACAGTTTCGCACTACTGCCGTGCCGCGCCGATCGAAGGACACAGCCCCCGCGCTACCGCGACCGCGGCGCCCTAATCACTTGCTCGGCAGCTGCACCTAGATCCTGGTCGCGCGGCATCTTCACACGGCGGACACGAGCCGAACATAACCTCCGCCGAGACGACCAGGGTGATCTCCATCACCGTCTTCATCACCACGTGAAGACACCACACGTCCAGGAGATCGACCGTTGGAGACGCTGCCGTCGATCTCACCAGACCAGGGCGATCTCCATCGCCATCTTCATCACCACGTGACGCCACCACAAGCCCACATCTAGAGTTCGCGGTTTGGAGGCTCTTCCAGACGCCGCGGAGGAGGCCACGCCTGTTAGAAGACTTGCAGGTTAGCATGATTTTGTGCTTTCTGATTGGCCCAAAACTATTGAGTCAATGTTCGTTCATACCATCTTTATTTTATCTGGGAATGAGTCAATCCCAGATTGCATCTGACATCTGCAAGTTCATTCAGCACTTGCAAAGCATCTTTATTTTAAGCACGGGAATGGTAACACACATGTCAAGCAGTGATGGTTGTCTTTGAGTAAAACCGGCAATGGCTCCAGCCTCCATCAGCAGAGGCATCACCGTCACCTACATCCTAAAGAGAGAGAGATCAATATGCAGAATCCCTGAAATGGTTCAGTAAGAGTCTTCCTGAAATCCCATGATGAAAAATTGATAATCAACATGCAGAATCCTAAATATATGAAGCACATAGAGACTGCTACATGTTTGTCATGAATGTAAACTCAGTAATTTGTGCTTGGAATCTCAATATTCAGCTTGAAAGAATATGATATGACATAATCCAGTAACCGAGACAATACACATATAACACACTGCAGGTTAGCAACATACCGCTTAGCATTTGGCATTTCATTTGTCAGGTGATTTGTTCTTATTTTTTATCTGTTGACAAACAGGAGAGGAAATTTATTTATATAGAGACCAAAGCTGTATAGAGAGCAAAGCTGTACAGAAATATTTGCAAAGGACTTTACAAAGAAGAAGCAAAAAAGAAACTAGTGATTTGTTCTTTGTTACAGATGCTTTTGTATTACTAGAATCATGCCCGTGCATTGCCAAAATAATAACACGATAATTTTATGTTTAAGCATATGTTGTACTATTATCAAAAATCAATTCTTTAGGACACAATTCCATTTGTAGCCAATTCCTTCGCTTGTCTGACAGTAAAAATGGTCAACACAAATTCTACATAAGTGCTTGACAGTAAAAGCGGTCGCTGAGTTTATGGACAGTTCTCGGCCCCTGCTGCCGAGCCGCCGCAGCCCTCAGTGTCGCCTCCCTCCCGCACCTCGCCGCCATCCGCGCCTCCAAGGAGGAGATGGAGGTCAAGCCGATCAGGAGAAGAGGAGTGAAGCGCTGAGTCACTATGGACGAGCTCTCCGGCTGTCCGGCACCATGCCTCCCTGGAGGAGACCCATCCTCGCTGTGCAGCCCGCTCATCGCGCCGCCCTCCCCGCGGCCACGCACGCTCGCAGCGCTGGCCGCTGGCTCTCCGCGCCGGCCGCACACGCTCGCAGCCTGCTCGCGGGCTCGCTGTGTCACCCTCGACCTACCTCGACGATGGCCACGGCCCCCGTCCGCCGAGGATCCAATGCCACGCCTTCCCCGGCCAGATGGTGCAGTCATAATACAGTGAGGACAGTCGATGTACTGAGCATAAATATGTCATTCACGTGGTGGGGGCGAAAGTGCCAACGAGATGATTCATATTTGGGTGATTTGGGTATGAGCTTCATGCATAATGTGTTCTTCTTTTCACTCCGTAGCTTCAAATGATTTTTTTCTGGTGTCATCAATGGTTCACACGAGACGTAACTTTATTATGCCTTGTTATTTAACAGTTGCATGAAACTTGTTGCCGTAAAAAAATTGCATAAAACTCACTACGTCAAATAATATCCGTAAGGGCGGCTCTAGAGGTTTTGTAGGGGCGGTTTGCCTAGCCGCCCCTACCAAGCATCTCTACAAATCATGTATTTGTAGAGACGGTTCGGCTGTATATTGAGTCGCTCCTACAAATCAATTTCTAGAAATCACGGAAAAAAGGGTAAAAAAATAACAAATTTTTTTTAATCCGAGGAGGTCTCCACCGACAACCACACACACCCACTCTATGGTTGCAGCATTTTTCACGATTTTTGCACACTTCACGTCGGTCGGGATTCGAACCCGCAACCTCTCCCTCGCGCACAAACTCCTCTACCACTACATATCACGTTGATGACTTGTGTCTATAATCCATTTTGGTTCCCCACATATTATATAAAACTGAGCATAAATTGATTGTTTGAGGCCCTAAACTAATTCAAATGAAAAAGTTGTCAACTACAAAGTTTTAAAACTTTTCAAGATCTACAACTTTCATTTTAGTAGTTTCTTCATCCGATGTCACTTATAAAATTTGAATTTCAAATTTGAGAAATTCGAACGTAGTTTTCCATGACAAAATGATTTCAAATGAGAAAGTTATTAACTACAAAGTTTCATAACTTTTCAAGATCTACAACTTTTATTTTTACTGTTTATCCATCCGAGGTCGTTTAAAAAATTAAAATTTCAAATTTTTAAAAATTCAAACGTAGTTTTCCTTGACAAGATGATTTCAAATCAAAAAGTTGTCAACTACAAAGTTTCATAACTTTTCGAGATCTACAAGTTTTATTTTGGTTGTTTCTCCATCCAAGGTCGTTTATAAAATTGAATTTTAGTGCTTAATTTTTAATACTCGGTGTCTATTTGTAGGGGCTGTTCAATATTGAGATTTGTAGGGGCGGCTGGATATAGAGCCTCCCCTACAAATCGGGCTATTTGTAAGGGCGGCTGATAACACCGACCGCCCCTACAAATTCATTTATAAGGGTGGCTCATTTGGCAACCATTTGTAGAGCCACCCCTACAAAGAAAGAAAGGCGTTGCCACAAATCATTTTTGTAGTAGTGACTTGAACTATGAAATAATATCATTGTTTGGTTGTTTTTGTATGCATCCCTGAAATAAAGCCGTGGCGTTAGCACGGGTACTATACTACTTATAGAAGGAGGAGGATCATCAAATGATGAAGATGGAATGCAGGAATATTGAGACAACGACGATGGAGGTGTTTACAAGACACGGTTGGAGATTTAGCAATAGAATTGCTTTATAGATGTCGTTTTTTAAAATGTTTCTTTTATTCACTTTGGCTCAAACTTTGTTTTTGAGATTTCGTGGACCGCACTGCTTGTATTTGTAATAAGGAACAGCTATATGCATTGATCGATGCGGAAGCTGTAATATTAATATATATTCCCTTTTTCTAAAAAAAAAGTTCAAAGCAAACAAGGACCTTAGCTGACATGTCATGCCATATTTGAGTTGGCATTTGCAAAATATTCTAATTAATTCCCTCTATATCAAATCTAATAATACTATAAATGAGAGTTTTTGGGTTGTCTTTTACACTACTATAGAATAGACAAGCACATGTTTTGAATATCTCCCTCTCTATTATGTGTTGGGCGGCCACGGCGCGGGTGCAGCCGACGGCATCGACACAAGGCGACACTGTTGTTTTCTTTTTCTTTTTCTTTTCTTTGTTTTGTGAAAATGGGCATCACTGCCGGGTGAGCAATCGGTATTGAAACTTGTCCACTGTCGGATTAAAATCCAGTAGTGAAAGCCAATTTTCATCCGGCGATGATTGCCTATTATGTAGGTGTCACCTAACCGTTACCACCTATACCTCTATTATGCAGCCTGTTCGGGAGGCCGTATCGTATCGTGGATTATTTACTGCTGGCTGATTTAGTGTGAGAGAAAAACACTGTTCCCGGCTAGAAATTTACGATCGTTTACGAGCAAGCGAACAGGCTGATGGACTCCATGTCAGGTTAGGGTGTAAAAGTTTCTTAGAGAAACACCTATTCTAGAATGTTTATGTCCCTTTATATTTTTTTACTCTCCCCGTCCTAAAATATATGGAATCCAAGCGATTTTCAGATAAAATAAGAAGCCTGAACAAAAAAAGACCACCTTATCCCTCACTAATTAGGATGGGGAGATTAATTAACATGCTACTTTGTTTAGTTACCAACCGTCTTTTTTAGATGACACCAAGTTTAAAATGTATCTCATTATTTTCTACCAAAAAAGATAGAGGAGAAAGGGGTTAAGGACCTAAAATACCTTATATTTTAGTATAAATTTTAAACCTCGAATCCCTTACATTTTAGGACAGACGAAGTAGTAAGGCCCTGTTTAGATTCCACCCAAAATCCAAAATTTTCCAAGATTCCTCATCACATCGAATCTTGCGGTACATGCATGGAGCATTAAATGTAGGTAAAAAGAATAACTAATTGCACAACTTGCCCGTAATTGGCGAGACGAATCTTTTAAGCCTAAATAGTCCATAATTAGACAATTTTTGCCAAATACAAACGAAAGTGCTACAGTGTCCATTTTCCAAACTGGAAGGGATCTAAACATGCCCTAAACTAGAGTAGCACAAATCAGTCTTGTCAACTGTGAATCTGTGATGTACTCCCCTGTCTCAAAATAAGTGCACTTCTAGGCCTTTGGTGAAGAGATCAAAGCCAGTGAGAAATTACATATATACCTCTATAAAAATATAATCATTGCACTTAAAAAAAATAGAAAGTAGAAAAGACAACTAAAGTTAAGTTGTCTCATACCTAAAGGTGCACTTATTTTACGATAAATTTTGAACTCTAAAAATACACTTATTATGAAACGAAGGGATAAGTACACAGAGTTGGCACATTAGTGTCAGTCTCCTCCAACTCCAAATGGCAGCTGGTGGGAAGATGACAGTGACAGTAGGATATGCTTTTCTTTAACAGGTTGATCAATGGTCATCACAGTACTACTCAATCCTGGAATCCTTCAGCTTGCAGCCGGCTGCCGCCATTATGGTCCTTATGGGTCGGATGATCGGCCGATTTTTTTAAATCTTGTGAGTTCTTATGGTCCAATACAAAAATCATTATATGTACCTCAGGATCGGACTGTAGTAACGTGGCATCCCGTCGTCAGCATGGTAACAAAGCCAGCAGCCCAGCATCCACCGAGAGCCTCCTCAGATTTGGCCATGCCGACAGCGAAGGCGGAGTCCGATCAAAGTCACACAAGCTTTACAATACAAAAGCTAATTGGTGTTAATTAGGTTTGAATCCGGATTTAGGTAGAAGACAGTACTACTTAATTGACAACTAGACCAAGAAGCTAAGATAATTCCACAGCTAGTACTCCGCCATTGCGTTTTCTTGATTTGATCTTATTACTTTTCTAAGAATTTTGCCTAATTAATTACCTATCATTAGTGTGTGTATATCATGGAGACCAGCGAGATTACTTATTATTATTTGTGGATATCACCAAACATCAGTATCAAATATTCATATCATGTATGTTTTATAATCGTAGCAGACTACATCATGTGATTCTATGAACTATATGATCCTATCATCTCGATCTCATGTGATTTACGTCGCTTTTTTTTTAGAATTGTCCCCTTATGAAGAGAAGCGAAGACAGTGCTTCTATTTTTGTTTATAATCGAGACAATCATATTTCATATCTCTTAAAAAGCGTCGGCTTAAAAAGTTTGACAAATAGCATTGTATGTTTTTATTCTCTTTCATGCCTCATTTTAAAATATCAGCATGGCATTAAACTATTTATATTGTAACATGTAGAAGCTTCCAACTTAGTCTTTAAATTTAAGACTTATTATATTATTTAGTGCATGTATACTATTATTTAGAGTAGGTATACCGAATTATATGCTGCAAATTTTGTTATCTTTTACCGAATTGGTAAATGATTTTACCGAATTGTATATGAAAATGTTTGTGCGGTATATCTTTAGGTAAAATCCTAGATCCGCCACCGCGTCCCTGGTTAGAAATCCAGGCGGCCACTTTGCCCCTAATTATTTGGCAGCTCACGCCGGTTTGGTTATTTAAAGTAATCAAAAACTTATTTAAGCCTAAGCAAGAGAACAGGTAGGTAGACACCTTGACAAAGTCGTGCTAACGACCACTTTAAAGTTAAAGCTGTGTTTAGTTGTAGGAATTTGGATTTTGGGGCTACTGTAGCACGTTCGTTTTTATTTGGCAAATAGTGTTCAAACATGGACTAATTAGGCTCAAAACGTTCGTCTCGCAATTTCCCACCAAACTGTGCAATTAGTTTTTCTTTTCGTCTACATTTAATGCTTCATGCACGGGCCGCAAACATTCGATGTGACAGGTACTGTAGCAACTTTTTGAAAGTTGGGGTGGAACTAAACAAGGGCTAAGTAGAAAAGACAACTAAAGTTAGGTTGTCTCGTACCTAAAGGTGCACTTATTTTAGGACAAATTTTGAACTCTAAAAATACACTTATTATGGGACGAAGGGATAAGTACACAGAGTTGGCACACTAGTGTCGGTCTCCTCCAACTCCAAATGGCAGCTGGTGGGAAGATGACCGTGACAGTAGGATATGCTTTTCTTTAACAGGTTGATCAATGGTCATCACAGTACTATTCAATCATGGAATCATTCAGCTTGCAGCCGGCTGCCGCCATTATGGTCCTTATGGGTCGGATGATCGGCCGATTTTTTTAAATCTTGTGAGTTCTTATGGTCCAATACAAAAATCATTATATGTACCTCAGGATCGGACTGTAGTAACGTGGCATCATACATTGAACATGTCCCTGCAGGGAGAGATCTACAGGGTATATCAAGTATGCACCGGCATACCCTACAGTCTAGCCTATCATGATACATCGATCTATTAGTGAAAATATCTTCACGTCTCACCGGCTTCCATCCGTGCCTCATGAGTCACGAACTCATGATCCCAAGCGCTGCACCGCCGCAGACGCGCCTCTTCGCCTGTCCTGCCTCAGGACTTGCGAGTTGCCATCCCATCCAAGCCACCAATCGCCGCACCCGTGCCTACTGTCCTCGTCGTCCGGTCGTCAGCATGGTAACAAAGCCAGCAGCCCAGCATCCACCGAGAGCCTCCTCAGATTTGGCCATGCCGACAGCAAAGGCGGAGTCCAATCAAAGTCACACCAAGCTTTACAATACAGAGGCTAATTGGTGTTAATTAGGTTTGAATCCGGATTTAGGTAGAAGACAGTACTACTTAATTGACAACTAGACCAAGAAGCTAAGATAATTCCACAGCTAGTACTCCGCCATTGCGTTTTCTTGATTTGATCTTATTACTTTTCTAAGAATTTTGCCTAATTAATTACCTATCATTAGTGTGTGTATATCATAGAGACCAGCGAGATTACTTATTATTATTTGTGGATATCACCAAACATCAGTATCAGATATTCATATCATGTATGTTTTATAATCGTAGCAGACTACATCATGTGATTCTAAGAACTATATGATTCTATCATCTCGATCTCATGTGATTTACGTCACTTTTTTTTTAGAATTGTCCCCTTACGAAGAGAAGCGAAGACATTGCTTCTATTTTTTTATAATCGAGACAATCATATTTGATATCTCTTAAAAAGCGCCGGCTTAAAAAGTTTGACAAATAGCATTGTATGTTTTTATTCTCTTTCATGCCTCATTTTAAATTATCAGCCTGGTGTTAAACTATTTATATTGTAATATGTAGAAGCTTCCAACTTAGTCTTTAAATTTAAGACTTATTATATTATTTAGTGCATGTATACTATTATTTAGAGCAGGTATACCGAATTATATGCTGCAAATTTTGTTATCTTTTACCGAATTGGTAAATGATTTTACCGAATTGTATATGAAAATGTTTGTGCGGTATATCTTTAGGTAAAATCCTAGATCCACCACCATGTCCCTGGTTAGCAATCTAGGCGGCCACTTCGCCCCTAATTATTTGGCAGCTCACGACGGTTTGGTTATTTAAAGTAATCAAAAACTTATTTAAGCCTAAGTAAGAGAACAGGTAGGTAGACACCTTGCCAAAGTCGTGCTAACGACCACTTTAAACAATATGCGAGAATAAGAGTAAAAGGAAATGTGCTATGTGCTGCAGGCTACCCCATCTGGGTCTAGGCTGTGAGCGTATTTTTTAATGATACGTGTTTTCATGTGTTCAACCCCATAATGTAAGACCATAAATCATCCTCATCATTTGTATAGTAGTCCCTCCATCCCAAATTGTAAGACGTTTGACTTTTTTGGCCCCAAGTTTGACCACTCATCTTATTCAAAAAATTTGTGCAAATATAGTCAAATTTAAGTCATTCTTAAAGAATTTTTATTAATAAACCAAACCACGACGAAAGAAGTGATATTTTACACAAATTTTTGAATAAGACGAGTGGTCAAACTTGGTGTCAAAAAAGTCAAACGTCTTACAATTTGAGATGGATTGAGTACTTATGTACATTGTGGTGATGATAAGCACAGCGCAACTGCACCACTGAACAGATTGTTCATGCCAACGTTATGTCACCATGTGTTGGTCCATCTGGATGATGCGCAATGACATTATTTTTAAAGGTGTCCCTCACTCCATTCAACGCTGCAAGCAAGTGTTCAAGAAAGAGTTTGCTCTAGTTAAGCTACGAGCAAAGCCTGCTTTTCGCCCAAGATTAGAATTATGGCCAGAAGCATTTGTGTAATCTTTCTTATTTTCTTTTTAACCTTTTTTTGTTTCGTGTGATGTGAAGTCCGACAAGTAATTTTGTTATTTTCAAGTTTAATAAAAGTCTAGTAGGGGGTAAAACCCCTCCCGTTTCATAAAAAAACTCATGAGTCATGCTGTGATGCACCACTAGAATAATCTCAGCCTGCCACAATGCTTACGCCTTTGACGCCTGATCATAATTCAACTACCAATAATGTCACTGCCCACAGCATGCAGTTATATGTAATCCAATTTTTCATTATTTTACTTCTAATCTCAGTGAAAAAAACTAAGAAAGAATCTATTTTAGTCTTTCTCAGCTCTATTTCACCAGCACCTCTCTCAATCAAGTAACAACATGAATCTCAGCCACTCGGTATCGCTACCATGGAAGTGTTTTCTAAATGCAGTCAACATTTTTTTTTTGCGGTGGCTATAGAAACATGCTCTTTCAGATATGAGACGTTCTCTTGAGTGTCTTTTAAAAAAAAAGAAAGAAAGAATTGATTTCTAGGGGCAGGTGTCCAATCTATTTCTAGGTGCGGCTAGAAACTTCAGCCACATTTAGAGATCGATTTCCAGTCATCTCTGAAAATTTTCAGATGTGGTTGTATTTTTCAGCCGTCTCTAGAAATAATTTTAAAATCTTTATAATTGTTTCACCAGATTTGAAATTTCTAGAGACATGAGTTCGAAATTTTCCAGCTAGCTAGGTAGTAGAACAGAAGATATAACTACCATTTCAGACATGCATGGGTGCATGTTGGCGAGGAAAAGGGGCATTAGCAGCACTATTAGTGGTTGCTTTCGTGTAGCATATATATGAAGACTCAACAGCTTAGTCGATGTTTTTTTATGCCAACAAGTGTGTAATATTCTGTTGGAGTTGGAGCACCATTTATGTTGCATGATTTTAGTATTAGGGATGAGATAAGTAATCTGTTGGAGATACTCTTACAAACTAGCCCCAAGTGATACATTGTTCAAGGATCAATTTGTATATCACCTCAGCCAAATCAAATGCTATATGCCATCACAATTCCGTGTTATTGTACAGCACGATAATACACATCTGCTAAGCTGTGCATGCGCACAACTTGCATAATTTAATTTTCTGTTACACCATTTATTTATCTACGGAGAAGCGATATATATAAATCCATACACGACATGATGACCATATGTATGTTAAGTAGACTAAGATGATTAAATTTTCTTCATCACGATCTGTGCCCCGTGGTCCGGCTGCAGGGTGGAGACGGCGAATGGTGCGTGCGTGTAGGACGGTGAGAGCCCAAACGAGAAGCGTTGCAGTATCATGGCCAGTGCTACCTTGGCCTCCAGCAGCGCGAAGTTCTGGCCTATGCAGATCCTCGGCCCCCAGCCAAAGGGGAAGAACGCTGGCGCGTCTTTGGACGCCTTTGAGATGCCGTTAGCAAACCTCTCTGGCCTGAACTCGTCCACGTCTTCTCCCCAAAGATCCGAGTCATGATGAATGGTCACAATTGGTAACAAGAGTGTCACTCCAGGTGGGTACTTGACCCCTCCCAGCTCCATCTCCTTGTACGTTTGCCGGTCAAGAACTGTTACCGGTGGGTACAGCCTAAGAACCTCGTATAAAACCATGGTCATCTGCCGCACAAGAACCAAGATTAAGCACTAATAATTCTCTTGAAACTAAATATATGGACAATTGTATATCACTAGTTGCGTTTACGAAAATTACCACTTTTAAATTATTTGTGCCATTGATATCCGGTTGATTCTTCTTCCCGAAAACCTGCAGAACCTCCTCCCTGGCGCGGTCTTGCCACTCGGGGTGCATGCTCAGCACGACCAGTGTCCATGTGAGCAGCACTGAAGTTGTTTCCATTCCGGCGAAGTAGAACAGCTTCAGCTCGCCGATGATGTCTTCCATGGTCATCACTGATTTGGAGCTTCCGCTTCCATGGCCCTCTTCAATGTTGGACTGCATTAGCATGCCTAGCAGATCGCTGTCATCAGCATGGCCATTCTTCATGGCGATCTCCCGCTTGGTGATGATGCCTCTCAGCAGCGCTTCAACCTCTCGTGCGTTTGCTTTGATCTTTCTGTTCAGTTTGGTTGGTAGGTAGCTGAAGAGAAGAGACACGGAGGAATATCAGAGGGCCAAACAAAAACGGGATTGCTATCTGTTGCCCGTGTGTTTCTTTTGTTGGCAGCACACGATTTTTTGCTGCGTTCATCTGGCGATGGAGGGCTGGGAGCCACTGCTACTGTTTGTATTTTGGAAGTCGCGCCGGGTATCCCATGGGTCGCGTGGCTCCCTCTCTCCCTCTGTCCCAGAGCTCCGAAAAGGAGGAAAAAAGAACTCTCCATTTCCCCACTCGCTCCCTCTCTCCCGCTCGTCAGTGGGAGTGTGCGTGCGGGGCTACTAGCGCCGCTAGGGTTTCCTCGAGCACATCGCCGCCCGGCCGTGGGCGATCTGGGGCTCGATCCGGCGCCCGCCCTGACTCGGGTTCGCGGGGCGAGGACATGGAGTCGTCGCTGCGGAAGCTGCGGGCTTAGCCCTGCAGCGCCACGAGCAGCGGGTGGACCGGGACCGGACCGCTGCGGGGCCACTCAACCGCCGCCCGCCGCCTCGGCGGCGGATGAGCTCCTCGCGGCTGCCCAGTGTGTGGACCTTGCCTCTCCCTTTAAACCGTGGGCGGCGGCGAGCGAGCCGGGTGGGTGGGTCGATCATTGCGGGTGTGGAGATCTCGCGGGGAGCTCTGGTTCCGCTTCGGTTTCCACAGCAGCCATCACAGGTTGATGGATTGCGCGCGATTGGTTTTGATGGCCGGTTTGTAGTTCGGTTGTTGGTGTGTGAGAGTGTGGAGCATCGTCGCCATGGGGATTGCATAAGAAATTCTAGTGTCCGGATCTGTGCTCAATTTCACAACACACGGTTGGATGTCGTTGGGATTTCACTGGGAGGAATGAGCTTTGCTTTGGGGTTGTTTCCTGGTGCGGTGGGAATCGTCCGCTCACATTTGGTTTAGCATAGTCTTGAGAGAGAATTTCCTTTGATCTGCTAGTGGCGTGATTTCAGCTCAACTTCTGTGGTTACTTGGCAGAGTCATGTTTGCTTTGGTTTTCATTGGGAAGCATTTTCTCCTGTTCAATGAGGTGGTAATCGAGTGATTATCATGCATCGATGCTTGTGTGTGGTGTCGCTTTGGTGGGAGATGCATTTATGCATTTGGCGTGTCTTTTCGCACTAGTGTAGTGGGGGCAGACGAGAACTTCGTGATACTTCAAATTCCTTACAAGAAAATGAAAGTGGCATTTTGCCCAATTGGGACCTTGTCTAATCTAGTTGGATCTGACAAATGGGTGCCCCATTCCCAATTAGTTTGTCCAGAAGTCTTCAATTGTTCAAAATTGAACTATTTTGTGTGGGTGTCTTAAAAACAAAAAGCAAAGTGATAACCTAGCCCCATTGTTTACCAAATTGTATAGGTTCATCGAATACCATAATGGATGATGTTAAAACTTCTCTTGGTTCAAGTTCTGGTCCGCTTCCTGCTAGTTTTGTTCTGAATTGTTGCTTTCTTTGACAGGGATATGACATGATATGAGGAGTCATTATTACGATAACTTGCTTTCTGCTGTCAAGAGACAATTGCAAATAGTGCATATGGTAATTTTCCTGTCTAAAGCCCCCATCTTCCCAGACCCTTAATTAAGTCCATTTTTCCCCTTATATATGTCCAATGGCATTTCATGGAAATATTAGTTATTGGCTATGTTTTCTTTTATGTTTATTACTTAGGTTTGCACGTTGTTTTTTAATATAAAATAGCAATCGCCCATCTCTCTAAAGATCACGCTGAACGTATTTAGAACATATTTCTCCTAATGATTTACTTAATCAAGCAGGAAATGCAAATCTTAAACACCTTAATTTCACCTAGCTGATATTGTGTTTGTGTAACCTCACTTCATTTGTATTTGTGAAATATTAACGTATAGATGGCGTTATATGCAGAGTTCTCTGAAGCACTTCAAGAAATGGGAACTTGTTTGCTTAAAAGAGTTATTACACCAAATAAGGATGGAATAAATGGTAATTATGTCATGTCTTGTTTTTTTTCTTGTGAACATGCTTGTTTTGGTAATTGATGGCAATGTATGTGCATCATTATAATGCTTATTCTAGATTATGATAGATTATTGTCATTAAACTCATTAGAGGGCAGGCTGTGCGGTGGGTGAGAGCTGTCTCACCGAGTCACCAGGTCGTGGGTTAAGCACCTCTCTCGTAGATTTTTATGGGAAGGCTTGCCTCGGTTTTTCCATTTCCCAGACCCTACTCATGTGGGAGCCTTCGGCACTAGGTCTGCCCTTTTTTTTATTGTCATTAAACTCATTATCCTGAGGGTTTCAAAGCTATTAACTTGATATTCAGAAAGTCTTATACCAATGCCTATATGGGGTCTCATGTCTATATAAGTTTTGGAGTCTCTTTTACAAATTTCAGTCCCTTTTGTAAAGTGGTGCAATTACTCTAGAAAAGGCATTTGGGTTTGGATGATACTGTTAATCCTCTTGTGATTGTTTGTCACAAAAAGAAAAAAATGCCATGTTACAAAACTTAGTTGAATAACCTCATGGTCTTGGATCTGCGTTAGGCTCTTCAAGGAGGATGAGAGTGAGTTAACCAAAAATAAAATTACACTAGACATCTTCACTACACGGTCACTAGACTGTCTTATTAAGAAAAAAAAAGAAGACAAAGAAATATAACAAAGAAATATTTGTCTTTGTTTTTCTATAGTAAAAATTGTATTCAGTTAATTGTGATTGTGCCAGCACACACCTAGGACCTTCCTTGTTCTAAAATATAGCTAATAATAGCATAAATGATCCTGTGATTTCAAATAGATGTTCCCCATCTCTTTGTTTTGCAGACTAACTCTTAAATATTAAGTCTTAAGTCACCATAGTGACCATTTGTCTTTATACTATGTGAGGGTGATCATGTAAGACTGTACCTTTTTCTATACTAGGTAACAGAAATCGACTTTCTATGTCCCAGTTTGTGAATCCTGGTTATTTTTGTGAAATGTTGCCAAAACTTCTTGTTCTAGTTCCAATTTGCATGCTTAATGATATCGATATTACTCTAATGAATACAGAAAATGGCATCAGATTTCCTGGATAACTACATTGTCCTGGCCGTTGGAAGAGTTGGCTTAAGTACTGATTTGATTTCCGAGAGAGCTGAGTTTGTGCAGGAAGTAGATAAAAGAAGCTACCTGATGGATCTTCTTCATGCACAAAGAGATACAGTAAAGGTAATAATTCACTATCAGTTTTTTGTTCTCATAGTTTATATTTGTGTACTCATTTTCTTGTATCTTTTCTGTTGTACTAAACTCTCACACTTGTCCTTGTGGAAACCAAGAGGGGTGCTAGATTATGATTCTTGCATCTTTTAACTGTATGTTGCATATACTGTAGTAGTAGAATAGTAGGAGCTCACATCTTTTTAACTGTATGTTGCATATACTATACAAGAAAGCTATGTTTAGTATCCATTTCTTGATTGCAGATCTATAAGTAGTAAATTGTAATCAGCAATAATGTAAATTGCAAGTATCGGACACCGCAATTGTAGTTCTGAGCGTATGCAATATGCTGGTGTTGAACCATCCAAATATTGATCTTGGTCAGTCCCTATGCTTCTTTCATTTGCCTATATTTGTTACACCATTTGTAGGTGCTTACTACATCCAATCTATATATTTATCCCTCAAATTTTGAAGCTAGGAAATAAAGCTTCACTTGTGTGTGTGGTTAATGGAGGAGAATGGATAATACTTTATCTATATTCATGGCAAGCAGCCAACTCCCAACAGTGTATGATGTCATCAAGTTCAATTATTTGGCTTGGTTGGTACTATTCTTCTTGTTGGTTTGTAAATAAATATGAGCATCCTGTCAACTATCGATTGTGTTCGATATTCTGTATTTTGTAAGATAACATTCATAAGATTTTTTACTTCAGAAGATAAATATGTCAGATATTTTTCTTGTCTGTTCTGCTTGAAGCTAAAACAACAACATTTTGGTGTGTTCGGTATATTAGTCTTTGTCTGTCCATCCATTTTCTCATCTTGATGCTTCAGCTGATCTGGCTTTGCTTGGTTATGTGCAGCTTCTGTAGGAGTGTCCTTGTGCTATGTTATATTCTACTTTGCTGTGACACAGACTTTAACCCTTATTGAATGGTAATATAATCCTCTATAGGAGTGTCAAGTGCCAACTTTGTTCTACATGATTAGGTTATCTGTACAAAACTGTTATATATTGGAACATTGTTAGAATGTCATTTACTGATATTTGGGTAACTGTACTTATCACTCTATCTGTACTACTTGGAGTTTCATAATTGCAATCACCGATAATATAAATTGCAGATATTGGGCACTGCAATTATAGTTCTTAGCATATATAATTTTAGATCTAGGCATAATTTAATTTAAGGTTTGTAACATCCTGCTCATTATAAGTCATCCTTGCTGGCTTTACCAATGTTGTGCATGTCTGCTTTATTTCCTAGTAGCAGTAGGTGCTGATGATGAATGCAGCTTTGGTTTCACTGCCTCACTAGGTTCTCAGGACCACACTGCATCTTTCCTGTGAACCCTATTTGCTTTAGAAAACTGACAGTAAGCGAAAGGTATCTATTTGTCTTCCTTGATTTTTTAGGTTAACACTAGCAGATAGTTTATTGATCTGGCTGAGATGGTGGGTCGAGTTGATTTTAACAAGACAGTTGAATACTTGCAGTAGGACAAGTGGACTGGTTGGTTTCCTGTCAAGTGGCACATTATGAAGGATATTCCTAACAGCTTGTTGAAGCACATCATTCTTGAGTATAATGAAAACAAACCAGTTACTAACAGCAGACACACGCAGGAGGTGAGTTAAGTTGCTTTCAGTTTTTCTCTTGTTTTGTCAGTTTCTCCACTGATTGTTGATGGTTTCACATTGTAGTAGAAATTCTTGATATGCATAAATCAGGAAGTCAGTACTCTCTTAAGATAAATGGAAAATTGCTATGTCTAACTCTTTTAATGTTGCGGTAGCTAAGTTTTCCCATATTTTTTCATGGTGTCTGCAGGTTATCTGTCTAACTCTTTTAAGTGTTATCTGTGATTTGTGCCAACACATTTTATTTTTGTTTATTATGGTTTGTGATTTGTGCCAGCATAGACATTGTCCTTGTCTTTTCATAGAAAAAAATTGTTATTTATGATTTGTGCCAACACATTTCATTTCTGTTTATTGTGATTTGTGATTTGTGCTAGCGCGGATAATATTTTTTGTCCTTGTCCTTCCATAGAAAAAATTGTTATTTGTAATTTGTGCCAACGTATTTCATTTCTGTTTATTGTGATTTGTTCCTGATGCCGTAGTGAATTCATCATACAGGCAGCGTCTTGAGGCAGTTCTGCTAGTTCTGCTAGGACTAGTAAAAGAAGGTGAGGAACAGCTGCAATAATGTGGTGGTTTGGTTGTTTTTGTTTTGGTTCACAATTTTGTTGTTCCGAATCACTCAGTCTGCTAAACATGCAGGCAGTGTCTTGAGGCACAAAGTGCAGTTGACCTGGAGTAACCATGAGGATAATGCCGAGGTATGTATGTCCAGCCCTGAATTTCGTGAACTTGCTGTTGTTTTTGTTACTCCAAACCAGCTATGTAAATTCATCACTTTTTTTATGTACACATTCTGTGCTGTTTAATTGTACTGTGAGCAGGCTCCACATTCATGAGCTGGATTCTGTATTCATATACATATACAATATAATTGCATTAACAACATGTAGTATTTGCACTATTTGAAACATGCAATTTTCATGTTCTTGTTTTGTAATATTTGAAGATCATAATCATTGTGTATTTTTTCACCGAGAACATCTCATTATGTGTGAGTAAATATTTTGTTTCGTAGTAATTTCATCGATATAATGCATTACACTTAATCATTTTTTCATGTTCTTTGGATGCTATGCTGGAAAGATGGTGTCATTTGTTTTTGAACTCATTCCCCGTCTAGTTTGGTGAGTGCCTTTGGTTGGTGTTGGTCATCAAATTGATTGTAAAACAGGTGTTGATGAGATTGATTGGCGCTGATGAAACCATATACTCGAATTTCGTGGATACATTGCATTGGTTAGAGAACACAGATGTACTAGAAATGATTGTGGATAAATTTAGCTCATCAGTAAGTACACTTGATCACTCAGTAACATAGTGCTATACGACATTTGTTTACTACCATGTTTCAGAGATTTCAGGCTACATCTCTTAATAATAATTTAACTAATTCTTGGTAGGAGGCCGTTAGAGATTTTAAACATTTATCTTCAGTGCTTGTCATAGATCTGCTAGATTTTTAGACATTTATCCCGACACATTTTAGAAATTTGCTAGTACAGGATGATTGAGTCCTGCACTGATGAAATGTAATAGTTTAGTTTGTTTTTCTTTCTTTCTGACATGTGCTACAATTTGGTAGGTTGATTGAGTCATGTACTCATTAGTTGTATACCCTCACAAGTATGGTTTCATTTCGAGGACTCTTTGTGAAGACAATGACCCAATGGAAGTATTGGTTCTGTTGCAGGTTAGTCTTCCTCGTTCCACTTGTCTTTGTCTTGTGGGGGCATTTGTGAAGAATGTAGAGTGCTCACTCGTTGGATTACAAGGTTCTTGTTTCTGTTCAAGGATAGCTAACATTAGTTCTCTTGTAGATATATTCTCAGGCAGTTAGACTGACTAGCCGCTCTATAGTTGAGTGAACTGTAGTTATTTGTGAATGTTTTTTGTGATATCATATGAGGAGTGTCATGGCCTGCTTTGATAAGCAGGTTGAATTAGTGGTGTAGATGTCGTCCAAGTTATTTAGTGATTTATTAAGGTGGATTATATATTTATATACATATAAAGTATAATTGCAATAACAATATGTATTATTTGCACTATTTAAAACGTGTAATTTTTATATTTCTGTTTTGTAATATTTGAAGATGATATTCATTGTACATTTTTTTCACCGAGAACATCTCACTATGGGTGAGGAAATATTTTTGTTATGTTAATTTCATCAATATAATGCATTACACTTAATTTGCATATAAGATTGTGCAAAATCTAGCAGCATATGAAATAGCAATTGGGTGCTCTGAGCTAATTTTGATTTGTGGCAGAGTCGTTATTTTGTTAATAAGCTTGTACGTGTGTTTACTAGGCCAACAGTTGCCGAAATGAGCAAAACTTCAATTAGCGGTTATCGGTTTGTCCGCTCGTTAGGCTTCGGTGGGCCTGGTAAGGTTTGATGGGTTTGATTCATGGACCCGTTAACATTGCTACGCACAGAAACAACCAGAACAGAATTAGGCGTTGAATCCGGAATTCATGTGCTAGCTTTTTAAAAAACACATGGTTTTTCCTCTATTACAATTCATGTATTTTGGAGCTAAAAAACACCCATGTGCGGGATGTTCCCAAAACATACGTGTGTACAGTAGACAGACTCAACAAAAACTGACGGTTGTGTGCACCAAATGCTGTCCGTGAATAAAATGCACGAGTCTATGAGCTCACGTATAACCCGGGATGTATAGGTTTGTCATCCCATTGGCCATTTGGACTTGCTCCGACTGTATCCGGAAGATCCTTCTCCCTTCAGTTAAGCTGCTACCAAATGCTGCGCGGGAGATGGCGTCGCCGGTGAGGTCCTGCAGTTCTGGTCAGACATCTATCTCGCTCGCGTTGTCACACCCCATGGAGTCCTCCCATAGTCCCATCTACCCATCAGCTCGCTGGTGCAGGCAGTGAAAGCCGGCAGCATTTTCTGCAGTTAAGGCAGCCGCTACACTATCTATACACACGACAACACCTGGCCCGTTGTTTATTTCACTGATGTTTTGCAAAGTATATGTCCGTTCATTACCTTCAACTTCTCGAGATGGAAAGCAGGGTTGATGATCTTTCGATGGAGGGCCCATTTCTCGCCTTCATGAACCGTCAGCCCCTGGGCGATCAGCTTTATGAAATTCGAGGGCAGCTTGGGTTTTTGGAAGTGCCCGAACTTGTTGGATAGCACTTCCCGGACTAGCTTGGCGTCACTGAGGATCACTCGCGGTGTAGGGTCGAACCAGACCATCGCCTTCATGAACTTGTTGGACCTCGGACCGCAGCGCCCGGCCCAGCCTCCGCGGGCTCAGCCAGCCCCACTCCAGCGCTTGCCATGCTAACCCCAGGGCCACCAAGCTTGACAGCACGTAGAGCAGCTCTAATGCAGCAATCGCCATTGCTTTGGATCGAAATCGATCTGTTGTTGATGGGGATGGCCACGAGGAACGGCGCTGGTCTCAATTTATAGGCTGCCTGGCTGCGCCCTGACCCTGCCGCGTGCTTGATTTTTCCTTGATCACAGTTACAGGAAGCTGCCTCCCATGGCGGCCTTGATCGTTTCTTCCCCTGCTCCATTGCGTCGCCATAGTTTCTTGGTTATGTTCAGCTTTTGTGGCGCTGAAGAGTAAGCATCTGCATTATTTATTTATCTCTTCTCTAAGGATACTGCGGTGAACAGGCAAGTATCAGGTGGTCAGCAGCACATAGTCATGTCATACAACTAGTTTCGATGGAAATGGTACGTGGGTGGGTAGTTACTCGTGTCCTTCCTGGTTGTTCTGTTCGCACGGCGTACCCTTCATCCCTTATCCGTGAAGGAAAACAGAGACGGGAGGAACAGAGTTGTGTCATGCATGTATAAGAACAAGCACGGAAATTCATAGACCAATCCATCCACACGGAAATTTCAACGTTGAATATTCTTGCAAGTTAAAACATAATCAACAAAATATTTGACTGTTATTTGATCCATTTGTTTAACTTAGTAATTTGACAATGATACAAGTGGTGCAGACTCAGGACCTCCCCTGGGTCAGAGTTCCTGAGGGACTCACTCTTTATTTATGGTTTCGATCACAGCGGGAAAAAAACTCCCTCGTCTACCCCACATCCAAAGCACAGGTCTGTAGCAGCTCATTTCACTGAGCTACGGTGCCGTTGTGTAAGTGTAGGGCAGGGGTTCAGGGGTTTTTCTCGATCTACGTGAGAAGATCTTCTTCTTAAACCGAAATACCCGGGGTTATCTAGCCGCCGCGGATCGAGTTGTTTTTTACAATGATACAAGTACATATTATGAGAGCATTTCGAAGATTTTCTAACAATTTCTTTCTAAAATCATGGAGTTTTTCAACTAGTCAAAAGTTATTGGAAGGAATAAATAAGACCATCACTTCTAAAATAAAGTGACTTCATGAATCTCGAGATCTGTTGGCTCAGTCTTCCAGAGATGCTCATAAGACTAGAGTTTGCGTACGTGTGTTCATAAGGGTGAGTGTGCGTGCGTGTTGTGACCGTCTACGATGTACTGTGTAATTCTCAAATAAAAATATAGAAGACAATTTTACATCAGAAATCATATACTATTTCTAAATTATCCAAATCACTTTTATATATTGTTTCTTGTACATTTATATAAAAACCCTTTCTTATTCTTTATTTTTTCCCACGCCCTTTCACCTTTACTAGCCGATGGATACACAAGTTGCGCGAACATATCCACGTGATCGGTCTATATTTCCAAGCACGAAAAGATTGGAAGGTGGGATTGGAAACTATTGGAGATCCTTAGGAAAGTCACTATAGATATTCTAGAAAAAGGTATCAAATAGGTCACCAAGAAACTAAAAGGATATAGAAAGGGGTTGGTAGCCGTCTATGGTACGTTCAATAAAGGGGTTGGTAGCCGTCTATGGTACGTTCAATATTGGAATCCGTCTATGGTACGTCTGTCCCCCCACAACCTCAACCTCGTCCAGAATTATACAAAGAGTGGCAAGGGGTAGCCACATGAGGTATAGAAAGGAAAGACAATTCCTCAACCGAAGACACATCTACCTTCAGTTACCTCTAGGTTATAAGGTTACATAACTTACTATTACACTGATTAGAGGCTTCAATAAGAGTCTCCATGTTAATTTCATACACGTACATATGGTTTTCATTGTCCCATGCATCATGCACGTATATATTGAATTTATTATTTTAATAATATATTATTAGGATTGAGGTGGGTAATTTAGAAGCGCCATAAAGGATACTTTGTTTTATAACTAATGCATCAGCCCATGCTCATGTAGAGTCTATAATCTTATGAAACATATAAATATTACGTGTTCATATTTAATACCTATAAATTATATTAATTTGCATGATTTTTTGTACATTTTCTGGATATATATATAGGTATTCTGCTGCCTAGCTCTGATAATTATCAATTAATAATCTATATGTTTTTCATCCATATTCATAGTTTTTTCTACTCCACATGGCACCTCTGTGCATCTTTATTATGTATTTTTCAAAACCTTAGTTTAAATTATGGTGGCTCCTATTGTAGGCCGTCTCTAATGAGGTAATGAATCTATATTTTGTTTTTTAAATTCTTGTTAGCTGTCATGATTTTTTTTATCCTCAAGTTAAGTTGGAATTCTCATGCTTATTAGTGCATCTTTTATTAACTATATTATTCATATTTTATTAAAAATGAGGATTTTAGGTCGCAGATTGCACTCTTAAGTATTAAGATAAGATAGCACAAACAACATGCACCACATTATTCAAAGATCAGCAGTAGAGCTTGATGTGAGATCTAGGATGGTTTAAGAGGATATCAATATTTATACCTTATAGTCATTATTTACTAGAAAAGATTTTAGGAAGGCCACATCCACATTTAATATGCACTAACCTTCTTGCTTTATTATGAGTAAAGTCCCGTTCACCACCTGAACTAGTCGCATAATTTGAAAGACACCCTCATACTTCAAATAGGACAACATATATACCTTAACTTTTAAAACGAGACAAAATATCCCATTGACTGTTTCAAAGCGGTTTATTGGGTGGTTTCTCCGATGTGGCAGTGGGGCAGCCTACCTATCATTTGGCTTCTCTCTTTCTCTTATATAAAAAATCATAAACTTTTGATATGAAGTCATATGAATACAAACTTTTATATCAAAGTTGTATGATCCACAACTCTTTAGTTGATAAATTTTTTATTTAGTATATTTTAGAGGCTCAAATATTTGTTTTAAGTTACAAGTTTTTTTAAAATTAATTTGAGCCTATAAACATCACTAGATAAAAATGTAACCAACTACAAAGTTATAGAACATATTTAAAGGTACATCTTTTGTGTACACCACGTCAACATCTGAAGTTGTTTGAAAAATTCAAAAATAAAACAAAATTCAGAACTAGAGAACTTAAAATGAATATTTGGGTCTCTAAAAATATTCTCGGATAAAAAAAAATTGTCAACAATAAAGTTGTAAACCTTACTAGGAACTTCAAATTTAGTATGTACTATGTCAACATCTGAAGTCATTTGAAAAAGTAAAAAAAATAAATTTTAAAATCTAGTAAATTAAAACAAATATTTGAACCTAAAAATATATCAAAAAATTATTAATTACAAAGTTGTAGCTCAATTTGAGCTCTAAAACTTTGACATAAAATTTATATTCATACAAATTTATATGAAAAAGTTATGCTTTTTATATATAAGAGAAAGAGAGACCAAATGAGCCCCACCGTCACATGCAAAACCACCCAAGAAACCAATTTGAAATGGTTAAGGGGAATATTTTATCTGATTTTAAAAGTTAAGGTGTATGTTGTTTGCTATTAAAATTGAAGGAGGGGAGGGGGTTTCAAATTTAGCAGGTAGTCAGGGGGTGAATTAGACTTTATTCTATAATCATATTATCGATATAGATATGCCAAATGTTTATAAATTAAAATGTATAAATATATCAAAGAATATTTTCCATAAATTATATGCCATAGATATTAATATGATCTTAAATATTTTATTAATATCATTTGTATATGATTATATGAGTCATTAAGGGAACAATTTTTTATTAATACCACTGCTAGAGTGTGTTAGTGATCACTAAAATAGTTATTTAAGCGCCTTATTTTTTCTCGATTACGCAAAAGGTTTGTGCATCTTTGTATTAAGATAGAGAAAAAGTTTAATACAACACGCCTTAGCGGCACCCTAGGGGGTCAGAATAGTTTTACATGGACGCTCAGACCCTCCCTAGTATATTGAAAGTTATACTGTTACATTTGGCACTAATGAACCTGAATTATGGTGCCGGCTAAGAGACTATACCTGGGCTCCCGGGGCGGCGGCGGCGCTGCTTGCGCGCACCGACATCGCCATTCGGTGGGAATAACTCATGAAGTGCCTGCATATTATCGGGGTCACCGCTGAAGATTTCTTCGTATGCCTTCATGACTGACTTGGACGGAGAGGACATCCCGCTGGTTAGTCCCAGGCGCTTCAAGATAATGTGCTCACCTCGCTTGGACGTCGGAATATGTGACATGCTCTGTGTCGCTATCTGCTTGCTTCTCTTGGGGAGCGTGAGCGGTGCACATCCTCCGTGGACCGTATCAACTCCGGGCAATTCCAGGAGTGGCGGCTGCCTTGCCTTTGTGACTCGCTCGATGAAGCGCTTGAGGCGTCTGTCGGTAGAGGACATCTGAGGGGATAGAGTGCGGTTGACGGCGTCCATGGTAGCCACGACCATCATGTCTCCCAGGGTGGCAGCCCTGACTATCGCCGGATCAAAGCACACCTCGGCATCCATGACGTCGGGCTTCATGAGTTGTTGTACCAACAGTGTAAGACACTGTAGTAATAGCACCTGTTGGTACAACAACAACAGGTAGCGTGAAGAATGGCTCCTAAACCATAGGAGTGGGCACGTATACCTGCTTCTCTTTAAAACTAATTTCTCGTCCTACTATGCTTCCTCTGATCATATCATCCTCCAAGAAGACAGTATGTCTTGTTTCTATAAACTTCGTTTGTCTGTCAGGACAATATAAACAAAAGCCTTTTGACTTTTCTGGATAGCCAATAAAATGGCAACTAACTGTCTTGTAGTCTAGCTTCCCTATGTTTGAGTTAAAAACTTTTGCCTTAGCTAGACAACCCCACACATGTAAATAGTTAAATGAGGGTTCATTTCCTGTCCATAACTCATACGGTGTTTTGGGCACCGACTTGCTTGGCACTCGATTAAGTATATGAATGGTGGTTTTTAACGCCTCCATCCATAAATTTATCGGTAGGATAGAGTAACTTATCATGCTTCTCACCATATCCATTAAGGTATGGTTGCGTCTTTCAGCTACTTCATTCTGCTGAGTCTCATCTGGTGTAAAATAATAGGCTACTATGCCATTTTTCTGTAAGAATCTTGCAAAGGGTCCAAGAACTTGGCTATATGGGGTGTGTCCACCATAGTACTCTCCCCCACGGTCGGACCTTACTACCTTAATCTTTAAGTTGTGCTGATTTTCTACTTCAGCCTTAAATATCTTAAATTTATCCAATACTTCTGATCTTTCTTTAATTGGATAAATATAGCCAAAACAAAAATAGTCATATGTGAATGTTATAAATGAATCATAACCATTCACACTCTTCATAGGAAAAGGACCACAGATGTCTGTGTGAACTATTTCTAAAATTCCTGCGCTTCATTTGACATCTTTCTTTATTCTCTTAACGTACTTTCCTTTTATGCAATCTATGCATTATTCTAAATCTGAAAATTCTAAAGGCGGAAGAATTGATTTCTTAATCAATCGCTCTATTCTCCCCCTCGAAATATGGCCTAAACGACAGTGCCATAATTTTGAAGATACATCATGCACTCTCTTTCGCTTATTTGTTGTATTTATAGATGAGGAAACATTCTCATTCTTAATGCTCACATCATTCATATTCTTAGAAAGTGATAATAAATAAAGCTTGTCTTGTCGGAAGACAAGACCAACACACTTATTATTAATCACAATCCTACATTTGGCATTACCAAAATGACAATCATATCTATCATCATCTAGTCGTGAGACACTTATCAAGTTTCTACATAAAGAGGGTACATAAAGAATATCTGATTCTAGAGATAGATCTTTCATGGCTTCAGCTTCAGCTTCAACTCTATTTGTAACTTTAATTCTTCTTTCTCCTCTTTGCAAGGTCCTCCTCGTATGGAATCCCTCTCTTCAAAAGGATTTTCTAGAAGTCTGGACAGTCCCTCTGCTAGTGTCCATGCTTCTTGCACCATTTACACTGATCATTCTTAACTTGAGCATTGTTGTTCTTTGGATGGTGGTCATTCTGAGGGGCTTTCCCTTAAGGTTTGGCATTCTTATTGAAGTTCTTTTTCTTGTTGTCCTTCATAAGGTTAATAGAGTCACCCTATAATGATTTCAGCCTCTCCTCTTTTTGAACACATATTGCGATGAGCTTCTCTATATCCCACTTATCGGGCTGCATATTGTAATTAACAACAAAAGTTTCATATTCCTTTGGCAATGAAGCAAAAACCAAATGAATCAGGAACTCATCCTTGAGCCCCAAATCCATTGGCTTTAGCTTCAAAGCCATGTTGTTCATCTTTAGTATATGCTCTCTGATACAGCCACCAGTATACTTCTCATTGAACAATTTCTTGATCAAAGTACTAGCATAATCCTTTGAAGAGCCAGTGAACTGACTCTCCACCTTCTTAAGGTACTCTGTGGTGGTATCACAATCTGGGATAGACCCTCTTATTGCATCTGAAATTGTGGACTTAGCCACCATCAAGCACCTGCGGTTTGAAATATTCTATTTCTTACATTTGAGATCATACTTCATCCGCACTTCTGCATGATCTCACTGCCGAGCAGTGAAATCAGCATCAGTCTCATTATCTTTCCTCACCGGGTCCACTGGCTCAGTCAGACACGAGGAGGTAAGCGCTAGGTCATTTTCAGACAGCGCAAGTGCTAGTTCATACTTCTCTCGCCATACCCTGTAGTTGACCCCTTCAAGAGGTGGTATGTGTGAGATAAAAGCTATTGGGTTGAGTCCTGAAAAACACTATCAGAGATAGTGAGAAAATATGACATAATAATTGTAGGTCTTAATTTAACGTTGGTCAAAATTAAAACATACAACATTCTTATACACTAATTCTATATCACCGTTGGGCAGGAATAGAATTAATGCATGGAAAACTTATGAATAAACATTATAATATTGCTATTATCCACGTTGGTCAAAAAAATAACAATATTATAATTTACCGACTAAAAATGACTACTCTTCAAATTAAATTCTCCTGTTGGTTCAAATTTAATTAGAAGATAATAAACTTTTACATTACAGCGGAAACATGAAAAAATTATTTATCTACTTTTCATAAGCGTTTTAATGTACTAATCTACTCTCTGAAAAATTATCCCGTTGGTTCAAATTTTGACAGAGATTGAAACTGGACAAAAAAATCATCAAAATTTGCTTATGAAAATGAATAAAACAATAACTCAGTTTCTACTGTTCATTTGGCCCATCCCATTGAAATAGTGCTCGTCTCAGCAGCGAAATCCGGCCCGGCCTGCTCTGCTCTCACGCGCGTTGCGCCTTCCCAGGCCGCAACCTAGGCCTGGGCCGGCAAAGTCGCCATGCGCGCGCCCGCCTGGGCCGAATCTGGCCCGATGGCTCTCAGCCGTTCATCGCAATCAGACGGTTGTCCGTCATTCTCGGTGGATATTAAAACGGCCCATCGCGGCGTGGACGCCCTAACCCTAATTCATTCGTTTGCTCGCCTTCTGTCTCTCAGTGCCGCGCACGGAGAGGAAAAAGGAGTGAGCAGTGGAGCGGCGCCACCGCCGGTCCCCTCACCGGCGCGCGCACTCGCCCTAGGCTGAGTGCGGCGCCGTCGAGCGGTCTGGGCGATGGTGCCCTAATCCCCCACCTACGTTGCGGTAAGATTCTCCCTAAACCCTAGATCTTACTGGCACCGCCACGGGTCCCCTCGCCGGAGCACGCGCTCCCCAGTGGGTGAGCGCGGCTCCGTCGAGCGGTCCTATGATGGTGCCTGCGGCCGGGGCTCGCGCGGACGGCAGCGAGCGCGGCTCGGCTTCTCCCCACGTGTCGACGGTGGAATTCTACCCGCACGACGGCGGTGGTGACGCGCGGCGGAGAGTCCGGGTAGGCTCTCCCCTCCTTCGTCCTTACTCTAGGGTTAGGGTTTCGGGTACTGTTCTTCTTCCCTGAGTTGTCTACGCAGGTTAAGGTTAGGGTTTGGGTTCCTTTTCAAAACTGCAACCCTTTCTTCCTCATTTTCTTCACCTGATTTGGGTTTAGGGTTCGGTGAACCCTCTACTTAGATCCAAAACGGATCTCTCACCTCCTTCTAATTGCTGCTACTCAATTTTCTACCCCGATAAGCTAGATCTACGTCTAGTTAGGCGACTGATACCATTGATAGATATATTACAGGATCACTAGCCATAGATCTAGCATACCTACTGACATTTGATGAAGTGTAAACCCTAGAACATGTACTAGTATGGGATTAACAGATAGAGTGAGAAAGAGATAGGGGTTGAGGGGGTGCAAACCATCGGCCGCCTTCGTGGAAGACGAGCTGGCCATGGGGTTGCTTGATGGTGGTGCGGTGAAGACCGACGGTGAAGGTGCTGTCGCAGTGACGGTGGTGCAGAGGCGGCGGTGTCCGGTGGCGGTCTTCCCGTCGCTGGTAGCACCCCCTCTTAGATCGGTTAGGGTTTAGGGACTGTAGGTGGGGCGTCTAGCGGCTCAGGTGAACCTCGTGCTTTGTGCCCTAGCCCCCACCTCCCTTTTTATGACGCTGTGCGACGGGGGCCTACTAACTATGGAATGGTTGGGCGCCCTCAATCAGGGCGCGGATCCAAGGACCCAATTGGTCGTTGGGCGAATTGGTGGAGATCATCCAACAGGAGGCACACTCCCACTCAACTCGCCACCTCTACCACCGGCACTGTCCACCACCCTGGCGCCCTGGCCCTGGGGTCCTGCCCAAGTGCCCAGAGAAGCCCTTTCGTCCCGCCGCCCTCCTTGCGCTTTCCCTCTAACCGTTCGTGGATAGAGAAAAAAAAGTGTCAGCTGGTCCTGGCCAGCTTCCCGCCTTCCCCTGTATAAAAACCGCACCACCAGCGGCGGCGAAGCCATCCGCTGCCCCGCATCGCTATGGCTCTCGTTGTCCGCACGCCCCGCTTCCAGCCTCGACCGGCCTCCATTTCTCCGTCCCCAACAACCACCTCGACCTCCCTCACTGCCGCGAACGCGAGGCCCCGCGCCTCGCCCTTCATCGAGGCCACCTCCTCCTCATGCTACCGCCACGACACCTGGTCCTACGCCGCCGATGGCTCCTCCAACTCCGCATCCCCGTCCTCCGATGTGGCGCCGCCGGGACGACGAGATCGCGCTGCAGCTGCCGGAGCTGCGGAGGCTACTGGACGCACTGAGGGCATCCAGGGGGAGGGGCACCGAGGGGGGATATGGCGGCGACGGGCCCAGGAGGGTGGCACTGGTGTGGGTATAGGGCCCGGGGACCCCGAGCTGCTCACGTTCAAGGCGGTCCGGGCCATCGAGTCAGCGGACCTGGTGCCCTACGACAGGCTGGTGTCTAACGACGTGTTGGACTTGGTCGGGGAGGGCGCTAGGCTGCTCTATGTCGACAAGACGGCGGGGTACCACAGGCGCACCCAGGTGGGAACACTATCCTTTCGTTTCGATTTGGATCAATTGAGGTTTACACGTGATTGGAAATGCTAATTGGGCGGGCATTCCGCAATAACGATTTCAAGTACTTTTTCTTGAGAACGTGTCAGACAACTTCCATCAGCCTGTTCGTTTGGCTGTGGCTTGTCGTAAACGATCGTAAATTTTCAGCCGGAACAGTATTTTTCTCTCACACAAATCAGCCAGCAGTACTTCTTCACGAACCAGCAACGAAACGAACCAGCCAACCGAACAGGCTGCATGAAAAACAGAGCTTGCCATATGTCTGTCTGGAAAAAAAAAACCAGAGAATTGAGGCGACCTCGGCTTAGGACTTTGTACCTTTCCTTCCCCTTGTTGGTAATTTGTATGTTTGATTACTGTTTGATGCAATGCAGGAGGAGATTCACGAGCTGCTGCTAAGCTTTGCGGAGGCTGGTGCCAATGTTGTGCGCTTGAAAGGTGGCGATCCTCTGGTAATTTGCTCTTGCTTTCAAATCTACTTAGCACCTGAGGATTATTGTTTTTCAGATTTGCTACACAGTAACCGGTTGTTTTGGAGCTTCAAAACAACCGGATTCTGTGCCGCAGGTTCTAGACAGGCTGGCATCTGAGCCGTTCGATTTTGCTTCCTGTTCCCTCTGTTGCAGAGCTCGCAAGCCGCCGCCGCCGCCGCCGCCCAGGTGCGGGTTCCCGCTTCCTCCTTCGTCGCATAGGTCCAGCCCGCCGCCGCCCAGGCACAGGTTTGCTCCCCGCTGCTTCCGTCGCATAGCTCTCAGGCCCAGGCGCAGGCGCGGTCGCTGCTGTCCCCCGACGCGGACGGCGTCCCCGGCGGTCGTTCCTGGCGCTGGCGCAGGTCGGCCCCCTCCCATCCACTCGGTCGGCCCACTCCCGTCCACCATTTGTATTTTTTTTGAAATTTCTGAAGAATTTGTGTACAATTTGACATATATTTCTCTGATATATGGAATCTATTGAAAAAAAAATTTGTAATTTGTTTTTGAAAATTTTGGTATATATTTGTGTTATCCTCAAATTACATCACTATGTCCAAGAAATTACACTGAAGAAATCATTGTAAATTTAGTAATAAGGTGGTGTAAATATAGCTATAAGACAATGTAAGTGCATGGGAAAAATCTAGTTGTTAGGAGGGGCAAAAACAACCGGTTGTTGGCTAGATAGATTCTTGTTTTTTTTTAACGAACTGGAGGGGCCGAAGCCCCTACAGAGAAAATATATCAAACCAAAAGAGTCAGGAAACAAAGTGATTTACAAGAGAGCAGAACAGAAGGAGCACCTGAGGATTATTGTGGCAATTCCATTTGTTAACCAAGCTCAAACGATAAAATCGGACTGAAAATTTTTGCTAGTGGTAACGTCATCAAACATTGAGGACTAACTTTTTCAAATGATGATCCATTCTTGGTGCGGCTTAAGTCATTTTCAAGTGATGGATTCATAGAACTGATTACTACTGTTATGACCAATACGTCATGGTTGTCACATCTGACTCATCAAAGCAGCAGATCATAAATAAAAGAACAAAAAGTAAACCCTCCCTGTTTTCCTTTGATACATGTGGTTCTTGTACTTGGAAGGAGACAATATTGCTAGGATGGAAAAAGATCAATCATTTTTAAGTTGTGTTTGCACAGCAGTGTAGAAGATCAATCATGTCCTTATTTAATCTTTTCAGTTGTCATTGCAGAAATACTTCTCAATTCTAAGTGTTATAGCCTTGCATTAACTGAGACAAACAATGCCACTTAATTATGCCCTGTACTTCTTTGTTTTATCTGTATAGTGGCAAGTACTGATTCTAAAATTTTCTATTTTTTTCATTCATTTTTCCTCAAAAGAATTCCTATTCTTATTGGTTATTTGGTTATACCGTCTCATGTAAATTCCATGTGGACGTACCATTTTAGAGATCCCAGAGCCACAGGGGTGCAGTTGTACCTTTTCTAATAAAAAATAGAGGCAAAGAAAAGTAGCACCAACATTGCAATTTTTATCATTGTGAGCATAGACTGTTTCACTCCACATATAACTCTCTGGAATTGCACTTCTATCTGTGTGCAATAAATTTGCTTGTATTCCTTTCAGGTTTATGGAAGGGGTGGAGTAGAGATGGATTTCTTACAGCAACAGGGAATCAAAGTTGAAGTTATCCCAGGTGTGATAATCCTATTGCACTAGCTTGGATACTTTGCATTGTTGGTTGGTAGCAGTTATGAAATACTTTGGATCTAAATTCCAAAACTGTGCAGGAATTACTTCTGCTTCGGGAATTGCAGCAGGACTAGGCATTCCGCTAACCCATCGAGGTGTTGCTACCAGGTATATGCTTAGCCTTTTGTAATTTTATTCTAAGTAGTAACTACTTTTGCGCGAAAGGATTTTCCCTTTATATGTAAATGTTTGTTTCTAAATGACTTTTCCACAAGCTTCACCATTTCCTATCAGTTTTTTGTTTAGGGTCTGCAATACCCCCTCAAATGCAACAATTAGCATGCCTACATATGGATCTTTTGAGTATTTGGCTATTTGCTATAGTGTATTAGTTACTTGCTGTTATTCTTAAATGGTTCCCGTGTTTCACCATACATGTCTCATTGCGTAGTAAAAAATTCTCAGTACTATTTTCTGCAGTTCTGATGTGCTATGTTAATGGAATAGCAATTTTTTTAATAAAAAACCCTCTTGCATTGTTAAATGAACAGAAAGGCGCTAGTTTGTCTCTGACACTGTAGTGTAGAGAGAGAATGTTTCTTAAGTGCTTATACTAGGATAAATTGTTGACATATAATCTTTGCTGCAGTGTCAGATTTTTAACTGGCAACTCCAGAAATGTTGGGACAGATCCACTATATGTAGCTGGAAATGCAGCTGATCCAAACACTACTTTGGTTGTGTACATGGGTTTGTCAACACTTCCATCACTTGCTCCAAAGTTAATGAAGCATGGCCTGCCGCCAGATTCCCCTGCTGTTGCAGTAGAGCATGGGACTACACCTCAACAACGAACGGTAGTGACTCTTAGGCCCTCACAAACTAAATTTTAACCTAACTCTGTGATCCTAAATGTTCCTTACACTGTAGGTGTTCGCCTTGTTAAAGGATCTTGTGGATGAAGTCAAGTCAGCTGATCTAATTTATCCATCTCTAATAATTATCAGGAAAGTGGTATCCTTGTCGCCCTTCTGGGTTGAGTCATCTGAACATGATGCACTGAAAATTGAGAGCTCGTATGTTAATGAAGCCAGATGATAACACGTTTTCCTGATTTTAGTGTTTTTGAGGGCAAAATACTGTGGGGGAGGTCCCCACGGTTGTTTTCCTGATTTTAGTGATTGGACATCACCCTATTCTTCAGCACGACTTCAGCATTACTTTTCAGCGAAGGAACAATGTTTTTCTCTCATAAGAAATCAACATCAGCCAAATTTCAGCAAAACGAACAGGGCCTTGAGTAATGCAATATCCCAGATATGAGCAGTGCCAATTGAAATCCATTTAGGACATGCGAGCACATGTTCGACCTGGTGTACACAAAAACATTTCGGGAAGCATGGATTCGGAATGATGGATGGTAGCTTAAGCCCATAACTGCCTTGGGGCAGAAGCGTACTTGGACTGATCATACTTGACTCTTTGGCATAGTCAACCTGAGATCTACAAATTTTCGATTTAGTTGAGTTTGACAATAGTTGTGTGCTTCTATATTACATTGGTGGGAATTGGTTTTGATCCCCTTTCTTCTGTTGATGAAGAGATCATGTCTGGGGCTTGAGCTTCAGTATATAGACGGCTTTCAATTCAGTGTCATCTTCGTCAAAGAAGCCTAGTAGATGTATGGTTTTCAATTCTGTAGCAACCGCCAACTCCTTTCTGACTTGAGACCCATTCGGAGTGCAGGGATTTTACAGAAATTCGACAAGAAGTGGTTATCTTTTTGTGGAAAATAGGAAAAATTTTGCTTCCCAAATATACGCCCTGTTCGTTTGATCGTTTCTGTGGCTTATAAGCCGGCTGATGTTGTTTTGTTGCGAGAGAAAAACACTATGTCATAGCTGATAAGCATGACTAATATGATCAAGCGAACAGGGTGATAGATAACTGTAAGAATTTTTTTTGTCATTTTTAAAATAAATATATTGTTTTTATGTGCTTGGTTTCTCTTTCACAACTCTTCCTAAAATAGAGCCCGAAACTCTTCCCATCTATAGTAACGGTTGTATGTGACCTTTATTTGAGGTGGAGGAGATAGAAGATATGCAGCCTGTAAGCTTATAGCCTGCTTAGGCTATTCTTAGTGGAGAGTTACTATCATTGTATTCCGAGGCTGCCACATCATGTAAAATAATATGAAACATTCATCCGAAATGCATAATTTCATGATTCTTATAGAGTTAGTAACATGTCAAGATAAAACTCAGTTTTTCTCTCTATTCTTAAAGACGTTGTCATGTCGTAAAAAACACGTAGCCTATTAAATGCAAATAAACCCCTCATTGAGAATAATCAGTATAAAAACAAAAAAAAACTTTGAGAAAAAAGTAAATCATAAAGGCCAACTATTATGTGAGTGAAATGATATGTAGATTGTAAATATACATACACCCAGCAGAGGGTTGTATTATTAGCCTTTCTCTAACCAGTCAAGTTTAACTCATTTAGTAGTTCTTTTCTTGTGAAAATTACCTCTAATAAAGTCGATGCTACCGTTATGATTTTTTTTTGAAACTACGGTTATGAATTCTGACGCGACGAAGCTGTTGTGTCAATATAACTGTGTACAGCCTTTGTAACCGTCAATTCAAGCCATTATCATTTCTGAAAGGAGGGTTTTTTTTTTGGACAAATCCCGCAGTCCTATATGAGGCAGTATATTAATGAGTCCATCCCTAAATTCTAGAAAATTTTAGAAAAAATGGTGAGCCGTTAATTCCAGTAGACTCTAATCATCATTAATATAAACTAGAAGATTCCCAGGCGTGCTGCCGCGGGATATCATGTGAATTATAATAGGTATAACATGTAGCCTCTAACAAAGGATTCATGGAAAACTAAAACCTTGTGGCACATTGCATAAGATATGAAAATGGTCAAATATTTGAATGAATAAAATTGAATTGGAACGCAGCACGTCAATGGTAAGATAAAAAAAATATCTGAATGTGGCTTAGTTGTTTAATTAAAACAATTATCCTTAATACAATTTGCATAGGACATTGATAACACAAATAAGCAGCGTGTGCTTAGTCTAGCATTTTGGATATATAATACTAGATGTATTTCCCGCGCGTTGCTGCGGGAATTAGACGATGAAACTTGGGTGGTTGTTAGATGAAAGTAGGAACATTGCTGAATTTTTTTTTTTGTGGAATTGAAATACGTCCAATGTTCAGATGCATTTCATTTTATACATAATACGAAAGAGTCAGTTGCACCAATTATTAACACGCGGTATTTTCATATATATGAAAGAAAAATGTGCATTGTGACACAGGAAAATAAAAAATATTCTTTTGAATGGTTGCAATTATTCACCAGATAATTTCTGGTGAAGACTGAAGTACAAAAGTTAAATAACTAAGGCAATCCGTATGGTGAAAATGAATGATAATATTGCTTGATTACTAAATACATGTACTCGCACCTTCTACAATTATATTATGTAAAATAACTCAAGACATGCCGTCTCAAACATTGTGACATCCTAGGTACTCACAGAACTCAAATAATCCCAGAAACCCTTGAGCAACGCATGAGCTTACATGGCGATGAAGGAATTCCTCACCCGTGTCGATGACTGATGTGATGTGCAGAAGCTTCTCGATGACATCGTCAATGATAGCAAAGCATCAGTCATGATGCACAAACTCACGTAGTTAAATTAGCACTTGATCTGGACATCTGGTTGCGAAGGAGGACGCGATAGTTCTAGAAACATGCATATGGGCCAACTGTGAGAGCAAGATTGCAAGAGCTGAGGTCGATTGACGACTGAAACCCTTCATAGTTAGAACTTAATAGGGATGTAAATTCCTTTCAAAAATCGGGATGGAAATGAGAATCATAAGAAAGCATCACAGAAGCTAAACAACATCCAGCTGGTAAGAAAAAAGTGGTGAGACAAAGGGAGACGGGGAGACCAGTATAGCAGTAGAAACAAAGTGAGCTTAGATTGATTTTATAACACAGGAGAGTGGTGGACTATGGCATGTCAATGGAACGCCAGAGCCCAGAAGTCCCTCTGACAAGGACTGTTGGTTTACAAAGGATATCATGGCATTATCACTCATCGGTTACAGAAGATGAGGAGATTAACAAACCATAGGGCACAGAATGCAAGGAGGTGGATGTGTCCATCGATGGATTGCATGGAGACTCAGTGGATGATCTTATTGGCTCAGTGGGTCCCTTAGTGTGACATGGCTTCACGAAATTACAGGAAAATATGGTGGTGGGATTTTGTTTTATAAGAGATATAGATTATTGAGCAATTATCCACCAGTTGGGTGTGCGCATTATGCAAAAAAGTGATTATTCGAACAAACTTACAAACTTTTAATATGAGATGGACTTTCTATGTCTAGAAATTATCTTATGGAAATGTTGCACACCCAAGCAAAGAAGTCACCGAAAAGATATGGGTAAATTAAATAACTAAAGGCCCGTTTGGATCCTTGGAATTAAATTCATTTTAATAATCATAATTTAGACACATATTAATTAAGCTAATATGGTTGTATATGGATTATATTTATATATTATTGTTGGCTATATGAGAGAAATACTTATGTGTTGCATTTCTACCGTAGGAGAGCGAGATGAAGAGGGTGTTATAAGTTGCAAAGTAGAAACATAGAATAATGATCTATAGAATCAATTTCCATCTCCCACCCTATGAATTTAGGATAGTCTTATATGTGAACTTTGAAAAGTGATGGAATGTTAAATTTCAAGCCAAAATAGTATAATTTATTAAGTAATTTCAATAATTGTATATCTTGTATAAGATGTATAAGCACATAGTTTTGCACTATATTATGGTGATCACGTCCTGTGTAGTACGATAGGCTAACATGTGCATGCAAGAAAGAGTGGTACGTTACACTAAAAAAAAGGTTGGTAAATTAGAGAATGGATCGAAGAGAGGACTACCTAGTCATTTGGAGGTTGCGGCAGCCGTAAAACTTCACATTTGGCAGTGCCACAACCTCCAAAGATATCAAAGAAAGGGACGCCGCCTACAACTCCAACGTACCGCGAAAACACCAATCGAGTGCATGGACCGGCGCAAAAATGACTCGCTGCAATGTGCACGTCAAGTATAGGCCGATCCTACCAAAAGCCCAATAGCAAATTAGGCCTCCCTGGTATTAGGAGAAACTATCCTCCCGCAAGGCTCTCTTGGTCCCCATCCTCTCGCCGCCTCTCCCACGCAACCGCATCAGTCTCCCTCCTCTCTCCCAACCAGCTATCTCACCAGTGATCAGAGGAGAGGGGACCCGACCCTTTCGTAGATTTAGGTTTGTTCCTTGTTTGTTTAGGGTTTTGTGTTTCATTTATGATGGTATCGATGAGGTGGTGACGATGATGACGCAATGTAATAAGGTCTCTCTGGCCTCTCCTACCTCGACGTCGTTCGTTCTGGCGTCGATGAAGGAGTAGTGAGAGCATGGTCTGTCAAATCATTTGTTGGTTCTCTTCGGACCTTGACGGTTGGTGTGCTTATATTGGGAAGTAGTTGGTTGACTTTTGATGAAGCAGTGATTTTAACCTCTTCTTTTGGTCCATTCTACAGTAAGGTCCGACATCCCAACAATCAGCGAACAGTACTTTCAGCTATGGCTTTTCAGCAAAGCGAACAGGGCCAGCGAAGGCTTGTAAGCTTGCGTTTCTTGGAGCGTTAGTCCAGTCTGGTGGGTACTAGATCTCGTTATCAACGGCTAGTGACTTTTGCAGTCTTTAAAACCTTGTATGGCGAGAGTGTTTGTACGTGTTCCTTTTTTCTTTATTGTCTTTTCAGTGCGATTTTCGACCGACAAACGACGAATGATCTAAGGAAGAAGATGACTGATTGGCCGGTCTTTATGTACTCTTAATTTTAGAGGCCATGTGATGTCTTCTTTTTCATTTTTTTATACTAGCCTATGTTTTTATTAATATATATCAAGGCACTCTTTTAAGTGTATTCGTATAAAAAAATAGGCCTTCCTATTTAGCGAACTGTTGGAGTTAGCTCATCGGTGACATGGGTTATTTTTTTTTTATCTTTTTAATTTAATAGATCTCAATTCATCGTCGTGTTCCTTTTTTTTTCATTTTTCTGTTCTTTGGTCGGTTGTCGTGTAAAACAATCTCTACTGTTTAATAAACGCGTGGAGTCCATTCTTAAAAAAAGGCTCGCTCTCACATGCTTCCGGGAAAATGGGCAAGAAAAATATGATGGGGTTCTTCAATCAACACTAGCGAGTAGCGACAGGGATAGCAGATTAGTAGGGGTGTGCGCCTAGGCGGTGTCGTAGTTTTTCCTGATAAGGACACAGCGCCAGTTGTGTCGTCACTATTTATAGGGCACGCGTGTTTGTATACAATCACGACTAAAACTAGCCGGTAACTCTGCGCGAAGCGCGGGCAAGAAACTACATGATATAAGTAAAATTTTCATGTCGAAGGAAAGCACCAAAGTAACTGTCGAAATGATGCAATATATGCCGCATCATAAGTCTGGAACATGCGGGGATGCCTCTCTCAATTCAAGATGCAGCCTCATCCATATATTGCAGCTGAACAGAGCACCAATAGTAGGTGAGCAGAGCAGCACGGCCGAGAGCCTGAGAGCACTATGTAGTTGCCATAATTTGCAGTCACAATATTGTCGAAGCCTGAAACGTAGTGTGAAGCCAAAAGCCTTGTCAACAACTTGGATATGATGAGTCCCTGATGCTGTGAACACGAAACAGAGCCTTATTGGCAACCGAAAAGTAAAAGAAGTGAATCAGGCCATAAATTGAGCGAGCATGTTTACGTGCCGAAAACTGCTTTACCGTTTTGGGTTCAGTGGCAAGCAATCATATTGCAAAAGTCATGAGTTAATGCAAACAAATTATTGCGACAGAACCACAACAAATGGAGAAAACCCTGCTGCACTTCTGTTTACCTAATACGAGGCCAAGAACAATGAACAACAGTTCGTTGGCCTGAAGAAATGGTTCGTCTGAATGTGAAGAAGCCTAACCTAGTATATTTTGGCAATAGGATATAGGTAATCATGAGCTGCCGAAGGATAATGATGTGTATGCAATCTAAACTAATGGTCATGTACACCTAATACAAATTGGTGGCAAAAACTTGCACATGCAAATTTACTGTGATATTTTTTAGCATTTTCACCAGGATTAGAAAATGCATAACTGAGATAAAATAAAAAGCAAAGAAAAAAGACACCTCCATTGTAACATATTTACTATTCAAATTAACAGATAAATGGAATTTATTTAGGCTGGGAGTTGAGAACACATGTTACTTGGCAACTGAGGTAGGATTGTTTGGGTCTATCACCTTTCTTTTATCATTTTGGCCTTGAGATTATATATCTGCATCATCCAAGATCCTAGGAAGACATCCTTCCTTGTTCATATGCTAGAGCCACAGTAGTAGTCTAGTTGTAGTAGAGCCTGCAACCCAAATAGCTGGAAATTTTAATGATGTGCGCTCCTGAAAAAGAGAAATAAATTTGAAGGGTGTAATTTTTCTGAAGAAAGAAAATAGATAGAAACGCTTGAGAAAACAAATTGGTGTACAATGCTGCTGAAAGCGAGTATAATGAAAAGCACAAAGTGGTATGCTAGCAGTATGATAACTGCCTATAAGGTGGGCAATGAAAGGGATAATTAATAGCACAAAAAAAAACACTGCATAAAGCAAATGAATAAACAACCAATGTGGAATTGGTTGTCTGTAGCAAACCAGATAGTTCTGAAACAGAGATTGCATGAAAGGGATAATTAATAGCATAAAAAAAGAAACACTGCATAAAGCAAATGAATAAAGAACCAATGTGGAATTGGTTGTCTGTAGCAAACCAGGTAGTTCTGAAACAGAGATTGCATGCTGGATGCAGCTTACTGTTGACGGGGCAAAACGGTGCACAAAAGCAAGTACAAAAGATAACCTGCAGTTTTGAGCTTGTGAACCTATTTGACTTTATATGCATAAGGCCAAGATGGAAATCTGATATAACGCCTGAGCCTATAGACTCCATTTTTCAGCTGCAGGAAAACTTTGACTCAAAATTTATAATTTGATAAATTGGTAATGCTGCAGTAGGGGACAAAGATCACTTTATTAAGCACAAATTATGGAGGACAATCGGAATGGCTTCATAAAGCACAATGCTTGCAGAGTAAGGATACGACTACTTAAGTATAGCTTATGTGAAGTAGAGAAAAAAAAAACGTGAATAAGCACTGCCTGCTTTGACTTTAAACACATAAGCTGTGTTCGCTGGACTGAAGAAACCAGCCAGCCGGCTGGTTTCTCCTCACGCGGCACTATTCATCCATCCAGCCAAATAGTGTTTCTCTCTCACAGAACCAGCTAATTTCAGCCAAGATTCTACCAGCCGAACGGGGCCATAATACCATTTTATTATCCTGGTAGACAATGAGTTGGATGAAATGGTCCTAATTGCTAAGCTCGACATACTTATATAATCTTTGAATTCCAGTTTGGTTAAATACCCTACCGTCTGTATTCCAGTCTAAACATCAAACATCGGGAACATAGTCATAGTCAGAAGAAGATTCATGGTGCTACCGAGGCATGAGATATTTATCCAACTTTTCCGTGATATGACTTTTCATGGTCGACTACCTGCCTAGCCTGAGAACATTGATCTGATATATCGTACAAAATTTCGGTATAGACAACATTGTGTGTGCGGTTTTGATACTTGAAGGGGCTCTTTTCAATCAGGACCTGGAAACCTGTTGGGAGGCACTAATACCTGCATGTCAGGACAATTAATTTTTCAATTAATCACCTGTCTGAATCAATAGTTTGGCGTTAAGCACATGTCAGGCGAAAACAACGAAATTTGAGGAACTGAAGTACTGGAATTTAAAAGAGAGCTGCTTACCTGGTGCAGCGGAACTGTAGGTGCATGGATAATTAAAACGAAAATGTACATAATACATAGCAAAATTGGATTGGAAGTTGTGTTACCTATGTAATATCACAGCCTGTGAATGTACTGCCCATAGCACAAATCGACATGAACAAATTGCAACTCAGAACCTGGTGATGGTAGTGCTCAATAGCAGACTGCAATAACGGATGAGAGGAAACATTAGGAATGGAGCCAAGGTAGGCACAACACTCAGAGCGGGTGTGGCTGCTGACCTGGATCAGCGCTGGCATGCCGGGGTTGGGCGCTTCGCTGTTGGGCGCAGGTGAGACGCCGAGTCGAGGCTGGGTCTGCAGCACCACCGAGCGGGGAGGGGTGGGTCTGTACCGGGATTGCTCCCCGTTCCTGCGCTGCCGCACGGCGGCGGCCCGCGCCCAGGCTGCCACGCCGGGGTGGGCGCGTCGCTGTTCCGCGGCGGGGGGCGGCCGCGCCGATGTGTCGTGACGCCACCGTGGGGCAGCGCGGGAGAGGACGACGGGCAGGGCGGGGGACGGCGCTGGCAGGGGCGAGGGGAGGGGAGGTTGCAGAGGATGCGTGGGGGAGGGAGGGCACAACGCTGAGCGGCGGTGCTCGAGGCTTTAGAGGAGAGGCGGCCTTTTTTTTCGTTGTTGCCGGTGGAAGCGAGAAGGTTCGGGAGAGGGCGAGGGTAGCAATGTGGACGGCAGCCGATGGCCGGGTGCCGATCCGACGGTCCTGGTTGGATCACTATTCTGGCAACAGTGGCCAGAGTCAGGGAACTGTTGATGTACAGTAGCTTGTGAGAGGGGGCTTGGTATACAGGATTAAGAGTATGGCCATGTTTAGCTGGCCCGATTTGGCGCTGCCGGAATTCAGTGATACTGTAGCGACACTGTATTGTTTTGTTTGTATTTATTAATAATTATCCAATCGTTGACTAATTAGGCTCAAAATGTTCGTCTCGCAAAGTACAATCAAACTGTGCAATTAGTTTTTGATTTCGTCAACATTTAGTACTCTATGCATGTACCACAAGTTTGATGTGACGGGGAATCTTCTTTTTGCATAGTGCCAAATTCTGAAAAATGGGAAACTAAACATGGCCTATATATGATAGGGAGGTGTTCTTCGTGTGGCACGTATCGAGGAAAGTTTTAGCAGTTTTACCCTTGTTAAAAGAACCATCAAATGCAATTGTGATTCTACGGTCCAAGCTGCATTTCTTTTCCTTCTTTGTTAGTTCTTTTTCTCGCTATATTCACATTCTCATGTTTTATTTTTCATTTTGAAAGAATTTCACATTCTCATATTGACCCTCTTCCTCCTCATGGTCATCCTTGTCTAGCTTGCCTCCAACCGTCTTCAACAATGCTCTCATCATCTTTTAGCTTGGTCGCACGAGCTCATTCTCACCTCTCCGATCCTAAATGAGTCAATTCTTAGAATTGTCTAAGTCAAACTTTTTATGCTTAACCGATAAACAAAAGACCAAAAATATTTATTGCACCAAATTAGCATATTATAAAAATATATGCTATGGTTGGTCTGATTTGGTTGTTGGACTTTGACACAATTAAGTATATTGATTAGGTTTGTAGCATTTATTTTGATTAGTGGTTGATGTGTTAATACCAATTAGGGGCCGTATCAGACATACTGATTAGGGTTATTGTAGACATACTGACTAGGGTCACAACTGGAATAGAGTTTAGGCTTGTAGCATCCATTTTGATTAAGGGGTCAATGCAACCATATTGATTAGGGTCTACATAAGACATATCGATTAAGGCTGTAACTGATATACTTACTAGGGTTGCAACATGCTTGCCGGTGTCGGGGAGAGTAGTGCCTGGAATTAAGCTCAATTTTTGGTGCTCTGATGTATAGGAGATGTGAAAAAATAATGTTTGGAACGAAGGTTATGTTCTCCCACATGTTTCCAAGGAAAAGAAGTAAATCTTACCAATAAAATTAGGGCATTGGACCCCTATTGACATCGCTTCACCCTGAACTACGCTACTTAGAGCATGCCCGATGTAGGCTAACAAAGATGGTGGTCTCAGATAAAAGTTGCTGCCATGTTAGATGGTAAAGACTTGAGGCTATCAATGTTCCTAACGCAGGCTAACACTTCCACTCTTTTATGGTCTGCGAGTGTGTAGCAGGAAAATTGCTTCAGCTTTTGCCCAAAGTAGACTGCCCATGATATGATTATATTTCACAACGCAAGCTACAGCTAGTGCTTCTGCATTTCGTCAAACCAAGCTACAGTTGCTCCTGCAGGCTGCTCTGACGCTCTGCGGAACCACCACTGATGCTGATCTAGACCTTGAGTGCTTCTATAACAGCTAGGACTACTGTACAACATGTCGCGTTGGGGGAGGCCTTAGGCTGCTCCGATCCTCCGTCTAGCTACCTTCTCTTGCCCTTAGGCCTAGGCATTTGGTTCTCACTGAACTGATCTGTTTGGTTCTGCGGTTCCTACAGAAGTTCGGTTCTTAGAAAACAAGAACCGTTCGGTTCTTTTTAGAAACAAGAACCGAGTAAATTTGGCTTCGGTTACTTTGGTTCGGTTCTGGTTATAACCGAAAACATTGAACAATACACACAAGCATGGTGCGGAGCGTCAGAGCTGGGGCGCTGGTGTGGAACGCCAGAGCGGGGACTGGGCAGCAGGTTGTGGCTCGTAGCCTTGCGCCTCCACGTCGAGCCGGTGAGTTTGGGGTTGGACGACCATCGAGCTGCCATGCCTAGGTGGGGAGGGGCTATGCGCTCGCACGGGTGGGGATTGGGGAGGTGGCCGTGCGGGTAGGGATTGGGGAGGGGCTACGCAAGTGGGGAGTCGGGCAGTTGGACTCCTGTGAAATCAAGCTATGGAACTACGTGTAGGGAGGGGCTAGCAGGTGGGGAGTCGGGTAGTCGGTTCCATCCTTCGGTAACTTCAGTCAACCGAAATGTGGAACCGATTTTACCGATTAAACTTTGGTTTCTCAGAACTGCTAACGGAATAGGTAACCGAATTTTTGATTCTCAGATAGTTCGATTCGGTTCTTGGTAAAATTTGCCTAGGGCTACTTGCCTCGTGTACCTCCAACTTCATGCCTTCTGTGGCAGAACCGCCTAATCTAATGCCTCCCAGGAGTACTTGTCTTCCATTAGACACTAAGTACTCAAGGAAGGACACTAAATTACGCAGTTACGTCGAGCACACCTCAAGGGAGAACCCAAAAATCCACATTTTTACACCAGGATCACAAATGAGAGAATAAAGCTTACAATATTCTTATGTCATTTCTTACATCACTTTCCACGTAACATCAGAGTATAATATTTATTATTTATAACAGCGGAATATAACCATGTTATCAGAGTTTCAGCGAAAATAAAATCATTTAATGACAAGTCAAACATTAACATGATAATCCATTATATACATCATAATAGGTTATAAGTTTTTCCATTGTGAAACATTTTGGGTGGAAGTTTCAAATAAACTCTATGTCCGCAACGTTAAGGAAATCCTCGCTGAGTCCACCAGGAGGTTTCCACACCCAAGTGTCAGCTCCACATGTTCCTGTCACCTGCAACAGGGTAGAACAAACCCTAAGTACTCAATTGTACTCCGCAAGACTTACCCATCAGGAGGAAAGAAAAGACTCCAAGGATATGCAAGGCTATCTGGCTTGTGGGTAATTGCATCTGTAGGAAGCATTACTAAGCATGCGTCTTTATATTCAATTTCATTAGCAGTCATCATTGGTTCATTAACTACCATTCTATGTAAGCACCTGTGCTACTTTCAAGCAGGTGGAAAGCAATCAAAACCATTTTTTCATCTTTCATATCCCAGTTCTTACTATGGTGCTAGACTATAGACAAGTTGTACCGGATTATCCGGCGATTTGTGAATCGATGTGCCCAACTGGGTACCCCGAAACACATGTCCCGCTTGTACCCCAGGCACAAGCAGGACCAACCCACCACTCTCCTGTCAAGGGGTCCAGGTCCCCATCTAAACTTGGACTCCAAGCCCCCACACCTGAGTCCCGGACTCAGTGTGGTGCTTAGACCTCCACCATCCCCGCCTCCAATCAGTCGGTCCAAAAAGAGCCGAAACCCATGACAAGAGAGCAACGAGCCTTCCCTGCTCTCATAAACAAGTATGTGCTCAGGATAATAAGTCTATGACCTGACTAGAATCCAATACAACGACCGGTTCTTAACTGACACAGGTGAAACAACTGCAATCTGAGCCTTGCTCGAATGCCTAACCAAGTCTAGATCCAAAATACTATTCTGCCCGGTCTCCAATTATCATTTATACATATTCCATGGGATAGTAATATAATAACAACAATAATATCTTTCCTATCTCTCGCGAGTGATAGGCAATCACTCGACTTCTATCGGAGCCCTGTAGCATAGCAATCTACACGATCCTATCATACTAGTAGTACTCATAGGATAATGATATATATATGCAAGTGGGTTTCATTCAACTCCTTAAACTTAATGGACAAGCATAAATTAAAGTGCAGAATAATAGGGGTTATGCACCAGGGTTTGCCTGGGTAAGATTTACTCAAAGATTAGCACTCCATCGTGGTGACACGATCATCAAAGCACCAGCTTCTCTGCTACTCCGGTCGACTCCACGGTCCATCATTGGCCCTATTATGATATTCGTGGATGCAACGTGGAAACGTAAATAATTACGACAATCGCAACACGGAGGTACGATTCCGCTGCTAAGCTAACGAGCTGGCTCTAACGACAAACATACTACGCTACGTATTCATGTTATTGACAAAGCGCTATTTTACCACAAGTGTTTTAGTTATACCCTTTCAAAGCGTTTCTTTATTTCGTTTAATATATATATTCGAACTAGGGCTCATTAGCTATCCTAGCAAAATAATTATCCTGGAGCTACCAAAAATTTACAGAAAGCACAATAATATTGCGAAGCTACTGTAAAATTTTCAAAGGTAACACTATCATTATTTTGCCACAAAAATTCCTACAAGTTCGTACTTTAATAATATTAGAGCATGTTAAAATATTTAAGGCAACCGTGAAATATTTTAGAACCCTGTGAACCAAATACACTAGCAGGTAGATCATGATTTTAGAAACTAAAAAAATTAGTTTCACAATTTTTGGTCAAATACACAAATTTCTACGAGATTTACAAGTTTGTTTTTTAGTATTTACATCAGAAATGCTTTAGAACGAAAAAGGACCCGCAGCCACCCCTTTCTGGCCTAGCACCAGGTCCGGCCCAAGGCGTGCGCGACAACGCGCGACGCAACGGCCCAGCGATGGCCCAAGGCCGGGAGACCCGCGCTCGCTGCCGATTTTGTAGAAAAGCCCTCGATCTAACAACTTATCGCACATCGTCAAACACACTATTGTAGCAGAGACACACTTCGCAGCTAGCACCCTACAAAATCTTGTCTTAGCAATAGCCATACCCCTAGGCGTGGGCGCGCGACGGCGCGGTGGCCGGCGGCAACCCGCGGTTGCATCGAGCAAACATGACATATTTTGACCCGCCCAAAGGGCCGATCACCACTTACGGTACACACAACGGCGACGGGTAGCGGTGGGATACGGGGAGATGGCCTAAGATACACTGCAGCGGCAGGCGTCGATCTGCGGCAATGGCGTAGTCATCCTAGCGAGCGAGGAGGATGGGGAAGGAAGGGAAGTGGTGCATGAGCATCAGTGCCATACCACAAGTATAGCTGAGGTGTCTGTGAGAAGGGAGAGGCCCTAGAGGAAGTGGGCCATGTGCATGCGGCGATGAAGGCGGCCTCCCGAGTCGGCATGGCTGTGTTAGCCTACCTCCGACGGACCCAAGGCAAGCACCGACACAAGGGGGTCAAGGTATGTCTGTGGCTAACTTGAATCGAACTAAGACTAAGTGTAGGGACTTACCACCACACGTGCTATACCGCGTCAGCGAGATGATCGGTGACGAGTACAACGCCAAATTGGCAATGGCCAAGGCTCATCCAGCTTGAGGAGAACAACACCGTCAAGCCTACTGCCTAAGCCACCCACGATCACGAAGCGTTGCGCTACGGAACCTGATCTGGGCGATTAGGAGGAGAGAAACAGCGGCGGCTCTACATACGGTGCGGAAGGAAAGGTCACCCGAGCGAACCGCGTGACTTAAAACAGGACAAGACCGACCGGGGAAAGCAGCACGCACACGTGAGCACAGTCGAGAGACGGGAAGGTTTGGCGTGGCGTGTATGAATTTGAGCGGCCAGAACCGGATAGAGTTCGCCGCGTTGGCTAGCGAGTAAAGGCGAGGCAACGAGGTGTCCATCATCACGGTGATCGGGACCCGGCGACCACGATGGCGGCGAGTGGTATATGTCCAAGGTCGGACACGATAGGTAGGTCGAGAGGTAGAGCGAAGCGCCACGGAGCCTTGTGACGCTAGTCGTTGCCTCCTCACGCCCTGGCGCCCAACACGGAAACCAGTCACCATCGATGGCGCACACTCACCGTGGCAATAGGGCCAGGACACGCAAGGCCTAGGCAAACGAACGCACATCAACACATGAGCTACCAATGATCGCTTTGCCAACCCACGGCGAAAAGCCCGCAAGCGCCAGCAGCGCCCAGCACAGACGGGCGCACCACCGACCTCCGGTTCGAATCGAGGAACGATGCCACACTTTTTTTTAAAGCGGTTAGAAAACCGCTTACTAAAGCGATGAAGGCTCAACCAACTACACGATCCTAAAGTCGACACCACCAGCCATCCAGCGAAGCAATCATCGAGACTAAAGAGTGACTAGAGAGGGAGAGAGGAGGATGCCAAGGTGGTCATGTCACTTGAGCACTGGATCACGAGCAGAGCACCGGTGACAAGGTTCTAGTGTCTTCTGATCGAAGTTTGGGCAATTTTTAAGAGTTCAAGTTGACCTCCAACTCAACTACGACCTACACCTTGCCCAAGTGCTAAGTTAGAAGCAACCACTGGGGCAAGAACATGGATGTAGTGCTTAACCATTTTTGTTGAAAATCAAATGCCAAAATGGCATTGTCTATCATCGTTATAGACTTAGAAAGGACGAGAGTCCCGCTTGAACTAAACAACCATTAACACCTTTGATTGAATTTTAAAAAGGTCGGAACTTCGTCAATTTCAACTAGACAACATGTCATGACCTAGTCCATACTTCGTACTAACTCGTGGGAACAAAATATTAAATCACTCATTAAGTATTTTGCACATTATAATTCTTGAAAAATGACACTTTCTAATTATAAGCTATGTCACATTTTCATTTACAGCAATCGTTTTTCATGCCGAACATCTAAAACCACTTATCCTATTTTTCTTATTCGAATTTCATAAGCACGTTTACACATTAATTGAACTAACTTGCAATATCCTGTTTGCTTCTCTTCTCATAAAAATGAGACCTACAATTTAATTATCCTTTCTTGGGAGTTTTAAAATTTTTAACACCCAAAAACTTGTTTTGTTAATTTCTTTTAGGGGTTAATCTAAGTACTAAGCAAGATCGTAACACCAGAGGTGTTACAACCAACCCTCCTAAAAAGAATCTCGTCCTGAGATTCGGAGCAAGAATCAGAAGAGGGGAAACACGATTATATTTCATAGATCTGAAATTACACGAAAGATTACACGACGTCGAACGCTAAACTACATAGGGATTTAAAGATACATGGTTAAGAGCAACCTAGTACAACCAAAGCTTAATCCAGAAGTTGAGATAGACGAGGACAATGAAGAAATAGTAAGAAAATGATTATCCAAAACATGGCGTATCTCCAACAGATCTAGAAGCAGGAGACTGAGAAGTCCAACATCGTGAACCTTGAGACCAAACTACCAAAAAGGGGCTTGAACTTCCTTGCCAGAAATACGGATCCCTTCTTCTTTCTAGGTTACGCCATCACCTCTGACTGATGACCTAGTTCTTCGGATGATGACTGGATCTCGTAGCTTGGCTTTGGATGCGAGGGGCATGGGGATGAAGAAGGAGAGCAAGGACCAAGGGCATCTTATAGTGGCGAACGGAGGTAGGGCATAGTGCACCGGAAATAGAGACAACGTGGATGGGAGACACTGACGGTTCATGCTATGGGGATAAAGTTGGCCATGGTGCGCTCCCTGCGCAAGCGGGCGGAGGGAGGATAAAGGAGAGGGGAGGGGATTCGCTCGATGAGGAAGGCATGTCGGTGGACGTGTCCCCAAAAAGAAGAAAAGGAGGGGGAAGGGGGGTCCAGTATGGGGACAATGGCATGGGGTCGAGAGCCGATCGGATGCCTGGAAAAGAAGAAACACACAGTGCACGAGGACGGCTAGTGCGACATTCGGGGTGCTAATGGACCCGACATAGACGGCGTCCGCAGGGCACGCGGCAATAGTGACCGGTGTGCGTAGCGTGGTCTATCAGGACATAGGGCTTGGGACTTGACATCCACTCAAGCCTTTCCAAGCACTCCCTACTACCCGAGGCTAACTTTTTCATTGTTGCTCTTCTTTTTCCTTCCCTTCCTTGTTCACCATATGCGCCAACCTTTTGTATGAACTGAGACCGCGATATACGTGCTTCCTCCAAAACCACGTTCTATTGTTTACTAGATAGAACACTATTTCATCAACCCGTTGTGGACTTCCCGTTTGAACACCTGAATATTTCTAAGAAGAATATTTTATATCAAAAGCGGTACGGCGGTGTAACTTGGCAAAGGTGCTTGGTCAATGACCTCGATACCAGCGCATGCCGAGCAGCGTCACCATGTGGCAGCTGTCCCACAGGGGCCCTCGGTTTCATCATGGCATCATAAGCTATTAACCAGGCAACTACTACCAACTTACACGCAATGAAGGCGGTGGGGTCATAGACCACAGAATCAGAGGAGTATTGCAAGGGAAAATTCGGGCAACAAGGGTTCCTTTCGCAACAAGGGACAAGGAATTCAAACCCAACGATAGATTTGATTTAAAGAGATTCAAGTGTTCTGCTAGGACATCCACAATTAGTCGATACAATGCCTATGTTATTCAATCACGGCTGGTCTGCTGGCATAAAAATGGCAACTTCTCTTGTAACCCACTTAACATTGTCTTTGAAAACCCTAAGCACGTCTAACGAGACTTAAGGGTAGATGGACGCAACAACCACAGCGAAATAAATAAAATGCACATTCCGAATGTCCTTATGCTGGTATAGCATACAGACACTCACTCCCCCATTCTTGACACATTGTTCACCTTCCCTACGATCGGACTACCTCAACAACTACGGACGAAATACAACGAAAAGATTACAATACCGGAGGACAGCGACGAAAAAAACTACTAACTACGGTACATCTCCCCAAGGCAACTAATCTATTTTGCCAGACCACACATCTTCATTCCCGGGCTCGGTGGATTCTTCTACCGCACTGGCTATGGATCTGCCTCCTCTCTTGGTAGTGGCTGAGTGAGAGGAAGCAATGGCTCTACTTCTGACACTTCCGAAGGTGGGGGTGCTGGCGGTACTGCCGCACCGGTTCTCCTTCTTTCTGGTGGGTGGACAGGGATTCCTTCCATGATCAAGGGATCCTGCCTTTCAGCAGCCAGCGTCCTCCGCTTGTCTCTGGTGAGAAGGTAGGCCTCTCCTAACTGAAGGGCATGCCGATCTTCAGCCTCCTTTAGGGCTTCCAACATGGCAGTCTCCCGACTCTCCACGGCTGCCACACTGGCATGCGCTTCGGCAAGCTGCACCTGGAGCATCCTGGAGAAGATCTCAGCTTCCTCGGCTCACCGGAGGCACTTCCTTAGCTTTGAGGCTTGCCGATCATACTGCTATTCTAGAGCAAGCAGGTATGTGGTCAAGTGCACCATGGTTGGTCTGTCTTCTTACGCATCCTGCCCTTGCAAAGCCTCCATGCGAGCCCTCCATGCCTATTGATTCTTTTCCAAAGGTGGGAAGAACCTCATGGGGGTACGAGCAATGAGCTCTTCATAGACCTAGCAAAGGTACCGCAAGGCTTTGCGGGCCACAACTTGATAGGTGTTGATGAAGCAAAACCTGGTTGAGGTCACATTCTAGGCTTCAGTGATGTCGGGAAACTCTTCACTCTTCCCAATGTAGACGGTAACCTCACACCGCTTAGTGCCATGCTTTTCATACTCACGGTCCTCATACTCAAGACGATCTTTGACTTTGAGCTTTTATAGGGTGGCATACAGGATTTTGGGAACACCCTTAGTGTTTAGGAAGTAACTACTAACCTAGACTCCTGCCATCCCTGGCGGTGGTTGCAAGGAAGGACTGAGCGAAAAGCTTGCTCAAAAGAAAAAGCTAGATGAGCTAAAGTGCACCGAGTGGTGGTACCAATGGCTAAGCTAGACCCTGCTTGTAATGGCAAAGCGGTCTGTGGTCCTGGCGCAGTCCACCAAGGTTCCTGCGCGGGCCACTTCAAACGAATCAACTAGATTTTTCCACGCATCCAAGGCGAGCGATGTCGGAGGCCATTAATGACTAGTACGACTACAGGGCAAGGGTCCGACAAGAGTGCAGGAAAGAGTACGGGGAGACGTGGGTCACGGCAGGCGTGAACCACAGGTGAACACAAAGCATGAAGTCACAGTGCAGTAATAACTCTGGAACAAGGACGGGTCAGTCGTGCACAATACGACACGCGTGACACCTATGGATGGCGTATCTGCAAGCAATACGAGCACTACAGTGCACAAACAGGATATGCATGAATGCACATCCTATACGTCCCTCTACTGTTGCCAACATATAGGGCAACCGTTCTTAGATTTTTGGCACATCGTTCTCTCCCTGTAGCTAGTCGATACTATCGGACTATGCTCGGGGTTAGTGTACCTGTAGAAAACTTGATTACGCCTACCTAAGTCAGCAGAGTGCCATCTATCCTGGATACATAATCATAGTAATAGGGCTACTTATATAACATCGCATGCAACGTCCTAACTTTTTGTAAAAATAGGTTGTCAAATTTTAGTTTAGAAAAGGATTTTGAAGCTTTATTTCCTCATTTATGCTCTGATACCACCTGTGGCAGAACCGCCTAATCTAATGCCTCCCAGGAGTACTTGTCTTCCATTAGACACTAAGTACTCCCGTCGAGCACACCCCAATGGAGAACCCGAAAATCCACATTTTTATATCAGGATCACAAATGAGAGAATAAAGCTTACAATATTCTTAAGTCATTTCTTACATCACTTTCCACGCAACATCAGAGTATAATATTTATTATTTATAACAGTGGAATATAACCATGTTATTAGAGTTTCAGCGGAAATAAAATCATTTAATGACAAGTCAAACATTAACATGATGATCCGTTATATACATCATAACAGGTTATAAGTTTTTCTATTGTAAAACATTTTGGGTGGAAGTTTCAAATAAACTCTATGTCCGCAACGTTAAGAAAATCCTCGCTGAGCCCACCAGGAGGTTTCCACACCCAAGTGTCAGCTCCACATGTTCCTGTCACCTGCCACAGGGTAGAACAAACCCTGAGTACTCAATTGTACTCCGCAAGACTTACCCGTCAGGAGGAAAGAAAAGACTCCAAGGATATCAAAGGCTATTTGGCTTGTGGGTTGTTGCATTTGCAGGAAGCATTACTAAGCATGCGTCTTTATATTCAATTTCATTAGCAGTCATCATTAGTTCATTAACTACCATTCTATGCAAGCACCTATGCTACTTTCAAGCAGGTGGTAAGCAATCAAAACCATTTTTTCATCTTTCATATCTCAGTTCTTACTACGGTGCTAGACTGTAGACAAGTCGTACCGGATTACCCGGCGATTCGCAAATCAATGTGCCCAGCTGGGTACCCCGAAACACTCGTCTCGCTTGTACCCTAGGCACAAGCAGGACCAACCCACCACTCTCCTGTCAAGGGGTCTAGGTCCCCGTCCAAACTTGGACTCCAATCCCCCACACCTGAGTCTCGGACTCAGTGTGATGCTTAACGATATAGGCGAAACAAGTGCAATCCGAGCCTTGCTCGAATGCCTAACCAAGTCCAGATCTAAAATACCATTCCGTCCAGTCCCCAATTATCATTTATATATATTCCATGGGATAGTAATATAATAACAACAATAATATCTTTTCTATCTCTCACGGGTGATAGGCAATCACTCGACTTCTACTGCAGTCCTATAGCATAGCAATCTACACGATCCTATCATACTAGTAGTACTCATAGGATAATGATATATATATGCAAGTGGGTTTCATTCAACTCCTTAAACTTAATGCACAAGCATAAATTAAAGTGCAAAATAATAGAGGTTATGCACCGGAGTTTACTTGGATAAGATTTACTCAAAGATTAGCACTCCATCATAGTGACACGATCACCAAAGCACCAGCTTCTCTGCTACTCCGATCGACTCCACGGTCCATCGTTGGCCCTATTATGATATTCGCGGATGCAACGTGGAAACGTAAATAATCACGACAATCGCAACACGGAGGTTCGATTCCGCTGCTAAGCTAACGAGCTGGCTCTAACGACTAACGTACTACGCTACGTATTCATGTTATTGACAAAGCGCTATTTTACCACAAGTGTTTTAGTTATACCCTTTCAAAGCGTTTCTTTATTTCGTTTAATATATATATTCGAACTAGGGCTCATTAGCTATCCTAGCAAAATAATTATTCTGGAGCTACCAAAAATTTACAGAAAGCACAATAATATTGCGAAGCTACTGTAAAATTATCAAAGGTAACACTATCATTATTTTACCACAAAAATTCCTACAAGTTCGTACTTTAATAATATTAGAGCATGTTAAAATATTTAAGGCAACCGTGAAATATTTTAGAACCCTATGAACCAAATACACTAGCAGGTAGATCATGATTTTAGAAACTAAAAAAATTAGTTTCATAATTTTTTGTCAAATACACAAATTTCTACGAGATTTACAAGTTTGTTTTTTAGTATTTACATCAGAAATGCTTTAGAACGAAAAAGGACCCGCAGCCACCCCTTTCTGGCCTAGCAGCCAGGTCCGGCCCAAGGCGTGCGCGACAACGCGCGACGCAACGGCCCAGCGACGGCCCAAGGCCGGGAGACCCGCGCTCGCTGACGATTTTGTAGAAAAGCCCTCGATCTAACAACTTATCGCACATCGTCAAACACACTATTGTAGCAGAGACACACTTCGCAGCTAGCACCCTACAAAATCTTGTCTTAGCAACAGCCATACCACTAGGCGTGGGCGCGCGACGGCGCGGCGGCCGGCGGCAACCTGCGGTTGCATCGAGCAAATAGGACATATTTCGACCCGCCCAAAGGGCCGATCACCACTTACGGTACACACAACGGCGATGGGTAGCGGTGGGATACGGGGAGATGCCCTAAGATATGCTGCAGCGGCAGGCATCGATCCGCGGCAATGGCACAGTCATCCTAGCGAGTGAGGAGGATGGGGAAGGAAGGGAAGTGGTGCGCGGGCATCAGTGCCATACCACGAGTATAGCCGAGGTGTCGGTAAGGAGGGAGAGGCCCTGGAGGAAGTTGGCCACGGGCACGCGGCGACGAAGGCGGCCTCCCGAGTCGTCATGGCCACGTCAGCCTGCCTCCGACGGACCCAAGGCAAGCACCGACACAAGGGGGTCAAGGTACGTCGGTGGCTAACTTGAATCGAACTAAGACTAAGTGTAGGGACTTACCACCACACGTGCTATACCGCGTCAGCGAGATGACCGGTGACGAGTACAACGCCAAATTGGCAATGGCCAAGGCTCGTCCAGCTTGAGGAGAACAACACCGTCAAGCCTACTGCCTAAGCCACCCACGATCATGAAGCGTTGCGCTACGGAACCTGATCTGGGCGATTAGGAGGAGAGAAAGAGCGGCGGCTCTACATACGGTGCGGAAGGAAAGGTCACCCGAGCGAACCGCGTGACTTAAAACAGGACAAGACCGACCGGGGAAAGCAGCACGAACACGTGAGCACAGTCGGGAGACGGGAAGGTTTGGCGTGGCGTGTATGAATTTGAGCGGCCAGAACCGGATAGAGTTCGCCGCCGTTGGCTAGCGAGTAAAGGCGAGGCAGCGAGGTGTCCATCATCACGGTGACTGGGACCCGATGACCACGACATGGCGGCAGTGGTATATGTCCAAGGCTGGACACGATAGGTAGGTCGAGAGGTAGAGCGAGCGCCACGGGAGCCTTGTGACGCCGGCCGTTGCCTCCTCACGCCCCGGCGCCCAACACGGAAACCAGTCACCATCGATGGCGCACACTCACCGTGGCAATAGGGCCAGGACACGCAAGGCCTAGGCAGCAACGCACCGGCCAGCACATGAGCTGCCAATGATCGCTGCCCAGCCACGGCGAAAGCCCCGCACCCGCAGCGCCCCCGCGCGCACGGCGACCCTGACCTCCGGTTCTGAACTGAGGAACGATGCCACACACTCTTTTTAAAGCGGTTAGAAAACCGCTTACTAAAGCGATGAAGGCTCAACCAACTACACGATCCTAAAGTCGACACCACCAGCCATCCAGCGAAGCAATCATCGAGACTAAAGAGTGACTAGAGAGGGAGAGAGGAGGATGCCAAGGTGGTCATGTCACTTGAGCACTGGATCACGAGCAGAGCACCGGTGACAAGGTTCTAGTGTCTTCTGATCGAAGTTTGGGCAATTTTTAAGAGTTCAAGTTGACCTCCAACTCAACTACGACCTACACCTTGCCCAAGTGCTAAGTTAGAAGCAACCACTGGGGCAAGAACATGGATGTAGTGCTTAACCATTTTTGTTGAAAATCAAATGCCAAAATGGCATTGTCTATCATCGTTATAGACTTAGAAAGGACGAGAGTCCCGCTTGAACTAAACAACCATTAACACCTTTGATTGAATTTTAAAAAGGTCGGAACTTCGTCAATTTCAACTAGACAACATGTCATGACCTAGTCCATACTTCGTACTAACTCGTGGGAACAAAATATTAAATCACTCATTAAGTATTTTGCACATTATAGTTCTTCAAAAATGACACTTTCTAATTATAAGCTATGTCACATTTTCATTTACAACAATCGTTTTTCATGCCGAACATCTAAAACCACTTATCCTATTTTTCTTATTCGAATTTCATAAGCACGTTTACACATTAATTGAACTAACTTGCAATATCCTGTTTGCTTCTCTTCTCATAAAAATGAGACCTACAATTTAATTATCTTTTCTTGGAAGTTTAAAAAATTTTAACACTCGAAAACTTGTTTTGTTAATTTCTTTTAGGGGTTAATCTAAGTACTAAGCAAGATCGTAACACCAGAGGTGTTACACCTTCGCCGCTGGCAGAGTTGCCTGTCGGAGGCCTGGCGGGTAGTGAGGACCACAGTAGTGGGGCATCTCGCTTTTCCCCTCTCTTAACCTCGTATCCCTCATCTCTAGTTTGCTCTAGTGACATCATTCGTGCTCTAGTGTGTAGTGCCAATTGGTTTAGTTGTGCTAATAAGCGACTTTAGTTCGGTTAAAGTCTTAGTATTGAATTGAAGTCATTCTGAGGATTGTGTGGCCCCTCTAGCCCTGTGGTTTTTGGGCTAGAAGGTTTCCACTCAAAAAATTTATCTTGCACTTTGTTTGTATTTTCTGGTTTCAATAAAACTTGTGGTAAAACTTTTGCCCTAAAAAAACTTGGCTAGCACATTCTTTGCAATAAACTTGTGGTAAAACCTTTAGTGTCCTTTGTGAAAAAAACTAAGGGTCTCTTTGGATTGCAGGATTCTTTTCCGTTTCCTACGTTTTTTGTGAAAATAAACTAATTTCTGTGAAATTCCTTCATAATTCATGCAAAATTCGTGCGTTTTGATGGGGCCCTAAGGCATTATACATTCATCGGACCATGGATATGGGTAGTTGCCTTCAATTAAGCATCAGTCTCTCAACCAGTAATAAGTGAGATACATCTCATCAGTAACTAGAAAGGCAATTAACTTTTCACAAGCGCGCCTTGGAAGTGTAGTTCCTTGCATGATTTGCATCTACTACGTAGTACATACATATGCTGTACATGCAGATGAAGACATCGATTAGCCTAACCCCATGCATCCAAGTGTTGGGAGGTAGCTCATCATCATCTCAGGGGAGCGCCCTGAGCACGACCTGCGCACCGTGCTCCGGCTGCAGCATGCCGTGAGGAAACGGCGCGTGCGTGTAGGCCGGCGAGAGCTGGAACGCGAGGCGCTGCAGGATCATGGAGAGCCCCATCTTGGCCTCAAGCAGCGCGAAGCTCTGGCCGATGCAGGTGCGCGGTCCCCAGCCGAACGGGAAGAACGCCGGCGCGTCCCTGGACGCCTTGGAGATCCCCTCGGCAAACCTCTGCGGCCTGAACTCGCTTGCGTCGGGACCCCACACGTCCTTGTCGTGGTGGATGTACAGCAGCGGCAGCATCAGCATCACGCCTGCCGGGTACCTGACGCCGCCGAGCTCCATCGGCTTGTACGTCTGCCGTTGGACCGCCGTCAGCGGCGTGTACAGACGCAGTACCTCGTACAGCACCATTGTCACCTGCATCACAATTACACAAGTCACTCATACGCCCCAACATAAAGACCGGTTAGAATGTGCCGCCGATCGGTCGGTGAATATATCAGCCTGCACTGCTTACGATTCTGAGGCGACTGAGGCCATCGTAGTCCGGCGTCTTGTCACCGAAGACGTGGAGCACCTCCTCCCTGGCCCGGTCCTGCCACTCCGGGTGCATGGAGACCACGATCATGGTCCAGGTGAGCAGCACGGAGGTGGTCTCCATGCCGGCGAAGTAGAACAGCTTGCACTCCCCGATGACGTCGTCGGTGGTGATGCCGGCCTTGGAGTTGCCGTCACCCCTGCAGTGCTCCATGTTGGACTCCAGAAGCAGGCCAAGGAGATCTTCGCTTGCCGCGCTGCCGGTTCCCAGCGCGTTCTCTCTCTTGGCGATGATGCCCTTGAGGAGCGCTTCGATCTCTGAGGCGATCTGCTTCATCCTTCGGTTGGTTTTTGTAGGCAGGTACCTGCGCGCGAAACGCTTTTAATTTAGCACTAAGCATGGTGCGAGCAATGATGCGAATTGAATTTCCCATCTTGAACTGGGAAGCAGCCAATCAGGAGACCAGGAGTTGGAAAGAAGAGCTCACAAGTATCCAGGGATGTGAAGCTTGTGCATGGCCTGAACAACGAGCTGAACCTGCTCCCCCTGAAGCTGGAAGATCCTCCTGCCTTCCAGGTAGCTGCTGCCGAATGCGGCGCGAGAGATGACATCCCCTGTCAGGTTCTGCATCTCAGGCCACACGTCCACCTCGCACGGCTGTCCATCTGCAACTAGGCCTTCCCACCTCTTCACCAAATCCGTGCAGCACTGGGCGAAAGCAGGTAACATCCGCTGGAAATAGAAGGTAGAAAATTATCAACGCATGCATTTTACATCCTGTATATATGTAGTTGTAATGTAATCTTGGCGTCGTTAAGGTAACACTGCATTGGCAAATGTTCATGTGAGCAGCAATTTCACCTTGAGTTTCTCGAGATGGAACGCGGGGTTGATGATCCTGCGGTGCTTGGCCCATTTCTCGCCCTCGTGGCTGCCCAGGCCGTTGTGCAGCATCCTCTGAAGCCTACCGAACTTGAGCTTCTCGTAGTGGCCGAACTTGTTGGACAGGACCTCTCGCACCAGCTCAGGCTTGGTGATGGTCACCCTTGGCACCGGCCCGAACCAGGTGATCGACGTCTTGCCTGTCATTGTCAGCCACGCATTTTCAGTCATATCCTTGTTAGTGGGTGGCTTGTTGGTGGTGTATGTGCCACTATTTCGTTTTCTGGCTGAGGACAGCTGTTGCAGATAAAGTACGATCGAAAACAACCGACAGCAACCAGTGAAGGAAGAATGGCAGGACGACATGATGGAAGTCTGGTCATCATCAGAACAAGAGGATCACACACATTATCGTTGGAATTATTAGGGCCTGTTTGGCGCAGCATAAGCTGTTGTGAGCTGTTTTTTTTTTGTCAAACATTATTTTTAGAACAGCTTCATGGATAAAGTTGTTTTTCTTCTCCCCTCGTAAAGGGATGAGTTGGGATAAAGCTAAAAAAGTAGCTTTTCCCAGCTTTATCTGACACAAGTGGGCCCCAGTCTTTGTACGTCTTCGATTTGTCCTCAGAGCAGGTTGCGTGGAGTGCGGAGAAGAGGTTGAGCGCAGGCGCCGCCGCCGCGCTAGGCGCGAGTTGTAACACCCTCGGTGTTACGCCTTAAATCACTTACTAAAACATGTCATAAGCATCATGTCTAAATGTTATTGCATGTGATAATATGAACAAGTAAGGCATTGTAATTCAAACGAAAAGTCATTTCGCGACTGAGGGAATTAGCAAGTAAGGATATTCACGAATTTTTATTGAACAAGAACACTATAGAACATGTAGGTGACGCTGAAATAAAGTTGGGAGTGCAAACTTTGTAGAGGGAGATGAAATACTTGCTATTGAAAAACGATATGGCTAAGTGGTATTTCTAATAGCTTAGAAATGCAAGCTGAAATAGAGTTGATTCAAGACTTAGAGAAAATTTCACGTTGGGAACAGCTTGACATAACCATGTTTGTCAATTTATTTAGGAGAATTGGGTTAGGGAGTGAAGGGGTGCTTTAGCTCGGTTTAGTAGACCTATGTGCCAACTTGGGGGTCGAAGAGGTGGTTTGGAGGTTGGAGTAACGGTTTAGGAATTTTTCGTGCTTTAAAAACTGTGCATGCATTATTCCCGGCCGCTGCCTCTTTCTGAGTGCGGTCACCGGGCCGGGCGAGCTCAACGTCGAGGCCCTGGCGCACCTGGCGCGCGCACTCGAGCTGCCACGCATGGCTGGTCGTCGCTGCTGCTGCCCCCATGCCAGCTGCCGCACCCATGTGTCCCTGCGCCCATTGCCCCAACGTCGCGGCGCCGGTGCGTAGGCGCGCGTGCACCCTACGCGTGGCAGCCTGTTGCACGCCCGTCGCTGCCTCTGCTGCCACTGCCGTCGCATCCCCTTGCTACGCACTGCCCTGCACCGCACCACATGCTTCCGCACGCTGCGCTGCTGCGCGCCAATCGCTGTGCCATGGCCCCGCACAGCGCTGTGTTTCTGGCTCGCTTAGGCTTCGCACGCGCGCAGCCGAGCCATCGTTGCCTCGTCATTAATGGCGTTGAGGCACGCGGGCCGCACCGGCCGTGGGGGTGTGCCCGTTGGCTTGTCCTTGGCCGTGGGTTGTTCCCATCGCGCCATCAGCGTCACACTAAGCCACGCTGAGTCACGGCCGCGTGCCCACTATCGTCCGTTCCCTCTCTACCCACACCCCTGCCCCACCGTCCTTGCGCCATTCCTGTGTGCCTGGGGCGAGACATCGCGTCCCACCATTCATTGCGCCACTGCTTCGCCACCACACCCTCTTCGGCCGCCCACCCGCTTTGATTGTGGCTTAGTCGAGCCCCAATTTGGAGCGGCGCCCGCCACCGCGCTGTTAATACCCATCCCCCCGTGTTATGGTCAGCCACCGCACTGAGCCCCCGGTAAAATTGACTGCACCTTTAGCTCCGCCCTGAGCCTCTTTGCGCCGTGTGCACGCTAGCCGCAGCCCTGGGCTGTCTCCTCGCCGTGGACGTGGTTGTGCCATTGCGGCCGCCGGTCACCCCCACCGTGCGCACGTGGCCAGCTTCGCTTAGGTTGGCTCTGGCCGAGCTAGCACCCCGAATAAGTCTCAAGGGAGTCGTCATTGCTCGCCTACCCCCCGATCGCCTTGTGGTTGCGGCGGCTCACTGGAACGCCTTTGTCGTTGCCGTAGGATCCACGCCGGCGTGGCTAGGCCATGCTACGACGTCCTGGCCCTTGTTTTCACCGCCCATAGATTTGCGTCGGCGTCTAGGTGAGCACCGGTCCCTTAGATAGGGCGGGGAAGGTACTGGTTGGCCGACGGGGGTCGCCAGTGCCATCGACCGCCGCGCTGGCGTGTGCAGCAGGGCGAGGACCTCTCCGTTGCGAAGGAGAGAAGGAGCAAGGGTTTTGTTGCAAAGTCATAGTCTGTTGAAATAGTGCACATAGTGTTAGTAGTATTATCGAAGAACATGAGGGCGTTTTTGCAAGTTGGTCGGCGCACGCGCGGGCTCCCCCTTCGTGGGCCATTTGCGTGCATGGGCCGCGCCTTGCGTGGGCCAAGTTGGGCCGTGGGGAGGGAATCGTTTTCCATTTTAAGGATTAGAAATAGCTTATTATTTTATGTTGTAAGTAGAACTTTGGAAAAAGCATATCAATTCGAGCAGGTGTCCAAAAATTGTGAAACTAATTTTGTTAGGTTCCTAAAATTGTGCTCTATCTGTTAGTGAATTTAGTTCATATATATATTTGTTGATACCAGTGGCTATTAAATCATTTGCGAGTGTTTAGTATTGTTTATATTAGTATTTGTAGGGATTTTTGTGGCAAATTGGTAATAGCTTTGACCATGAAATTTTTACAGTACATTCATTATATTATTATGTGCTCACTGTAATTTTTGTAGCCTTAGAATAGGTTGAGAAATATGGTAGCTCAGTACTCCTTGTTGTAGTATATAGGGAATCGTTAATAAGAGTAAGAATATATTTTAGTTGCTAAGTAGCACTTGTAGGTGAAACCCTACTGGTTTGAGGGGAATGATGATTAGCTCGGTATCTTAGTCATTAGAGCTAGCTTAGTGGCTTAGTAGATGTATTCTTATTTTAAGAACTGCTGTTGTCTTAATTTTGAGTGTTGCATCGTCATTGCATGCATGTAGAGAACGAGTTGGTGGAGTTCGTGACCGCAGGCGAGCAGGAGTACGAGGAGGTGATTGAAGAGTTCGAGGAGGAGATCCTCGTGTAGGAGGTCCCGAAGCCGCCACTAACTAACTGAGCTGACACCGCGCCTGCCCAAGGCAAGCCCCAGTGCATAACCCTTATTTTGAATAAGCACTGAATATATATGTGTGATGTGCATTTACGTTACAGACATTTTATGGAAACTACATGCATAGATAACCTACCTATGTGTCCTACTAGCATAGGTCGAGTAGTTGCTATGCTTAGGCTATCGGTAGCGTGAGTAACCTGTCGTTACTCACAATAGGTGATTATTATTATCACTCATGATAAAATGGTGAAAGGAAATGGAGACCGGGCAGGGATATGGTATGGGTATTGGTGGGTGTAAGGGGTTGTGTCCCGCGACCAACGGGAAATAGATTGGTTATACTATTTTCCCTGTCCGTGTCGGTTAAGGACCGGCCGTTGCATTGGATTCTAGTCAGGTCATAGACTTATTATCCTGAGCACATACCTGTTTATGGGAGCAGGGAAGGCTCATTGCTCTCTTGTCGTGGGTTCTGGCTCTTTTTGGACTGACGGATTGGAGGTGGGGATGGTGGAGGTCTAAGCACCACACTGAGTCCGGCACTCAGGTGTGGGGGCTTGGAGTCCATGTTTGGACGGGAACCTGGACTCCTTGACAGGAGAGTGATGGGTTGGTCCTGCTTGTGCCTGGGGTACAATCGGGGCATGTGTTTTGGGGTACCCAGCTGGGCACATTGATTCATGAATCGTTGGGTAATCCGATATGACTTGCCTACGATCTAGCACCATAGAAAGAACTAGAAGATGAAAGGTGGTGAAAATGATCTGATTGCTCAACTCTTGCTTGAAAGTAGAACATGTGCTTACATAGAATGGTTAGCTAATGAACTAATCATGACTACTAATAAAACACGTACATAAGGATTCACTACTAGTATTGCTTTTTGCAAAAAGGAAACCCAACAAACCATAAAGCTTATCATATCTTTTGGAGTCGGGAAATTATTCCCACTAGGTGGTTAAGTCTTGCGAGTACATTGTGTACTCAGGGTTTATTTACCCCTATTGCAGGTGCAGCTTGAAGAGTAGCTGTTGGGTGGAGGATTCTTCTGGTGGGCACAGACGGATCCTTGTATTCTACCATTAGATGGTTATTGTAATTCCGTTGTTTAAATTCCACACTCTGTACTTAGTATTGTAATAATGTATTTTTAAGAACTCATTGTATGAAATGGACTAAGTATTGTAAACTCGTTCTCATTATTGGATCCTAGAGGAAAAACATGGATTATTCGAGTTCTTCCTTGGGGTGAGCTCGATGGAACCGTCCGATGCAGCTTGTTTACGGGGTGCTTAGTGTCTGGTGGAAGATGGACGCCTCCGGAAGCATGCTATTTCGGTCGGTTCTGCCACAGGTGGTATCAGAGCCAATAATGAGTCTACAAGTTTCATAACTCTTTTCAAAACCTAAAATTTGACCAACAAAAGTTTTGCGAAAAGTAGGATGTGATAAAATTATGTAAATAAGTATAAGCCCTAGCAATATGGTCTATCTAGGATAGCGGCACTGGTTTTATCTAATCAATTTTCTGCAGGTACACTAACCTACGCTGCGTAAGAATCATTTAGCAAGCGGAAAGTGAGTGTGCGATGTGCCGAAAATTTTGCGAATGCCGCTATATTCTGGCTTGAGTGAACGGGTAGGCCGATGCATGCATCATGAAAAGAGAATCTTGCTAAAACTAAACTCCCCCACATGTATAAATTGGATTAGTGATTTGATAGGATAACCTAAAAGAATGCTTTAAGAAAAGTCTTATCATTTCTCTAATCTCTTGTTCTAATCTGGAGGGTTGTTCCTAATGGTTGGTTCTTATCTATTTATAGATGAACTTGAGGTCTGGTCGTGGGAGTACCAGCGCTGGGGCGGATCCGGGCGATAATGGTCGCGGTGAGGGCATTGGCAACACCAACGGGGAGAGTCATGAGGCCCCACTTCTAGCTCCTCCTCCGCCACTGCCACCTCCGATGACCCATGTGGAGATGTTGGCTGCTCGGCGTGAGTCAGCCCGTGCCTTGGAGATGCTTGCCTTAGCCATTGGTGGCTTTGCCTGTGGAGGCCCTGGTGGCAATGGTGGGAATGGGGGTGGTGCCCGCAATCTCAAGGGGCCCTGCTCTTACCAGGATTTCTTGAAGACGCACCCACCCATGTTCACGCCGACTGCCGAGCCTCTGGATGCGGAGCATTGGCTTCGTATTTTAGAGTAGAAGTTTTAGCTGCTCACTGTAACTGAGGAGTAGAAGGTGCGCTTTGCAGCGTAGAAGCTGTTGGGTTCTGCCAGTGCATGGTGGGACACGTTCAATGCCATGTAGCCGGTGGATCACCGTGTGACTTGGTAGGAGTTTATCGCTGCTTTCAGAGAGTACTACATTCCTGCTGGTGTGCTGAATAGGAAGTTGACTGAGTTCCTGGATTTGAAGCAAGGGAGCGTGTCTGTGATGGATTATGTGAATAAGTTCAACCATCTGTCACAGTATGCTGGGATCCACGTCGATACTGATGAGAAGAAGAGGGACTGTTTCTATCGTGGTCTCTCTTACAGTCTACAGAAGGAGCTGTACACAGGGAACTATCAGACTTTTGGTGCTATGATGAATGCTGCTATTGCCATGGAGGGACTTCAGCATGACTCTCAAGCTGAGTGGAAGAGCAAGTGGGTGATTACTAGGTCTTCCAATCACCCTCAGGCTCAGAAGGTGTAGGTTGTTAGGCGAGTGCCCTATCAGTCTTTGGGTGGGCAATCATTCTGCCAGCCTGAGCAGACCTACCAGGCACCTCCCGCTCAGTACCGTGCACCTACTCAGCAGGTGCAACAACAGCCTCAGGGACAGCGGGTTCCACCTCGTCAGGGGCAGGGGAACAAGCCTAGTGCTTGTTTCAAGTGTGGCAAGGAAGGCCACTATGCTCGGGAGTGTCCACAGAACCAGCCTATGTAGGCTTCCCAGCCTTCAGCCAACTCCCGTTTGATCAAGCGGACGATTATCAAGAAGAAGGTGCCCGTAAGCCGCTCTAGGCAAGTCAACTTCACTAAGGCTGAGGAGATCTTGCAGAATGATCCTGTGATGGCTGGTATGTTTACCATTGATTCCCACCCAACATATGTGTTGTTTGATTCTAGTGCATCACATTCATTCATGAGCATGGGGTTTGCACAGAGGCATAATATATCTCTTATGGCTATTCCTATTGCCTATAGAATCAGTACCCCGGATGCACAGTTGTGCGTTAACACTCTGATGGACACAGTCAGATTAGTGCTAGCCACTCACACTTACCGCCTCTAGTTCATGGTGCTACCTAGGTAAGACATAGATGCAATTCTGGGCATGAACTGGTTGCATGTTTATGGGGTAGTCTTAGACCATAAGCAGAGAGTTGTTGAGTTACGGCTTCCTTCTTCCGAGGATAGGATGTCTCTTCTTATGCCCTCAGATCTAGCCTTACCAGTTGCTGCTCATGTTGAAGCTTCCCCTGATCTTGCCTCTATTCCTGTGGTCTATGAGTTCCCGGATGTCTTTCCTGAAGATCTACCTGGTTTGCCACCGGATAGAGAGGTGGAGTTTTCCATTGAGTAAGAACCTAGCACTACTCCTATTTCACGGTGTCCCTACCGCATGGCTCCTAAAGAACTAGCAGAAATGAAGAAGTAGTTAGAGGAATTATTGGAGAAGGGATTTATCCGTCCTAGCTCTTCACCATGGGGTTGCCCAGCTATTTTTATGAAGAAGAAGGACGGTACTCTACATATGTGTGTAGATTACTACCCTCTCAATGCGGTAACCATTAAGAACAAGTATCCTTTACCTCGTATTGATACTTTGTTCAATTAGTTGGCTAGTGCCAAGGTGTTTTCAAGGATTGATCTTCGTTCTGGGTATCATCAAATTAAGATCTGGCCACAAGATATACCAAAGATAACTTTCTCTACTAGGTATGGGTTGTATGAATACCTAGTCATGTCCTTTGGTCTCACCAATGCTCCTGCATTCTTCATGTATCTCATGAATTTAGTCTTTATGCCGGAGTTGGATAAGTTTGTAGTGGTGTTCATTGATGATATTTTGATATACTCCAAGAACAAGGAAGAGCATGCCCAACATCTTCGGAAAGTACTGACTCGATTAAGGGAACTCAAGCTGTATGCAAATTCAACAAGTGTGAGTTTTGGTTAGATCGAGTGTAGTTTTTGGGACATGTTCTGACACTTGAAGGTATCTCTATAGACCCAAGCAAGATGCAAGATGTGTTAAATTGGAAGTCTCTGAAGTTAGTGCATCAGATCCATCAGTTCCTTGGTCTTGCTGGTTATTATCAGTGCTTCATTCCTGACTTCTCCAAAATAGCTCTACCAATGACCAAGTTGCTCCAGAAAGATGTCAAGTTTGTATGGAGTCCGGCTTGTGAAGGAGCTTTCCAAGCCCTGAAGGTATTTCTTACCTCTGCTCCTATTCTTGCCCAACCAGATATTGACAGGCCATTTGATGTGTATTGTGATGCCTCAAGGACTGGATTGGGATACATGCTTATGTAGGATGGACGTGTGATAGCTTATGCTTCACGCCAGCTGAAAAAGCACAAGGTGAATTATCCCAGCCATGATTTAGAGCTGGCTGCTGTGGTGCACGCTCTAAAAATTTGGAGGCATTATTTGTTGAGAAATAAAGTGCATATTTATACGGATCACAAGAGCCTCAAATATATTTTCACTTAGTCCAAGCTGAACATGAGGCAACGGAGATGGCTGGAGCTAATCAAGGATTACAATTTAGAAGTTCATTATCATCCAGGAAAAGCTAATGTGGTAGCTGATGCTTTGAGCCGGAAGTCGTATCAAGTTGAAGAAGCACCCTTGTTTCTCAACCATGCTGAGGTGCTAGCCCATATTGCTCTAGTCTTGGATTTACTTGAGCAAATTATTATAGAGCAAAGGCATGATGTTTTAGAAATCCCGCATATCAAGAAGTTAATTGCTGAGGGCGTGTTCCTCATTTTAGGGTTGATAATCAAGGTGTAGTGAGGTTCAAGAACAGATTGGTTGTTCCATCAAGTGAGGAGCTTAGAAGAAAAAAATTGGATGAAACTCACAACTCCAAGTTGTCCATCCATCCAGGAAGTAATAAGATGTACCATGATTTGCGCCACTTGTATTGGTGGTCAAATATGAAGCAGGATATCACCAAGTACGTCATGGAATGCGACACTTGTGGAAGAGTTAAGGCAGACCATATGCGTACACCAGGATTTTTGCAGCCCTTGCCTATCCCTATTTGGAAATGGGAGGATATTTCCATGGACTTTGTTGTGGGGTTGCCCCACACGGCAAAGGGGTATGGCTCTATTTGGGTCATTGTGGATCGCCTTACTAAGTCCACTCATTTTCTCCCGGTAGATACCAGATATTCAGCCAAGAAGTATGCCAAGTTGTATTTTGACCGGATTGTGATCCTGCATGGAGTTCCCCTTACTACCGTCTCTGATAGAGGGTCAGTCTTTGTCTCTCACTTTTGGGAGCAACTCTAGGAATGTCTTGCTACTAGTCTCCTCAGAAGTTTAGCTTATCATCCGCAAACTGGCGGTCAGACAGAAAGAGTCAATCAGGTACTTGAGGATATGTTGAGGGCTTGTGCCATTTCTTTTCCTGAAAAGTGGGACGAATCCTTGACTCTAGCTGAGCTTTCTTCTAACAATAGCTGTCAAGAAAGCATTCGTATGGCACCTTTTGAGGCCTTGTATGGTAAGAAATGTAGAACACCTTTTAGCTGGGTTGAGGTGGGTGATCGTAGATATTTTGGGCCTAATTTTATCAAAGAAGCTTGAGAGCAAGTCAGTATTGTTTAGAGCCATTTGAAGGTAGCTCAAAGTCGTCAGAAAACTTACGCGGACAAGCGAAGAAGGCCCTTGCAATTTGAAGTTGGTGATCATGTGTATCTTAAGGTATCTCCCATGAGAGGTGTACATCGATTTGGTGTCCGTGTGAAGCTAGCCCCTCGCTATATTGGACCTTATAAGATTTTGGCCCGGTGTGGTTCTACTGCATACCGTATCTAGCTTCTGGATATTTTATCAGCAGTACATAATGTCTTCCATGTTTCCTAGTTAAAGAAATGTTTATGGGTCCCCGATGAAGTGGTGGAAATGGAAGGACTTCCTCTCCAGCCTGACTTGTCTTATATTGAGCATCCTATCAAGATCTTAGATGAAAAAGAAAGAGTGACTAGAAACAGTGTGGTGACGTTTTATAAAGTTCAGTGGCAAAATCATTTGGAGGACAAAGCAACGTGGGAGCAAGAAAGCTATATCTTGAAGCATTATCCCCACCTTCTTTCTAAAACATGTCATAAGCATCATGTTTAAATGTTATTGCATGTGATAATATGAACAAGTAAAGCATTGTAATTCAAACGAAAAGTCATTTCGCGACTGAGGGAATTAGCAAGTAAGGATATTCACGAATTTTTATTGAACAAGAACACTATAGAACATGTAGGTGACACTGAAATAAAGTTGGGAGTACAAACTTTGTAGAGGGTGATGAAATACTTGCTATTGAAAAACGATATGGCTAAGTGGTATTTCTAATAGCTTAGAAATACAAGCAGAAATAGAGTTGATTCAAGACAGAAAATTTCACATTGGGAACAGCTTGACATAACCATGTTTGTCAATTTATTTAGGAGAATTGGGTTAGGGAGTAAAGGGGTGCTTTAGCTCGGTTTAGTAGACCTATGTGCCAACTTGGGGGTGGAAGAGGTGGTTTGGAGGTTGGAGTAACGGTTTATGAATTTTTCGCGCTTTAAAAACTGTGCATGCATTGTTCTCGGCCGCCACCTCTGTCTGAGTGCGGTCATCGGGCTGGGCGAGCTCAACGTTGTGGCCCTAGCGCACCTGGCGCGCGCACTCATGCTGCCACGCATGGCTGGCTGTCGCTGCTGCTGCCCCCATGCTAACTGTCGTGCCCACGTGTCCCTGCGCTCGCTGCCCCAACGTCACGGCGCCGGTGCGTAGGCGCACGTGCACCCTGTGCGTGGCCGCCTACTGCACGCCCATCGCTGCCTCTACTGCTAGTGCCGTCGCATCCCCTTGCTGCACGCTGCCCTGTCACCACACCACGTGCTTCCGCACGCTGCACTACTACGCGCTAATCGCTGTGCCATGGCCCCGCTCAGTGTAGCATTTCTGGCTCGCCTGGGCATCGCACGCGCATAGCCGAGCCACCGTCACCTCGTCATTAATGGTGTGGAGGCACGCGGGCCGCACCAGCTGTGGGGGTGTGCCCATCGGCTTGTGCTTGGCCACGGGGTGTTCCCATCGTGCCATTAGTGTCACGCCAAGCCACATTGAGTCGCGGCCACGTCCCCATACCGTCCATTCCCTCTCTGCCCGCACCCCTTCCCCGCCATCGCTGCGCCGTGCCTGTGCGCCTAGGTGAGACATCACGTCCCACCATTCATTGTGCCACTGCTTTGCCACCACAACCTCTCTGGTAGCCCCACCTGCTTTGATTGCGGCTCAGTCGAGCCCCAATTTGGAGCGGCACCCGCCACCACGCCGTTAAGACCCATCCCCCCTATGTCATGGTCAGCCGCCGCACTGAGCCCCCGGTAAAATTGACTACACCTTTAGCTCCGCCCTGAGCCTCTTTGCGCCGTGCGCACGCTAGCCGCAGCCCTAGGCCATCTCCTCGCTGTGGACGCGGTTGTGCCATTGCGGCCGCCGGTCGCCTCCGTCGTGCGCACGTGGCCAGCTTTGCTTAGGTTGGCTCCGGCCGAGCTAGCACCCCAAATAGGTCTCAAGTGAGTCATCATTTCTCGCCGCCCCCATATCGCCTTGTGGTTACGGCGGCTCACCGAAACGCCTTTGTCGTTGCCGTAGGATCTGCGCCGGCATGGCCAGGCCTTGCTATGGCGTCCCGACCCATGTTTTCACCGCCCATTGATTCGCGTCGGCGTCTAGGTGAGCACCGATCCCTTAGATAGGGCGGGAAAGGTCCCGGTTGGCCGGCAGGGGTCGCTAGTGCCAGCGGCCACCGCGCTGGCGTGTGCGGCCAGGGCAAGGACCTCTCCATTGCGAAGGAGAGAGGAGCGAGGGTTTTGTTGCAAAGTCATAGTCTGTTGAAATAGTGCACATAGTGTTAGTAGTATTATTGAAGAACGCGAGGGCGTTTTTGCAAGTTGGTCGGCACACACATGGGCTCCCCCTTCGTGGGCCGTTTATGCACGTGGGTTGCGCCTTGCGTGGGCCGAGTTGGGCCACGCGGGAGGGAATCGTTTTCCTTTTTAAGGATTAGAAATAGCTTATTATTTTATGTTGTAAGTAGAACTTTAGAAAAAGCATATCAATTCGAGCAGGTGTCCAAAAATTGTGAAACTAATTTTGTTAGGTTTCTAAAATTGTGCTCTATCTGTTAGTGAATTTAGTTCATATATATATTTGTTGATAACAGCGGCTATTAAATCATTTGTGAGTGTGTAGTATTATTTATATTAGTATTTGTAGCAATTTTTATGGCAAATTGGTAATAGCTTTGACCATGAAATTTTTATAGTAGATTCATTGTATTATTTTGTGCTCACTATAATTTTTGTAACCTTAGAATAGGTTGAGAAATATGGTAGCTAAGTACTCCTTGTTGTAGTATATATAGAATCGTTAATAAGAATAAGAATATATTTTAGTTGCTAAGTAACACTTGTAGGTGAAACCCTACTGGTTTGAGGGGAATGATGATTAGCTTGGTATCTTAGTCATTAGAGCTTGCTTAGTGGCTTAGTAGATGTATTTTTATTTTAAGAACTGCTGTTGTCTTAATATTGAGTGTTGCATCTTCATTGCGTGCATGTAGAGAACAAGTTGGTGGAGTTCGTGACCGCGGACGAGCAGGAGTACGAGGAGGTGATTGAAGAGTACGAGGAGGAGATCCTCATGCAGGAGGAGGCCCCGAAGCTGCCAATGACTGACTGAGTTGACACCGCGCCTATCCAAGGCAAGCCCCAGTGCATAACCCTTATTTTGAATAAGAACTGAATATATATATATGTGTGTGTGTGTGTGTGATGTGCATTTAAGTTACATGCATTTTATGGAAACTATATGCATAGATAACCTACCTATGAGTCCTACTAGCATAGGTCGAGTAGCTGCTATGCTTAGGCTATCGATAGGTGGAGTAACCTGTCGTTACTTACAATAGGTAATTATTATTATCACTCATGATAAAATGGTGAAAGGAAATAGAGACCGGGCAGGGATATGATATGGGTATTGATGGGTGTAAGGGGTTGTGTCCCGCGGCCAATGAGGCATAGCTTGGTTACACTGTTTTTCCTATCCGTGTCGGTTAAGAACCGACCGATGCATTGGATTCTAGTTAGGTCACAGACTTATTATCCTGATCACATACTTGTTTATGGGAGCAGGGAAGGCTCGTTGCCCTCTTGTCGTGGGTTTTGGCTCTTTCTAGACCGACTGATTAGAGGTGGGGATGGTGGAGGTCTAAGCACCACACTGAGTCCGGGACTCAGGTGTGGGGGCTTGAAGTCTAATTTTGGATGGGGATCTGAACCCCTTGATAGGAGAGTGATGGGTTGATCCTGCTTGTGTCTGGGGTACAAGCGGGCGTGTGTTTTAGGGTACCTAGCTAGGCACATTGATTCTTGAATCATCGGGTAATCCGGTACGACTTGCCTATGGTCTAGCACCGTAGTAAGAACTGGAAGATGAAAGATGGTGAAAAGGATCTGATTGCTCAATTCTTACTTAAAAGTAGAACATGTGCTTACATAGAATGGTTAGCTAATGAACTAATCATGACTGCTAATAAAATACATACATAAAGATTCACTACTAGTATTGCTTTTTGTAAAAATGAAACCCAATAAACCATAAAGCTTATCATATCCTTTAGAGTCGGGAAATTATTCCCACTAGGCGGGTAAGTCTTGCGAGTATATTATGAACTTAGGGTTTATTTACCCCTGTTGTAGGTGTAGCTTGAAGAGTAGCTGTTGGGTGGAGGATTCTTCTGGTCGGCACAGATGAATCCTTGTATTCTACCGTTAGATGGTTATTGTAATTCCGCTGTTTAAATTCCGCACTCTAAACTTAGTATTGTAATAATGTATTTCTAAGAACTCTGGTTGTATAAAATGGACTAAGTATTATAAAATCATTCTCATTATTAGATCCTGGAGGAAAAACATGGATTATTCGAGTTCTCCTTTGGGGTGTGCTCGACGGAACCATCTAATATAGCTTGTTTATGGGGTGCTTAGTGTCTATGGAAGACGGGCGCCTCCAAAGTGTACTATTTCGGACGGTTCTGTCACACGAGCACTGCCTCCTCTCCAGGGCCTGGGCATGGCCGCTTGGCTAGGACATGGTCGCCGAGACGGTGCACGGGCGCGACCGTCTGGCCGAGGCTCGGTTGCGCGTGGCGCGGGGTCGACCGACCGGCCATGGTGCGGCCATCGGGGATGCGGTGCTGGGGCCTAGCCGCCGGGGCGTAGGTTCAGGCCACGGCCGCTGGGGGTATAGGGAAGGGGGGCGCGGGGCTGGGCCGCCTGTGCGCCGTGCCAAGGACACGAACGCTGCCAGGGGAGGCGCGTGGATAGCGCACGGACAGCTCTCGATCTCGCGCTCCGGTCCACGAAAGCGCGAGCAGGGCGGCTCTATAGCACCAAGTCGACGTCACGAACTCGGTTGGCTGGTTCTTGGCGGCGGAAAGTTGGCAACGGCGGCGGTTCACAACATCAAGAAAAATGGCGGCGGCTGTTTCTTGAACAGAGCAGACGCAAGCACGGAATAGCGAAAAAGAAGGGCGAGGCGCGGCTCCGGAGGCTCCTCACCTCCTCGCGAACACGCCTATGTTGTCTTTGATGGCGCGGAAAGCAGCGACTCGGCGGAATCGCTCCGTCGGCGGTGGCGTAGCAAGATGCGAAAAAGGCGCTCGTCCTGCGGGCAAGATGCCGTGGGAAGGCACGCGCGCGCGCTTGCGAGCAGGCTCGCAGCCGCCCGGAGGAGGCGCGGCGGCTCCGCCAGACACGAACAAGCGGCGGGAAGGCAGGCGGGCAGGCGCCAGCCACAGACACCCACACTTGCGAAGGGAAAAAATCCGTGAGAAAAATAGAAAAAAATAGACATGGGGTATTATAGTTATTTTATTCATTTGGTCCATCACGTGAAGCTGATTTGCTAAACAGATTTTTTAAAAACAGATTAGCTTCAATGAGAAAGTTGCTTGTGAAGCTATTTTGCAAAAAAAAAAAAAACTACTTCAATAATGAAGTTGAGCTGTGCCAAATAAGACCTTAGTAGTTTCTCTCCTGGGTGCATGTGATGTGGTTATTGACAATATGATGGAAATTTCTTGCTAGTACTGTTCCTCTCGTTGAAAAGCTTCTTGTCTTATACATGTGTTTTCAGAAATGGGAAAACTAGCTGGACTCTTCCTCTACGCGCAATGTATCTCACTTATTACTGGTTGAGAGACTGATTGTGGAAAACTAGTCCATCAGCAGCTATGTAAACATCTTTGTTTGTTTTTGAAACACGGAAGAGAAAATTGTGTAAAGATCTGGAACCTAGAAAACAGGATCCAGCGAAAGGTACTACTAGTTGGTAATCGAACAAAGAATCAATGAACTGGTACTAGTCAATTTTGAACTCGATGTATATATGGAGGGGATGAAGGTGTTTTCCGAGAAAAATCAACTGAAGAGATGACTGAAGGATTTCAGTCAAAAGAACCAATTGGCCGCGGCATGTCTCGTAGACACAGGACCTGTTGACCTCGCAATTTTTGAGACCAGACCAAGCAAGGCAGACTTTGTACGGGTGTGCGTGCCCAAAGAAAGAGTAGCCTGCAGGAAAAGGAAAGCAACGTGTAGCGCCGTACCGTGCTCCTTCATGGTCTGATGGAACAAGGGCATCGCCCTGGGCGCGACGTCGTGGCAGCCCAGCGGCAAGGGCCGGGACCTGGCCTCCCGGTTGAGCTGCTCCGTCAGCGGCGCGTCGCCCGCGAGGGAGCGGTACGCCGTGCCGCGGAGGCCCTGCGACCGCAGCACCCGGGCGAGGCGCCGCGGCCGCCACCACGCCCACTCCAGCGCGCGCACGGCGCACCACGCGAGCGCCGCGCAGAGCAGCACCAGCTTCCACGGGAACGGCGCCTGCTGCGCGTCACCGACGACGGAGCCGGGCAGTGTCGTCGTCTCGCCGCTGGCCCCCATGGTCGGCTGGCTGGCCGTGGCCATGGCTGTGGCCGGTGGGACGCGGTGCAGGCTAGCTAGCTAGCGAGGAACCGGGTTCTTTTGGGCGCAGGAGCCGTGTGATTGCGCTCTCTGCAGCTGACGAGGAGCGCAATGTTTCTTTAGCTATACGCGCCTACGCCACGGGCGATCAAGTGGGGGAAGTAACTGCTCACCATTCCACGTTTTTATAAGTAGAGAAAGTCGGGTTGCTTCGGTGCGCATCATTTTCGCTGTTCGTCCGTGTTTTGCTTCTTGGGTTTATAAGCCGTTTCCGCGATGGTTCTACAGACTGGAGCCGCGGCTGGTCGTCTACTCGTCTTTCTCCGGCCACGCGTGGAGAAGCGCGACAAATTTCGGAAAAAAAAAGGAAGACCGTCGATTAGAGAAAGGAAAACAGTGCTCAAACACAAGAAAAAGGTGGCCGCGGGCACGTTCCCATGTCACCCTGATTGCCTAATTTTTACCTATTGTTTATTTTCTGTTTAATGTTGTGAGCACAAATTGAACTGGTGCTAAGTCCATCTATATGTCTCTTATTTACCACTCAACTAACAGCTAGCTATTAGCTGGTTTCTCGTATCTAACAGAGCTAATAGTTAACCGAGTTGGTTCAAACAGAGCTTTACAGAGGATTCTGCTTAGTACCTTGGCAGAATGAGAATATTTTTGTCTTAAAAGTTGCTGTAAAATTAGAGCGTGCCAAACAGGCAGCTATCACGGTACACCGTACACCAAACTGGCCAGGTGGTATGCGGTCATACTAGTTTTCCCTTTGCTAATTTGAACGGTTTCCTAAGATGGTAGTACTAGAAGCATGCTTCGGCTCTTGCTGGCAAACGTTATTTGGCACTGGCCCCGTAATGGAACTGGAGATGATGTATCATGTATGCATGCATATGTTTGGCAAATAAAACGTCTGCAATGGAAATTACACGTGCATATATATATGGCAAGGCCGAGTGCATCGGGTACACCTAATCCTACCGTGCACCATCGTCTCTTTCAGTTGCAGCTTTATTTGCCTGCAAGTGTGTGACAGCGCCTGCTGCGGCATGCCGGCATCGATCTGTTAAGCCTTTGTTTAGTTTCACCATAAAATCCTAAAAAATACTACAGTACATGTCGCATCGAATATTTACAGCCTATGCATGAAGCATTAAATGTAGACGAAAAAAAAACTAATTGTACAGTTTGGTGGGAAATTGCGAGACAAACGTTTTAAGTCTAATTAGTTCATGTTTAAACACTAATTGCCAAATAAAAATGAACGTGCTACAGTAAACCCAAATTCCAAATTTCTACAACTAAACATGCGCTAAGTAATCGGATGTTGTGTTGGGAGCTGGCTCTTGGGCTCTTCTTGGCTGGGAAGGGAGCAGCGTGGCGTCGGGGGCCATGTGCCCGGCCGCCAGTGTTTATTCCCTGTGTCTTGTGCTTATCTAGGATCAGGAGCAGGTGCGGACGACGCAAGGGACGGGCCGGCCTGCCTAGAAAATGAGAAATTGACGACCGCTAGCGGAATACTAGCTTGTCCTACAATATTTGGGATCGTTGGAAAGCATGCGCTGGGACAATTACACACGTGGTACGGTGCTGTTCACGGATCTGATGGGAGGAACGTGGAATTCATTTTGAGGTGTTCGCGTCAATTAGGCCCTGTTTAGATCTCACCTAAAATCTAAATTTTTTTAAGATTTTCCTGTCACATCAAATCTTGCGGCATATGTATGGAGCATTAAATGTAGGTAAAAAGAATAACTAATTACATAGTTTGTCCGTAATTGGCGAGACGAATCTTTTAAACCTAAATAATCCATAATTAGATAATTTTTGTTAAATACAAACGAAAGTACTACAATAACCAAAAACCAAAAAATTTCGCATCTAAACGGAGCCTTAGTAATCGGTTACGTTTGGGAGATATATATAGACTCTAGGTTTCTGAATCATTTGACCGTGCTCTGATGTGTGTGTAAGCAAATATTACGTCGATCTGACCGTGACGTTTGAAAAATGTGTGCTGGGAAATAAAGTCAAGGCTTATCTAGTGGCGCAAGTGTTACAACAAAAACGCATGTGCTATTTTCTGATTCGTCGACATTATGTTTATTTAGTGACCGTGACGTTTGAAAGATGTGTGCTGGGAAATAAAGTCAAGGGTGATCTAGTGGCGCAACTGTTACAACAAAAACGCATGTGCTATTTTCTGATTCGTCGACATTATGTTTATTTAGTGACGAGCAGGGATAAACCATGCATATTATTAGGTCAATGATTGACTACCATGCATGTTAATTATCATGATGAGACGCGTTAGGAAAAAAAATGTTAGAATTTTAGACAATTTCAGTAATAGTTTAATCCAGAAAATAGCAATAATTAAAAGGTTTGTGACATCACGTACGCTTGTGTGATCTTATAGTGGCGAATATGTAGAGCATACTAAGAAACAACATTGAAGCCAAGAGCCTTACGGGAAAGGTTGGATTAACACTAACATACCTAGCGGCAGAGCCAGATGCACTCGAAGACATAGTGCCTGTCGGAGTAGTCGTCCTGCTCGATGCAGTGCAGATGAGTAGCAGTGCCGATCACCGGAGATGGAGTTCCCCAGTAGCGAGTAGTCGTGCCACCAGCGACACTCCCCAAAAATATGATTGCCGCATTCCACCCGAGCAGGCGAACTCGTAGACAGCAGGCGTTTCGGAGGCCTACTCTCCCAAGACTCGTGCGTGCAAGTACTAGGATGGAGAAGCTTTAGGGAAGTAGAAAGGTGGTTGTTCCTCGCGAACCAGATGATTGACGGTAGAGAGAGACTATTTAGCCACACACCGGGCAAGCGAAGGGGCGTAGGAGTAGATCAAAGGATAGGAGACGAGAGAACTATTGTCATCATAGTCTAGCGGCTGTAACGGAGGAAACTCCGGTCATCAAATCGTGCCACTTAATAAAAACGGAAGAACTCCCGTAATTATGCAACTTGATTGGCAAAACACGGTCCCGTCCGTCTGCTCGTCGCCTACCTGCCTGCCTACCTCACCCTCGCCCACGCCCACACCCACGCTCTTGGCCTGGCCCGGCCCGGCCCGGCCAGCGGCGACGCACGCGCACGCGTGGCATACCAACGTCCTTTTCTCAACCTCTTCATATAGGTAGATAATATCCAACCATATAAATTGAGTCATCATCTAGTAAAAATCCCGTAAGGTATTAATCCATAACCAGCACATTATTTATTACAAGCCCTAGAGTTTATTAGATTTATTAAGCATTATATGGGCCAAGCCTATAATATATCTAACAATCCCCATCAAACTCTAGGGTATGTAGTAAATAACCTCAAAACCACAGTTCTTTGATATACCAGAGTTTCAACGGAGACTGTTAAGTTGAACATCCGTCTAGAACAGAAGTTCCACTCATTCACAACTGAACAATGGACTACGCCTTGAATTGATAGTTTTGTGCGAATTGAGTTTCACCAAAGTTCTTTCATGGTACTAGGCTGCTACAAGCATCCCCTCTGTTTTGAAGCATATAAGTCACACTTCGATGTCTTTCATGAGTATCTAGAGATTACCCACATCTCATAGACTATGATTAGCAGTCGAACTCATATAGGTGTGTTCCTTCTAGGATGTTCTGTAGGGCAACATCCCTGCTTAAATAAGCCACTCGGATCACATTAAGGAATTAATCAACCTGCCATATAGCATAGAAGAAACAGTGCATCTCATAACGATTTGGACTTTAGTATAAGGGGTTTCTCCATCAGTCAACCACTAGCTTGTTTCACCATCCTACTTCACAGGATCTTCGATCACATAGGACAGGTTACCACTATGGAATGACTTCAAGTGGGTCTCAAGCCCATCTCCCTTGATGCACCATCTATCACATTACGTGACAGTCCCTTTGTAAACTAATCTGCCACATTCTTAGATGTATGGACATAGTCCAACGCTATTACTCTGGAGTTTCTCAGTTTTCTGACATATTTTAACCGCCTCTTCACATGCCTTGTAGACTTCATGTTATCCCTAGAACTATTCACTTTGATTATCATAGTCTAATTATCACAGTTCATGGAAATAGCTGGTATTGGTTTTTTAACCACCGGTAAATCCATAAGGAGTTCACGAAGCCACTCAACCTCAATTGTGGTGGTATCTAATGCTGTGAGTTCTGCTTTCATTGTTGACCTCGTTAAGATGGTCTACTTGCAAGACTTCCATGAAATAGTGCCACCTCCAAGTGAGAACACATATCCACTTGTGGCGTAAATCTCATCAGCATCAGATATCCAATTTGCATCATAATAACCCTCTAGTACCCTTGGATACCCGGTATATTGTATGCCATAGCTCATACTCCCTTTTAGATAGCACAATACCCTCTCAAGAGCATGCCAATGATTATCTCCCGGATGTGAAACAAACCGGCTAAGTTTGCTCACAGCAAACGTGATATCGGGCCTTGTTGCACTAGCTAAATACATAAGTGAGCCAATTATTTGAGAATATCTCAATTGATCTCGTGCTATTCTTCGATTTTCCTTAACAACTGAAAGCCCTAGTTTGGTTTTAGATAATTGATGAAACCTAGGACTAACCTTTGATCTAAGTGTGTGATTTAGACAAGGTGGTCCAATCCAAGTTGTGAAGCTAGAAGATGGTCATGGTGAAGGACATGGCCACATGTGACGATGATCAAGTGCTCAACTTAGAAAAAAGAAAGAAAAGCAAAATCTGAGAAGGTCAAGGCAAAGGTATCTAATAGGATTTTGTTTTGGCACTTAAAACATCATAGAGGGTGTAAGTGCATTTAGGATCGATAGCTGTACTATAAAGAGAGGAGATCTTTGGCTAAACGGTTTATCGAGTGCCACTAGCTAACATTGTTCTTGCATATGCATTTAGGGACCTAGTGTGCTAACTTTGACCTTTGTAAAATGCTTTGAAAATGCTAACACACGTGCACACAAGTTCTACACTTTGTGGTTAGAAAGTTGGAAGAAAGGACGAAGTGGTTGTGGACTTAGAAAAAGAAAAGGAGGCAAAGGATGAGGACTGAACGCTGGCCATGCTCTGATCGGACGCTGGCTACTGAGTCTGGTCCATTATAGGCGGTGGCGCGCTGTTGGCCGAGAGGGCTGATAAGCGACCGGACGCTAGACCTGACTCTAGCGTCGCGTCCGGTCACCTTTTCAGAGGAGGCGAGTTGGCACGATCCGACGCATAGAGTCCGCATCTGGTGATCATTGCGTCAGCCTCGCCAATGCGTGCACAGGTGAGAAGAGTTGACCCAATGCTTGGGCGCATTAGGTCAGAGGCGACCTGACACGTCTGGTCAGTAAAAATATGCTCTGGAACCTTTCTGTTCATGATCTGACATTGTGTGGCTCAAAGTCCGATCGATCGAACAGCGCGTCCGGTCCTAACTTAAGTAATCACGCGTTTGGAAAATAGCCATTGAAATCCAATGGCTGAGATTTGAAAGGACGACACACAGAGGCCATCCGACAACCGGACACTGAGGCTGGCGCATCCAGTCATCCCGACCGGCGTGTTCGGTCAGTGCGTAGAGTTCCCTCTCTTGACCCTAATGGCTCTATTCGTTTGTGGGGCTCTATAAATAGTGTTTGGCCGGCTTGGGGCTCACTCTCTTAGCACTATGACATCCTTGACATCCTTGTGAGCCTAAGCAAACACCTCCCACTCATCTCTATCATTGATTCATCTTCATAGTGAGATTAGGAGTGATTCTAAGTGCATTTGCTTGAGTGATTGCATCTAGTGACACTTGGGGATCGTTGTGGCAACGAATTTCTTGTTTCTCTTGGTGGTTCCGCCATCTTGATGGCTTGGAGTAGTAGAGGAGCTCTAGCACGTGTTGGTGATTGTGAGGGGTCTTGCACCTTCCCTGGTGAAGAGCCACAAGATAGCTCTAGTAAATTGCTCGTGTCATTGAGTTACCTCACTTGTGGGTAGGTTCTTGCGGCGCCTATTGTGGTGGGCTAGGTGTGTGATACCTATTAGCCGTCGAATCACCAAGTGTTGGTCGACACAATGGGGACTAGCGTGCCGGCAAGCACGTGAACCTCGGGAGAAAAATTGTGTGTCATTCTTATGATTAGATTTCTTTCGGTGATTGGTTGTCATCATATTGTGATTGGTTCCTTCCTCTATACGGCGGTATAATCACCCTACTCACTCCATTACTTTCTTGCAAACTAGTTGTAGCATGCTCTTTAGTGTAACTAGTTTGAGAGCTTGCTTTGTAGCTTAGCTTAGTTTCATCTAGTGGAGCTCTTTAGTTTAGCCTTATTGAGAGCTCTTAGTGAGTAGTGACCTAGCTCTTGATTATGCCTAGTGATCATAGCAACTAGAATTGTTGGATAGGTGGCTTGCAACCCTTATAGAGCTAGAGCAAAATTGCATTACACCATTTGTGTCACTAATCAAATTGCTCTAGAGTTTTTGTAGAGTTTAAATAGGCTATTCACCCCCCTCTAGCTATATTAGGGCCTTTCAAGTGGTATCGGAGCCATAGTCACCGTTTGATTGAAGGCTTAACAACCTTGGTGTCAAAAGATGGCTCAAGTTGTGTTCAACCATGTGGGGGGCAAACCACCGTTCTTTGATGGCATAAGCTATGATTATTGGAAGAGAAAGATGAAGATGTATCTTGGTTCAATGAATGATCAAGTGTGGGAAGTAACCGAGAATGACTATGCAATTATTGATCCTGACAATCTCACCAACCAAGACAAGACCAACAAGCGATGTAATACAATGGCTATCAACACCATCTACAATGCCATTGATTCTAAGGTGTTTGAGCAAATCAAGGATTGTGATAGAGCTAGTAAGGTATGGAAGAGATTGGAGGAAACATATAAGGGCACGCCAACAGTCAAGACTGCCAAGCTATACATCCTTAAGGACAAGTTGACAAGCTTCAAGATGAAGGATGATGAGAGCATTCCGGAGATGTTCCATCGGTTGAAAGTAATTGTAAATGACTTGAAGGCTTTGGTTGAGAAGATCAATGATGATGATGTGTCTCATTGGTTCTTGATGTGCTTACCTCCAAGATTTGAGATGTTGAGAATGCTTATCATAAGAGGAGGATTGAAGAAACTAACCCCCAACTAAGTACTAGGTGATGTCATGACACAAGAGACATACCATGCGGAAAGGGAAGGGGTTGATCAAGATGAGAAGAAGGACAAAGACAAGAAGAAGAAGAAGAGTGTAGCATTCAAGACTAACTCATCATCCAAGAACAAAGGCAAGTCCAAGAAAAAAGAATTAAGTGATGATGAAGATGCTATTTACATTGATGATGAGGCCATGGCTCTCTTTGTGCGCAAGTTTGGAAGATTCATGAAGAAGAAGGGCTATGGTGCAAGAAAGAGAAGAGACAATAGCAAGAGCAAAGAATATGTGAGAAGATGCTACAATTGCAAGAGTCTGAACCATGTTGTAGTGGATTGTCCCTACAATAGTGACAATGATAAGGATGAGAAGAAGAAGCAAAAGAAGGAGAAGAATAAGAAAAAAGAGAAGAAGGAGAAAAAGATGACCTTCCAAAAGAAGGGTGGTGGCTATGTGGTGACATGGGATAGTGATGCTTCTTCAAGGATGGTGACTCAAGTGATGATGACAAGAAATCTAAGAAGAAAACACTTGCAAGCATAGCCATCAACAATAAGCCTTCCATCTTCGACACTTCATCAACTTGTCTCATGGCAAAGCCTACCAAGATAAAATATGATGAAAGTGTTGATGATGCTTATGAAAGTGATGATTATAGGAGTGATGATGATAATGAGGAGGAGGAGGACTCCAAGGAAGCTCTCATGGACATGTTGGAGAATACCCACACATGTCTTGAGATGGAGAGAAAGGAGTGCAAAGAATTGCGGAAAGAGCTCAAAGCTCTCAAGCGATCCTTTGATGAGCTCAACGCATCTCATGAGAGTCTAAGGGAAGACCATGAGGAGCTTGGCAATGCTCACACTAAGCTTGAAAAAACTCACTCCTCTCTCCTCGAGCAAGTCAAGAAGGAGGAAGCCAAGAAGAAGCAAGTGATTGTGTCTTGTGATGTGGGACTAACATGTGATATTCTTGATGAATCTTTTTATAAACCCATTGTTATTGCTCCCGCTAACCCTTCTTGTAGCACTACCACTTCTACTTCACCTTTGAGTTGAAAGGATCAAGATGCCCAAGAGGGGATTGAATTGGGCTAATTCTTCTTTCAATAATTAAGCCCTACACTTAGCCCATTTCACCCCCTTGTGCCTAGAAGTGTTTCTATTGTTCTACTGCACAAAAGTTTTGCACCCTAGGTTCCAATCCTACTCTAGCATGGTAATTCTAAGAATGTAAAGACATTAATTGAATTGCTCAAATGTAAATGCTCAAAGTAAAGAGAAGGAGAGGAAGGTGGCAATGTTTTTTCAAGGTATTGGAGAGTCGCCACTCCCCACTAGTCCTCGTTAGAGCACCCGCGCAAGGGTGTAGCTCCCCCTTGATCCATGCAAGGATCAAGTGCTCTCTATGGGCTGATTGTTTAACACTCCATCGTGGTAAATCGCCCACAACCGCTCACACCATGACTTGGGTCATCCACAAGGTCCGTCGGATGATCACCAAGTTTTCAATCACCAATGAGCCGTTTAGGTGATGGCGATCACCAAGAGTAACAAGCACAAACTCTTACTTGATCAAGACAAGCCTAATGAGAAAGATGGATGCACACTTGCTACTCCCTATGCACTAATGAGGTCCTTAATCTTAGATTATCAAATCTCAATCACCCCATAAGGCTCTTGCTCTCTCTTGCACTCCAAAGGTATTTCTCAGCTGAACAAATGGGCAAAAGAGCTAAGTTGGATGAGTAGGAGAAGTATATATACTCTCCACTTTAAAACATAACCATTATTGTCCAACTCAGCAGTTTTCAGGGTGACCGGACACACCGGTCGAAGTGACCAGACGTGTTCGGTCAATAGCCAATGGCTACGTGGCGTCAGCCTATCAGGGAGGGCTATTGGAGTGACCTAACACTGGCCAGTGTCCGGTCAACATCCACCGGACGCGTCCGGTCAGGAATTTTGGCCTCTGGACCCTCTCTAATGTTGACCTGACACTGCAAACTCAGCGTCCGGTCATTTACTGTTCAGCGTCCGGTCCTCCTTGACAACGAGGCCCTACTGCTACAAATACAACTAGAGGCGCGTCCGGTTCTAATCACTGTGTAGCATCCGGTCGCTCCTCGGCTTCTGTTGTGCACGCTGATCACTGACCGAACGCAGCATGTGAGATTCCGGTCATCACTAAAACAGTGTCCGATCAACATTTGACCCTCCATTCACTTCTAATTCAAAATCCTTTGTGAATGGGGTTGAAACCAATTGATCTTTGGGCTATTCCTGAGCTACCTAGTGCTAAGTTTGACAAGTGTGCACCACACCTAACCCATTAGACTCACCTAGGTCCAGCTACTAGTTCATACCCCCCTTAATAGTATGGTCAAATGAAAAACAAAGTCCTAAACTACTCTAAGTGTCTCTCCAATGCCAAACGACACTTAGAACTAGTCCGTCCTTAACCTTGTCATCCATCCTTTGAAAACCAAAATGATTTCCATCGATAGGGGCATGAAAACCATAATTTCCCAAATAATCATCATTAGCATGACCTAACTCAAGTTACCTCTGTAAAACACATGTTAGTCTTAGTAATCTCGTGTCGTCATTAATCATCGAAACCTAACTAGGGGCCTAGATTCTTTCAATCTCTCCCTTTTTGGTGATTGATGACAACACAACCTCGAGTATGTATAAGAGATGAGTGAGGTTTTCAACATGCTTGGTTCATATAAGCAATTGACAATAAGAACAAAGGGGGTTAGGCATGTGGAAGGTCCTAATGGCTAGAGGGGGGGGTGAATAGCCTATAAAAAATTTCAACAAAAATACTTAGCAAACCGGTTAGACAAATACGAGGCGAAGCGAGTGTTGCGCTAGCCTACTAAAAATGCAAGCCACCAACCACAATTCTAGTTTATATAGTCTCTATCCACACAATAGCTATGTCACTACACTAAGTTAGTGTGCTCTCAAAAACTAACTAAAGAGCCACACTAACCAAACTAACAAGCTCTCACGACTAGCTACACTAAAGAGCTTGACAACTAGCTTGCGGTAATGTAACGAGAGAGCATAAGATGGTTATACCACCATGTCGAGGAATGAACCAATCAATCACAAGAAATAATATCAATGAAGACCAATCACCTAGGAATCAAATGATGACACAATAATTTTTTACCGAGGTTCACTTGCTTGCCAGCAAGCTAGTCCTTGTTGTGGCAATTCACTCACTTGGAGGTTCACACGCTAATTGGCATCACACGCCAAACCCTCAATAGGGTGCCACACAACCAACACAAGATGAGGATCACACAAGCCACGAGTAATGCACTAGAGTACCTTTTGGCTCTCCACCGGGGAAAGGTCAAGAACCCCTCACAATCAGCACGATCGGAGCCAGAGACAATCACCAACCTCCGCTCGATGATCCTCGCTGCTCCAAGCCGTATAGGTGGCGGCAACCACCAAGAGTAACAAGCGAATCCCGCATGAAACATGAACACCAAGTGCCTCTAGATGCAAACACTCAAGCAATGCACTTGGATTCACTTCCAATCTCACAAAGATGTTGAATCTATGATGGAGATGAGTGGGAGGGCTTTGGCTAAGCTCACAAGGTTGCTATGTCAATGCAAATGGCCAAGAGAGAGAGAGAGCTAGAGCCAGCCATGGGGCTTAAATAGAAGCCCCCACGAAATAGAGCCATTATACCCCTTCACTGTGCACCACTGGTCGGGGTGACCAGACGCTCCGGTCATATTGACCAGACGCAGGACCCCAGCGTCCGGTCACCTGATGCTTGCCACGTGTCATCGGCTTCAAACGCTGAGCGCCCAATCCCAGCGGTCAAGTGATGACCGGACGCAGCACAGTGCCATGACCGAACCACAGGACCCCAGCGTCCGGTCACTTCCAGTAAGGTTCTAGCTGTGACCAGACACGTTAGTTTGATCATGATCGGACATAGGACCCCCACGTCCGATCATTTCCAATAAGCCTCCACTCATGACCGAACGCGTCCGGTCATGCCCGACCAGACTCACCCAGTGTCCGGTCACTCACAGTCTCCTCTATGCGCTACCACGTCAGTAGGACCAGACGCACCCACCAGTGTCCGATCACAAAGTGACCCAATGTCCGGTCGAAGATTGACGCCAGTGTCTTCACTGCTTCCATTGACCGAACACTCCAGTCTAGTTGAGACCAGCGTCCAGTGCACTCTGTGAAACCCTGTCTTTTCTATACAGGGCGCCGATGGCACTGTCGGACTATCCGCACTCTACGGGAAGACACTCCACCGGTGAAGTTTCTAACCCTTGCTCAAATGTGCCAACCACCAAGTGTATCACCTTGTGCACATGTGTTAGCATATTTTCACAAATGTTTTCAAGGGTGTTAGCACTCCACTAGATCCTAAATGCATATGCAATGAGTTAGAGCATTTAGTGGCACTTTGATAACCGCATTTCGATACGAGTTTCACCCCTCTTAATAGTACGGTTATCGATCCTAAATGTGATCACACTCACTAAGTGTCTCGATCACCAAAACAAAAAGCTCCTATCAAGTTTCACCTTTGCCTTGAGCTTTTTGTTTTTCTTTTTCTTCTTTTCCAAGTCTAAGCATTTGATCATTACCATGCCATCACCATCATCATGATCTTCACCATTGCTTCATCACTTGGAGTAGTTCTACCTATCTCATAATCACTTTGATAAACTAGGGTAGCACTTAGGGTTTCATCAATTCACCAAAACCAAACTAGAGCTTTTAATCTGCCCCTTTTTGGTAATTGATGGCAACCCTTACACAAAGATATGAATTGAAATTCAATTGAATCCATGTTGCTTGCCCAAGCATTTTTACCATGTGTAAAAGGATATGGACAAGTTTCATGAACCCCAAATGGTAGCAATTGCTCCCCCTACATATGTGCTAAGAGTTTGGATTGTAACTTGCACATATGCTTAGATAGGAAATATAGGAGACAATGTCTACCAAATGATGCTAAGGTGTAAAAGATGGACCTTTGAAGCGTGATACCAATCGGAGTGCACCAATATACCATACTTAGCACCATGGTTAGCTCGATACCACTTGGAAATAAAATCACTAGATAACCTATGCATGCTAGTTTTTCATTTCATCATTCAAACCTACAACTAGCATACACCACACAAGCATGGATATTGAAATTTTAAAACTTGTGCCATGCAAGCAAACATATGAATGCACATTCAAATGCACCATACAAGTTCATGAGCTTGCTCCCCCTACTTGTGTGCTCAAAATTTTAATTGATCCCCTTCCTTTGTCATATTTCTCCCCCTATGTCAAATTCTCCCCCTATCACTTATATCTTTGTTTCTCTCCCCCTTTGTTGACTTTTCACTATCTTTGTACACTATTTCTCCCCTTAACACTAATATCTTTATTTTTCTCCCCCTTTGTCACCAATGACCACAAAGGTTCAAAATATAGATAAGTTGAGATTATCAATGTTAATCAATGGGGTGAGGATCATTTTCCCAAATTCAGTCCAATCTAGAATACTTGCCAAAGACTTTTTACGCAGTTTGATCCAAGGACAAGCTTCTTCACACCTCCAAACAAGGGTTATCTTGTACCATGTTGAGTTAAACACTTTGAGCTCATTTTTTAGAACAAACACTAGGTTTACAAGCCCACAAATATGTCATATGCTACCACTTGACCAAATTAAGCATAGAAGCAATAGTGGTACCATACAATCATCAAATTCATTTGATTTTCATGAATGAGCCTATTTAAATGTGAAAAATGTCTAGATGCACTAAACATGTCCTTAACAAGGATGTATGCCATGCCAATCAACCTTTACCTTAGATTGCTTGAAGGAGAGGCATGTCATGTAAGTGGGGGTGCATCAACACATATTTGAGAAATCTAATATGTTCAACTCATTCTTTAGCTTGCAAAACCTTTTCTCATCCAATGGCTTGGTGAATATATCGGCAAGTTGATCTTCGGTGCCTACACTCTCAATGCAAATGTCTCCTTTTTGTTGGTGATCTCTTATGAAATGGTGGAGGACATCAATGTGCTTTGTTCTTGCATGTTGAACCGGATTGTTGGTCAACTTGATTGCACTCTCATTGTCACATAGCAATGGCACTTTCTTGAACTTGATTTCAAAGTCACTCAAAGTGGCCTTCATCCAAAGTATTTGTGCACAACAACTACCGGCGGATATGTATTTGGCTTCGACGGTTGATAATGCAACACTATTTTGCTTCTTTGATGACCATGAAACAAGTGATCTTCCCAACAATTGACATGTGCCTGAGGTGCTCTTTCTTTCAACCTTGCATCCTGCATAATCCGAGTCGGAGTAACCAACTAGCTCAAACTTTGCTCCTTTGGGATACCACAAATCAACATTTTGTGTATGCTTCAAGTACCTCAATATTCTCTTTGTAGCCTTCAAATAACTTTCTCTTGGTGAGGATTGAAATCTTGCACACATGCACACACTAAACATGGCATCCAGCCTTGATGCGGTCACATAGAGTAGGCTTCCAATTATAGATCGATACAATTTTTGATCCACCATATTTCCACTTGCATCACAATCCAAGTTACCATTTGTTCCCATTGGTGTGCTAATGGCTTTACTATCACTCATGCCAAACTTCTTGATCATGTCTTTGATATACTTGCCTTGACTCACAAAGGTACCATTCTTCAATTGCTTGATTTGAAGACCAAGGAAGTAACTTAACTCTCCAATCATGGACATCTTAAACTCATTAGCCATCATCTTTCCAAATTCTTCACAAAAGTCTTGATTGGTTGATCCAAATATGATGTCATCAACATAGATTTACAACACAAATAAATCTTTTCCAATCTTCTTAATGAAAAGAGTGGTGTCAACCTTGCCCATCATGAACCCTTTAGAGAGTAGGAAGTCCCTCAATCTCTCATTCCATGCTCTAGGTGCTTGCTTCAAGCCATACAATGCCTTCTTCAACTTGTACACATGGTTGGGCTTCTTGTCATCTTCAAAATCAGGAGGTTGCTCAACATATACTTCTTCATTGATGTAACCATTGAGAAATGCACTATTGACATCCATTTGATAGAGTTTGTTGTTGTGGGCACAAGCATAGGCTAGCAAGATTCTAATTGCTTCCAATCTAGCAACCGGGGCATATGTTTCTCCAACGTCAAGACCTTCAACTTGTGTATATCCTTGTGCTACCAATCTTGCTTTGTTCCTTACTACTATCCCATCTTGATCTTGCTTGTTTCTAAATACCCATTTGGTTCCAATCACATTGTGTCCCTTTGGTCTCTCTACTAATTCCCATACTTGATTTCTTGTGAAGTTATTCAATTCTTCATGCATAGCATTCACCCAATCAACATCCTTCAATGCTTCATCTATCTTCTTTGGTTCAATGGATGACACAAATGAGAAATGCTCACAAAATTAAGCCAATCTTGATCTTGTTTGTACACCTCTAGAAATATCTCCAATTATAGTGTCCAATGGATGATCCCTTGCAATATTGGTTGGTTAGAGGATTTGAACTTGATTGCTTGAACTTGCTTGATCATTGGGTTGAGATGATGTTCTAGCCACATGATCTTGTTCATAATCATGAGAGCCACTTGTACTAGCTTGATTTGTATCATCTTGCACATTTGAGTTAGAGAGCACTTGCACTTGATCATCTACATCATCATTCACTTGCCTAGGCCTCAATTCACCAACATATGCTCTTCATGACATTTGAAAGTTGAATGCCTCTAACATTTTCCAAGTTCTCATTCTCTTCTTGTGAACCCTTGGTTTCATCAAATTTAACATCATGAACTTCCTCAAGAGTACCACTATCTAAATTCCAAACTCTATATGCTTTGCTAGTAGTTGAGTATCCAAGTAGGAATCCTTCACCACATTTCTTATCAAACTTGCCCAATCTAGTGCCTTTCTTCAAAATATAGCATTTGCAGCCAAAGACCCGAAAATATGCAATGTTGGGCTTTCTACCATTCAAGAGCTCATATGGTGTCTTCTCTTTTAATGGGTGACAATAGAGACGGTTGCTACAATAGCAAGCCATGTTGATAGCTTTGGCCCAAAAAGATTGATTCACATTGTACTCACTAAGCATAGACCTTTCTATATCAATGAGTGTCCTATTCTTCCTCTCAACAAGGCCAATTGATTGTGGAGTGTACTTGGCTGAGAATTGATGTCTAATTCCAAATTCATCACACAACTCATCAATTCTAGTGTTTTTGAACTCACTACCATTGTCACTTCTAACTCTCTTGATGGTTGTTTCAAACTCATTGTGAATGTCCTTAACAAATGATTTGAATGTTGCAAACATATCACTTTTGTCCACTAGAAAGAATACCCATGTGTATCTAGTATAATCATCCACTATCACAAAGCCATATTTGTTACCACCAATGCTAGTGTATTGAGTTGGACAAAATAAATCAATGTGCAATAACTCAAATGCTTTACTAGTGCTCATCATGCTTTTCTTAGGATGGGTGTTTCCAACTTGTTTGCCGGCTTGACAAGAGCTACAAAGCTTATCCTTCTCAAACACAACATCTTTCAAGCCTCTAACCAAGTCATGCTTAACCAATCTATTCAATTGTTTCATTCCAACATGACCAAGCCTTCTATGCCATAACCAACCCATGCTAGACTTAGTGAACAAATATGTAGATAATTTAGCTTCACTAGCATTGAAATCAACCAAGTATAGATTCTCATATCTAAAGCCTTTGAAGATCAAGTTAGAGCCATCTACACTTATGATCTCTACATCATGTACCCCAAATATGCATTTGAATCCAAGATCACACAATTTAGTCACGGATAGCAAATTGAAGTTCAAGCTCTCTAGTAGCAACACATTGGATATGCTCATGTCATTGGATATTGCAATCTTACCAAGCCCTTTGACCTTGCCTTTGCAATTGTCACCAAATGTGATACTATCATAACCATCATTGCCATTGGTGTTGATTGAGTTGAATATTCTTGCATCACCGGTCATGTGTTGAGTGCACCCACTATCAAGAACCCAATGCCTTCCTCCAGCTTTGTAATTGACCTATAAAAGAAGATCAATTCTTTTTAGGTACCCAAACTTGCTTGGGTCCTTGAAGGTTAGTCACTAAGCTCTTTGGTACCCAAATGGCTTTCTTCTTTGAGCCCATCCATGGTTTATCAATGAACTTAGCCTTTACACCATTTGCACCCTTGGTAAGCATATAGAAAGAATGAAGCTTAATAGAGGATACATTAACATTTTTGCTCTTGTTGTTGCATTCATGCTCTTTATGACCAACTTGCTTGCAATTAGTGCAAAACCGACCATTGTTCTTCACAAAACTAGTCTTGTGAGGAGCAAAGGCTACCTTACCTTTCTTGGGGGTATACCCTAATCCCTCTTTGTAGAGAGAAGCTCTTTGGCTACCCAAGCACATAAGCAAGTGGTCTTCACCACCATAGGCCTTAGCCAAGGTGTGAGTGAGCTTATTGACCTCCTTCTTGAGGTTCTCATTCTCAACCATTAGTGAGGCATCACAAGTGAAACCATCACCACTAGATGAGGTGGAAGTAGAAGTACTACAAGAAGGGTTAGTGGGAGCAACAATGATGGCATAGATAATGATTCATCAATTAGGTCACAAGTTAAGCCTACATTACAAGTCTCAACATGCTTCTTTTTATTTTGCTCATCAAGCAAAGAGGAATGAGCCTTTTCAAGCTTTTTGTGAGCCTTGCCAAGCTTCTTATGGGCTTTCTCTAGCCTCTCATGAGATGCATTGAGCTCATCAAATGCTTGCTTAAGGGCTTTTAGTTCCTTACGCAAGCTTTTGCATTCCCTTCTCTTAATGTCAAAGTGTTCTTTAGCATCTTCTAGCATGTCAAATAGTTCATCCTTAGTAGGTTCATCATCATCACTATCACTATCATTTTCATTATCATATTCCTCATCACTTCCATCATCACAAATTTATACCTTAGTGGCATTAGCCATGAAGCATGATGGAGTGTCGAAGAGAGAAGGCTTCTCATTTATGGCAATGCTTGCAAGTGCCTTCTTCTTGGTGGCCTTGTCATCATCACTATCATCATCATCACTTGAGGAAGCATCACTATCCCAAGTGCCTACATATGAAGCACCCTTCTTCTTCTTGAAGGTCATCTTGTCCTTCTTCTCTTTCTTTTCCTTCTTGTTCTTCTTGTCATCATCTTTGTCACTATTGTATGGGCATTGAGCAACAAGATCATCCTTGCTTCCACAATTGAAGCATCTTCTTGACTCTTCCTTGTTCTTGGATGAAGACTTCTTTCTTCTAGCATGATAGCTCTTCTTCATCATGAACTTGCCAAATCTCTTGACAAAGAGATCCATCTTCTCATCATCATCATCATCATCCCATGAACCATCATCTTCACTTGATGATTCTTGCTTTGCCTTGCCCTTGGATGATGTGGCCTTGAATGCCACGCTCTTCTTCTTCTCATCCTTCTTCTCATCTTTCTTCTCCTTCTTTTCTTCCTTCTCATCATCATCTCTATATGTATCATCGGTCATTATATCTCCCAAAACTTGGTTTGGTGTCATGGTGTCCAAACCACTCCTCACTAGAATAGTGACCAATGTGCCAAATCTTGAAGACAAGCATCTCAAGAACTTGTGGGAGAAGTCCTTGTCCTTCACCTCTTCTCCAAGTGCTTTGAGATCATTAACAAGCACTTGAAGCCTATGAAACATCTCCGGCACACTCTCATCCTCCTTTATCTTGAAGCTTGCAAACTTCTCTTTGAGAATGTATGCCTTTGCACCCTTCACGGCTTGAGTGCCCTCAAATGATTCCTCCAATTTCTTCCATGCCTCATGAGCTCTCTCAATATTCTTGATTTGCTCAAATGTTCTCTCATCCAAAGCATCATGGATGGCACTAAGAGCAATGTCATTATTTTGGAGAAGCATTTCTTCAGCGGCGGTGGGAGCCTCTTCATCATCAATCTCAATCTTGGTCTCCACCACCTTCCAAACCTTTCTACTGATTGACTTGATATAAGTTGTCATCTTAGCCTTCCAATAGGAATAGTTTGAGCCATCAAATTGGGGTGGCTTCTTTGTGTTGTTGATTTGAGCCATTTTTACACCGAAGGTTGTTAAGCCTCAAATCATGGTGACCTGGGCTCTTATACCACTTGGAAGGTCCTAATGGATAGAGGGGGGGGGGTGAATAGCCTATAAAAAATTTCTACAACAACACTTAGCAAACCAGGTTAGACAAATATGAGGCGAAGCGAGTGTTGCGCTAGCCTACTAAAAATGCAAGCCACCTACCACAATTCTAGTTTATATAGTCTCTATCCACACAATAACTATGTCACTACACTAAGTTAGTGTGCCCTCAAAAACTAACTAAAGAGCCACACTAACCAAACTAACAAGCTCCCACGACTAGCTAAACTAAAGAGCTTGACAACTAGCTTGCGGTAATGTAGCGAGAGAGCGTAAGATGGTTATACCGCCGTGTCAAGGAATAAACCAATCAATCACAAGAAACAATATCAATGAAGACCAATCACCTTGAAATCAAATGATGACATAATGATTTTTTACCGAGGTTCACTTGCTTGTCGGCAAGCTAGTCCTCGTTGTGGCGATTCACTCACTTGGAGGTTCACAAACTAATTGGCATCACACGCCAAACCCTCAATAGGGTGTCACACAACCAACACAAGATGAGGATCACACAAGCCACGAGCAATTCACTAGAGTACCTTTTAGCTCTCCGCCGGGGAAAGGTCAAGAACCCCTCACAATCAGCACGATCGGAGCCGGAGATAATCACCAATCTCCGCTCGACGATCCTCGTTGCTCTAAGCCATCTAGGTCGCGGCAACCACCAAGAGTAACAAGCGAATCCTGCAGCGAAACATGAACACCAAGTGCCTCTAGATGCAAACACTCAAGCAATGCACTTGGATTCACTCCCAATCTCACAAAGATGTTGAATCTGTGATGGAGATGAGTGGGAGGGCTTCGGCTAAGCTCACAAGGTTGCTATGTCAATGCAAATGGCCAAGAGAGAGAGCTAGAGCCCGCCATGGGGCTTAAATAGATGCCCCCACGAAATAGAAACATTGTACCCCTTCACTGGGCACTGGTCGGGGTGACCGAACGCTCTGGTCATATCGATCGGACGTAGGACCCCAGCATTCGGTCGCCCGATGCTTGCCACGTGTCATCGGCTTCAAACGCTGAGCGCCCGATCCCAACGGTCAAGTGATGACCAGACGCAGCACAGTGCCATGACCAGACGTAGGACCCTAGCATCCGATCACTTCCAGTAAGGTTCTAGCTTCGACTGGACACGTCAGTTTGATCATGACTGGACAGAGGACCCCAGCGTCCGGTCATTTCCAATAAGCCTCCACTCGTGATCGGACGCATCCAGTCATGCCCGACCAAACTCACCCAGCGTCTGGTCACTCACTATCTCCTCTGTGCGCTGCCACATCAGTAGGACCGTACATAGCCCACCAGCATCCAGTCATGAAGTGACCCAGCGTCCGGTCGAAGACCGATGCCAGCGTCTTCACTGCTTCCATTGACCGGACGCTCCGATCTAGTTGAGACCAGCATCTAGTGCACTATGTGAAACCCTATCTTTTCTATACAGGGCGCTGATGGCACCGTCGGACTGACCGCACTCTACGGGCGGACACTCCGCCGGTGAAGTTTCTAACCCTTGCTCAAATGTGCCAACCACCAAGTGTATCACCTTGTGCACATGTGTTAGCATATTTTCACAAATGTTTTCAAGGGTGTTAGCACTCCACTAGATCCTAAATGCATGTGCAATGAGTTAGAGCATCTAGTGGCACTTTTATAACTGCATTTTGATACGAGTTTCACCCCTCTTAATAGTATGGCTATCGATCCTAAATGTGATCACACTCACTAAGTGTCTCGATCACCAAAACAAAAAGCTCCTATCAAGTTTCACCTTTGCCTTGAGCTTTTTGTTTTTCTCTTTCTTCTTTTCCAAGTCTAAGCATTTGATCATTACCATGCCATCACCATCATCATGATCTTCACCATTGCTTCGTCACCTGGAGTAGTGCTACCTATCTCATAATCACTTTGATAAACTAGGTTAGCACTTAGGGTTTCATCAATTCACCAAAACCAAACTAGAGCTTTCAGCATGCTTATATGATCCAAGCCAACGCAATGTACTCACTAGATATGAAATACATATAAGTACACAAAGTAAAGCTCATTTGTATCGGAGTAAAATGCTGAAGCAAAGCAAATGAGCATAACAAAGTGACATGCCATATATATCAAAGTAGAGAGCACACATGTCACATAAGTTTCACAATCACACATATATCACATATAACACAATGCTTGAGAGTAAACATGAATGCATGAAGTATCACACACAAAAGATTGAGTCCATCTGACAATCTCCCCCTAAATCTAACATACTCGCTCCCTCTCCCCCTTTGGCGTCAAGCACCAAAACCTAAGAGTCGGATAGAGGGGTTGAAGCAGATGAGTTGGGCGTTGAGGTGCGGTGAGAGATCTAAAACTGAACTACATCATCCTCGAACCCTGAACTCTGAGCTGTCGGACCCTCTGTTACTGAAGTGGACATGAAGCGGTTTGGGTCTGCTCGATGGACTCGATAGCTCGATCGGCCGGTGGTAACGCTGAAGCTATGGTAGTAGCCTGACCCTGTGGCTAAGAAGGTGTCACTGTAGGAAGTGGAGCCACAACTGCCGCTGTCGCTATCGCTGAAACAACAAGGGTGGGAGTGACTGTCAGAGGCGGCTCGGACGAAGCAATAGGAGATGGGATCGTCTCAGTAGTCCCTATGACCAGAGCAGCTATTGTAGGAGCAAGGACTCAGAACTCAGGCGGTGTAGGCTGTCCTGTGAGCTCACTGAAAGTAGCACCCAAACTCCTAGAGACAGGGGTGTCCGTCACTAGCACTAACGTGGACTGAGTAGGAGTGAAGCCCATGACTATAGAAGTGAAGTGCTGAGCCTACTCTATCCCTATGAAGCAAACCACTAAGACACCTCCTCGGTAGGTGAGGCAAACTATGCAGCCGGTTGTCCCTGACACTGAAGCCCACTAGGCTATATAGCTAGAGTCACTGGGGTAGTAGTAGCAGGCTGACAAAGCTGCAACGTGGGCTGGTGAGGAGCAATCCCAGTAGCCGAAAAGACATGCTGCATGAAACCATGAAGCTGCTGCTGAATGACTAGCTGCTGCTGCTACATGGCTTGCTACTACTAGAACTAATCTTGATGTGCCTACACCTAAGCAATAGCAACTATTGTCTCCTATGCCTGATGAGCTTGATCCTGCTGCATGCGCTCAAGTATAGCTAGCAAGGCGGGGTCTGTCTGTAGTGGCTGTGGCAGTGGTGGAGCTAAGCTAGAGCCACCGACCTCTCTGTCGTGTGCACATGGTGGCATATGCAGGATGGGCTGGTAGTCCTCATCTGAGCTATTAGTTGGGTCACTCTCGACCATGTCCTCCTGCTGTGCCTCAAGATGTTCTAACTCGGTCTTAGCAATGGCCCTGATGGCCTCGCCTGCTCAGCTGTAGTCTCTGGCACCTCTAGTCTACGGTTTGGCTGGCTAGGAGTCCTCCCATGACTGTGATATAATAGCAAGCTCATGTTGTACTACGGGAACTCTATAGTAGCACCACTCCACTCAGCCACTGTCTCTAGGGACATCTGTGAAACTGCCTGTAAGATAAGAAATGTGATCTAGTGAGCATATGGCAACTAACAATGGCCTCTAAAACCCTCTGCTAAGGTGTCCTCCATCTCTGAGAGCATCACATCCCAAATATCAAACACAGTCTTAGAGATCAAGTGGTGGACTAGCCAAAGCTGAATATAGGTCAACCCCTCACGATAGCCACTCCTCGGGAGCAAAGATCTCCTCATGACTGACTCAATGATACGAGCTATAGGTGTAAGGTCACGCGGTGTGCGGCTTGATCCCTCTCCAAATGGCTCACTGAAGCAAGCTCTAACCAAGTCTGTGGGTGGTACCAGTCCGCCGTGAGGGCGTCTCGGTGGCTCTGTCTCTCCATAACAGATCTTATGAATCCAAATAGGAGACTCCAGAATCCTCAATATCTCTCTAGCCCTCGAGCTCTATAGCCTATAGTCATGGCCTCTGGAGGCAAAGTGAATATACCTTTGCCTCGGGTCATCCACAAAGAAGCATAGAACTCTCTAACCCATGATGGAACGTACCGACTAGTCCATCCTAAGAGATTTGCCAGACCTAGAAGGTAGCTAAGGTGGGGACGGATCTGCTCTCCTACAAGCCTTTGCATCAATAAGAAGCACACTTTTTATGAAAATTGATGACAAAGGGGGAGAGATTGTACAAAGATATGAAAGCATTGGGAGAGATTAGAGGTTGGACATGGACATAGACAAAGAGGGATCAACATTGAAGGATGTGAAAGGATCAAAATTTTTGAACACGAGAAGCACACAAGTAGGGGGAGCAAGCTCATGAATTTTGATTGATTACATTTGATATGTGCATATTCATGTGCTTGCTTGCATTGCATAAATTTTTTAAATTTGATATGCATGCTTGTGTGGTGTATGCTAGTTGTAGAACTTGAATGATGATTTGATAACTAGCATGCATAGGATGGTAGCTAGACTTGTATTTTTACACGTGGTACTGGAACCTTGCTTATAATGTTGATCTCATGGGGTTTTTAATTTTTTTGTTGTCTAGCTACTCATGGTACTAAGGATGGTGTTAAAAGTGCAACTCCAATTGATATCACACTCTAAAGGTTTATTCTATACACCTTAGCATCATTTGGTAGTAATTACTCTCCCACAATTCCAATCTATGCATATGTGCGAGCTTCAAACCAAAAACTCTAGCGCATATGTAGGGGGAGCTAATACTACCATTTCAGGTTTGTGGTACTTGTCCAAAATCATTTACACATGGTAAAATTGCTTGGGCAAGCAACATGAATCCAAAAGAGCTTAATTTACATATCTTTGTAGAGTTGTCATTAATTACCAAAAAGGGGGAGATTGAAGGGTCCTTGTTTGGTTTTGGTAAATGAGTGAAAACCCGAGGTGGACTAATTGTGTTTATGTGAGATACACAGGTGATTAGTCCATAGGTACATGTGTGTGAGCAACATATGCCATGGAGGTGGAAATGGCTCGGAGATGTTGCATAGCTCACACATGTGATGATGAAGGAGCTCATTGCACATGAGACATGACATTGAGTGATGTGATCAAGGTGGAGAAGATCAATACATGACTTGGCTCGACGGACCGGTTGCAAGTGTGAAGGGCAAGTTGAGTGATGACTTGGCGCTAATGGACCGAGGCAACGGTGAAGAGCAAGTGAAGACTAGATCGATGAACCAATATGATCACGTGAGGATATGAAGTGGATCATATCATTGTTGATCATGTTGGTGCATGTGTTGCATAAATATTGGAGGAGATGGAATGGAATGCGCAAGGCAAAGGTATAACCTAGGACATTTCATTTCACCGGTCATAGGTGTGTAGAGAAGTTGATGACTAGGTTTAGGATAGATGGCCATACTATCAAGAGGGGCAAACTTATTTGCATATCGATCATCTAGTGCCACTCGAGTGATCTAACTTTGCATCGTCGCTAGGATCGAGTGGCATGGCAAGTTGAGTGGCTAACTCCTTGAAAATGATTGTAAAAATGCTAACACACATACACATGGTGGTGTACACTTGGTGGTGTTGGCACATTTGCAATGGAGAAAGAAGTTGGAGTTGAAACGGATCAACTCGATGAAGAAACGGAGGTGAAACAGGTCACTATGAGTGACCAGATGCAGGCCTCGGCAGGACCAGCGCGTCTAGTCTAGTGGCAGCAGAGATGGTGCAGTCTCGATCAAGAGACCGGACGCTGCACAGTAAAAGTGATCGGACGCGCAGGGCCTGCGTCCGATCACAGGTGACGTACGGTGATGTAGGCGGCGCTAGAGTTGGCCCACGAGCACAGAGCTGATCGAACGCTGGTCTGCGTCCGGTTGTGTAGGAGCGGACGCGTCCGGTCGCAAAACAAAGGCTCAGGGAGCTATCTGGAAATGACCGAACTCAGGCGTAGCAGCGTTCGGTCATCCTCGTGGTGCGCATCCGGTCGTCTTGACTATTGGCGCATGAAGTTACCGTTGAGATCGGGCGGCTCTGGTTGAACACAGAACAACACATGGACGGCATAGCGCGACAGGACGCTAGTTGGGTGCGTCCGGTCAATCTGACCGGCGCGTCTAGTCGTCCCAAAATCTACCCAGTAAAGGGGTAATGGCTATTTTAGCCCGTGGGGCTATAAATAGAAGTGTCGGTCGCCCTTTGGCCATGAGCGGAGTTGAGCTGAGCAGACTAGAGCCTTGGTGGCTTATGTTGTAGTGCTTGGGAGCCCCCTAACTCACTTAAGCTTGATAGTGTTCATCCGATCAAGTGAGTGAGCGATTCTAGTGCGATTGCATCGTGAGGTTGCATTGAGTGGCACTAGGTGATCGAGTTGCAAGCCGGTGGTGCTTGTTACTCTTGGAGGTTGCCACCTCCTAGATGGCTTGGTGGTGGTCTCTGTTGAAGCAAACAAAGAAGATTGTGTAGTGCTCTGGAGAAGTGATTGTGAGGGGATTGTGCTCACCCCACGGGAGCCACGAAGAGCAACTCTAGTAGAGCGAGACGCGAAGGGCGACAAGTGGTCTGGCCGGGTCAAGTGCTAGAGCTTGTGGTAAGCACTCCATGTGGGAGAGTGTGACTTGCGGGTCACCACTAGCGATGGCAACCTTGGAGCTTGTCTCAACGGGGACTAGCATGTTGGCAAGCACGTGAACCTCATGATAAAATCATCGTGTGATCCTTGTATTCCCATTGGTTTGCATCCTCCATACACAAGCTTGTAATTACTTTCATATACATTGTGCTTGTGTAGTTGCTCTTGTAATTAGTTAGCTTGTGTAGCTTGCTAGTTACCTTCCTGCTTGTGTAGCATAGAAGTAGCTCCCTTGCGTGGCTAATTTGGTTTGTGTAACCTTGTTAGTCACATTGCTTAGTTTATGTAGCTAAGTATTTGTGCTCTCTAATTTGGCATTGGTTGCCTTGTTATTGAGCATTGCTAGTGAGCTTAGGAGCTTTGTGCTTTGCTTACTAGAATTGTGTAGGAGCTCCCCGGTGTGCAAAATACTAGTGGCATAGGTTTGTGTGACCTTGCTCCTAGAATTGGATAGGTGAGCTCTAGCTAGCCTGGCACCTTTGTTGCCTAATTAGGATCTTTATAAGGTACTTGTGAACTTCGATAGAGGGGTGTAGTCTTGGCTAGACCGATTGTTTTAATTCCACATTTGTTTCGGTTAGCCGGCGTGATCAAATTTAGAAAGGACTATTCACCCCCCCTCTAGTCCTCCATCTCGACCCTACACTATGGCTGCCCATAAATCCAAGTGTACCACTAGAGGCAGACCCTATGGTCTAGGAGGTGGATGAGAACCACGTCTCTGTATCTCAGGCCTCGGTGACACCTAGGTGCGAGTATGACTGGAACATCAAAGCCATGGCTGCTCTTTTTGCTCTGTCTGTTCTACCTACTCTAGGTGCTCTGCCTGCTCCTAGTGCTGCTTGGTCTCCTCCTGAGGCTCAATCTCCTCCACCCAAGTGCCCTCTGGTGCATCCTCTAGAGATACACGCTGACCTCCAAGCATGATAGTATCACGTGGACTACCAAGACTGGCCTCTAGCTGCTCGATTGTGGTCCTCTGAGTTGGTGACAATTGATCACCAATGTGAATACCACTGCCTCTGACACCTCTCTCAGCACGCTGCTCTACGGTGATGGCCACTGCTGTTGCTCTCTCTGCATCTATGTCACCTCTCTTGCGCTTCTTTTTTGTAGTGGTCTTCTTTGGTCCCTTTCCCTTTTCCTGCTCTATTAGGCGAGGTGGACGCCTCTCATCATTGCTGGGGCCACCCCCAACATTCTTGCAATGAGCCATAACTGACACTGTAAAGAACTTAACTGACTAGCAAAGGACCACTGCCACTGACAAAGGACAACTGTCATTGACTCTCCCTAGCAGTGAGAATCACTACCCAACTGACACATGCTAAGGCTTGGCCTCAATCCTTACTCGCGGGCTTGGCCTCGAGTTTATCTGTCACTGCTCAACTACCACTGCCTCACTGCCCAACTCGCTGCACAAGATAGAATAGGAAGTATACAATACATAAGCAACATTATGTTCTAGAGGTAAGTGAAGCCCTATTGGAAGCAAAGCATATGGGGTAAGAGAGTGAATGGCATGGCTGGCTACCTGACAATGATGGACCGATGACCAATCAGCACAAGAAACAAGTCACGAGGGCCGGCACGTCACCGCTTGGTTAGGACAACAGCCAACCAAGGGACTCACATATTAGAGCACTGGACGCTGGGAGGATAGCTCACGAGGTTGCCTAGGCCGAGAAAGCTGGCGGCGAGATCGGTTCTGTGGCCTCCGGCGGTGGCAGTAGCGAACACTACCCAAGTGAACACAACACAACGACGAGGTGAGGGTGGCATGAGCACGGGGTGAGCGGGCGGCCATGGTGGTGGTGCAATGTGCGGGCGCATGGATGAGGCAGCTGGAGCCGGTGATGATGCACGGTGGCCGAAGTGCTGAGCGCGGCGGCTTGGGTTAGGCGGCAGCAGCGCTAATGGCGTGTCCACGGCGATGTCATGGCGTGATGATGCGAGCGTGTGTGCGCGAGCGTAGGTGGTCGTGGTGGTGTGGGCAAGAGGTGGCCTGAGCCTATGATGAGGTGGTGGCTAATGGTGGCGTGGCACAAATATTCAAGGGCGGCGCGGCATACGGATGCGGGAGAAACCAGGCGCGAGCAATTGCTGAATGGAGAAGAGGTGATGCGGGCCCCATGTGACATTCAAAGTTTTGAAATAGATCACGCGAGCACTGTTGTGACCAGACGCACAGATGAAAATGACCAGATGTTGTAACCCCGGAGTCCGATCGAATACAGAAAGGTCCAGAAAGTCTCAAACTGTGATCAGACACGTCCGATTTCTCATGATCGGATGCAGAGCTAAGTTCGGTCAATCCTGTGATCAAACTCGCGCTGACCAGACGCGGATTCAAGTTGTCACTGGACACGCGTGGAACACTATTTATCATCTGGTCTTTCTTCAGCAACTGCATCTCCTCCTGATGTACTGACCGGACATTGCAAAGGGTGAGTCCGGTCCTTGCGTCCAGTCCCTCTTCAGCTGTAGTTTTTCCTCCTTTATCCGCGACGCTTTCTCCCAATCAAATCCCAACTTTGATAAGACCAAAATAAACACCAATTGGGATAGATATGAGAGACCTCTCTCAAACCCTTAAAATTTTCAAAATAATTTGCCTTTGGTTATAGTTCTTTCTAGAAAAATAGGCAACAAGAGAGTCGAGGAGCAACATGTGGCAACTCAATAGGGTTTATAACCAATAGGAGCTTCAAATGCTCTTCCTATTTGTTGACGAACACAACGGATGCTCAAAAGATAACTAAAAAGAAACGATAAAGCAACACACATGCATATGAAATGCAATACTTGAAAGAAAATCTAGTCGCTGGTCAAGTTTGATCCAAGGTTAAACTTTTTTCACACGCTTTTCGGCGATTATCTTAACCATGTTAGACAAGCCCTAAGTACATTACTAAAAATTAAACTAGTTTAATATTACAATGCAATGCAAGGGACACCACAAACTCATTTTTTAGTGAAGTTACTTAGGTCAAGCACATTGAGCTCATTCCTCAACCGACAAAAAGTAGCCTCATCTAGCGGTTTTGTGAAAATATCCGCCAATTGATCCTCGGTCCTTACACCTTCTAGTGATATATCATTTTGAGCAACATGATCTCTAAGAAAGTGATGATGGATATCTATGTGCTTGGTGCGAGAGTGTTGAACCGGGTTATTAGCAAGTTTTACCGCACTCTCATTGTCACATAAAAGAGGTACCTTTTCTAGAACTACATCATAGTCTAGAAGAGTTTGCTTCATGTAAAGGATTTGTGCACAACACGCACCTGCTGCAACGTACTCCGCCTCGGTGATTGACAAGGACATACTATTTTGCTTCTTAGAGGTCCAAGACACTAGTGATCTACCAAGCAAATGGCACCCTCCGAATGTGCTTTTTCTATCAATTTTGCAACCGGCATAATCCGAATCGAAATAGCCAACTAGTTGAAATCTAGCTCATTTGGGATACCAAAGACCAATGCTTGGTGTGAGCTTAAGGTACCTAAGTATTCTTTTAACGGCAACCATGTGAGCCTCCTTAGAATTAGCTTGAAATCTAGCACACATACACACACTAAACATGATGTCGAGCCTAGATGCGGTCAAGTATAAAAAGCTACCAATCATAGAACGGTAGAGAGTTTGATCAACCGATTTACCTTCCTCATCTAGGTTGAGATGTCCATTAGATGGCATTGGTGTCTGGATTGGCTTACATTCATCCATGTTAAACCTCTTGAGAAGATCCTTGGTATATTTTTCTTGAGAGATAAAAATCCCTTCTCTCATTTGCTTGACTTGAAAACCAAGAAAGAATGTAAGCTCTCCAATCATAGACATCTCAAACTCCTTCGACATCAATTCACCAAACTCTTTGCAATAGTCTTTATTTGATGAGCCAAATATGATATCATCAACATATACTTGACAAATGAAGATCTCTCCATCAAGTTTCTTGGTGAATAGTGTGGTATCAACGTTCCCAATGGTGAAGCCCTTCTCAATGAGGAAGTCCCGAAGGTGCTCATACCAAGCTCTTGGGGCTTGCTTTAGCCCATATAGCGCCTTGGACAACCTATAAACATGATTAGGATATCTAGGGTCTTTGAACCCGGGAGGTTGATCAACATAGACTAGTTCATTTATGAAGCCATTTAAAAATGCACTTTTAACATCCATTTGATATAATTTCATTTCATGATGAGAAGCATAGGCAAGAAGGATACGAATGGCTTCAAGTCCTATAACCAGTGCAAAGGTCTCTCTAAAATCCAACCCTTCAACTTGAGAGAACCCCTTTGCAACTAGCCATGCCTTGTTCCTCACAATGATGCCTTGATCATCTTGCTTGTTGCGAACACCCACTTTGTTCCAATGACTCTTGTATCTTGTGGTCGCTCTTCGAGTGTCCAAACTTCATTGCGGGTGAAGTTGTTCAATTCTTCATGCATGGTATTTATCCAATCCGGATCTTGAAGAGCTTTTTCTACATTCTTAGGCTCAATGCAAGAAACAAACGAGTGATGTTTAATAAATGAAGCAAGTTTTTTAGAACGAGCCATTACACCCTTTGAAGGACCCCCTATGATGAGGTCTTGTGGATGTGCTTGAAGTATAGGAGAGTTTCTTCTATCAACAACCTGAGAAGGTTGTGGAGCATCAACATCTTGAGCTTGTGCCACCATTTGGTCATGAGAGACATAAGTATCTTCATTTTCTACTCTCCCATCTTTATCATCATCTTATGGCACATTTGATAAAGAGGGTGGATCAATCACTTGAACATCATCTTCATCATCTTTGGGCTTGATGTCTCCAACCGAAATGTTCTTCATGGCCTCCCTCAATGGTTCATCACCTATATCATCAAGATTCTCATGTGTTCCTTGGGAGCCATTAGATTCATCAAATTCCACATCATATGTTTCATCAACTAAGCCAGTGGCATGATTAAATACTCGATATGCTTTGGACTTTGATGAGTAACCAACAAGAAAACCAATATCACAACGTCTTTGGAACTTCCCTAGGTGTTGCCGCTTCTTGTAGATGTAGCATTTGCAACCAAACACCTGGAAGAATGAGACGTTTGGCTTCTTTCCATTGAGCAACTCATAAGGGGTCTTGCCAAAAAACTTTTGAAGAAATACGTGGTTGGATGCATAGCATGCAGTGTTGATGGCTTCCACCCATAGATCTTGAGGTGTATTGTACTCATCAAGCATTGTTCTCGCAAGGGTGATTAGTGTCTAGTTCTTTCTCTCTACTACACCATTTTGTTGAGGAGTGTAGGTTGCGGAGACCTCATGCTTGATCCCAACTTCATCACAATATGCTTCAATTTTTGTGTTGTCGAATTCTTTCCCATTTTCACTTCTTATCTTTTTTAGCTTCACTTCAAATTCATTTTGTGCTCTCTTGGCAAACTTCTTGAAACATGCGGCCACTTCGGTCTTGTCATGAAGGAAGAACACCGAAGCATATCTAGAGTAGTCATCAACTGTCACAACACAATAGAGGTTGCCTCCCAAACTCTTGTAAGTTGTTGGTCCAAATAGATCCATGTGGAGAAGCTCTAGCACTCTTGTTGTTGACATGCAAGCTTTGGTTGGATGAGTGCTTGCAACTTGCTTGCTGGCTTCACATGCACTACAAAGCTTGTCCTTCTCAAATTTCACATCCTTCGAACCTCTCACTAATTCATTTTTCATTAACTTCTTGAGTGAACTCATCCCAACATGTGCAAGTCTTTTATGCCAAATCCACCCAAGTGATGTTTTGGTGAATAAGCATGTCTTTAAGTTTGCATCTTCGGAGGTGAAGTCCACTAGATATAGGTTGTTGTATCTAAAGCCTTTAAAAATAACTTGATCATCATCTTTCTTTGACACAACCACTTCCTTCTCGGTGAACAAACATTGAAAGCCAAGATCACACAATTGACAAACGGATAGCAAGTTAAAACTCAATAAAGCAACATATAACATATTTGATATTGAGTGATCATTTGATATCGCAACTTTGCCTAGCCCTTGTACTTTTCCCTTTGAATTGTCACCAAATGTAATCCTTTCTTGACCATCTACTTCTTCATCTAGTGAGGTGAACATATGAGGATCACCGGTCATATGTTGAGTGCAACCACTATCAATAACCCAATGACTTCCACCGGTCTTGTAGTTCACCTACATACACAAGAGATCAAGCTTGTTGTTTAGGGACCCAAACCTGATGAGGGCCCTTGACTTTCTCAACTAGTGACTTAGCAACCCAAATTTGCTTAGGCCTATTCTTGTTGGGTGGACCTAAGAACATGACTTTTATCTTTCCACTAGAATCCTTTCTAAGCATGTAGTGAGCATTGAAGGCAAAGGGTCTAGCATGCTTGGGCAAGGGTTGTGGTGGTGGAGTTTCACACTCATGAGCAAAGTGACCTTATCCACACTCAAAGCATCTCTTTGGCTTAGGCTTTGACTTGTATTGTTGTTGATGTTGAGCTTGAGCTTTCTTCTCTTGATTTTCCAAGAAACCAATACCACTTCTATCCATCTTTATCACGGTGTTCATAAGTAGCTCACTTTGGAGATATTGGCCTCTTGTGAACTTCCTCAAACCGGTCTTGATATGTTCTTTCTCCAACTTGAGTTTTTTGTTTTCTTCTCTAAGTTCATCATGATTCTTCTCCATCTTGAGTCTCTTGTTCTCTTCTCTAAGCATCTCATTCTCAAGAACCATATCATGATCATTGTCAAGATTCTCTATCACAATTGTGTTTGTGGTTGATAGTTTTTCAGGATCCTTCTTGAGCTTTTCATTTTCATTCTTGAGCTTGACATAATCATCATAGTTGTCAGACTCAACCACCTTCTTGACTTTGCTACTAGAACCTTGCACAATGCTCTCAACAATCAAGTCATCACATGATGTAGCTATATCAATCTTAACAACATTGTTAGTAGCATCATGCGGCTCACTTGACAATAACTCATGAGAAAGAACAAGATTGTCATGGTTAATCTTGAGATTGGTGTACTCTTCTTTTAGCAAGTTGTAACCAGTGGTGAGTTCATTGTGTATCTCCTCAAGTTTATCATGTTTTTCTCTAAGCTCCCTTTTAGAGGTTTTGAGCTCCTTGAGTTTGGATGACACAATTTTATTTTCTTCTCTAAGCTCATCACTAATTTTTTCGGCTGTCATACTTTGCTAAGAGTGAATCATTCTCAAGTTCTAGCATCTCATTTTTTGCTCTTGTCTTTCTAATGATTTTAGTGTATTGGTTTAGCAATTTGACAAGATCATCATAAGAAGGTGACTCAAATTCTTCATCACTATCACTACCATTCTCATCATCACTAGCATTGTCATCACCACTGCTATCATCATCATTTTGTACCTTTCGTTCACCCTTGGCCATGAGGCATAGATGTGTAGAGAATGACGATGGCGGTGTTAGTGGAGATAGTGTGGAACCAATCACAAGGGCGGCCACCTTCTCCTTCTCATTTTCACTTTCATCATCGGATGAGCCACTTGATGATTCGATGTCCGTGAGCCAATAACCAACAATATAGGCCTTGCCATTCTTCTTCTTGTGAAATTCCTTTTTCTTGCTATCCTTCTTTTTGTATGGCTTGTTCTTCTTCTTCTCATTATCATCATCACTTGAGTCATCTTTCTTATCCTTGTACTTCTTCTTGTACTTGTCTTTCTTGGGTTTGGGGTATTGATGAGCTAGATGACCAAGATCTCCATAATTGTAGCCATCCATTTCGGAGATGGGCTTCCTTCTACTACTAGTGGAAAATTTCTTCTTCTTGCCATCAAACTTAACACCATTCTTGTTTAGCTTGTTGAGCATCTTGGTGGTTCTTCTCACCATGAGAGCAAGGCTTGCATCATCAATCTCATCATCACTTGAGCTATCATGATCAACTTTTGCTTTGCCCCTCTTCTCTTGGCTAGCCTTGAATGCCAAATCTTTCTTCTTGGTGGAAGAAGAGCCATCTTGTGGAGTGATGTGCATGTACATCTCATATGCATTGATCTTCCCCAATATTTGAGTTGGCATAGCGGTGGAAAGATCACCTTGATAAAGCACCGTCATAATATGCCCATACTTATCAATGGGGAGGACACTCAAGATCTTTCTCACAACATCGGATGGTTGCATTTGAGTGAGTCCAAGCCCATTGACCTCCTCTATAGGAACATTCAAGTGTGAATATATTTCATTAGCACTTTCACTAGGAAGCATTTCAAATGAATTAAGCTTCTTCATCACAAGGTGATAGCATTCCTCATGCTCACTCTTGGTTCCCTCATGGAGCGCACAAATGCCTGACTATAGTGAATGGGCGTCTTTGTGGTTCCGCACATGGTTAAAGACATCCTTGCAAAGGCCTCTAAAAAGGTTGTTTCTAGCCTTTGCATTATACTTCTCATAGTGAACCTCATCACCTTGAAGGTTGGCGGGATCCTTAGGTTTTGGGAATCCTTGTGAGGCGGCTCTAAGCACTCCAACATCTAAAGCCTCTAGGTATGCCTCCATGTGCATTTTCCAATAAGAAAAATCATCTCCCTCAAAGACAGGAGGGGGTCCATCCTCGTGGGACATCTTGCTCTAGGCAGTTAAGCCTAGTTTAAGGAGCACGAGGCTCTAATACCAATTGAAAGGATCAAGATACCCAAGAGGGGAGGGTGAATTGGGCTAATTGTAAATTTCTTTCAATAATTAAGCCCTACACTTAGCCCATTTCACCCCCTTGTGCCTAGAAGTGTTTCTATTGTTCTACCGCACAAAAGTTTTGCACCCTAGGTTCCAATCCTACTCTAGCATGGCAATTCTAAGAATGTAAAGACATGAATTGAATTACTCAAATGTAAATGCTCAAAGTAAAGAGAAGGAGAGGAAGGTGGCAATGTTTTTCCAAGGTATCGGAGAGTCACCACTCCCCACTAGTCCTCGTTGGAGCATCCACGCAAGGGTGTAGCTCCCCCTTGATCTGCGAAAGGATCAAGTGCTCTCTACGGGCTGATTCTTTGACACTCCATCACGGTGAATCGTCCACAACTATTCATAGCATGACTTGGGTCATCCACAAGCTCTATCGGATGATCACCAAGTTTCTAATCACCACCGAGCCATCTAGGTGATAACGATCACCAAGAGTAACAAGCACAAACTCTCACTTGACCAAGACAAGCCTAATGAGAAAGGTGGATGCACACTTGCTACTCCCTATGCACTAATGAGGTCCTTAATCTTGGATTATCAAATCTCAATCACCCCACTAGGCTCTTCCTCTCTCTTGCACTCCAAAGGTGTTTCTCAGCTGAACAAATGGGCAAAAGAGCTAAGTTGGACGAGTAGGAGAAGTATATATACTCCCCACTTTAAAACATAACCGTTATTGTCCCACTCAGCAATTTTCGGGGTGACCGGACGCACCGGTCGAAGTGACCAAATGCATCCGGTCAGTAGCCAACGGCTACGTGGCGTTAGCCTATCAAGGAAGGCTATTGGATTGGCCTGATGCTAGCCAGTGTTCGGTCAGGAATTTTGGTATCTGGACCCTCTCTTGTGTTAACTTGATGCTACAAACTCAGTGTCCGGTCATTTACTATTTAGCGTTCGGTCCTCCCTAACAGCGAGGCCTTACTGCTACAGATAAGACTAGAGGCCCGTCTGGTTCCAATCACTGTGCAGTGTCTGGTCGCTCCTCGGCTTCTGCTGTGCACACTGATCACTGACCGGACGCAGGACCTGTGTGTTCGGTCATCACCAAAACAGCGTTCGGTCAATATTTGACCCTCCATTCACTTCCAATTCAAAATCCTTTGTGAATGGGGTTGAAACCAATTGATCTTTGGGCTATTCCTGAGCTATCTAGTGCTAAGTTTGACAAGTGTGCACCACACCTAACCCATTAGACTCACCTATGTCAAGCTACTAGTTCATACCCCCATTAATAGTATGGCCAAATGAAAAACAAAGTCCTAAACTACTCTAAGTGTCTCTCCAATGTGAAACGACACTTAGAACTAGTCCATCCTTAACCTTGTCATCCATCCTTTGAAAACTAAAATGATTTCCATCGATAGGGGCATGAAAACCATAATTGCCCAAACAATCATCATTACCATGACCTAACTCAAGTTGCCTCTACAAAACAGACGTTAGTCATAGTAATCTCATGTCGTCATTAATCACCGAAACCCAACTAGGGGCCTAGATGCTTTCGTGAGTGATGGTTTCACTTGTGATGCCTCACTAATGGTGGAAAATAAGACCCTCAAGAAGGAGGTGAATGAGCTCACTTATGCCTTAGGCAATGCCTATTGTGGAGATGCCCGCTTGCTAAAGTGCTTGGGTGGCCAAAGGTTCTCTCAACAAAGAGAGATTAGGCTATACCCCCAAGAAAGGCAAGACAGCTTTTGTCACTTCCAAAGCTAGCTTTGTGAATGGCAATGGTCGGTTTTGCAATAGATGCAAGCAAGTTGGGCACATAGAGCAATATTGCAAGACTAACAAGAACAAGCAACATAAGGTATCCTCAATTAGAATTGGTTCTTGTTATATGCTTGTTATGGGTGCCAATGGTGTGAAGGCTAAGTTCATTGGTACACCAATTATGGGCCCAAAGAAAAAGGCCATTTGGGTACCAAAGACCTTAGTAACTAACCTTCAAGGACCCAAACAAGTTTGGATACCTAAAACAAATTGATCTTCTTTTGTAGGTCAATTATAAAGCCAGAGGAAGGCATTGTGTGCTTGATAGTGGGTGCACACAACACATGACTGATGATTCAAGAATGTTTAATTCAATCAATGCAAATGATAGCAATGGGATTGATAGTATCACATTTGGTGACAATGGCAAAGGCAAGGTCAAAGGTCTTGGTAAGATTGCAATATCCAATGATTTGAGCATTTCCAATGTGCTACTAGTAGAGAGCTTGAACTTTAACCTATTGTTGGTAGCTCAATTGTGTGATCTTGGTTTCAAGTGCATTTTTTGTGTGGATGATGTAGAGATCATAAGTGTAGATGACTCTAACTTGATATTCAAAGGACTTAGATATAAGAATCTATACTTGGTTGATTTCAATGCTAGAGAAGCTCAATTGTCAACATGTTTGCTCACTAAGTCTAGCATGGGTTGGTTATGGCATAAAAGGCTTGGTCATGTTGGAATGAAACAATTGAACAAATTGGTGAAGCATGATCTAGTTAGAGGCTTGAGAGATGTTACATTTGAGAAGGATAAGCTATGTAGTGTATGTCAAGCCAGAAAGCAAGTTGGTAACACACATCCTAAGAAGAGCATGATGAGCACATCTAAGGCTTTTGAGTTGTTGCACATGGACTTATTTGGACCAACCACATACACTAGCATTGGTGGAAACAAATATGGTTTTGTGATTGTGGATAATTTTACAAGATATACATGGGTAGTCTTTCTTGTTGATAAGAGTGATGTGTTTGCTACATTCAAGACATTCATCAAGAAAATTCACAATGAGTTTGAAATCACAATCAAGAAAGTGAGAAGTGACAATGGAAGTGAATTCAAGAATACAAGAGTTGATGAGCTTTGTGATGAGTTTGGAATTAAGCATCAATTCTTGGCTAAGTACACCCCACAATCAAATGGCCTAGTTGAGATGAAGAATAGAACTTTGATTGACATGGCAAGATCAATGTTGAGTGAATACAATGTTAGTCATTCTTTTTGGGCTGAAGCAATCAACACGGCTTGCTATTATAGCAACCGACTCTATTGTCACCCATTGAAGAAGAAGACCCCATATGAACTCTTGAATGATAGAAAGCCCAACATTGCATACTTTTGGGTTTTTGGTTGCAAATGCTACATCTTGAAGAAAGGCACTAGATTGAGCAAGTTTGAGAAGAAATGTGATGAATGTTTCTTGCTTGGTTACTCCACTACTAGCAAGGCTTATAGAGTTTGGAATTTGGCTAGTGGTACTCTTGAGGAGGTGCATGATGTTGAATTTGATGAAACAAATGGTTTCCAAGAGGAAGATGAGAATCTAGATGAGGTGAGAGGCACTCAATTGGTCAATGCAATGAAGAACATGGACATTGGTGATATAAGACCTAGAGAGGTGATTGAAGTTGTTGATGATAAGAATCAAGTGCTCTCTAACTCAAATGTGCAAGCTAGTGGTTCTCATAATCGAAATCAAGCTAGTACAAGTGATGATAAAGAGCAAGATCAACAACAAGTGGCTAGTACATCATCACAACCAAATGAGCAATCAAGTGCAAGCAATCGAGTTCAAGTGCTTCAACCAACCAATATTGCAAGATATCATCTATTGGACTCCATAATTGGTGATATCTCAAGAGATGTACAAACGAGATTAAGATTGACATCATTTTATGAACACTCATTTGTGTCATTCATTGAACTAAAGAAGATAGATAAAGCTTTATTGGATGTTCATTGGGTGAATGCTATGCATGAAGAGCTAAACAACTTCACAAGAAATAAAGTATGGAAATTAGTTGAGAGGCCTAAGGATCATAATGTGATTGGAACCAAATGGGTCATTAGGAATAAGCAAGATCAAGATAGGATTATAGTAAGGAACAAAGCAAGATTAGTGGCTCAAGGATACACTCAAGTTGAAGGTCTTGACTTTGGAGAAACATATGCTCCGGTTGCATGATTAGAAGCAATTAGGATCTTGTTAGCCTATGCTTGTGCCCACAACATCAAGTTGTACCAAATGGATATGAAGAGTGCATTTCTAAATGGGTACATTAATGAGCTTGTGTATGTTGAGCAACCTCTCGGCTTTGAAGATGAGAAGAAACCCAACCATGTGTACAAGTTGAGAAAGGCTTTGTATGGATTAAAGCAAGCACCTAGAGCATGGTATGAGAGATTGAGGGATTTTCTACTCTCTAAGGGATTCAAGATGGGCAAGGTTGACACCACTCTCTTCACCAAGAAGCTAGGCAATGACTTATTTGTGTTGCAAATCTATGTTGATGATATCATATTTAGATCAACCAATCAAGATTATTATGAGGAGTTTGGAAAGATGATGACAAGTGAGTTTGAGATGTCTATGATTGAAGAGCTTAGTTACTTCCTTAGTCTTCAAATGAAGCAAATGAAGAATGGCACATTTGTGAGTCAAGGTAAGTACATCAAAGACATGCTCAAAAAGTTTGGGATGGATGAGAGCAAAGCTATTAGTACACTAATGGGGACAAATGGAAGCTTGGATAGTGATGCTAGTGGCAATATGGTGGATCACAAGATGTATCGGTCTATGATTGGAAGCCTACTCTATGTGACCGCATCAAAGTCAAATGTGATGTTTATTATATGCATGTGTGCTAGATTTCAAGCCTCACCAAGAGAAAATCATTTGAAGGCAACCAAGAGAATATTGAGATACTTGAAGCATACACAAAATGGTGAATTATGGTATCCCAAAGGAGCAAGATTTGAGTTGATTGGATATTCAGACTCCAATTATGCGGGATGCAAAGTTGAGAGAAAGAGTACATCGGGCACATGTCAATTATTGGGAAGATCACTTGTGTCTTGGTCATCAAAGAAGCAAAATAGTGTAGCACTTTCAACCACCAAAGCGGAGTACATTTTGGCCGGTAGTTGTTTTACTCAATTACTTTGGATGAAGGCTACTTTGAGTGACTTTGGAATCAAATTCAAACAAATACCATTGCTATGTGAAAATGAGAGTAATGTCAAGCTCACCAACAACCCGGTTCAACATTCAAGAATAAAGCATATAGATATCCACCTTTATTTCATAAGAGATCACCAACAAAAAGGGAACATTTACATTAAGAGTGTGGGCACCGATGATCAACTTGTTGATATCTTCACCAAGCCACTTGATGAGAAGAGGTTTTGCAAGCTAAGGAATGAATTAAACATACTTGACTTCTCAAATATGTGTTGATGCACCCCCATTATATGACATGTCTCTCCTTCGAGCAAAGCAAGGTAAAATTGATTGATATGTCATTCATCCATTGCTAAGGATTTGTTTAGTGCATCTAGTCATTCCTCACATGTCTTAGGCTCATTCATGAAAATCAAATGAATTTGATGCTTGTATGGTATCACTATTGTTTCCATGCTTGTATTGATCTAGTGGTAGTATATGACTTGTTTGTGGGCTTGTGAACCTAGTGTTTAATTTAGAAAATGAGCTATAAGTGTTTAACTCAACATGGTACAAGATAACCCCTATTTGGAGGTGTAAAGAAGCTTGTCCTTGGATCAAACCGAGTTAAATGTCTTTTGCAAGTAATCTAGATTGAACCAAATATGGGAAAATGATCTTCACTTTCTCAACCTATCTAAAACTTGAGCTCACCTTTTGTGGTCATCGATGACAAAGGGGAAGAAGTAATTCACAAAGATAGGTGTTTGATGAAGGAAGGGGATCAATTAAAATTTGAAGCACACAAGTAGGAGGAGAAAGCTCATAAACTTGTATGTTGCATTTGTATGTGCATTACATATGTTTGCTTGCATGGCACAAGTTTTTAATTACCATATCCATGCTTATATGGTGTTTGCTAGTTTGTATAAAATGATTGATGTAATGAAAACTAGTATACATAGGATAGCTAGACACTTGAATTGGTTTTACAAGTGGTACTAGAGAATTGTTTCTAATGTTGATCTCATGAGATATCTAGTGTCATTTGTTTTCAAGTGATATCTAGCAAATCATGGTGCTAAGGATGGTGTTCAAATGGCAACTCCGATTGGTATCACGCATCAAAGATCTATTCTTTACACCTTAGCATCATTGGTAGACATTACTTCTCCACACTTCCTAATCCATGCATATGTGCAAGCTTTCAAATCCAAACTCTTAGCACATATGTAGGGGGAGCTAATGCTACCAAATTAGGTATATGAAACTTGTCCATAACCTTTACACATGGTAATATGATTAGGCAAGCAACATGAATCCAAGAAAATTTTATTAAATATCTTTGTGAAAAGGTTGTCATCAATTACCAAAAAGGGAGAGATTAAAAGCCCTAGTTTGGTTTTGGATAATTGATGAAACCTAGGACTAGCCTTTGATCTAAGTGTGTGATTTAGACAAGGTGGTCCAATCCAAGTTGTGAAGTTAGAAGATGGTCATAGTGAAGGAGATGACCACATGTGATGACGATCAAGTGCTCAACATGGAAAAGAAGAAAGAGAAAAACAAAATCCAAGGAGATCAAGGCAAAGGTATGTAATAGGATTTTGTTTTGGCACTTTAGACACCATAGAGGGTGTAAGTGCATTTAGGATCGATAGCCGTACTATAAAGAGGGGAGATCTTTGGCTAAACAGCTTATCGAGTGACACTAGGTGACATTGTTCTTGCATATGCATTTAGGGACTTAGTGTGCTAACTTTGACCCTTGTAAATACTTTGAAAAATGCTAACATACGTGCACACAAGTTCTATACTTTGTGGTTAGCAAGTTGGAAGCAAGGGCGAAGTGGTTGTGGACTTAGAAAAAGAAAAGGAGACGAAGGATGAGGACCGGATGCTGACCACACTCTGACCGGACATTGGCTGCAGAGTCCGGTCAATTATAGGCGGTGGCACAATGTTGGCCGAGAGGGCTGAGAAGCGATCGAACGCTAGACCTGACTCTAGTGTCACGTCCGGTCACATTTTTAGAGGAGGCAAGTTGGCGCGATCAGATACGCAGAGGCCGCGTCAGGTGGTCGCTGATGTACGCTGATGTCAGCCTCACTAACATGCATAGAGGTGAGAAGAGTCGATCGGATGCTCGGGCGCATCCGGTCTCCTCTGACCTGATGCATCCGGTTAGTAAAAATTAGCTCTGGAACCTTTCTGTTCGTGATTTGACGCTATGTGGCTCAAAGTCCGATCGATCGAACAGCGTGTCTGGTCCTAACTTAAGTAATCATGCGTTTGGAAAATAGCCATTGAAATCCAATGGCTGAGATTTGAAAGGACGACAGTGGAGGCCATCCGACGACCGACTGCTGAGGCTGGCGTGTCCGATCATCCCGACTGGCACATCCGGTCAGTGCGCAGAGTCCCCTCTCTTGACCCTAATGGCTCTATTCGTTTGTGGGGCTCTATAAATAGTGTTTGGTCGGCTTAGGGATCAATCTCTTAGCACTTTGATATACTTGACATCCTTGTGAGCCTAAGCAAACACCTCCCACTCATCTCCATCATTGATTAATCTTCATAGTGAGATTGGGAGTGATTCCAAGTGCATTTGCTTGAGTGATTGCATCTAGTGGCACTTGGGGATCGTTGTGGCTATGGATTTCTTGCTTCTCTTGGTGGTTCCACCACCTAGATAGCTTGGAGCAGCAGAGGAGCTTTGGCACATGTTGGTGATTATTCATGGCTGGCTCCGGTGATTGTGAGGGGTCTTGCACCTTCCCTGGCGAAGAGCCGTAAGGTAGCTCTAGTAAATTGCTCATGTCATTGAGTTACCTCACTTGTGGGTAGGTTCTTGTAGCACCTCTTATGGTGGGCTAGGTGTGTGATACCTATTAGCCACCGAACCACCAAGTGTTGATCAACACAACGGGGACTCATGTGCCGGTAAGCACGTGAACCTCGAGAGAAAAATCGTGTGTCATTCTTGTGATTGGATTTCTCCCGGTGATTGGTTGTCATCATATTATGATTGGTTCATTCCTCTATACGGCGGTATAATCACCCTACTCACTCCATTACTTTCTTGCAAACTAGTTGTAGCAAGCTCTTTAGTATAACTAGTTTTGAGAGCTTGCTTTGAAGCTTAGTTTCATCTAGTGGAGCTCTTTAGTGTAGCCTTGTTGAGAGCTCTTAGTAAGTAGTGACCTAGCTCTTGATTGTGCCTAGTGATCATAGCAACTAGAATTGTTGGATAGGTGGCTTGTAACCCTTATAGAGTTAGAGCAAAATTGCATTACGCCATTTATGTCACTAATCAAATTGCTCTAGAGTTTTTGTAGAGTTTAAATAGGCTATTCACCCCCCTCTAGCCATATTAGGACCTTTCAACAGCACACTTGGGTCATGAGGAGTTGGAGCAGGCGTCCAGTCACTATATCCAAAGTGACTCAACACCTTTTCCACATAGTGGGAATGCACAAGTGTTACACCACCATTTCCTTCTCTCAGTAGCTTTATGTTAAGAATAACATCAGCCTCACCCAAGTCTTTCATTTCAAAGTTACTAGACAAAAAATTATCACTTCCTTGATCACATTAAAATTATTTCCAAAAATTAGAATATCGTCCACATATAAGCATAAGATCACACCTTCTCCTCCACCATACTGATAATAAACACATTTATCAACTTTGTTCACAACAAAGCTAGCTGATGTCAAAGTTCTGTTGAACTTCTCATGCCACTGCTTAGGTGCTTGTTTTAGACCATACAAGGATTTCAATAACTTACACACCTTTCCCTCTTGACCCTTTGCTACAAATCCATCCGGCTGATCCATATAGATCTCTTCCTCAAGCTCTCCATTCAAGAAAGTTGTTTTAACATCCATCTGATGAACAAGAAGACCATGTGAGGCAGCCAAGGAAAGTAGCACTCGTATAGTTGTTAGATGGGCAACTGGTGAATAAGTATTGAAATAATATTCACCTTCTTTCTGTGTATAGCCCTTTGCTACAACCCTCGCCCTGTACTTCTCAATAGTACCATCAGGCCTAAACTTTTTCTTGAACACCCATTTACATCCCATAGGTTTGCACCCATAAGGACGATCAACCACCTCCCAACTTACGTTAGACATAATGGAGTCTATCTCACTCTGAACAGCTTTCTTCCATAAGTCAGCATCAAGAGATGAATATGCCTCTTCTATGGTTTTAGGAGTGTCATCTACAAGGTATATAATATAGTCTTCACCAAAGGACTTAGCAGTCATCCGTCTCTTACTCTTTTGAGTGACTATATTATTATCCTCCTCAAGACTTTCCACATGGGTTTCAACATCAGTATGTATTACCCATTCATGTGTCTCAGGTAATAAAATAGATTCATGACTAGAAGTGCCAGGTATATTCTTCATAGGAAACTCATTATAAAAAAATGTAGCATCTCTAGATTCCATGATAGTACCAACATTCACATCAAGCACTCTAGAATTTATTATTAAAAATCTATAACCCACGCTGTGAATAGCATAACCAAGAAAGACAAAATCAATGGTTTTTTGTCCAAGCTTTTGCTTCTTGTTAATTGGCACATTTACCTTTGCCAAACAACCCCACGTTCGCAGGTAAGAGAGATTTAATCTCTTCTTCTTCCATTCCTCGAATGGTGTAATTGTTTTGTTTTTAGTGGGCACTCTATTCAGGACATAACTTGCTGTCAATATCACCTCACCCCACCACATGCTGCATGTTCTTTAGTTGCACGGTCTTTCCCGAAGAAAGCTTCATATCGACCGTGCCAACACCACATACAACCGCACGCGCCCCGTTCCCCTTCAACAAGGAGGAAGTCCGCCTGACCTGGTAAGAAGAAAACAAAGAAATATCAGCATATACATGAATATTAGCTCCTGTATCCACCCACCAATCAGGTGAATGAAAAAGTGAAAGAACTATATGTAATAAATTACCATACCCTGATGTTCCTCCATCAGCCTCAATCATGTTTGTAGATTTCTTCTTAGGCTTCCACTTGCCATCCGGGCAATCCTTTGCATAATGCCCAGGCTTGCCACAAGTAAAACAATTCCGTTTTTCCTTGTTCTTCTTCTTTTTCTTAAAAGGTGTACTGTTTTTTGTTTGAGTTCTTGCTGGAATTTCTTCTTGTGGGAGTGTTGAGGATTTTTCTGCACCACATGGATACTAGAACTTTCCTCAACAATTTTCTTGCCACGAACGGCCTTTGCTCTTGCCTTCTCTTCAATATCCAAAGAGCCAATGAGATCGGCAATGCCAAACTCTTGTCTCTTATATTTTAGAGAAGTAGCAAAATCTGTCCAACCCTGTGGCAGCTTTGCAATGATACATCCCGCCACAAACTTATCTGGCACTACACAACCAAAAAATTTCAAGCTCTTTTGCCAGTGTTTGTATCTCATGAGCTTGTTCTACTACAAAATGGTCATCAACCATCCTGTAGTCATGAAACTACTCCATGACGTACAACTCAATACCAGCGTCAGAAACCCCATATTTGGCCTCAAGTGCATCCCACATGGTTGTGCTCTCGGCCATGGTGTGCAGGGTGGTCGTGTCGGTGTTCTCGAGCCGCTAGGGGTCGGTGAGGCCAGGCCTTGGGCTTGTGCGCGTGCGGTGCGTGTGCAGCGTGTCCAGGAGTGGGAATGCTCCGCCTCTGCGTCCCCTAGGTGCGGGAACGTGGTGGCGTTCATGGCGAGTACGACTAGCGCGGTGAGCGACGAACGACGTGGCTCACCGTAGGGCTCATGGCGGTAGGATGGCGGTGCGATGGTGAGGCGAGGCCATGATGAGGCGATGCCGTGCCGAGCAGCTACGTCGCTGTAGCTGATCGGGGCGGCGCTCCTGGCTCCAGCGAGGTCCGGTTCCGCAGCGGCTTCCTTCTCCTCCTTGCTTCTTCCTCCTCCCTCTCTCTCGGCTTGACACGGTGTGGTGCTGTGCCACCAGCGGCGGTGGTGAACGGGCTGAGGGTTAGGGCTTGCGGGCATTGGCTTTTATAGCTGAGCTCCAAGGGTTCCAATGGCGGACGGCGATTGGGCGGTGGTGATGCATGCGGCGCATCCGACGGCCCGCGTGCGGTAGCGTAGGTGCGGCGCAAGGGGAAACAGGGTCATGCTTCTTGCGTGACCCCCTGGCCCGCGCCTGCCACGCTGGTCGGCCTCCAATCGCGCGAGGAGAATGCGTGGGCGAGGGGAAGAAGACGCTACTATGCTGACAAGCGGGGTCGGGTCGTCAGGCGCTTGGTGCGTTGTGGCTGCGTGCAGCGCGTGATGGCTGCCGAGCGGGCCTAGCTTGTTGGCGGCTATGCGCGTGCGGGCGGCGATGCTAGGCGAGCTTCGTGGGCTACGCGCGTGAAAGGGCAGGCGAGGCTTGACTGGGCTAGCTGGGCCGGTCGAGGCAGGCTGGGCTGAGCTGCTGCCTCCCTCTTTTTCCTTTTCTTTTTCTATTCGTTTCTCTTTTCTTTCTTTTGCTTCGATTCAAATTTAGTTAGAGTTTAAACTTGAGCTTCGAGTCATGTAGTGGGTCCCACAAGGTGTTTCAAATGATGGTCAAAATACATCCCATATATTAGGGATTATTGGCTATTTTTGTCATACAAAAATAGTTGAAGTTTTTATATTGGGGTGTTTTATTCTTCCAACAAATAATTCATTATTTAGGGTTTATCATAAATATTAAGTAAGTTAGTTAAACATCACATAAGGCAAAAGAATCCAAATCACAAGTGGAATTAAGGATGCATGCTTGATTTATTTATTTAGGAATTTAATTACACATGTGGCATAACACCAAACTATGCTTTATGATTTTAACCTAGTTGGGTCACATCTAATCCAAAACTAGGGTTTGGCTTCTACATGTGTCACTCAACATCACATAGGATTTTGAAGAAAAATTTTGTAGTTGTGATTTTTGATGTGTGGATTTTTGGGTTGTTACAGTCCTACCCCCATAACAGAATCTTGTCCCCGAGATTAAAGCGTAACGTAACCTTCGAAGAGATAAAGATATTGTAGCCGGAGGTCAGACTCTTTCTCCCATGTTGCTTCTCTCTCAGTGTGATTGCTCCATTGGACCATGCACATAGGAATAGTTTTGCTTCGGGTCTCTTTGGTGTCTCTACCCAGAATTCGGATAGGATGTTCTTTGTACTCAAGAGTATCTTGAATGTCAAGTGTATTAGTTGGAACTACTTCATCGGGTACTCTCAAACACTTGCGTAGCTGTGAGACATGGAATACGGGATGTACACCCACCAATTCCTCAGGTAGCTCAAGTTTGTAGGTGAGCTTTCCAATCCTCTTGCAAATCTTGTATGGGCCAACAAATCTAGGGGCAAGCTTTCCTTTCACATGGAATCTGATAGTTCCGCGTAGTGGGGATACCTTGAGATAGACGAAATCTTCCACATTGTACTCAAGTTCTCTTCTTCTTCTGTCAGCATAGCTTTTGTATCGGCTTTGAGCAATTCTCAAATTCTCCTTTACTTGAGCAACTCCTTCTTCGGCATCTTGAATCTTAGCGGAGTCAAAGAACGATCTTTCTCCCGGTTGGGACCACATCAAAGGTGTCTTACAAGGTCTGCCATAAAGAGCTTCAAATGGTGACATCTTGATGCTGGCTTGGTAACTGTTGTTGTAAGAGAACTCTGCATAGGGTAGGCATTTCTCCCAATCAGAGCCATAATTCAGTACACTAGCATGGAGCATGTCATCTAAGATCTGATTTACTCGTTCAGTCTGTCCATCTGTCTGTGGGTGATAAGCGATATTAAAATCAAGTTTGGTTCCGATGGACTTGTGCAGAGCTTCCCAGAATCAGGACATAAACTGAGGACCACGATCAGATACAATACTAGAGGGAGCTCCATGCAGTCTGAGGATATGCTCAACATATAGATCTGCTAACTTTTCAGCATCAGTCTTGGTCTTAACTGGTACAAAGTGAGCAACCTTGGTCAAACGATCAACAATCACCCAAATGGAATCATTGCCTTTCTGTGAACGCGGCAATCCGACTATGAAATCCATGGATATGCTCTCCCATTTCCACTCGGGAATGTCAATAGGCTTTAACAATCCTGCAGGCCTTTGATGTTCAACCTTGACTCTATTACAGGTGTCACATCATGCCACATGTCCCGCAATATCTGTCTTCATGCCTTTCCACCAAAAGTGTTTCTTCAAGTCTTGATACATCTTTGAACCTCCAGGGTGAATACAGTACTTAGAATCATGAGCTTCTGACAGAATTTCCTCTCGTAGTGCTGGATCAGAAGGTACACAGATTCTGTCCTTGAACCAGATGGTTCCTTGTTCATCTTCATGATGGTTGGTCTTGTAGCCTAGTTTCATCAGACCACGGAGATACCCAATTTCTTCACAATTTTTCTGAGCTTGACGGATGCAATCTGTGAGATCATACTGTATGCGGAGCTCATTCAACAAGCCATGCGGTAGCATCTCAAGTTGGAAATCATCAATCTCTTCATTGAGCTCAGATGGTACGGATTCAGTGATCAAAGTGTGATAGTAACTCTTGCGACTGAGAGCATCTGCGACTACATTAGCTTTTCCCGGATGATAGTGAATTTCTAGGTCATAATCCTTGATCAACTCTAACCATCGGCGTTGTCTCATATTCAGATCTTCCTGAGTGAAAAAGTACTTCAAGCTCTTGTGATCAGTATAGATATCACCCTTGTTGCCTATCAAGTAGTGCCTCCAGAACTTCAATGCATGTACAACTGCTGCTAACTCAAGATCATGAGTGGGGTAACGGTTCTTGTGTTCTTTCAACTGTCGAGAAGCATAAGCTATCACTTTCCCACCTTGCATCAATACACAGTGTCGACGAAATATGGTCGGCAGTCCACCGAGGGGGGTGCCCGTGGTGGTAGATTATCGGTAGACGGTGCGTGTAATCAGGAACCAGATGGTGACACAAGGCGTAGAGAAAGCGATTTAGACAGGTGCAGGCCGTCTGGTCGACGTAATACCCTACGTCCTGTGTCTTTGGTGTATTGTATTGAGATGTATACAGATTAACCTATCCTCTAGGGGACCCTTGTCTCTCCTTATATACTCCGAAGAGACAAGGTTACAAGTAAAGTATCCAATTTGGTACTACTACAATATCTAGTACAACTTGTAATCTTGATGTGCACGCCTTGATCTTATGGGCCGGGCCACCTCGGATGGTGTGGCCCATGTACCATCTTGTGGTACCCGGGGGTATATCCCCCACAGCTAGTCCCCGAGCGCCATGTATTCTGATGTGACATGTCGTTTCAACCTTCTCTGAACAGTGAGGCTTGAGTTCTTGACATCTCTGACCACCGTTGTCGCCGGAGAAGTAGGTTGTCCGAAGAATGTATGGTGCTCTTAAGAAGAAAGAAAAAGATTTCCATCCTAGGAAGTGTGTCCACTTGTATTTCTGAAAAGAAATGTACGTGTGTCTTGAAGCGTAGCGTCCTTGATCATCAGAGGCGTAGGGGTCGAAAAACAAACACATTCACCGCAAGGTGAAGTGTGCCCACGTAGTCCCCGAGCCTGGTAGTAGGTGACATAGGCACATGCTGCCAGGGTCTAAAAAGAATTCCTAGTTAAGTTGAGAAACGAATCATCGTACACGCGATACAAGATGCACCGGCAGGTGCATCATACCGATGTAGTCCCCGAGCTTGCTGGAAGGTGAGGTATGAGCCTTGTAGCAAGGTCTAAACGAGAAAGAATATCCCAACTGTATGCAAGTCGCCAGTGGCATGTAGTCGAGACACGAAGTCCCCGAGCCGTGGTCGGAGAGTGGTTGAGGTAGTCCCCGAGCACAGGTCGAGGAGCGAGCGACGAAGTCCCCGAGCCATGGTCGGTAGAGTGGTTGAGGCAGTCCTCGAGCATAGGTTGAGGAACGAGCGATGAAGTCCCCGAACTGTGGTCGGAGAGTGGTCAAGGCAGTCCCCGAGCACAGGTCGAGGAGCGAGCGACGAAGTCCTCGAGACATGGTCGGAGAGTGGTCGAGGCAGTCCCCAAGCACAGGTCGAGGAGCGAGCAACGAAGTCCCCGAGGCGTGGTCGGATAGTGGTCGAGGTAGTCCCCGTGCGTGAGAAGCGAGCGACGAAGTCCTCGAGCTGTGGTCGGAGAGTGGTCGAGGCAGTCCCCGAGCATAGGTTGAGGAGCGAGCGACGAAGTCCCCGAGCATAGCTCGAAATTAATGCAATATAAATATGTAGAATGGTAGTACATGATGTACAAAGTAATAAATTATGGAGAAAATGATGCTCAACAGTCATTTGCAAATGAGCATGATGTGATAAAGCAGTTGATGCTTTGTAAACATCAGTGTTAATGTGAAGTTTGTGTTTATACTTAATATAAACTGCCCGACCAGTTAGTATGTAGCTGAGTCTCTAGCCCTAGCTAGCCCGTTAACCATAATGCGGGCGCGGAGCCCGTGCACGTGTAGGAAGAAATAAAGTGTCGCTAAGGAGCCGCTGCCGACCACCCATAACGCAGAGGGCAGACACTCGTTCACGTGTAGGGAGGAGCCGAGACAGGGCCTTTTCTAGAGACATCGATCGTCAACATGATTGGTTGAGGATTTGCATTAAGTATAGCTGTATGTTATCTTTAAGATGGTATACATGGACAAACGTTATTTGAAGAATAATCATGACAAGGACGCTGTGGAGAGACGTCGTAATGAAAATTGTGTTAAATATAAATATTAGAAGTGTACTTATCTTTAGATAGAAATCTGGTCGGTGGGGATGAAGTTGTCCGGTCCTCGAGCTTTACGACTTGTCGTCACGACGATGGTCGCGGTTGTCGTAGCGCCGTTCTTCGCGGCGACCATCATTGCGACGTGGTCTGGTGGTCGACGTGGTCAGAGCTCGGCGGAGCCGCTCGGGACGTGGTCGACGTGGTCTGGTGGTCGAGGTGGTCGGAGCTCGGCGGAGCCACTCGGGACGTGGTCGACATGGTCGATGTGGTCGGAGCTCAGCGGAGCCGCTCGAGACGTGATCGACATGGTCCATGGTCGACGTGGCTGCTCGATCAGTTTGGTGGTCGGAGCTCAGTAACGTGCGGAGTCGTGGTGTAGCTTGACGAAGTCCAGAGCACGGGTTGAAGTTGTCGACGTCGATCCCGTTGGTGTCAAAGTCAAAAAGCGTCGAAATAGAACTATGTTCCTGGGGCGAAGCGCATGGCCTCGACGTCCACTGGTGGAGAGACTTGGATAAAGATGGCTTGCTTGTATGATCCATGGTCTTCGTATACATGGTGCTATAGATGCACGTACATGCAAGCGTTCATGTATGAATACATACAACTCCTGATTGCTTGCATGTCGGATTGGGTCATGTCGTGTAGATGTCGGACTCTTGTCTTAGCAGAGGCAATCAGCGTGGAAGCCAAAGCCCCCGTCGTGTCTGAGTTGTAGTTGGACGTGGTTTGGATCTTTGGTGATATCAATCCGTGTGGTGCTGTCGTAGAGGTACATAGAGCGTCGCTTGTATATGGACTCTTCGCTGCTTTCTTGTTAACAGATGGAAACGTACGCACCCTGGGACGTGTACATCTTGGATTTGGATTGCTCAATAGCTTGCTTGCCTGCTGAAGGTAGACTGATGCGGCAGTGCCCATGCAGAGGCAGGCAAGCCGCCGCATGGCGCCATACGTGCCTCACATACCCATGAAGTTGACCTCAATGAAGTTGTGCTTTAGATCTTCTAGAGTTTTTACCGCCGTTTGTGGATGGATTCCGTCACCAGGAGTTTCTCGGAACGATGACCGGATCGACACGTCGGTCCGCAACGGAAGTTGCCGAGTTGCCATTGTAGCAGATTGATTCCATAGCCGGTTGGATCTTGTAGATGCACATGTGCTCTTGATTGCTAGCTGGTTGATTAATCGTCTTGCCTGTATGGTGCATGCATACGTGCAAATTGGCTTGCATGCATGGTCTTGTACGAAGTATCAGATGCTATGCAAGAAAACAGTGACATATACATGTATATGCACTCCATTGATGCATGGCCCTGTATACCACGTATATGCTTCCTTGGTTGCATGGGCATGGTTCGATCGTTGATGTGGCCTCTGAATCCTCTAATCCTTCTGGTGATGATGCACGTAATGACCAACACCGCCCGCGATGTCCGATCAAGGCCTATCACCTATTGATGTGGCCTCTGATCCTTCTGGTGATGATGCACGTAATGACCAGCACCACCCATAATGCTGATCATCGAGGCCACCTGTTGATCCCGCGACAAGTTGCCTGGAGACGCCACAGTCCCACGACAGGAAGAGCGTCGCCATCGGATATCATCGTGGGACGACGCTCGCAGGTCGTCGATGGTTGTTGCCGTGATCTAACAAATTCTCGTGGACTATGTTGATGATCTTGAGGTCCATCTGGTTCATCACAATCAACGCGCACACCCCCTACCCGACGCGCCACTATCGATGAAATATGGTCGGTAGTCCACCGAGGGGGGTGCCCGTGGTGGTAGATTATCGGTAGATGGTGCGTGTAATCAGGAACCAGATGGTGACACAAGGCGCAGAGACAGCGATTTAGACAGGTTCAAGCCGTCTGGTCGACGTAATACCCTACGTCCTGTGTCTTTGGTGTATTGTATTGAGATGTATATAGATTAACCTGTCCTCTAGGGGACCCTTGTCTCTCCTTATATACTCCAAAGAGACAAGGTTACAAGTAAAGTATCCAATTTGGTACTATTACAATATCTAGTACAACTTGTAATCTTGATGTGCACGCCTTGATCTTACGGGCCGGGCCACCTCGGATGGTGCGGCCCATGTACCATCTTGTGGTACCCGGGGGTATATCCCCCACACATAGCAAGTCCTTGACGGGATGCATCACAGTAGACCACGAAATCTTTGCTGATATCAGGCAATGCTATCACATGAGTTGTGGTAAGCTTCTGTTTCAATTCCTGGAAGCTTTGCTCACACTCGGGCATCCATTCAAACTCCTTGGTCTTCTTCAGAAGGTTGGTCATCGGACGGGCTATCTTGGAGAAGTTTTCGATGAATCGACGATAATATCCAGCCAATCCCAAGAAACTTCTGACTTCTATCACATTACGAGGTTGATCCCATTCTTTCACAGCTTCAATCTTAGCTAGGTCAACTACAACACCTTCAGCTGATAGTACATGGCCTAGGAAGGCAATTTTCTGTAGCCAAAATTCGCATTTGCTGAACTTTGCGTAGAGCTGATGTTGGGCTAGTTTCTCAAGCATAGTTCTCAGATGATGTTCATGTTCTTCAGCGGTGGGTGAATAGACAAGGATTTCATCAATGAATACTACCACGAACTTATCCAGTTCATCCATGAAAACCTTATTCATCATGTTCATGAAGTATGCGGGAGCATTCGTGAGTCCAAAGGACACCACAGTGAACTCAAACTGCCCATACCTAGTCACAAAAGTTGTCTTCGGGATGTCACTCTCTCGAACCTTCATCTGATGATAGCCAGATCTGAGATCAATCTTGGAGAAATACTTGTCACCTCGAAGCTGATCAAGCAAATCATCGATCCTTGGCAGGGGGTAGTTGTTCTTGATGGTGACTGCGTTCAAGTTCTGGTAATCAATGCACATTCTCATTGAGCCATCCTTCTTCTTAACAAACAGAACAGGGGATCCCTAGGGTGAAGCACTGGGTCTGATATATCCCTTCGAGATGAGCTCATCAAGCTATTTCTTGAGCTCGGCCAGTTTGTCAACTGACATGCGATAGGGTCTCTTGGCAATGGGTCCTGTTCTCGGCAAAAGATCAATAATGAACTCTATATCACGGTCTGGTGGCATACCCAGCAATTCTTCAGGGAATACATCGGGATAGTCTTTGACCACAGGCACATCATGAACTATCTTCTCCTCTTTTTGTGATTCTGAACTGGCTTTAAGGGCACATAGGATAGAAGTGGACTTTCCGGACTGAGGTTCACACCTAATAACTTGGCCTGATGGGTGTGTCACTTGGACGCATCTAGGTGAACATGATATGATACCTCGGTGAATGGTTAGCCAATCCATACCTAAGATGACATCTAGGCTCGTGGAAGGTAACAGGGTTAGGTTGGCTTTAAAGATAAGACCCTCAATGGTAAGACTCACTTCCTTACAGATGTGGGTGCACTTTAGGTCTCCTAAAGGTGAGCTAGTGATGATAGGCTTTCCACGTGGGGTTATAGGTAGGTCATGCTCTCATGCAAACTTGGATGATATGTAAGAACAAGTTGCTCCAGAGTCAAATAGAACTGATGTAGTATTGCCATTAACTAAAAACATACCGTACACAACGTTAGGGGCAGCCTGTGCTTCCTCGGCATCTAGATGGTTGAGACGTCCATGAGTAGCAGATCCCTTGAACTGAGACTTCTGAGCGGCTGAGTTCTGAGGGCACTCAGCGGCTTTGTGACCTGATTGGCCACAAGCGAAGCAGGTGAAAGGCGCACCGCCTATAGGGGTTGGCGCGGGTGCCTTCTAGTTTCTAGTGCTTGGTGCGGAGCGGTTCTATGCTGGGCGTTCATTCGCTGAGCGGGAACGGTTGAAACATTCCTGAGTGTTGCGGTCCTGAGCATAATGGTCCTGGGTGTAACGATCTTGAGCAGGGCAGGAGTATTTGGTGGTGTAGCCTCCACCACCCCTACTCGATCCAGGGTTGTCATCCCTGTTGTGGCATGAGCATTCCCTGGATGGTGCATCTCTGCGGAACCTCTTGCGATCACGGCCACGGAAGGACTCCTCAGGCTTATGCTTCCTCTCCCTGTACTCCTCTCCAGCTTCAGCACGGTCCTTCTTAATCTAGATGCAGTGATCCACCAAAGCACGCAGCGTGCTACTCTCAATACCGCCAAACTTTAGCTTGATGTGCAGGTTAAGTCCCTTACGGTAATAGTACAGCTTCTCCTTCTTAGAGTTCACAACATAGTAAGGTGCATAGCGTAGAAGGTTGGTGAAATGAGTAGTGTACTCAGTCACCCTGTCCTTTCCCATCTTGATGTTGCGGAACTCCTCGGCTTTGGCCTCCATGATACCCTTGGGAATGTGATACTCAGTGAATGCTTCAGCGAACTCATCCCACGAGATGTTGGCAGGGTCCTCATGGGAATCACTGAAACTGTCCCACCAGGCACGTGCTGCACCTATGAGCTGGTGTGTGGCAGCTCTAACACACTCATCGTCGGTGAAGGTGGTGAGGTCGAGCTTCTTTTCCACCTCCTTGAGCCAGTCATCGGCTACAAGCGGGTCAGGGTTAGTGCCATCATAGGTAGGTGGCCTCAGCTTCAGAAATCCCTTCAGCTTCCTTTGGAAATCATTCTGCTGACGTCCCTGGCGATGGTTTGCTCTGTCAACAAGAGCTGCAAGAAGCTGGGTCAGTTGCGCCATCACTTCTGCCAGGTTTTTTGGTGGTGGTGGCGGAATGTTCTCCTCAACAAGCGGCAGGGTATTCTCCAGGTGGAAGGGTATCCCTCCACGTCCACGGCCACGGCCACGGCCATGGTTGTTGCCACCATGCCCCCCCATTTGGTTCGATTGGTTCAGGGGTGGGCGCACGTCTACGGTTCATTAGGCGAGCAGATCGGTGGTTCGGCATCTGCAACACGGATCATAGGAATTTTAGTGTTTGTGCCATAAGTGCTTATAATTCAATATGATTACATGATTTTGACAATTTAAAGAAAAACATTTATACTATCCAACACTCATTACAAAGAAGCAATAGGATCTATAAGATGCAATAAGATCCAAAACATTCATTACATGGGTTTTATTACATAGCATCATCTCCAGTAGCTACACTTGAAGACTCGCGAGAATCATACTACGCATAGTGTCTCATATTACATCTCATAAGGGGTACATCATGGGGTACAACTTATGGAAGCCACTGACATGACTCATGACCACGTAGGGTCATCTACTCTAACTCGTACACCGCAGCTGGGATACGACTGTTCTCGATCTTGATCTCCTCGTCAGACTTGTGAAGTCGGGACACGTACTTCAAGGCCTCGGCGAGCTCCTCAGTAGGCTTGGCTCTAGGTAGGGTAGGGCAGGCGTCTAGGTTGAGGCGAGTCAGGGCTAAATCAAACTCCTCTATCCTAGGCTTCGTCTTGCTGCGAATCTCCTTGGGTAGCTGATCCCACATACCCTTCATCTCCCTGAGGCGCTTCTTGTCAGACTTCTGCCAAGCCTGCCAAGTCCTCTCACACTTGTCCTGTATGTACTCGTTCTACCTGAGTGCCTCGATCAGGTGACCCTGGTTGCAAACAACCTTCTTCCTAAACTCCTCTAGCTTCTGAGTCATGGTCTTGTTCTGAGATTGGATTTTTAGCATATCAATCCCCTTGGACCTCTCTCTGTCTCCTCTGTGGTTGAACTCGGCCTTCTTGTCGTCCAACTCTCTCTGCAACTCCAAGACCTTGCTGTCGAGGTAGCAGTTCCTGTTGCCTAGGTCGGCTGCTTTGTCCTGTAAGTCAGCGACCTCGGCTCTATGGACTTCCTCACGACGGTTGAGCTCGTCCTATAGCTTGGCAACTGTCTCAAGTAGACTAGCTCGCTCCTGTGCTCCTTGCGAGTCTCGCTCCTAGTACTCCCACAGAAGAGCCCGGTCCTGACGTCTCCTCTGCTCAAGTTGGGTCACGTACCTGTCCTGCTCTAGTAGGTGGATAGCCGAGACACGAAGGCATCTGTCCTCCTCTGCAAAGATAACTCTGCTGGCTACAAAACTCTGCTCACTAGGTGTAAGGATGAGGTCGAGGGCCTAGGGAAGTAGATGGAACTCTGTCGTCTTTAGGTGCTCCTAGTGGTCCCTCATCACTCTGCGAAGTGCCTTGTGTGAGACAGCTCGCAGTCCCTCCTCAACTGTGTCCTCTATAGTCAACTCGGTGAAAGCTAGGACAGAAGGTAAGGTAGTGCTAGCTGGGAACTCGACTGAGGTGATAATCGGTCCTTCGATTCCTCCTTCCTGAGCTGACTTCCCGGTGCAGGTGACCTTGACAAGCTCGTCAGGGACTCCTAACATGACGAGAACTCGACAGAGGGTCTGTGCAAAACCCCCGAGCTCACGTAGGTCGAAGGTAAGCTTTGCGTGGTCCAGAGGTAGCGGTCATAGAGGCGGCCATTCGACGTTCGTTGCCATCTGCATGTTTTAAGGAAACAGATGTTAGCAGGTCAATAAATAGATAAGCCTTGCATGCAAGGTTGGTATATAACTAAAAGAAGGGCTATTCACGTCCTATTCTATCGTCCATTTCTGAGGGTTTCGTCCTAGGGTCAAGTATGGCTCTGATACCAACTGAAACGACCTGATTTCCGCAATGGAAAATCCACATAGTCGAAGTGTAATAAGACCATTGTAGATCATATTACCCAAAATTTCAGTCAAATATCACATCCATACAACATAATATCAGAGTACAAATAGTGCGGAATTACATAAATTATTACATCGCCGCATTGGCGGAATCAAAAGTAGCATTCATTCAGAACAGCTTGAAGACAAGATCGCCAAACTCGAGCATAGGAACGAACCCCTCAATCGTCAAACTCCTCAAAGCTATACTCCTCAGCAGAACCTATGTGCCAAAATTTATCAGTACGATTTATACTGGCCACTCCCACCCTATGAGCATTGTTTTGTGGAAATTGGATGTAAGTTGGATATATTCAAAAGGAACCTATAAGGCTGGGGTTTCCTATGTTTTAGCATATCAAGTATATATAATAATAGTTGGTCAAGTTTTAACACCATTCCTACACCCATTCCACCCCATTCATGTCCAGAGCCAGGTTTCGATCCTGGGATCGATATACCACCATCTCCACATCATCACCATACCACCACCATACCATCGCTCAGTCGACAGGTCAACTCCCTCTCGGCACTGTCTCATGGCCTATAGCCCCTAGCTACGACCGACACTCTCTCACGGGGGAAGAAGAGAAGGACTCATCTCACTATCTAATTTAAGCGAAACCCAGAAAAGGTCAATAGCCGATAAGTCGGCATATGTATCGATCGATCAACCATATACTCTACAGAGGTTTTACATAACCACAAGATTCACCTTCCTCACTGACCGTCGTCAACTGGGTTGATTCCGGCCGCTTGCTAGCCTAGGATAATGCCACCCTACCATTCAGCCCTGGTACACCCCAGGTCTAGTCTGGGGTGGCTAAAACTGTGAGTCATGAGCCGGGTCCACAAGGTCTCCATGAAGTCTCAAAAGGGTGTGGGGGGAGTCCTCCGCTCCCCGTACCTCCTCGCACTGTCCGCTATCAACCTAGCAGTAGTGGCAATATCCTACCCAGTAGTCCGGCCGTCCCGCACCATATAGGGCGAGTGGTACGTAAGGCTTCCTAGTGAATCTGACTACTAGTAAGTCCTTAGGGATGACCAAGCCAGAATGTCTTCATCAAGGTTTCCATTTACCGCGCCACCATAGCACCTCCATCCCGGGCTCTTCCCATCACAGTTTCACACCTAGGGCCACCTCATATACCATTTACCCACCACAGGTATCCATTTCCAGGGGTGCCCAGGTAGCACCCCGCGGCAAGACTTGCCCTAGGCTCGTCGTATATTCCAACTTGGTCGACACAACTCTCACCCTCCACGCACCCAAGTCACACACGCAACACTCTCCCCATAGTCCAGATAACACCAGTTTCCACCGTGCGTCAAGGTAGTGCAAGCGTAGTAGAAGTAATAAGCAATGAAATATAGCAGCAAGCGTGTGTCTAGCCTAATAGCAGGGTAAGCAGGGGTAAGGTTGTGTCAAGGTAAAAGCCATCAAGTAAGCATACTACCATGCAAGTCCTATCTTAGTGTGAGTATAACAATAAAGTAAAGCAATAGCAGTTCTATATTAGCCATGCGTAATAGGTGCTACGAGGTTGGGTGGGATGTGGCACCTTTAGTGAAGTCGTCTCCATCCTCCTCATGATACTCTCGGTCCTCATCCATCTGGTTCTCCTCCGAGCCTGCAAACGATCGCATTATAGTCGCGTTAGCGACGTCTATAGAATAGCACAAAAAGCAATGAAAATTCAAAAGAGCTAAATGCACTCAAACATGGGTTCATTGCGTAGAGCTCGATTTTAGATGAATTTTGATCCTAGTTTCATATTTTTCTGAGGTCGTATGAATTAGTTATGAATTTTTGAAGATTAAATCCATTTCTGAAAATAACAAAGGCTGATTAATTCAGGGCTGACACGTGTCACACTGTGACTGGTTTACGTGGCATGTAGGGGCTTGGAGTGGTGTATCAGCAGGTGAGGTGGTCGAGAGGTCGCCGAGGTGGTCGGTGAGGTCACCGAGGTGGTCGGAGGGCTCGCCGAGGTGGTCGGTGAGGTCGCCGAGGTGGTCGGAGGGCTCGCCGAGGTGGTCGGTGAGGTCACCGAGGTGGTCGGCGAGATCGCCAAAGTGGTCGGCGACATCGCCAAAGTGGTCGGAGAGCTTGCCGATGTGGTCGGAAAGATCACCGAAGTCCCTGACGCTGGCATGGTCACATCATCGGCATGACGTCAGCATGTCGCCATCAGAGCTAAACTACGGCTGACAGGTGGGTCCCACTGATGTCAGCATGATGTCATCACCTCAGTTGGTCACTGATAGGTGGGTCCGGGGTCAAATGGTGACTGACAGGTGAGGCGCGGTTCATGGTGAACCCGCCTGCGTTGGTCCATAGACCGCAGAGCCGGTCTATGATGGTCTTGGTCCACTTACTCCTTCCCAGGGTTCGGTTCACGTGCACCAAGTGCACAGACGTGTGGCCGGAGAGGGGAAAATCCCCATCTTCTTCCCCGGCGTGCTCCCGCCGGTGGTGAGCTCATCGGCGAGCCCCTCCAGCAGCGCGGGTGTGCAATTAAGGTGGGCAAAAGCTTGACCTTGCCATGGCGGGTGCCCCGGTGAAGTTAACATGGTGGCCGGGCGGCTCCAGTTGGCTGGCCACGGTGGCGGCGGTCCTCGTACACGACGAGCGGCGGTGTGGTGGCTGTGGCGGCAGTACCAGAGATTGGTGGTGCGCACGAGCTCCCCGATGCTGCTACAGCCATGGCGAGCAGGTCGAAGGGGCTCTGGGAGCTCTCAATGCCTTCGACCACGGTGGTGGGGGCAAAGCGGAGGCGGTGGCGCTCCGACGAGGTGCGGTGCGGCAACGTAGGGCTCCGGTGGGCTTCATCCTCGGCTAAGGTGAGCACGGTGTGTCTCTCGTCATGGCGGAGCCTGTCGGGGTGTCAACGTCACCTTTACCATGACGTAGAAGACGCGGTGGTCTTGCCATGGTTGTGCTCTTGGCCATGGCGTGCAGGGTGGTCGTGCCGGTGTTCCTGAGCCGCTAGGGGTAGGTGAGGCCAGGCCTTGGGCTTGTGCGTGTGCGGTGCGTGTGCAGAGTGTCCAGGAGCGGGAATGCTCCGCCTCTGCGTCCCCTAGGTGCGGGAACGCGGTGGCGTTCATGGCGGGTACGGCTAGCGTGGTGAGCGGCGAACGACATGGCTTACCGTAGGGCTCGTGGCGGTAGGATGGCGGTGCGATGGCGAGGCGAGGCTGTGATGAGGCGATGCCATGCCGAGCAGCTACGTCGCTGTAGCTGATCGGGGCGGCGCTCCTGGCTCCGGCGAGGTCCAGTTCCACAGCGGCTTTCTTCTCCTCCTTGCTTCTTCCTCCTCTCTCTCTCTCGGCTTGACGCGGTGTGGTGCTGTGCCACCAGCGGCGGCGGCGAACAGGTTGAGGGTTATGGCTTGTGGGCTTTGGCTTTTATAGCCGAGCTCCAAGGGCGCCAATGGTGGACGGCGATCGGGCGGTGGTGATGCGTGCGGCGCATCCGACGGCCCGCGTGCGGTAGCGTAGGCGCGGCGCAAGGGGAAACAGGGTCATGCTTCTTGTGTGACCCCCTGGCCCGCGCCTGCCACGCTGATCGGCCTCCAATCGCGCGGGGAGAATGCGTGGGCGAGGGGAAGAAGATGCTACTGTGCTGACAAGCGGGGTCGGGTCGTCAGGCGCTTGGCGCGTTGTGGCTATGTGTGGCGCGTGATGGTTGCCGAGCGGGCCCAGCTTGTCGGCGGTTGTGCGCGTGCGGGCGGCGACGCTGGGCCGGCTTCGTGGGCTACGTGCGTGAAAGGGCAGGCGAGGCTTGGCTGGGCTAGCTGGGCCGGTCGAGGCAGGCTAGGCTGAGCTGCTGCCTCCCTCTTTTTCCTTTTCTTTTTCTGTTCGTTTCTCTTTTCTTTCTTTTGCTTCGATTCAAATTTAGTTAGAGTTTCAATTTGAGCTTCGAGTCATGTAGTGGGTCCCACAAGGTGTTTCAAATGATGGTCAAAATACATCCCATATATTAGGGATTATTGGCTATTTTTGTTATACAAAACTAGTTGAAGTTTTTATATAGGGGTGTTTTATTCTTCCAAGAAATAATTCATTATTTAGGGTTTATTATAAATATTAAGTAAGTTAGTTAAACATCACATAAGGCAAAAGAATCCAAATCATAAGTGGAATTAAGGATGCATGCATGATTTATTTATTTAGGAATTTAATTACACATGTGGCATAACACCAAACTATGCTTTATGATTTTAACCTAGTTGGGTCACATCTAATCCAAAACTAGGGTTTAGCTTCTACATGTGTCACTCAACATCACATAGGATTTTGAAGAAAAATTTTGTAGTTGTGATTTTTGGTATATGGATTTTTGGGTTGTTACAGACACCGTCAGCCAAGTTGAGGTACCGATGATGAATTTGCTCTATTATTTAGTTATAGAATCTATCGTGCTTCTTTCTGTTTTGAACAAAACCATACAGGCCTACTACTTTCACCTACCTATAATCAACTTGAAGTATTGTTATTACTATAATTTTGACAAAAGTTGTATTGTTGTTTAGATTATACTCCATCCGTTTCAAATTATAAGTTATTCTAACTTTTTAGAAGAGTCAAAATATCTCAAGTTTGACCAAAATTATAGAGAAAATTACAAAGATCTATGACATCAAATGAGTATAACGAAGAATCTAATGACACTTATTTGGTATCATAAATGTTATTATTTTTTATATAAATTTGGTCAAACTTATTTGACTCTCTTAAAAAGTTAAAATAACTTATAATTTGGGACGGAAATCTTGGTTTTGACAAAATTATGGTTTTGGAGACTACAAGATTTGTTGCATTCATACACCCAGTAGCTTTTAGCAAAGTATTTTATAAAACCACAGTATTTCTCTGATACTTCAAGTGTAGTTTTACCCCTCTCTACTCTCAAGCCCGTAGTCTTACATTCAGTCCCACTGGACACCTTCCTGTTGACGGGGCTAGCGCGGTTGCTTCTTCTGGGCCCTTGGGCGAGCTGGACTGCCGAGGCCGGCACCCAAAATTTTCCCGGTTCAAGGGCACCTTCATTTGCCTGTGGCCGAAGCAAGGCCACACGTGGTAGCAGGACGGCCCATTTTTTAAATTATTTTTGAAGTAGTAGTCATAGTCAGTACAATGCGTATGTAAAATCTCATTGATAGACCTTCTAGGGACAATCTCGCATCCCTCCACTGAAAACGTTTTTGGACCGCCTGTGAAAACTGAAAAAGGATTGTGTTGCAGTAGTGTGTGAAACTTAAAAAGAATGGCCCAACATCCTACACAGTGATCAAGGTTAACTTGATACGTACATGGTAGACCAATACAAAGTTATTTTATTTCCATGACCCAATACGTATAGTTTGCCCTTTCAAAAAAATACGTATAGTTTAGTAAACACGTACACGATTGTCGTATGATCAGATCGCCCTGAGCTTCATCTGTGCACCATGCATCGGATGCAGTGTCATCACCGTATGCGGCGCATGGGTATACGATGGCGCGAGCTCAAACTCAAATCGCTGAAGGATCATGCACAGCGCCATCTTGGCCTCGAGCAGCGCAAAGTTTTGGCCGATGCATATGCGAGGCCCCCAGCCGAATGGGAGGAACGCACCCGGCTCCTTGGACGCCTTGGAAACCCCCTCGGCGAACCTCTCCGGCTTGAAATCGTGCACGTCGTTTCCCCAGGTGTCAGGGTCATGGTGCATGAATAGAACAGGGAGCTCAATGATCGCACCGGCTGGGATCGTCACGTCTCCGATCTTCATCTCCTTGTAGGTTTTCCGGCTGAACACCACGGCCGGCGGGTATAATCGGAGAACCTCGTAAAGGATCATATTGACCTGTAAGAAGAATCTCGTACATTACTATATTTGAAATATTTGAAACCTAGTGAGAAGAAGTAGTGAAGTAACAAGTTACCGTTTTGAGGCGGCTCAATCCCTCGTATTCTGGTTTGTTTCTCCCGAACAGGCCAGTCACTTCCTCCCTTGCACGGTCTTGCCACTCAGGGTGCATGCTCAACAGGACCATCGTCCATGTCAACAACACTGACGTTGTCTCCATCCCTGCAAAGTAGAACAGCTTGCACTCCTCGATGACATCTTCAATTGTCATTCCAAGGGTGGATTGGCCGCCGTTCTCATCCGCGTGCCTCGCATTGGACTCCAGCAGTAAGCCCAGGAGATCATCGCTGGTGCTGCTCTCACCTTCTTCTTTCATAGCTTGCATTCTTTTCCCAATCAGCCCTCGTAAAATCGAGTTAACCTCCTTGTTGATTTGGCGCATCCTTCTGTTGTTTTTCGTTGGCAAGTACCTGCGGTCATCAATAGTCAATACCCACATGTAACACTGACCAGCCGTTCTAATTTGCCTGAGCAGTCGTAGCAAGCAGGGCAACTACTCACATGTAACCTGGAATTGCAATCTTCTGAATGGCGCCAACGAAGCGCTCAGCTTGCTCGGACTGGAGCTCGAAAATCCTTCTACCTTCAAGGTAGCTGCTGCCAAATGCGGTGCGGGAGATGACATCTCCTGTGAGGGCCTGGAGCTCCGGCCAGACGTCCAACTCGCACGAACCATCGGAACCAAGGGACTGCTGCGCCCATCTGCTGACAAGCTCTTCGCAGCATGCAGAGAACGCCGGCAGCATGAGCTGCAATGCAAGGTCACGTACCCTCCACCGATCAATCACAAGCCAGATCTTTGCATAGCCATTACTTACATTATATGGAATGCAGTTTTATGTACCTTGAGCTTCTCGAGATGGAATGCAGGGTTGAGGATCCTCCTGTGCTTGACCCATTTCTCGCCCTCATGGCTGGTGAGTCCGTCGGAGAGCAGCTTTGTCAGGGCCGGGAACTGGGGCTTCTGGAAGTGGCCGAACTTGTTGGAGAGCACGTCCCTGACCAGCGCGGGGTCGGTGATGGTCACGTTGGGAATCGGCCCGAACCAAGAGAAGCACGTCTTGCCGTGCTCCCGGACGTTGTTGGAGAGGAACGGCGTGACGTGGGGCACGATGTCGTGGCACCCCAGCGGCAGCGGCCTGGCCCAGGCCTCCTGGTTCTGGCGGCCGAACTCCTTGAGGTCGCCCGTGAGGAAGCGGTACGACGTGCCGCGGAGGCCCTGCGCGCGCAGAGCCCGCTCCAGCCGCCGTGGCTCCCACCACAGCTTGTTCAGCAGCCGGCCGCCCTGCCACAGCAGGACAAGGCCAGGGACACCGTAGACCAGGAGGTTGCGTGGTGCTGAGGACACAGCTGCGAACAGAGCTCCCAGAAACATTGCTCTGACAATACAATGCGAAGTGGACTTTGACTGAATGTAGATGTGCATGGTTCGGTACTTGGAGTGAGGTTAAATAGGTGTGCCATCTTGTTGGATGATTGTGTTATCTTGTGCTCATTTTTTTTTTTGAAAAGTATCTAGTGCTCATTTGTTTAAGGTTTCTTGGAGTGTAAGAGTTGCTCTGCATCTTGGTCAATCGGGCGGGCCACAGCACACGTTACGAACTTGGCGGAGAAGAAATGAATTCGGACAGATATGGCACATGTGACGGTTTGTTCGGCGTGCTGCTTTTTTAATAGGTAGTGCCAGCGCACGGACACGTGGATGGGCGCGCGTGTCCGGACACGCGGATCTCCTGCTCTCCGTTCCCGCGTCTGTACTCCGCCCCAGCGATAGTCCGACGTGGCGTCTGCGCCCCGCCCGAACCCTCGCGCCTCCTCTAGCAGCTGCAGCACATCTGATCTACTTTTGAAACATTCAGATACAATACTTGCAACATACGTCTGAACACACATGAAACTCTAAAAACATGCTTCTGAAACACTTGAAAAAAAAACACCTGAAAAACGCTTGAAAACCACGACAAACATACGCAACATACAAATAAAACACTTACAACATATGCGTGAAACATATACAACATCCAGATAAACAAACTTGCAACATAGTCCGAAAACACAGATGAAACATTGGAACATACGCTTGCAACATACGTGTACAATCATTGCAACATATGCAACATCCCCGATCTACATTTGCAACATCCATATGAAACACCTGCAATATACCTCTGAAACATCTAAAACACTTGAAACATACACATGTAACATGTGCTTTTCAGCGCAACATCTCTTTACTGTTTGGGAGAATGGAGGATCGTTGATGTGCCGGAGGCAGCAGCTCCCGGTGGCGCTTCTAGGCGGCGAGCTGGCGCTGGCGGCTCTGCGACGCGGCGGGGAGGCAATGGTCGCACAACCAGGAGAGGGCAGCCGCGCACCACGCCGTCCTGCAGCAGCGCCTGGTGTGGTCGTCCCCGAGATCCATCAGGTCGCCGAGGTCCACGGCGTGAAACGCCCATAGGAGGAAGCGGTGGATGTACCCCAGCAGGGGAGGAGGTGGAGCAGCTGCTTCGAGAGCACCAGCTCTGAGTAGCCCACCAGGAAACCCATGCTGGCATCGACCGGGGCAGCGGTTGTCCGGATTTGCTGGCTTCTCTTGGCTTGTTCGTGCCTCTTGGCTTGCGGCGGTGGTGGGCATTGTCCTGGAGCAGATAGGAATGAGTGGGCGAGAGGATAGTGGACGACATGATTTTTATTCGAGAAACTCCAAGCGGATGGGAGGGGATAGTTGGGTTGACGTCACAGCCCACCAAGGAGTGTCTGGCCAGATGGATGCCCACGCAGCAGCATTATGAGCTCAGGGTGAGCTGAGGCTTGACTTTAGTGGGAGCATTAGTATCTCGAATTGTCGATATACTATAAAAACCATTTTCAGAGCTCGATGTTGGAGCTCAAGATGCGTGGAAATAAAATAGAGCTCGAGCATTGACTTCAAAGTGATGACATTCTATAGTTTTATCTTTTAGCCATGTTTGTTTGAACTTATCGGTTCGGCTTATTAGCCATGGTACAATGTTTTTCTTTCACAATAAAAAAACATCAACCGGCTTATCAGCCATAGAAACTATCAGCCGAACAGCCCGTTAGATTATATATTTATGAGCAATTACTACTTCCTCCGTTTCAAATTATAAGTCGCTTTGATTTTTTTGGTACGTCCATTTTATTATGCATCTAGACATATATTATATCTAAATATATAGTAAAATAGATGTATCAAAAAGTGACTTTTAATTTGAAACAGAGGGAGTACTACTTAGCAATTACTAACAATCTTTTGTTTGTAGGTACTTGGCAATTACTAACCAATTGCATGTTTGTCTTGAAGCCAAGAATTGGTCAACAATAGCTCTATAAACTTTGTGCCTATAGATGTAGCATGGGAGCATGAAGGAAGGCAATTACAATCAAACAAATAAAAAACTATTTGCAAGTTTAAGTAAAAACAAACTCAAATATTGCAACAATTAAAAAGCTAGCTACCTACACTATATGTGGCTTTGCTAGCTAATCTGATTTTGTTATCCTTAGGCCTTAGGAGATAGCGCCAAAATATAATGGAAAATGTACAAATTTGGTACCATCCTAAGGACCATAAATGGCTCCAAGTTAAAGGGACACAGTGCTAGTACATGGTCCTGACTTTGGCTATGGCTCAATGACGTCCCACTTAGAGCTCCACAGCAAGATAGCTCCGAGCTAGCTTGCTGCTGATACGTAGGAAAGAGAGTGTAGAAAAAAACAACTCGTTGGCAACAGGATACAAGATGTCTCGCATAGAACCTAATGACTCTCTATCTCTCACACACAGCTCTTTTGTTTCTCTGCATCGGTTTTCATTCTTTTTTTTTTATTCTTCTCTCACTTACAAGTCCACTAGCGGTTTGAGGAGCCTGTTGGGGACACACACCCTTAATACGGTGAACACATTTTACCAAGTAACAATGCATATATGCCTAAGATACAAATCCACATGTTTATAACGAGTAATAAAGAAACAAAAACTAATAAAGCACCAATGATACATGAAAAGCACAAAGTCCCTAAGTGAAGATTTTTACATCCGACATTAACACGCAAAAGGCCCATTTGATTTCTAATGTTACATCTACATTTAACAAGATCACTATGATAAACATCATGTCGGGCTGCCTCATATTGCTCTGAGCTTAAGCTGCGCACCATGCATAGGATGCATCGTTATCACGGTATGCGACGCATGAATATACGACGGCATGAGCCCAAACTCAAATCTCCGAAGGATCATGCTCAGCGCCATCTTGGCCTCGAGCAGCGCGAAGTTCTGGCCGATGCAGATGCGCGGCCCCCAGCCGAACGGGAGGAACGCGCCCGGGTCCTTGGAGGCCTTGGAGATCCCCTCGGCGAATCTGTCGGGCCTGAACTCGTGCACGTCGCTTCCCCTGATATGATATCTGGGTCATGGTGGATGAAGAGCACGGGCACCTCCAAGATCACGCCGGCGGGGTAGGTGATGCCACCGATATCCATCTCCTTGTATGTTTTCTGGACGAAAGAAATGGCCGGCGGGTACAACCGGAGAACCTCGTAAAGGACCATGTGTTAGATTGATCTCTAATCCCAAACTGGGCCCAACGGTCCAGTTGGGCCTTTGATCCGCGCCCTGGTCAGGGGCGCCCAACCGAGGGCCCCTGTCACACTGTGCAATAAATAGAGGTGAGGGCCGGTGGCTCTGAGTACGAGGTTCGCCTAAGCCGAGTTCCCCACCGACAAACCCTAATCTGATCTAGAGGGTGTGCAGCCAGTGATGGGAAGCCACCAGCCACGCCGCCACCGGACTGCATCACCACCACCACTGCACTACGCCGCCACCGGTCTTCACCGCCAATCGCCACCGCCCACCACCGACACCGTCTTCACCGACCGTCGCTGCCCTCGCGCAGACACCGACACAACGCCCATGGCAGACGCCTCTGGATCGAAGGCCTACGATGGTCGGTAACCTAGCACTACTTCTCCCTCTATTCTCTGTCTAGTTCATATATTAGGACATGCTATTCATTTACAAGATGTACCCGGCTAGATCTATGACCATGTGATTAGAATAGATCAACAATGGTACCAGAGCCAGGTTTTCTAGGGCTTTTAGATCTAGATCGGGTGGACAAAAAATGAACCGGGTTAATCCTAACCCTAACGAAACCCTAACCCTAACAGGGTGAATGAAAAAAAGAGGGTCACCGAACCCTAACCCCAATCGGGTGAAGAACACAGAAAAGAAAGGGTCTCGGCACGCGAAGCCGAACCCTAACCCGTGAATCAAACTCGGGTAAGAAGAACAGTGAATGAAACCCTAACCCTAACCAAACCCTAATCTCGATCCTAACCCCATCCCCAACCCTAAATCGGATAGATCCGAGAAGAGAAGAAAGGAAAATCAAAGAAAAGAAAACAGGAAGGTGAAGAGGTCTACCTCGCCGCCGCACCGTGCTGTTGCCTCGTTGGCGCGCGGGCGGGTGCTCGGGCCAAGGGCGCCATGGCCAGGCCGCTCGACGGTGGCGCGCTCACCCGCTGGACAGCGCACGCGCCGGCGATGGCGCCGTCATCGTCTTGCCGTCGCAGGACTGAGACAGAGAAGGAGGTGAAGTGGCCGGGTTAGATCTAGGGTTTTGGAGGGGATCAGGGCACCGCTGTCCAGACCGCTTGACGGTGGCGTGCTCACCCGCTGGGGAGTGAAACATCCTCAATTTTCCGCGAAGGGAAAATCTATAGAATGAATTATAATATGATGAAACCAATAGTTGATTCCATCATATTATCATATATCAGTCGATATCACAGTCATACATCGTAAGATTACAAGAATACAAGATATTACATCACTGGGGAATACACCTATTATAGAGTTAATCTAGCGGAAGACTATCGAGTGAAGGCTTCTCCTTCACGGGTCATCATCAGAGTTGACATAGTGCAGCGTAGATTCCATCTCCGAACCAAACTTGAGCGTAGGCACGAGACCTCCTAATCCTTCTATAGTCAGCATCTCGGAGAAGCAGGAAATCTGCACACCGCCAGATGTGTGCAGGCCATGGTCAGCACCGATGAGCTTTAGTGGAAAAGATAAAACAAGAGGATCTGGCGATCCTAACATTTGGCTGTGGTTTGCATCCTTAGCGCATGAGAAGTAAGTAACAGTAGTAATGTAATAATAATGTCCAGTTTTTAACACATTCCCAGCCACACACATCCACATCCATCCATATCCATCCACCAACCATCCATCCCAAACCATCTCCACACCACCACACCTTATCTCATCTCACACACTCAGGTCGACAGGCCAACTCCCTCTCGGCCTTGTCTCAACGGTCCACAGCCCCCAAGGCTCACGACCGGAAAGTACCACAAACCCTGGAGGGAGAATAGAAGGACTCATCTCCTATCTAGTTTAAGCGAAACCCAGGAAAGGTCCATAGCCGATGAGTCGGCATATGTATCGATCGATCAACCAAACACTCTGCAGAGGTTTTACATACCCACAAGATAGCCATCCTCGACGGTGCCCCGTCTAGGCAGATTCCGGCCGCTTGCTAGCCTAGAACGATGCCACCCTACCTCTTAGCCCTAGAACATCCCAAGTCTAATCTGGGATGGCTGATACTGTGAGTCGTAGACAGAGCCGGGGCCCACCGGATGTCAAGAGCCAGGCCACAAGGCCTCCTGAAGTCTCGGAAGGGTGTGGGGGGAAAACCGCGCACCCCGTACCTCCTTGCACACGTTCGCCTAGCAGTAGTGGCATCGCTCTACCAAGTAGTCCGACCGTCCCGCACCATATAGGGCGAGTGGGATGTAAAGGATTCCCGGTGAATCTGAGTACTAGTAAGTCCTTAGGGGTGACCAACCCAGAATGTCTTCATCAGGGTTTCCATTTACCGTGCCACCACAGCACCTCCACCCCGGGCTCCACCTCTCCGAGGTTCACACCCAAGGCCACCTCCAATTACCATTTACCCGCCACAGGTATTCCATATCCAAGTGCCCAGGTAGCACCACATGGCAAGACTCACCCCAGGCTCGTTGTTATTCCAGCTCGGTCGACACAACCCTCACTCTCCACGCACCCAAGACACACGCAGCACGCTCACACACCACCAAGTCCGGCACCCATAGCCAAACCATTCCTAGGTTGTTCACCACCAGCATCACATCCCCCGACATAATGCGAAGTGAAGTTAATTAATAAGTATAGTGGTGTAATATGCAAGCAAGTAGGCAAGTAAGCATATATAAACGAGCGAATGCGCAAAGCAGGGTGACGTGGTAGAGTGGGTTGCATCAGGGTAATAATGGCTCAGGTAGTAGCATGCATCAAAGTACTAGCAAAGGAATAATTTATAAAGCGCTAGCAGTTCTAGATATTATGCAATGTCTAATAGGATTCTCTAAAAGAGGGTGCTGCCATGACACCTGCGATGTAGAGGTAGTAGTGGTACAATTCTCCATTTGTTGGTGTTCCATTAGTGGGGTCATCTCCTCCTGAGTCGACTCCAGTCCACAGTCCTTGTCGTCGTTCCCGTTCTCTTGATCCGATCGCTAGTTACTCTGCGAAGCGACACGCAAAGCTAGAGAACACACAACACTCGTAAAGACGACAAGACGCAGGAAGATCCAATATCACCAACGGCATACTAAAAGATTCATAGCTTAGCCCTCTCGGCGGTTGTCTGATTTCCTCGGGCCAAAGAATCACAAGTGGTGGTTTGCTAAGCACAAGCTTAAGTCATGGCCAAGCCAGTATGGCTTTACGATAAATGGTTTAAGCCAGAGCTTATCCAGAGCAAACACCACGGCTCACGATCTTTCGATCCGATGTCATTGAATTGACGGGGATTGGAAGTCGGGCCCCAAGAAAGAAGAACAACGGGGTTCGGCTCTTAATAGCCTTATCCCGCAAATCACAATTGGACACGAGTAGCATACAAGAACGATTAACTCTATTGTGACTTGGCTCCAACGTACTTTGGCTCACCCGCTATGGTAGGAAGCGGTAGCGCAAAGAGGTTGGACAGCGATGGGTCCTCTCGATCCACACGACATATCAACCTCGGGAGCCGAGGAGATAGTCGTTCAACACGGCAAAAGCAGCGAGGTTAGCTAGGCATGTCCATGTTATGTTCCCAGACACATCTTTGGGGAAGATGGTTTTTAGACGGTCGATCGGGTCGACACGCACGGGTCCAAGGTACGACATAGACCATAGCTTCGCTAACCCAAAGAAAATAGTCCGGTCTTTGATCCAATCGTCATGGGCAAGACGGAATCAAACAGAGCGGCTATCGGGGCAATAAGAGCAAGAATATCCAAGAGCAAGGTCCACTTCTTCCAACACTCGCGCCACGACGAAAGATGGGGCATCGGAAGGAGCGACACTCAAGAACACCAAGTGCATAAGCTACTCGTAGGGTACCCGACCTGGGTGCACTGGCACTGAGATATCTCTTGGATTCGAAGCGGTGCAGTTGTCACCGCGAGAATCAGAGAAACGTGATGGTCAAACGGGGTACAAGCATACAAGGGCTTGAGCACGAAGAAGCAACTAAAAGCAGAAGAGAGGCGTAGCTCCATGGTCATGGCGAGGTGAACTCGCGGCCACAAGCTATACCAACGAGTTGGCATCCATCGTTCCACGATTGTTTACTCCTAGGTTATCTCCCACAGAACTTGGTCACGAGGGGCTCAAAATGTGCGGGTAATATCCGCATCGATATCGCCATCGATATCGAATCCATCACGACCATGTTCTAGGGCCGAAGACAGGGGCTAACACTCATGGTACTATGAAGTCAACTAAAAAGCGAGGGGTCAAGTTACACTCGACATCACGGTCACGGCGAGATGGATCCCGCGATCGTAACGTCCGAACGAGGTACGATCCCTCAGCCGGCTCGAAGGCTCGGCACACAGACAACAACATCAACAAGCAGCGATAAGAACCAAACACGACCGAAAGACGCAACAACTCGACGCGACTGTGGAGTAGCACATCCCATAGCGAGGGGATGGGTAGACCTGCACAAGGGCACGGTGCAGACAAATATAAATAGATCAAAATCACGTATCGTAAGTGTACGAACGAGTATAAGGATAAGCAGGAAGGGGCTTTCGTCAGTGGTCGAAGATGTCACCGAGGTGGTCGGTGAGATTGCGGAGGTGGTCGGAGTGATCATCAACGTGGTCGGTGAGATTGCCGAAGTGGTCGGGAAGGTTGCCAACGTGGTCAGAAAGGTTGCCGAGGTGGTCGGAGAGTACTTAAGGGTTGGTCCACATCGTGGTGCTCGTCTTTAGAAAAATTATGAAACTGGTTTCATAATTTTTCGACAACGTACGAATTTTCTACGAACTTCGGAGATTAAATCCATTCCTAAAAAAGAAAAAGGATGGGGTGAACCAGGGCTTGTCACGTGGCAGCGCAGGATTGGTCCAGCTATACAGTGGCTGATAGGTGGGGTTTCGCTGACACCATCATGACGTCAGCACAACGTCATCAGTCCGACAGGTGGGACCGGGGATCTTGGGCCACTGACAGGTGGAACCCGCATGATGTCATTATGACGTCAGCATGATGCCACCAACTGACAGGTGGGTCCAGCGGCTCTGTGTCGCTGACATGTGGGTCCCGGTCAACGATCAATGTTGACCGGTCAACGGTCAACCGATTTGGGTCTTGACTGGGCCTTGGCGGGCCTGGTCTGGGCTGGATTTTGGGCCGGGCCGGGCCGAACACTTGTCGGGCAGGTAGGCTATCCACATGGTGCATTCGGGCTCCATTCGGGCCGGGTCTACAGGCTGGGTGCACGGTGGCGGCTCATGGTGGACCAGCAGCTGCAGGTCCATAGACCGCAGGGACAGTCTGTGGTGGACCAGGTGCACATCCCTTCTCTCTCTCTTCGGTCCATGGTGAACCAAGTCCGCCGTGCTGCTGCTTCCCCTTTCCCCATTCTCCTCTGCTTCCCGACGGAGTCCCCCGTCGGCGGTGAGCTGACGCACCCGGGCGACTTGGTGGCTCGGAGGCACGGACATAGGGCGCTAAGGGTTCGCGGTGAAACTCGACGACGCATCCTCGCGACACGAGGTGGCCAGAGATGGCCGGTACGGCTGTGGCAGGGCAGACTTGGATCCGGTGGGCTAGAAGACAGCAACTGACGAGGTCCCTGCAAAAAATCCACGCCACGAAGGCCGGACACATGGGGGAATCATCGGCCTGAACGAAATGGCGCCGTGGGTGGCTCTGGCCACGGCGACCGTGTGTGGGCAGGACATGGTGGCGGCTTGGCATGGCATGGCAGCTCTGTAGGCTCGGGGTGAGGTGGTCGTGGCTACCGGCATGGCGAGAAGCTGCGGGTTCTAGGAGTGCTCCGGGGTCAAGCCGGCGTCGAAGGCCGGGACAGGGTCGGGGCAAGGCAGGGCGCTCAGGTCGTCACAGTCACGGGCCTGGAGCAGGGGCGGTGATGTTCCCGTGCAGGACGGGCTCGGTGTAGGCAGGGCCGGTGTAGAGGCGGTGATGTCCCCGCGCGTGGCCGCGGCGTCGTTGGTGCACGGTCGTCGCCTGGTCGCAGCACCGAGGGCTCGAATGGAGTGGCATCGCGACCTCGTGGTTCGGTCCTGAACGCAGATCGCCGCGGCGGTGTGGTCATGGACCGGCTCGGCGGTGCAGCTGGCACCGAGATGGCTTTGTGTCGTGGTCGCGGCGACTCCCGTGGTGCGGCTCAAGGTGAAGTCGCGGAGGTGGGGTGGCTACGCCAAGGAGGAAAGGTGCTACTTCCCTGCGAGAACGGCAGGATCAGCACGGTGACGACGCGAGGTGGTGACGTGGCCTCCGAGCGATGCGGCTTGGCGACGAGGCCGCCATGGCAGAGAACGCTGACGGCGTCGGGTGGTGAGGTCGTCACGGTTCGGGGATGCTCGCCGCTGTGATGTGCCATGACGAAGCAGAGGTGGTTGGCGTGCTTGACGACGTCTGTGCGGCTCCGGCGTGGCGTGGATGTCGTCGCCGTGGCGAGGCGCCGGTGGCTGCGCAGGCTCGAGGTGGAGGGCACCGGTGTGACCTCGGTGGAGCAGCTGCGCGGACGTCGTGGACGCAGCGAACCTCGAGCTCGACGCCTGGCCGGGGACGACGACGTCGTAAGGTGGTCCACGAGCTCGTGGCGGTCTTGGCGATGACGTGCTTGGAGTGGTGCGGCTCGGTCGCGACACTGCGGAGGACAAGCTCAGCGCTGACGACCGCGGCTGGGAAGTGGTGGGCAGCACCACGGGTGCCGGTGGCGTGGCCATGGTGGTCGGGCGTGGCTCGTCGCGGGAGAGGAAGAGGAGCATGGGGGCGGCGGCTGCTGGGATTTGGAGAGGGTGCCGGCTGCTTCGGTGTTTATAGGGCGAGCGGCTTAGGGCTTCCGGGGGCTCCGTCCATCCTCGGCGTCCGTGCCCGAGGAGGGACATGCGGCGTGAATCAGGGAGCGGAGCAAGTGAGGCACGGTTGAGGGCGCTGGCGTGCGCGTCGTGCGGTTCTGCCTTCGTGGGGCGGCGGCGGCTAGGAGTGGCTGCTCCCGCCTAGGGTTGGTAGGGGCATCGGTTGCTGGCCAGGCTGGGCCACGGCTTGCTGGGCTGGCCGGCTGGCGGCGCCGATTGGGCCAAGGTGCTGGCGGGGTGGGCCGAAAGGAGGCGTGGCGAGCGGGCTGGCGGGGCAGGCTGGCTGGGCCTGCTGGCGCCGGGCTGGGCCAAGGGAAAGGGATGGTGGGCTTTGGAGGAACAAAAGGGAAAATGATTTTTCCTTTTATTGATTCAAAGAATTTGAAATGAATTTTAAAGAGAGATCACGTGGAATATAAAGAGAAGTGAATTCCAAGGGGAGTTCAAAATAATCAGAGAGGTGTGATTTTACTGATTTAGGATCAAATGAGTTCAGAGAAATGTGACGGGGATTTATGAGATGTTCCAAAAGGAAATTAAGAGGGGTTGCTACGGATTTGTGCACTCCAACACAAAACACTAAACCAACAAAAGATCTTCGGCAAACTCCTACAAGTAATTCTATATGTATGCAATAATTTATTTATAAATTGTTCTTAGTTCGACCTAGCATCTACATGCTTCACATATTGCAGGAAAAATTTTAAAAAGTTCATATTTTTGGCTTCTCCAAAAACCCGGGTTGTTATAGGGAGCGCGCACACCGGCGAGGGGACCGGTGACCGCGCCATCACCGCTCGCTCTTGCTTCCGCTCGGTTGCTGCTGTTGCTGCACTGAGGAGAGGACGGAGCAAGGCGATGAGAGAGAAAAGGCAGAAGAGAATGAATAGGGTTTCCCCGGGGTCGTTGCGACATCGGCTTTTATTTCGAGCGAAACACGCGCGTGGCCGTCGGATTAAGATGGACGACGTAGATCGATCGGGCCAACAATCGGCCCAGGCGGGCACGCGCGGCCACGCGGCTTTGCCGGCACAGGCCCAGGTTGCGGCCTGGGTGCGGGCAGCGCGAATGCAAGGGAGCTGGGCCGGGCCGATTTCTTGGTCGAGCCGAAGGAACAGTAAAGAAATGAGTCAATTTTTCTTTTTCTTTTTTTAGTAAATGTTTATTTCCTGGAAAATGGATAAATGGCTTAAAGAAAATAAGAAAAGTGATTTTTCTTGTGGGTAAAATTCACTAAATTGAGATTATTTTTCCGCTGCGTATTTAAAGTTGTTATTTTCATTATTAAATTTGAACCTACGGGAGAATTTAATTTTAAAAAATAGATATGTTTTTAGTTTATTATAATATTGTTATTATTCGGACCAACGTTGATTAATGGCAATATTATGATGTTATTTATGAGTTTTGTTATGCATTAATTCTATTTCTGCCCAATGGTGATGTAGAATTAGTGTAGAGGACAATTGTATGTTTTAATTTTGATCAACGTTGGAACTAAGGCATGCAATTGTTATTATTATGTTTATGTTCTCACTCTATATGAATTGTGTTTTTAGACGGATACAACTTGATAGATTGTATCAAAGAGATTTCCACTCTCAAAGGTGACAACTACATGGAGTGGAAGAAAAAGATTGACATGGCCTTCATCTTGGCTAAGGTGGACTGAGTAGTCACCTCACCGTGTCCCACTAAGCCTGTGGCACCGGTGAGGGAGACAAACGAGGCTGATGCCGCTTGGGCAACTAGAGAGAGGGATTTTGCATCCCAAAAGATGTCTTATGACCTTGAGTATAGGAAGTGGGTCACTGCTAACAAGAAATGTATGGCTATGATAAAGAACATGATTGAGCCTGCAATTGTGGGCTCAATCCTAGAGTGTGACACGGTCACCGAGTACCTCGATAGAATAAAGAGTCAGTTCACTGGCTCTTCAAAGACATATGCTACCCAGCTGATAAAGCAGCTGGTGACAGAGAGGTACTCTGGAAATAGTGACAAGAGAGCACATACTAAGGATGAGTAATTTGGCATCCAAGCTAAAACCAATGGATCTGGCTCTCAAGGAAGAGTTCCTTATCCATTTGATTTTTGCTTCCTTGCCAAAGAAATTTGACACTTTTATTGTCAACTACAACATACAGCCCGAGAAGTTCGACTTAGAGAGGCTCATGGCTATGTGTGTGCAAGAGGAGGAGAGAATGAAAGCTGCCAATGGTAGCACTATCAATTATGTGAAAGACAACAAGAAAAAGAATAATAATACTAACTCCTCCTCAAAGTCAAAGGAAAGGGTCCCATGCTGCATCAGCCTCAACAGAACAAGTTCACAGTAGAGAAAGACCAGTGTCTCTATTGCAAGAAGATGGGACATTATAAGAAAGATTGTCCCGATTACTTAAAGATGATCATGGCAAAGAAAGGTGAGAACATTATTACGTTCATAAATGAATCCCTGTATGTATAGTATTCAAAATATACTTGGTGGATTGACTCAGGTGCAACTGTTTATGTTGCTAATTCCTTACAGGGATTCCGTTCGACGAGGACTACGCAAAGAAGAGAAAGACACGTTAAAGTTGCAAATGGAGTCCGAGCAGATGTTGAAGCCGTTGGCGATCTTTCTCTAGAGCTTGATGGCTTCACACTTTTACTTAGAGATGTTCTTTATGTTCCCTCTTTACAAAGAAACTTGATTAGTGTTTCATCCTTGGACAATGATGGATATGATTGCCATTTTGGAAATGGCAAATGTAAGAAAACATTTAATAATGCATGTGTTCGTCTTGCTATCTTACAAAATGAGCTTTATTTGTTATCACTACGTGATGATGTGAATGTTGTATGCAGTGATGGGAACGTTGCGTGCGACAATGAGAATGTATCCGCGTATGCGGATGTAAACTGAAAACGAAAGAGAGCTCACGATGCGTCGTCAAAATTATGGCACTGTCGTTTAGGCCATATTTCGAGGGGGAGAATACAAAGACTAGTTAAGAATGATATTCTTCCTCCATTAGGGCTCTCAGATTTAGAACAATGCAGAGAATGCATAAAAGGAAAGTATGTAAAGAAAATTAAGAAAGATGCCAAATGAAGCGCGGGAATTTTATAGATTATTCACATAGACATCTGTGGTCCGTTTCTTATAAAGAGTGTGGATGTTTATGATTCATTCATAACATTCACAGATGATTACTCCCGTTATGGCTACATTTATCTAATCAAAGAAACAACAGAAGCATTGGATAAATTTAAGATGTTTAAGGCAGAACTTGAAAACCAACACAATTTAAAGATTAAGATAGTCAGGTCCGACCGTGGGGGGGAGTACTACGGTTGGCATACCCCATATGGCCAAGTTCCTGGACCTTTTGCAAGGTTCTTACAGGAGAATGACATAGTAGCCCAATATTCTACACTGAGTGAACCTCAACAGAATAGAGTAGCTGAAAGACGTAATCGTACTCTGATGGATATGGTGCGCAGTATGATAAGTTACTCCACCTTACCGTTGAACCCATGGATGGAGGCGTTAAAAACCGCCATTCATATTCTCAATAGAGTACCAAGTAAGTCGGTGCCCAAAACACCGTATGAGTTGTGGACAGGAAGAGTACCCTCACTAAACCACTTACGTGTGTGGGAGAGTCCTGCTGAGGCTAAAGTATTTAACCCAAACATTGGGAAGCTAGATCCCAAGACAGTAAGTTGCCATTTCATTGGCTACCCAGAAAAGTCAAAATGTTTTCGTTTCTACTGTCCAGACAGATATACAAAGTTTGTGGAAATGAAACACGCTGTCTTCCTAGAGGATGAAATGATGAGGGGGAGCATGGTAGCTCGAGAAATTGACCTTGAAGAGAAGCGGGTGTATGCGCCCACTCCGATGATTCATGAGCCATTTTTCTCACTACCTGCTGTCGCTGCACCAACAGTGCAAGATACTGTGGTGCCAGCACCTATTGTTATTCCGCCTGTGGCAACAATGAATGACGATGAGGAACTTGTTCTACAGGATCCTGTAGAACCTATTTCCACACATGAGGGGGAGCAACAACAGCCTCAAACAGAAGATGTGCCAAATGTGGAGGCCCCTAGAAGGTCTGAAAGAATTAGAAAATCAGCTATTCCTGCTGACTATGAAGTATACAATACTGACGAATTTCAAATGGAGGATGATCCCACCTCATTTGAAGAAGCCATGAGAAGTGATCATTCATCAAAGTGGCTTGAGGCCATGGAAGATGAAATGAAATCTATGAATGCCAATAAAGTTTGAGACTTAAAATAATTCCTAAAGGAGCCAAAACAGTAGGCTGTAAATGGGTCTACAAAACAAAACTTAACTGGGAATATAGAGAGATATAAAGTGCGACTTGTGGCCAAAGGCTTTACGCAAAGAGAAGGCATTGATTACATTGAGACGTTTTCTCCAATCTCATGTAGGAATTCCTTCAGAATCATAATGGCATTAGTGGCACATTACGATTTAGAATTACATCAGATGGATGTAAAGACGGCATTTCTCAATGGGGACTTGGAGGGAAATGTTTACATGGCATAACCGAAAGGTTTTATCATGGAAGGAAAAGAACGAATGGGATGCCGCCTAAAGAAATCCATTTATAGATTAAAACAAGGTTCAAGACAGTGATACTTGAAGTTTGATCAGACAATAAGGAATTTTAGGTTTAAAGAGAATGTTGAGGACAATTGTGTCTATGCAAAGTTTAAGAATGGGAAGTTTATCTTCCTTGTCCTGTATGTGGACGATATCTTACTTGCTAGTAATAATGTCAGTCTACTACTGGAGACAAAGAAGTTTTTGTCCTCAAAATTTGATATGAAAAATCTTGGTGAAGCTTCGTTCGTTCTAGGGATCGAGATTCACCGAGATAGAAGTAAAGGGGTATTAGCACCATCACAAAAGGCATACATAGAAAGGATCTTAAAGAAATTCAGTATGCATAAATGTAGTCCCTCACCTACTCCTATAGTCAAGGGCGACAGATATGAGTATTTTCAATGCCCCAGGAATCAGTATGAGATCGATCAAATAAAAACGGTTCCATATGCTTCAGCTATCGGAAGCTTGCAATATGCTCAAGTATATACGCGCCCTGACTTGTCATTTGTTACTGGGTTACTTGGCAGATTCTAGAGCAATTCTGGAACAGAACACTGAAAATTAGTAAAGAAAGTCTTGCGTTATTTGCAAGGAACGAAAAGTCTCATGATGACATATAGAAGATTAGATTCACTCCATATAGTGGGATATTCATATTCTGATTATGCGGAAGATGATAGAAAATCACCGTCTGGATATGTATTCACTCTCGCAGGGGAGCTATTTTATAGAAAACCTTAAAGCAAACCATCACTACATCGTCCACAATGTATGCCGAGTTTGTAGCGTGTTATGAGGCAACGGGGCAGGTGAACTGGCTAAAGAAGTTCATACCCGGGTTGAAAGTGGTTGACGACATCTATAGACCACTTAAGTTATACTGCGATAATAATCTGGCAGTACAGTATGCTCACAATAATAAGTCAAGTGGTGCTGCCAAACACATTGACATAAAGTATTATGCTGTGAAAGATAAAGTCTGGGATCGTGTCATAAGTGTTGAGCATATAAGTACCGAAAAGATGCTCGCGGATCCGCTTACAAAAGGCTTACCACCCAACATGTTCAGAGAACATGTAGTCGGCATGGGTTTAAGGGAAAGCCTATAATTCCTCGACAAAAGAAGGCCCAAAGTTAAGTATCTGTTTCAGAACAGAGTGGTATGTTGTAGTTGTTAAATCTATCGGCAATTGACCATGACGATGAAACATGGTCTATGAGCTAATCTGTAATGAAATGAACAAAAGTAAATGATATGAAATTGAAAGATGGTAGGAGATCAAGGGGGAGATTGTTAGATTGATCTCTAATCCCAAACTGGGCCCAACGACCCAGTTGGGTCTTTGATTCGCGCCCTGATCGGGGGCGCCCAGCCCACTATGGCTCAAGGGCCCCTGTCACACTGCGCAATAAATAGAGGTGGGGGCCGGCGGCTCTGAGTACGAGGTTCGCCTGAGCCGAGCTCCCCACCGACAAATCCTAATCCGATCTAGAGGGTGCGCAGCCAGTGACGGGAAGCCACCAACCGCGCCGCCACAAAACTGCGTCACCGCCACCACTGCACTGCGCCGCCACCGGTCTTCACCGCCAGTCGCCACCGCCCACCACCGACACCGTCTTCACCGACCGTCGCTGCCCTCGCGCAGACACCGACACAACGCCCATGGCAGACGCCTCTGGATCGAAGGCCTACGATGGTCGGTAACCTAGCACTACTCCTCCCTCTATTCTTTGTCTAGTTCATGTACTAGGACATGCTATTCATTTACAAGATATACCCGGCTAGATCTACGACCATGTGATTCGAATAGATCAACACCATGGTCACCTGCACCATATTCATAGCGATCGATTTTACTCATCCTTTTGCATGGTAGCAACCAGCAGGAAAAAGAACAAGTGATCTGAAGAAGTACTCTCGGTTTTGAGGCGGCTTAGGCCTTCGTACTCGGCCGGGCTTGTTTTGGCCAAACAGGCCAATGACTTCCTCCCTTGCACGGTCCTGCCACTCTGGGTGCATGCTGAGTACAACCATTGTCCATGTGAGCAGCACCGATGTGGTCTCCGTTCCTGCGAAATAGAGTACCTTGCACTCCTCGATGACATCTTCGATCCTCATCCCCATGCCGGTAGGTTCGCTATTATTCCCGTCTGTGTCTGTCATGTTTGTCTCCAGCAATAGACCCAGCAAGCCATCTTTGGTGCTCTCGCCTTGTTTCATTGCTTGAATTCTTTTCCCAATTATATCTCGCAGAATTGATTCCACCTCTTTGTTGTTTCTGCGCATCTTTCTGTTGTTTGCGGTAGGCAAGGGCCTGACAAAGGTAAACCCGGTCCGTAAACATTTTATTTTGTTTAGTATACAGGAGAACTAAATTGTTCGATAATCAGTCTACGTTTGAGGGAAAAAAATGTTCCCAGTTAACTGTTTAATCAGTAGTAAACAGCAAGGAAGTTGAAGCAGTACTAACTCACATGTAACCAGGAATCATAATCTTCCTAATGTTCGTCATGACAAGCGAAGCTTGCTCGGCTTGTAGCTGGAAAATCCTTCTTTCCTTCTTGGTAGCTGCTGCTGAACGCGGTGCGAGAAATGACGTCTCCAGTGAGGTTCTGCAGCTCAGGCCAAACATCCAGCTCGCACGAACCGTCCGAGCTGAGGGACTTCGCCCATCTGCTTACCAGCTCTTCGCAGCACGCAGAAAACGCTGGCAGCATGCGCTCCACATTTCACAGTAACAAATTCATTCCAAGGATCAATTACATGATGCAATAATATATACAAGAAAAGGAAATGGCACTAGCACTGTATCAGAAATTTTGTGTGTACCTTGAGCTTCTCTAGATGGAAAGCAGGATTGAGGATCCTTCTGTGTTTGACCCACTTCTCACCCTCGTGGCTGGCCACGCCGTCGCTCAGCATCTTGGACAGCGCCGGGAACTTGAGCTTCTCGAAGTGGCCGAACTTGTTGGACAGCACGTCCTTGGCCAGCTCAGGATCGACGATGGTCACCTTGGGGCTGGGGCCATACCACGACATGCTCGTCCTCCGTGCTCCCGGACAAGCTGCTACACAAACGGCGGGACCTGTTGTGCGATGTCGTGGCAACGCAGCGGCAGGGGCTTAGACCAGGCCTCCTTGGCCAGTCGGCCGTATTCCTTGAGGTCGCCGGCGGGGAACTGGTACGACGTGCCGCAGATGTCCTGTGCACGCAGCGCACGCTCCAGACGCCGAGGCTGCCACCATAGCTGGTGCAGCAGCAGCCGCCCGGCCTGCCACAGGAGCACCATGTTAAAACTTAATATCGACTAGCAGTAGATCTAGCGGGGTCTAACTGACATTTATGATAAATAGTGAACCCTAGAACATATACCAGTAATGGAAAAACAGAGAGAGATAGAGAGACGGGTGCGGAGATGCAAACCATCGGCCGCCTTCGACGAAGACGAGCTGGCCATCGCTGGTGCGCAGTGTAGGTGCGGTGGTGACTCGGTGAAGGCGCGACGGTGACGCGGTGGAAGCGCAGTCGAAGGGCGGCGGTGCATAGGCGGGATGAAGCCGGTGGCGGTGCTTTTCCGTAGTTGGCAACACCCCCTCTCTAGATGGGTTAGGGTTTGGGATGTAAGTGGGGTGTCTGCCGTCTCAGGTGAACCTCGTGCCTTGTGCCCCGACCCCCACCTCTCTTTTTATGGCGCTGTGCGACGGGGGCCCACCAACCATGGAGCGCTTGGGCGCCCCTGATCAGGGCGCGGATCCAAATGCTCAATTGGCCGTTGGTGGAGATCAATCTAACATTCTCCCCCTTGATCTCACCTTATGACATAAACTCAACTTACTTGTTTTATTTTGTTCCTATTCCATCACAGATCAGTGCATAGAGCATGCCTCATCGTCACGGTCTATTGTCATTAAATTAAACAGCTACAATGCACCTCTCTGTTTTAAAACAGATTATCAACTAGGCCGTCATTGTTCAGGAATCATAGACTTTCCCTTAAACCCATGCCGACTAAGTGTTCTCTGAACACGCTGGGTGATAAGTATTTTGTAAGCGGATCCGCGGGCATCTTTTCTGTTCTTATATGCTCAAGACTAATTATATGATCCTGAACTTTGTCTTTCATAATATAATACTTTATGTTAATATGTTTGGTAGCACCACTTGACTTATTGTTGTAAGCATAACATACTGTTGGATTATTATCGCACTATAACTTGAGTGGTTTATTTATGTCGTTTACCACTTTCAACCCGGACATGAATTTCTTCAACCAATTCACCTGCCCTGTGGCCTCATAACATGCTACAAACTCGGCATACATTGTGGACGATGTAGTGATGGTTTGCTTTGAGCTTTTTCACGATATAGCTCCTCCTGTGAGAGTGAATATGTATCCTGACGTGGACTTTTTATCATCTCCCACATAATCAGAATCTATATACCCCTCTATGTGTAGGGAATCAGATCTTCTGTACGTTAGCATGAGACCCTTCGTACCTTGCAGGTAACGTAAAACTTTGTTTACTAATTTCTAGTGTTATATTCCTGGATTACTCTGATATCTGCCAAGTAACCCGGTAACAAATGTTAAGTCAAGACGAGTACACACTTGAGCATACTGTAAACTTTCAATAGCTGAACTATATGGAACCGCTTTTATTTGATCGATCTCATATTGGTTCCTGGGACATTGAAATTCTCCATATCTATCGCCTTTGTCTATGGGAATAGGTCAAGACTTACAATTTTGCATATTGTATTTCTGTAGAACTTTTTTCTAAGTATGCCTTTTGTGATAATTCTAAAACTCACTTTTCTCTATCTCGGTAAATCTCTATTCCTAAGACGAACGAAGCTTCACCGAGATCCTTCATATCAAACTTCGAGGACAAGAACTTCTTTGTTTCTAGTAGTAGATTAACATCACTGCTAGCGAGCAAGATGTCATCCACATACAAGACTAGAAAAATGTATTTCCCATTCTTGAATTTTGTATAAACACAATTGTCATCTACATTTTCTTGAAATCCAAACTTTCTTATTGTACTATCAAACTTCAAATACCACTGTCTTGAAACTTGTTTTAATCCATAAATGGATTTCTTCAAGTGGCATCCCATACGTTCTTTTCCTTCCACAACAAAACCTTTCGGTTGTGCCATGTAAACATTTTCCTCCAGATCCCCGTTCAGGAACGTCGTCTTTATATCCATCTGGTGTAATTTTAAATCGTAATGTGCTACAAGCGCCATTATGATTCTAAAAGAATCCTTACATGAGATTGAAGAAAATATCTCATTATAATCTATACCTTCTATTTGCATTAAGCCTTTCACCACAAGTCACGTTTTGAATCTTTCTATATTCTCTTAGAGTCATGTTTAGTTTTGTAGACCCATTTACAGCCTACTATCTTGACTCCTTTAGGAATTGTTTCTAAGTCCCAAACACCATTGGTTTTCATTGATTTAATTTCATCTTCCATGGCTTTAAGCCACTTTGATGAGTGAGCGCTTCTCATGGCTTCTTTAAATGAGGTGGGATCACCCTCCATTTGAAATTCCTCACATTCATAAACTTCGTAATCTTCAGGAATGGTTGATCTCCTGACTCTTTGAGACCTTCTAGGGGCCTCATTAGATGACGCTTGTTCCATATGAGGATGTTGTTGCTCTTGCTCATGTGTGACCACGGGTTCTATGGGATCCTGAACGACAGGTTCCTCATGTTCATTCATTGTCGCCATAGGGGAACTAACAACAGGTGTTGTTACTACAGTGTCTTACACTGTTGGTACAACAACAACAGGTAGCGTGAAGAATGGTTCCTGAACCATCAGAGTGGGCACGTATACCCGCTTCTCTTCAAAATTAATTTCTCGCGCTACCATGCTCCCCCTGATCATATTATCTTCCAAGAACACAGCATGTCTTGTTTCTACAAACTTTATTTGTCTGTCAGGATAATAGAAGCGGTAACCTTTTGACTTTTCTAGATAGCCAATGAAATGGCAACTGACTGTCTTGGAGTCTAGCTTTCCTATGTTTAGGTTAAAGACTTTTGCCTCCGCTGGACAACCCCACACACGTAAATAGTTAAGTAAGGGTTCCTTTCCTATCCACAACTCATACAGTGTTTTGGGCACCGACTTGCTTGACACTCGATTAAAAATATGAATGGCGGTTTTTAACGTCTCCATCCATAAACTTATCAGTAGGGTAGAGTAACTTATCATGCTTCTCACCATATCCATTAAGGTATGGTTGCGTCTTTCAGTTACTTCATTCTGCTGAGGCTCGCCCGGTGTAGAATACTGGGCAACTATGCCATTTTCCTATAAGAATCTTACAAATGGTTCAGGAACTTGGCCATATGGGGTGTGTCAACCATAGTACTCTCCCCCACGGTCAGACCTTACTATCTTAATCTTTAAGTTGTGTTAATTTTCTACTTCAGGCTTGAATATCTTAAATTTATCCAATGCTTTCAATCTTTCCTTAATTGGATAAATATAGCCAAAACGAGAATAATCATCTGTGAATGTTATAAATAAATCATAACCATCCACACTCTTCACAGGAAAAGGACCACAGATGTCTATGTGAATTATTTCTAAAATTCCTGCACTTCGTTTGGCATATTTCTTTATTTGCTTAACGTATTTTCATTTTATACAATCAATGCATTGTTCTAAATCTAAAAATTCTAAAGGTGGAAGGATTGATTGCTTAATCAATTACTCTATTCTCCCCCTCGAAATATGGCCTAAATGATAGTACCATAATTTAGAAGATGTATCATGAACTCTCTTCCGCTTATTACTTGCATTCATGGACGAGGAAGAATTCTCATTCTCAGTGCTCACAGCATTCACATTCTCAGAAAGTGATAATAAATAAAGTTTGTCTTGTCAGAAGGCAAGACCAACACACTTATTATTATACATGAAAGTGCAATCAAGCCTTAATTGTGGGTTTTGGTGATAATAACAACGCAATTAGAGAACTAATGAGATTTATCTAGATGACAAGCAGGGAACTTATATTCGAGGATGCTTCATGAAACGGAGGAGTCCCCAATTACAAATGTAGATGGCTTCAAACTCAAAGGAGGTTTCAATTCTTTTATATATTGAATTTGAGTATAGGAAAAGCCATACTATAAAGGGGGGCATAATGCTTAAGCTAATATGTGCTACCAAGTGCTCAAACAACCACAAACATCCTCAGATTCATAGCCAAGACAGTCTAAACTTCACTATTACCCTTGCTGTCTTGCGTGGTGCGACACTGCCGCACTTGAAGAGAGGCTCGCCCGACCCCTTGGTCGCGGGCTCCGGTTCGCCCGACCCCTTGGTCGCGGGCTCTAGTTCGCCCGACCCTTTGGTCGTGGGCTCCGGCTCGCCCGACCCCTCGGTCGCGGGCTCTGGCTCGCCCGACCCCTTGGCCGCGGGCTCCAGTTCGCCCGACCCTTTGGTCGTAGGCTCCGTCTCGCCCGACCCCAAGGTCGCGGGCTCTGGCTTGCCCGACCCTTTGGTCGCATCCTCATCTCGCTCGACCTCTTGGGTGCAGTGTCCGTTGAGGGTTGGGGAAATATATACTTTTCCCTTTCCTTTCCAACGGCTATCTACGATTTTAGTGGCCGTTGGGGGGCGGGGGTATATATACCTTTCCCCTTCCTTCCCAATGGTAATGAACCAGCTCTCTTCTTCCTCACTTCAGCATGCCCAAAACAGAGCAGGAGCTCTCTCTCACTCCATTTTTGACATCAAGCCCTCAAACAAATCCATTGATTTCTCCATCAATCCTTGAGGAAAAAGGGTCCCAAGCTCGATTAGAGAGCAGCTCCATTGATTCCCAAACTCTAAAGAGCACTTGGTTCACGTTTTGGCCGGCGGTTGTGTTTGTTACTCTTGGAGCTTGGCTCCTAGCCGGCTAAAGTGTCGCCCATGGAGCTTGCAAACTTGTGTGGTAGCCCCGGGAGGTTTGTAACCATCTCTTGAAGCTAGTAAACTCACCCCTCATCTCAAGAGTTAAGTCTCTTAACTTGAGAATGAGGAAGGGCTAGAAAGCTCTAAGCCTTAGTGGCTAACCTCAACAACATGGAGGTAGGCAAGCCATGGTGGCAAGCCAAACCACGGGATAAATCATTGTGTCACTTGTGCTTGATTTACATTACTTGCATGACATATTATTGATTATGATGATTTCTAGAGTTTGAGGCTGATCTACTTGTGTGTGGTGTTCCCACTACTTTCAGCTGTCGATCTATGATCTACTACCCTGCAGGAAGCTAAGAAATATACTAGATCTAAATTTTGTTGGAAAGAATTTAAACTGTGAACTAATCTCTCCTATAGGTGTGGCACTGTCGTGCTCACAGAGCGGCAGTGCTATGGGTGAATTTGACTTCGGTTTGAGCTGAATTTTTATAAGCCTATTCACCCCCTAGGTGTACCAGAGATCCTACAAGTGGTTTCAGAGAGGGTTACCTCGTGTGTGCTTCACCGCATGAGGTATGAAGCCCGGGGGAGGATCCGGTGTTGTGAAGCCCATCAACATCAATCCAAAGGATGTTGGGCTGCATGACACCGACAGCAGTGAGCTTAGCGCCTCTAAACGAGCAACTCCACGCTCCCACAGCTAGAGGCAACCGATGCCAAAAAAACCCAAAATGAAGAAGAAAGAAGAAGAAAGGCAGCTAGAAAAGAGAAAAGAGAAGCAAGAGAGAAGGAGTAGCAGCGGTTAGAAGAGAAGAAAGCAAGAAAAGAAGAAAGAAGACTTAAGAGAGAAGCTAGAAGAAAAAGAAGAGAAGCAAGAAAGAAGAAGGAACAAGAAGCAAAAGCCTCCAATTCATCTTCAAGTGAGCTATCTAGCAGCTCCGAAGATGGTGATGATGATGAGTCCTACCAAGTGCATAGCAAGAAGGACAAGAAAGGAAAGGGCAAGAAGAATGACGATAACAAATATGCTGCCATATCCTTTAACTATTCTTCTATGTCTATGATTAACCATGATCGCAAATCTTTCATCAATGTGCCTATGGGCAAGTTACCTCATTTCGATGGGACTAACTTTGCCAAGTGGAAGCACTTGATGAGAGCCTATCTTATAGGTCTTCATCCCGGCATTTGGGAGGTTATTTGCAATGGATTTGAGCCATTGATTGATCCCAAGAATCCAACCATGGAAGAAATGAGAATGATCCACCCAATGGTCAAGCTACTAGTGTGCTACTTAGTGCCTTGGATGGTGATGAGTACAATAGAGTGATTGGTGTGGATGTTGCCAAGAAAATTTGGGATACTTTGCACCTTGCACACGAAGGGGTTGACAAAGTGCGAAAAGCAAGAATTGATTTATTGATGTCCAAGCTCAACCTATTTGTTATCTTGGATGGAGAAGGGCCACAAGAGATGTTTGACAGGTTGATGACCATGGTGGGAAAGATTAGAGGCTATGGTTGTGATGAGCTAGATGATCACAAAGTGGTCAAGATTATGTTGGAAGCTTATTCACCAAGAAATAAGACCATAGTAACTCTAATTAGAGACAAGAAGAAGTTTGAGTACTTCACACCAAATGATGTACTTGGGAGGATCTTGACCTTTGACATGCAAAGAGAAGAAGCAAATGAGAGGAAGAAGCTTCGAGAATTGCAAGCAAAGCTAGAAGGCATCAAGATCAACAAGGATGTAGCTCTCAAGGCCAACAAATCAAGCAAGCAAGGCTCTACAAGCAAGTCCAAGACCAACAAGCAAGCTTCAATTAGCAAGCCCAAAGCAATCAAGCAAGTTCAAGAAAGAGTAGAGACCACCTCATCCTCTAGTGAGAGTGAACATGATGATGAACAATATGAGAAAGTGGATGATGTTGCTCTCTTTATGAGGAGGTTTCACAAAGGGTTAAAGAAGCAAGGGTACAAGGTAGTAAAGAGGAAGTTTCCAAACAAGAAGAAGAGGAGATGCTACAATTGTGGAAGCACTGATCATTTTATTGCCAAGTGCCCACATGAGATCAAGGAGAACAAGTATAAGAAAAAGAAGAAGGAGGACAAGGCCGACCAGAGAAAGAGCAAGAAAAACATGGGAGAAGTTCACATTGGGCATGAATGGGATTCATCTATTGAAAGCTCAAGTGAAGAAGATGAGAAAGTTGCAACCATTGCTATCCATGAGCCATCTTCTTCACCAAGACTCTTCACCAACATGTCCGATGATGACTACTACTCCCCTCATATTTGTCTTATGGCAAAGGATGAGAAGGTAAAATCTAAATCCAAGGCCAAAGCTCCTCCATCTCCACCTCCTAGTGATATCTCTAGTAGTGATATTAGTGATAGCTCTAGTGATGATGAATCTAGTGATGAAGAAATTGATAAATTAACTAAGAACTTAGATGGAAAGACTAAACTATTCATCACTAAACTAATGGAGGACTTAGAGAGTGTCCAAGCCGAGCTAGAATCTAGAGAGGAAACTCTTATCCAACAAGAGGATCTCTATATTGCTAGCAAGGAAGCTCTTGTATTAGAGAGAAGTGAGGTGGAATCCTTGCGCAAGTCCTTGGCCAAAGAACAAGGGGACCATGCTATCACAAAGAAAGAAAATATTGCTCTCAAGAAAAAGTATTGGGACTTAGATGAAAAGCACAAAGAACTTGAGCTACAATATAACATTCTTTGGGATAGCAACTCGCATCCCTCTAAGGCAAATGATGCCTCTACTACCTCCACTAGTCAAGGTTGTGGGAAATGTTATAATATTAATTTAAATGCTTATTCGACTAACCTTGCAAACATGGAGGCAATGAGAAAAGAAATTGCTAGACTCAATGAGATCATTGGCAAGAACTGCTTGAGTGGTAAGGCTCAAGTAAGTGACAAGAAGGCAAATGATTCAAATGTGCCTAAATTCAAGCAAGGGAGACACCCCTCAATCAAGCATGGGCTTGGGCACACTGCAGGAGACAAGACAAATGGAAGAAAGATCATAAATGGCTATGAGTGTGTTAGGTTTGAGAGGAAGAAAAGAGTTGGTACAGATCAGCCTGCACAGACAGCGGCAGTGCCGCAGTGAAGGCCGGCAGTGCCACTCCCCGCAAAAATAGGAAGGCTACCAATTCTGCTCCTGATCAAGCTAAGCCCAAGAAGAAAGTGTCCCAGCAGAAACAGGTTCAGCAGAAGCGAAAGGAATCAGTGTGGGGCACTATGAACAAGTATGCCTACCAACCAATGTTTCAACCACCTCGACAAAGCTTGACTTTGTGTTTTGTTTTAAGGAACAATAGCAGTGGAAAAGTGGTTGCCAAATATGTTGGAAAGGAAGCCAACACATATAGGAATACTTCTATTTGGGCTCCTAAATTTCTTGTAACAAACATGCAAGGCCCCAAGTCAAATTGGGGACCTAAATCAAGCAACTAAATCTATTTTGCAGGCATACTCCTCCAGTGGGTCAAGTTGGGTGCTTGATAGTGGATGTACAAATCATATGACCGGAGAAAGGAGCATGTTCTCATCATATACCCCAAAGATGGACACAAATGAAAATATTCTCTTTGGAGACAACTCTAAGGGGGATATGATTGGTCTCGGTAAAGTTGCTATAACCCTTGAGCATTCAATTACAAATGTTTTATATGTTGATTCGTTAGGTTACAATTTGTTGTTCGTCTCTCAATTATGCGAGATGGGCTTCAATTGTTTCTTTACGGATAAGGGTGTGGAAGTCTTTAGAAGGGTGGATTCCTCTATTGTCTTTATGGGTCATTTAAAGAACAAGCTTTACATAGTTGATTTCAACAAAAGTAAAGCCAATCTTGAGACTTGTTTAGTGGCAAAATCTAGCATGGGGTGGCTTTGGCATCACCGACTAGCCCATGATGGGATGAGGAACTTGGCCAAACTTCAAAAGGACAAACACATCCTTGGGCTAACAAATGTTCACTTTAAGAAAGATAGGATATATAGCGCTTGTCAAGCCGCAAAGCAAGTTGGCGTACCTCACCCACCAAAGAGCATCATGACCATGACACAACCATCGGAGCTCATACACATGGATCTCTTTGGACCGGTTGCCTACCTAAGTATCGGGGGTAACAAATATGGTCTCGTTATTGTTGATGATTATTCCCGTTTCACTTGTGTATTTTTCTTGTTTGATAAGTGTCAAGTTAGAGACAAAGTGAAGACTTTTGTTAGAAGAGCTCAAAAGGAGTTCGGTCTCCCCATCAAGAAAATGAGAAGCGACAATGGGACCAAATTCAAGAACACCCAAGTTGAGGAGTTTCTTAATGAAGAAGGCATCAAGCATGAGTTCTCAACTCCATACACCCCTCAACAAAATGGTGTAGTAGAGAGGAAGAATTGTACACTAATTGACATGGCAAGGACAATGCTAGATGAGTACAAGATGTCGGACCTCTTTTGGAGGCGTCGTTCCCGCCGTTCACCGGTAGAAGGCCGGAGAGGCGGAAAAGCTAGTCGTGGGGCCCCTCCAGCCGGTAGAATAAGCTAGGGATCATCGAGGCAAAGCTCTAGAAGTTGTTGCAGCATGACCTTGACAGGTTGCGGGTGTTCCACACCTTCTTCCACTATTGGGCCACCCCGCTATCAGAATGGATGTGGCCGATGTGGCTGTACTCCAGCTCAACGGACATCGACCGTGCGTCGTCGGTGGAGTTGGTGAAGGACGAAGTCTGGAGCCGACTCGACCGGGTGCTACAACTGGAGGCCTGGGAGACCCTTGAAGGAAAGCCCGGACCTCTCCATGCTGGGAAGCTGCCCAATCTGGTACGTTCTCCTCTCCTTATTTTGTGTCCCTTTCGATCTTGCTCTCCTGTAATTTGACTTCAAGTCGTCCGTTTCACAGGGACTCACCGGTTATAAATCCCTACCGCATCTTTCGAAGGGGCCAGAGGGCGTGGTTCAGCAAGCTGCCCTGAAGGAGGCTGCGGTCGTGAAGAAGAAGAAGAGAGTTGAGAAGGCTCGGAGGAAGCATGGGAAGGAGATGGAGATCGCCCGGTAGGTGCGGGCTGGCAAGAATCAGAGTGATGTGGAGGCGGAGCTTGAGTTGGAGGACCCCACGGAGGTGGGTAGCGATGCGAGCTCTTCCGAGGATGAGGGTAGCCGAAGCGTCGTCGTGACTTCAGTGGAGCGTCACGAGCCTGCTACCACGTCCACCGGTGGTGGGCGGGAGGCAGAGAGGCGCGGCGACGCTCCCACGCCAAGGAAGCACGCCACGAGCTCGGTCACCGTCGGCGAGTGGGAGGTGAAGCGGATGCGGTTGTCGTGCCCTTCAGAGGCATCGCCGTCCTTGCCCCCACCTGCTCTGGGCGTGGCGGGGTAGGACAGGCGGTCGGAGGAGCGGGCTCGCACCCCCACATCTTTGGGGTCGGCGCGTGCGCGTGACCCACAACTGGGGGACTCCCCGCCAGCTGCTCCGGTGTGCGCGCCTCAAGCCGGTGGTCGCGGCGACTCGCGGGCCGATCGGGAGACGGTCGGGTCAACTCCCCCGGTTGAAGTGAGGGGGCGTCGCTTGCGACCTATGAGCGGCCCTCATTCGGCGGGCCCGTTGCCAGCAGGTCAGGCCTTCAGAGCCCTGCCACTTAGGTCCCGGTATACATTCTTTGTTTCTTTTCAATCTCATAGTTTGAGTTTTTTTAGCGTGACTGACCTGTACTTTTTCGACAGCGGCCAGATACTGATGGGGTTGAGCATCGCCCCACCTCCCGTTTGGGACGAGTGGAGGCCCAACCTGCAGTAGGTCATGACGAGCACTCGAGGAGAGCAGGCTTGTGGTAGTGCGGCCTTCCCCTCCCGGGGCTGCGCCCTCCCGGCAGGTCGCAAGTACGGCGACAACGGCAGCGACAGTGTTGGCAGCGATCCCGGTGGCGATGGCGAAGGTTGGGTCAGAGGTGACCCATGTGATCCCTCCCCCAATAGTCATGGTGGAAGAGAGGAGGGAGACCGGGCTCCCTGCCTCACCCGGCAAAGGGATGCACGGCTCGACCCCCTGGTCAGAGCTGTCGGGGTCAGGAGGAGACACGGCTAGACCAGAGGCAGAACAACTGCTGGTGGGCCACAAGGTCGAGGAGGCAGAGATCCCCTGCCCTAGTGAGGTAGGCACCAGGGTGGAGCCACCGACCACCCCGATGTCATAGGAGCTGGCGATGGTCTGGTCATCCGCTGGGCCTTCCAGCGGGTCGGGGGTGACCCAGGAGCTGGTGTGGCCCTGCCCCAATGACTTGAGGAAGGTGTGGTTCATCCTTCGAGATGAGGAGGAGGTGCAGCTCTAGGACATACTTGGGGGGAGAGGACTCACGATGGAGTTCGATCTCGCCCAAACCAGGGCGAGGCTAGAGGAGGCCTTGGAGTGGGTCAAGGTCGTCCATCAGGCGGTTACGGTCGACCTGCCCCGTGTCATAGAGGTAAGTTTTCTGCATTCATCCTTGACTCCTTGGTCTTTTGTAGGTTGCCTCAGCATGCTTGCTTCTCATTTTGCTGGGTCTGGAGGAGATGTCGAGCCGCAAGTCCCGTTTCCTCCGGGAAGAGCATGCTCAGATGGAGCGGGAGGCTATGGTGTCGCAGCGGAGAGCTCGATTGCCAGCTAGAGTCTACCCTCCGTGAGTCCCAAGACCGGGCGGCCAAGGTGATGGAAGCGCGGGTGGCAGAACTGCTTGAGGTGGAGCAGGCGACTGACGCTGAGCGAGGACTTGACGCGGTGAAGGTCCACCAGGCGAAGGCCGAGACGGCACTCTAGAAGTCCCTGGCGGAGACCGAGGCAGCACTCTAGGAGTCCCTAAAGGCTCTAGAGTCAGAGCGGAAGGCCCGGTCGGAGGTCGACCAGGAAGTGCTCGCGCTCCGGGGCTAGGTGCTTTGGACAAAGGAGTCGAACACGTGAGCAGGTGACTCGGCAGGAGGAAGGACTCTCCATCCTCAAGAACACCCGCCTCGGTATGTACCTGTTCTGCTTTTGGTTGATGTCTTGGCTTTTCATTTCCATTGCTTCTGAGCCTGTCATCCTTCTTCTAGAACTAGGCGGAAGGGTTGGGTCACTGGAGCAGGACCTGGAGATGGCCAAGGTGATGATTGGTCGGAATGCGGAGGCGCTAGCCAAGTCCCTTGAAGAGCGATGTGCTCTCGAGGGGGAACTCGACCAGATCCGCAATGTCAACTAGGTCATCATCTCGGAGGTGTTTGGGTCGGCGCTGAGCACTAGCATGCCCGCTATCCGACTGGCGGAGGTCCCCGACGAAGTTTGGGTGCTTATCTCCGATGGGATGTTCTATGGGATGTCGGGGGTGCTGACTTCGGTGGTGATGCACCACCCAGACCTAGACTTCACCGCCATCTGTAGTGGGTACACCGACGGCTAGAGCCCAGATGTCATCCATGAGCTCAGGGAGAGCTTATTGCCATGCGCACAGATGGTGGCCGAGCAAGTCTCCACGCAGTGGGTGATGGAGGCTCACCGTGCGAGCATAGCTGAAGGTGCGCAACCAAAAGACGTCATCCAGCCTATAGATGGAGTGGAGCCCGGGTCAGAAGCGAACGTCGTCCCACCTCTGACCGAGCCGAACATCGTCCCGTCGGAGACCGAGCAGCCCTTATCTTTGCCGGTCGAGCCAGTAGCCGATGCCGCCGAGCAGCCGCAGTAGTATTTAGAGTAGAAAAAACAGTAAATATATGTAAGGAATAAGTTCATGGGGGAGCCCCCTATGTAAACATTTTTTAATCCATGAATACATCGACTTCGTTTGTGATGGAATCACTTTGTAAGGGGAAGCTTGTCCCATCCATTCCTTATTTTTACCCTAGCATAACTTTGTTTTTTATTCTTTCTTTTTCACACATGCCCGTTTGAACCGTAGGCTGCAACCTTAAGAACCCGGGTGTGGCCCGCGAGGCTCAGCTGCTCGTAACCATAGGTCGTGGTGGGGTGTGATCGGTCGGAATGTTTAAAGCGAACTTACATAAGGTAATTAAAGGAATAGACTACCCTTTCGTTCGGGTAAAAAGGTATTTACCATATGATAGTAAAAAAGAGAGGTGGTATCGCACCCCTGTGGAGCCCCCAGCGACCCGGGCCAAAAGTGTTTGGGCCGGGGTGCTTTGTCGGAGCAAACGTTGAATGAAAGAAAGCGGTAAGACTGAATTTTTTGGGGAAGAAACGACGTAACTATTCGATGTTCCAAGTGTTGGTGACAACGTTGCCGTTGTCGTCCTTCAGTCGGTAGGCACCTGGTTGGATCACCTCGGTCACCGTATAGGGTCCTTCCCATGGTGAAGAGAGTTTGTGTTTCTCCTTGGTTGATTGAGTCCTTCGAAGCACGAGGTATCTAACCTTGAGGATTCTCCCTCTGATTTTTCTTATGTGGTATCTATGAAGAGTTTGCTAGTAGCGAGCAGAGCAGATGATGGTCGTCTCGTGGGCCTCCTCGAGCAGGTCGACTGTCTTGTTGAGCCTCCACGGCTCAGTCATGGTCGAAGGCCTTCACTCTTGGGGCACCATGGTCGAGGTCGGAGGGTAGCACTGATTTAGCTCCGTAGTCCAGGAAGAAGGGTGTGAACCCTATGGATTGGTTCGGGTCATTCTTAGGCTCTAGAGGATCGATGGGACCTCTACAACCCATCACCTGGTGTACTTACTGAGTTAGTCGAAGATTCGTGGCTTGAGTCCTTGGAGGATCATGCCATTGGCTCGTTCGACCTGACCGTTAGTACACGGATGTCCGACCGAGGCCCAGTCGATCCTAATGCTATATCCATCACAGAAGTCCAGGAACTTCTTCCCGGTGAAGTTAGTTCTGTGGTTAGTGATGATACAGTTAGGAACGCTGAACTGGTAGATGATGTCAAGGAAGAACTTGACCGCCTCTTCCGAGCGAATGTTGGTGATCGGCTTCGCCTCTATCCACTTGGTGAATTTGTCCACTGCTATGAGTAGGTGAGTGAAGCCGCCCAGGCCCTTTTTGAGCGGTCCTACCATGCCAAGGCTCTAGACCATGAATGGCTAGGTGATGGGGATGGTTTGGAGCTCCGATGCTGGCAAATGAGTTTGACGAGCGTAGAACTGGCATCCTTCACACCTACGGACGACCTTGTCTGCATCTCGTAGTGCGGTGGGCTAGTAAAAACCTTGCCAAAAGGCTTTTCTGACCAGCGACCTTAGGGCTACGTGATGTCCACAGATTCCAGCATGGACCTCGAGGAGGAGCTGTTTACCTTGGTCGATAGGGATGCACTTCATGAGTACTCCCGATGGACTTCATTTGTAGAGTTCATTACCGATCGCGACAAATGTCTTGGCGCATCGAGCGATTCATCACACTTCAGTCCTTTCTAGTGGGAGAACCTCCTTGAGGAGGTAGGCGAGTAGCGGCGCTCACCAGTCGGCTTGATCGAATGCTACCACGGCGATGTCGGCGGGCGGTGTCGTCATGGGGGCACCTGGGTCGAAGCCCCCGAGCACCAAATTGGCATCGGGGTGTGTCTGGATCAAACCTTCTAGGATGCGGGCAGATGGTTCATGAAGGTCATTGATGAAGACACCGTCCAGAGATGGAACCCACCTGGCAGCCAATTTTGCAAGAAAATCGGCGGCATCGTTGTCCTTTTGGGGGACATGGTGTAGCTCAATCCCCTGGAATTTGTCCTCGAGCTTGCGCACCTCCTGGTAGTATGCTGTCATGAGGGGGCTTTTGCAAGAGGACTCCTTCATGACCTGGTTGACAACCAGCTCCGAGCCGCCACGGACGTAGAGCCACATAGCGCCGAGCTCGATGGCGATGCGTAGTCCATTAATGAGGGCCTCGTATTCCACAGCGCTGTTTGAGGCTGAAAAGTGGAGGCGGATTGCATAGTGGAGCCTACTCCCACCCGGGGAGATTAGAACCACTCTAGCCCTCGAGCCGGGCGCCATTACGGAACCGTCGAAGTACATCGTCCAGTACTCGTGGGTGACGTCTGGGGTCGAGAGCTGGACCTCTGTCCATTCGGACAAAGTCCATGAGAGTTTGAGACTTAATAGCGGTACGGGGGATATACCTGATGTCATGGCCCATTAGCTCGAGTGCCCACTTGGAGATTCATCCCGTGGCATCACGGTTGTGGATAATGTCTCCGAGCGGGTATGAAGTGACGACCGAGACTTCATGGTTGGTGAAGTAGTGCAGGAGCTTCTGGGTTGTCATCAGCGTGGCGTATAGGAGTTTTTGCACATGGGGTACTGGACCTTAGGGTCGGTGAGTACCTCCCTGATGAAGTATATGGGTCATTGGACCTTAAGGTGGTGTCCTAGCTCCTCCCTTTCGACAACTAGGGCGGCGCTCACCACGTGGTTGCTTGCCATGACGTAGAGGAGGGGTTCTCCCCGTTCGGGAGCAACGAGGATTGGGACTGACGTCAGTGATGCTTTAAGGCTCTCCAAAGTCTGTTGTGCTTCCTCAGTCTAGACAAAAGCGTCCGTCTTTTTGAGAAGCTTGTGGAGAGGCATCCCCCATTCGCCGAGCCAGGAGATGAATTGGCTCAGGGCGGCCAAACAGCCGGTGAGCCTCTGTACGCTCTTGATGTTGTGTATAGGGCCCATGTTGGAGATGGCCGTGATTTTTTTGGGGTTGGCCTCGATGCCACGTTTGGACATGATGTATCCAAGCAGCTTCCCCTTTGAAACCCCAAAAACACATTTTTCGGGATTCAATTTGATGTTGAACCTTCAGAGGTTTGTGAACGTTGTGGCCAAGTTTGCGAACAGGTCGCAAACTTGAGCCGTTTTGACCACTATGTCATCAACATAGACGGCGATTGTTGGTTTTGGCCACTCGACTTGGTCAGGTTGATCGAGCGGGTCGATTTGATCGGTGAAGCATTGCTGCATGCACCATTGATAGGTGGCGCCAACGTTCTTCAGACCGAAAGGCATGGTTACGTAACAGTATGAACCATACAGAGTGATGAACGAAGTCGTGAGCTGGTCGGACTCTTTCATCGCGGTCTAGTGATAGCCTGAGTAGGCATCCAAAAAGGAGAGGATTTCGCATCCTGAGGTGGAGTCGACTATCTGGTCTATGCATGGTAAAGAAAAATGGTCCTTTGGACATGCCTTGTTGAGGCTAGTATAATCAACGCACATTCTCCATTTCTCGGTCTTCTTTTTAACAAGAACAGGATTGGCGAGCCACTCGGAGTGGTGACCTCCCATGGTATGCCTGGCATGTTGTAAGGTTTCCATGAGAAGACATCACGATTGGCCCATAGAAAGTCGATGAGCTCGCATTCCTATTTGGTAGGGAGCTAGGTCTCGATTCGCACCGTCTTGGTAGGGTCAGTGGGGTCGATCCCCACCGCCTTAGTTTCCTCGAGTGGGTGGAAGGCAGTCGAAGAGGTTGGCTTGTTGCAGTCCGGTACTGCTGGGGTCGATAACTCCCTGAGCCATGGGAGCTCAGATGAGTTGATGACGGTAGTGGCGAGCTCGTAATGCTCGCGGTCGCACGTGTAGGCATGCGAAAATGTGCTACCCACAGTGATGACGTCGTTCGGTCCCAGCATCTTTAACTTTAGGTAGGTGTAGTTGGGGACCGCCATGAACTTGGCGTAGCATGGCCGCCCCAAGATGGCGTGGTAAGACCCCGGGAAGTCCACCACCTCGAAGGTAAGCACCTTCGAGCGGAAGTTGGCTTGGTCACCAAATGTGACAGGCAGATCGATCTGCCCCAGCGGGTATGCCTATGTTCCCAGGATCACACCGTGGAAGGGAGAGCTCACCAGGCGAAGCTCCGACCGAGGGATACACATGGCGTCGAGGGTCTTGACATAGAGAATGTTGAGGCCGCTTGCTCCGTCCATTAGCACCTTGGTGAGGGGCTTCTTATGGACGATGGGGTCGATGATGAGTGGGTAGCGACCTGGTCTGGCGATGTGGGAAGGATGGTCCCTCTAATCAAAAGTGATCGGAGCTTCTGACCAGCGAACGAAGGTGGGGATGACCGTTTCAGTGATGCATGCCTCTCTATAGCGCACTTTGTGCTGGCGCTTTGAGTAGATAGCATCAGATCCCCCAAAGATCATGATGCATTCCTCAGGGTTAGGAAATTCGTCCCCATCCTTGCTCGACGTGCCTCCTTTCTTGGCCGCTGCCTCCTTGCCCTTTCCTTCTTTCGGCCCACCGGCCTGTCGCAGGAAGCACTTGAGGAGCTCGCAGTCCTTGTAGAGGTGCTTGATGGGGTAAGCATGGTTGGTGCATGGGCTATCTATGAGCTTGTTGAAGTGGTCAGGCAGGCCCTACCGGGGCTGTTTGCCCGCGCGATCAGCCCCGGCGACTGACGTGGAATTGGTCGGTCGGCGCCGATCCTTCTTATTCTTTTTGCCCCTCTATGTGGAGGGGCCCTTGTCTTGATCCTCATGCTTGGCCTTACCCTTATCCTGGCCTCTGTTAAAGACTGCTCCGACCACCTCCTCGCTGAAGGTGTGGTTCGTGGCGACATTGAGTAGGTCGCGGGTGGTCTGGGGCTTCAGACAGCCAACCTTGTGAATCAAAGACTCACAGGTTGTTCCAGAGAGGAACGCGCTGATGACGTCCACGTCGATGACATCAAGAAGTGAGTTGCATAGATTCTTGAACCTATGGATGTAATCCCATAGGGACTCATTAGACTTCTGTTGGTAGCTCTTGAAGTCCCAGGAATTTCCAGGACAGACATACGCCCCCTAGAAATTGTCGACGAAGATCCACTTGAGATTCACCTAGTCACGGATGCTGTCATGCTGGAGGAATTTGAGCCACTCTCGAACATTTTCCCCCACGCAGATGGTAAGGTACTGAATGATGAAGTGGTCATCATCCACTCCTCTGGCTCGGCAGGTGAGCCGGAAGTCTTCGAGCCATATATAGGGATTTGTCTCCCCGGTATATTTGGCGATGTTGGTACGCGGTCAGAAGCGTTGTGGGAACGGCGCTCTCTAGATGCATCATCCAAAGGCTCGTGGCCCCGGGCCATCTAGGCTGGGACTCCGGTTGTCGGGTCGGCGACCATGCCTAGGGTGCGTTTCATCGCTCCCCTTGATGGTCCGACCGGGGCCCATGCCTCCTACTCTCACCGCCACCTGATGGACGTCATCATCATGTTGGGCCTAATGCTGGTTGTTGATGACGCTGCAAGCATCTCGGTTCGACCCGAGGTGTTTGCGCACAGGAGGTCGATGTGGAGCGGGCGCTGGGTCATTCTGTGGTGCAGCTGTGGCCTCCTGTTCTGCGCCCAGTGGCTGTAGCGGTGAGTGGATGTAGCGATTTGTCTGGTGCGTCCCCACTCCACTAGTGGGGAGAGAGCCCATGAGTCGGCATCATGACACGAAGCTCTCCGCCTATTGAATGGCGGTGGTTTCCACCAAATACTGAAAGGTTCTGCGGATCGCTTTGCTCCAAGGGGTCGACAGGCTCTAGAAGCTCTTGTGGCTTGTCGTCGCAGCAACGACGATGTTCTTCGCAAAGATGAGCGAACTGTGGGGGATCATTCCCCTGTCCATGATGTTGCGCTGGACCTAGCGGGCGTGACCCCAGGCGCCGCTCGCCGAGTTTCACGTGGGGGGTGTAGCGTGCTGGCGCAAGTGGTGGATGGTTCTGCCACCTGTGTCATAGTTCCTCACCGTGCTCCTGTGCACACGTGAGGGCCTCCGCATGAGGGTCTAGAGGGGTGTGGGTCTATAGAGACTCTATTACCACCGGTAGCTGTCCCAAAGCGTCCGCCATAGCACACTCCTAGGACAGAGGGTGGCTAGGTGCCACGACGTCGCCGATGCTGGAGCTGTCGCTCTCAACCTCGTCATCCATGACGTCGTGGAAATAGGCAGGAGCGTAGACCGCCAGCCCCACGAATTCGGATGTGGGAGGGGGCGGCGCCAGCATCTTTCGGAGTCCCCATGTGTACGCATCCATGGGGGACACGATGCCTTAGGGGAACTGGTCGCATGGTGGTCGCGATAGGGACAACAGGGTCCCTCTGGATTGTCGGCGGAAAATATAAAAAAACGAGTAAAAACAGTTTGTACATTACTCATAGTGCGGTTTGAGCCCAGCGTAGGCTCAGAGCGAAGCGCAGGCGTCTCATCATTGAGGTCATCGGGTGGCCCGACGCTGACGGAGGGCGCTCCTCCTCCGATGGGCGCTGGGACAAGGGCCTCCTCATGGAGGTGAAACACGTCGAGCCGATCGACGACGAAGTCCAGGCTTCCGAAGAGGAAGGCCTGAGATGGCTCAAAGATGGGAGGAACCCACATCCCAACAGGTGGGAGCGCGGGAAACTCTAGTGAGCTAAAGCGAGTCGTATCGCTTAAGCCCACCATGCCAAAGATGGTGGAAAGGTGGGCCATCCGATGACCAAAGGCGTGAACGTACGACGTCTTCCCCATGGACGCCGCCAACAGTCGGTGTGAAAAGTGACCAGCCAATAAATATTTGTTGTTTTGCCATACGTTGTGATCGGATGTGGCCTAACACTCAATAACACAGAGTTTATATTGGTTCAGGCAACGTGCCCTATGTCTAGTCTGAGTCGGTCAGTGACTTTATTCCTGAGCCTAGGTGCTCGAAGTTTGTTATGGGGTTACAAACGAGAGGGAGTAAGATAAATTATCAGAGGTCTGGTCGGTGTAACATCCCAGATGTTAAAAAGTAATTAAGAAGGTGATCATGTCATCATTATGCATAATCATCATGCATCAACTCATGAATGCATTTCATGATTATGTTATAGTATGCAAATATTATTTATGGAGTGTTTTATATATTACCTGAAATAATGAATATCAATAATTATGAAAATTTTGTTATGCATTCCCTAAAACAAGTTTACTTTTATGTTATAAGTGTTGCTTTGTATTGTTTGAATCAAGTTCGAAATCTTTGTATTGATTTGAAATTCCGAAAACCGTAAATTCAGCATTTAAATTTCTACCCTGAAAACCCATTTCAAAATCAAAGCACATTTTGGGGTTGAGCCTTAAAGCAAAAATGTAGAGTTTGTTGAGTTGTACAAAGTTTGTTTTTGGAGTTTTCAAAGTTGTTTTGAAAATTTTGAAGTAATTTGAAAAGGCAAAATTCCTTACATGACCCATTTTAGAATTCAAATTGGCATTTCAAAATGTAGACCGAATTTGGGTATGGTTATAAAAGCAAAGTTGTAGAACTTTTGATTTTGAACAACTTTTGTTTTTGGAGATTTTTGAGTTGTTACACAAATTTGGGAGTAATTTAGAATTTTAAATGAATGACAATTCTATAATTACTGTGAACAGTGTTCACCACCTAAGCTACATTGTCGGCGACCTTCTTCGGCGTTCCAGTCGCGCCTGTGGCCGCCCTTGGCTTCGCGCTGGCACGGGAAAGACTCCTCCACTTCCTTAGCTTCCTTAGCTGTACTATAAAGCTCTGGAGCCGTCGCCGTTCTTCCTTCCTGGTCCTCTGCTTTTCCCGTCACCCTTACTCATCTCCGGCGAGCTCGCACCGTCGCTGTAGTGTCTCCACCGTCGCAGCAAAGCGCTCAATAGCTTCACCTACTCCTTGCGCACCCAGTCTGCCAGCTCTAGTCGCCTGATTTCGCCTAGAACTCGCGGTGCATCGCTTTCTTCTCTGCGGCCGGTAACCTCTCTGTTGTGCTTGCGCCACGACGGAACTCCGCCACCGATGACGTTTTGCTCCGCCATGTTTGCTCAGCTCGTCGAACCTCCTTGCTGTTGCTCCTTCGGCTCGGCCTTTGACTCCAACGCGTTCGGGGTGAGCTCCTGGTTCTTCCGAGTTCTTTGTGTGATTTCCTGGTTCTTCCGAGTTCTTTGTGTGAGTTCCTGGTTCTTCCGAGTTGTTTGTGTGATTTCCTGGTTCTTCCGAGTTCTTTGTGTGATTTCCTGGTTCTTCCGAGTTCTTTGTGTGATTTCCTGGTTCTTCCGAGTTGTTTGTGTGAGTTCCTGGTTCTTCCCAGTTCTTTGTGTGATTTCCTGGTTCTTCCGAGTTGTTTGTGTGATTTCCTGGTTCTTCCTGAGTTGTTTGTGTGAGTGGATGATTTGAAAATGAATTTTTCCTTTTTCAGAAATGATTGAATAGTGTTGTAATTTGTTATTTTTGTGTAGATTTATTTAGAGCTCCAAAAATTATGAAAATTTTTGTGTGACCTCTCTGTGATGAATATTATTTAGGAAAAATATGAAATGTTACTTTTCAGTAATTTTTGAATGTGATAAAAATTGCTCAACTAATTAATAAATGAGTTTCCACGATTTTTCTAGGTTTAAATAATTATCCAAAAATTATGAAAATTGTTTTGCCACTTAGTTATCATGTGATGAACCTTTACACAAAAAATTTGAGCTCAATTGGAACAAGTTGATTTATTTCATAATTCTTAATTAATTAATTAATTCATAAAAGCAAATAGTAACCTTTAGTGATTTAGATTTTGAGTGAATTTTGGATTGAGTGATGACCTTGGGTCATTAGTTGGTAATGATCCTTGGCAATTGATGTAAGTATTACGAAAAAGGGTTTAGTTAGTTTGACTTGTAACTGTACCGCGAAGGAAAGTTGCATTCAAGGTTTTAACTTTTGCATCCATCATCGAGCATCATATTTTGTATCTCGCATCATGTTAAACATGGTATTGTTACTACGTGTAGTGAACGAAGGTGAGCGCGTGGTAGTTAATCAAGTGGTTGAGGAGGTTAATCCGTCTATTGAGGTCGGGTTGGATATTTGTGGTGCGACTCCGGATCCAGATTTTTCCGTCAATGAAGGCAAGCCCCGGATGCATTTAAACCTACCTTGTGTTTTACAAATTGATTTCGCTTTTTCTTTTCTTTACTGCATTAAGTGATTAGGAGTTAAGTGAAAACCTAATTGGTGCATTACCAACCTTGTTTTTTCATATCTACCTTGCTACCAGTTTTAATTCGTATATGGCTAGTTATGCTTACTCATGCTTAGATAAATAAAAATCAGGTGATTACCTGTCACCTGCAAGTTTCAAATGGATCTTTGGTTACGCTTGGTTACTTATGTGATCATGAAATATGAGCATGTGGAGTAATAAATCTAGACGGGGCGGACTCGGTGTGTGTGAGCCACAAGGCATGGAGGTCTTGTGAGCAGGTTCTTTCCGCCTGTGTCGATTAAGGTCCGTCCGTTGTTGAATTGCATGAGGTGAGACTTTGTAGTACTAACCACATATTCCAGTAAGCCTTAACTTGGCTATTCTATTACGAGAATGGCTACTCGCGCACTGGGAGTGGAGATATGGCAGGAATAGCGTGTACCCACGTGGCATTGGGCTAGATTGGTGGAGTACTGTATTCTCGGGTGGCGCGGACCCGTTCTTATTTAGAGGATCCGAGGGTAGGTCGATATATGTAAGTCAGGGACCTGCATATGTCGTGTGGTCTGGAATTCCCAGTAGGGTTTTTAATCGGTTCGAATCGTCGTTGCTCCTTGGTTATGGAGATTCAACTCACTGTTCATCATCGTAGTATTAATAACTGGAACTTGAGGCTGGTTTGAGAAAGTGTTGGATACGAAGTTTCATGATCTCAATATGGATCGTGTCAGCTTTGTATATGATCTTTATGAAGTTTAAATGTTATATAAAGAATTTTGTTAAAGAGCTTTTACGCAAAAGAACTTTGATTATTGCTAAGCCATACCTTGATTCCCTGAGCCTGCATTCCTGAGTTCTATCAAATTTTATTTCGGTTAAGTCTTGTTGAGTACTTTTGTACTCAGGGTTCGTTGGCCCTTGTTGCAGGTGAGGCTCATGAGCAGGTCTGTTTTGGATCGTGCTGCATGACTGTTGTTCAGTGCGATGATGATAAGTAAATATGTGGCCCTTGGGCAGGGCAATTTAATTGTGTGTTTTGTATTATGTTATAATGCCACTACACTACTTTGGTTTGTAATAATTATCGAACTTAGTTGTATGGTTTGAAGCAAATGGTTTGTAAACTATGTTATTATAAGTCTTCCGTTGTTTTTACTCTGATGTAGATATTTGAATAAATGTTGTAATACTGCAATGACTCTGTAATGTGATCTTGCTCAGAAATCGTGGATGATTCAGGGTTCTCCGAGGACACCCGACAGTCTTCTTAAGTTACCGGGAACATATGCATAGATGTCAAAGGTCGTTTGACAGTGATAGGTGCATGTGGGCCCTATAATTTAGGAGGTTATGCCACAGTCGGACTCCGGACTGAAGGGCCAAGAGTGATGGGAGCTCCAACGTGCGCTAAGTGTTTGAACGTGTGCTCAGTGCTGCTTTGGAATATCCAAAGCTAGCAGAGAGTGAGTTGGAATGATCCGTCTATTGTTCGTTGGAATCGTCAATGTGAATCGATCGTCCCCCTTTTGGAGAGAGCGCATCCCCTTTTATAGATGAAGGGGACGGCTTTACAAGAGAGAGAGTGTGAGAGAAAGAGAGTGTGTGTGCTACCTAGTCTTGTCACCCATGCCATCGGGTACAAAGTGGTTTGTCGGTGCCCACAATACTGTTGATTCCCAGATGCATGTGGTAGGCTCCATCGTCTTCTTCTGGTATGGCAAATGTCGGCGCCTACCATACTGTAGGACAAATGTCGGCGCCCACAAGACTGTTTGTGTTCTGATATGTCTAGGAGGTTGCAGAGCACCCTTCTGATATGGCTTGATAGTACTGCCCTGCAGGTGTGCAGGGTACGACCCTCGGTATTGCAGTTGATTTGAGTGCCCTGTCTTAATTGCTCCGCCTATTTCTCTAGGTCCTTGCCGAGCGGTCACCCCCTTTCAGTTGTTTCCCAGTTGGCTCCAACCACGCCGGTCGGAAAAGAGCTGTAAGCAGAGGTTCTGTGTACCCCTAGTCGGAGAAGCGAGCATCGTCCCTCCTTGGCCAGGCCTTCCGGTCAGAGAGGCAGGCTAGAGTCGATAGCAAGAGTCATCCTCTCCTTGGCCAGGCCTTCCAATTGGAGAGGGGGCCAAAGTCAGAAGCGAGCGTTGTCCTCTCCTTGGCCAGGCCTTCCAGACGGAGAGGTAGGCCAGAGTCGGAAGCGAGCGTCGTCCCTCCTTGGCTAGGCCTTCCGGTCGGATACTGGATCGCCCTTCTGGCCTATCGTTAGGTATTTTGGGCTGGCCTAGGAGTTGCGGGTCATTCACAATGTCGTCTACTGGGCCGAGCTTTTGCTGGGAAGCAGGTCCATGAAGGACCCTGGGTTTATGAACCCGACACATGGTTTGGGCATGGCCCCTCGAGTAGTTTTTTGAAGTGGTTCGGAGTGCCCTCCACGGGCTTTCGACCACCCCTACGGTCAGCGGCGGCCACAAGCGAGCCCTCGTGCCACTGCTTGTTCTTCTTCTTGGTGGAACAATGGGAGGCACCTTCGCCGACGTCCTTGTTCCGCCTTGCCTTGCCCTTGAGGCAGTCGAAGATCGCTCTGACCGCTTCTTCATCCGAGGCGTGGCTGGTGGCGATGTCAATGAGTTCCTTGATGGTTTGCTGGCCCTTGCGTCCCAGCTTGTGAACAAGGGACTCGCAGGTGGTCCTAGATAGGAAAGCTCCTATAACGTCGGCGTCGGCGATGTTAGGTAGCTCGTTGCATTGCTGGGAGAAGCACCGGATGTACCCACAGAGTGTTTCTCTGGCCTTCTGCCGGCAGTTCTTGAGGTCCCATGGGTTCCAAGGGTGCTTGTATGTGCCTTCAAAGTTTCCCACAAAGATCTTCTTCAGGTCCACCCAACTTTGGATTCTGTTGGACGGAAGGTGTTCCAACCATGTTCGTGCCGAATCAGCCAAGAACAATGGAAGGTTGTGGATAATGAAATCATCATTATCCACACCACCGGCTTGGCAGGCAAGCCAATAATCCTTGAGCCATAGTCTGGGGTTCGTTTCCCCAGAGTACTTCAGGATGTTGGTTGGTGGTCTGTACCTTGGCAGGAAGGCGGCGTTGAGGATGTGTCGGCCGAAGGCCTGAGGCCCTGGCAAGCCGGGGCTCGGGCTTTGGTCCTCACCACTGTCGTAGCGTCCGCCACAACCAGGGTGATAGCTGAGGCTAGCTCCCTCTCTTGAGTCATCGTAGGTACGCCTATGAGTGTTGAGGGTGTTGTGTGTGTCACGATTGTGGCCGAGACGCTGATGCACCGGGACCACGGTGCACTACCTACCACCTCGTGGCGGCTGGTGGACTGACGCATCCCTGCTGGGGTGCTCCGAGGGCTCGTGCTAGCTGGTGTTGAGCTCGCATCGCCGAGACAATGTGCTCTCAGCCTGCTGCGCCGCCGCACGCTCGAGCAGAGTGCGAATCTCATGGTGGGCCCGATGATCCTTGGGCATCGTGGCCTCTAGAAGACCACGGAGCAAGGCCGCCGTAGCGGTGATGTTCTGGCTCGATCGGACGAAGTGAGGGAGGGCTTCATCGTCCATGATGATCATTCGGTTCACATTGCGGGCCATGGCGCATGCGCGCCCACCATCTCCATGGCGATCGATCTCCTGATCGAGCTCTACGTGTTCCTGCTCGAGCTAGAGTCACGCTTCCTTGAGCTCTTGGTGTTGGGCTTTCAGCTACTCCACCCACATGCGAGGTGGGGCTGCTATCTCCCCCTCAGCCTTATCGTCGAGGTCATTTGCCGGGGTAGGCTCCTCCTCGTGGATGCTTTTGACGTGTCCCTTGGGAGTACCTATCATGAAGCATTCATGAGAGGGGTGATGGCTCCCCCTGTTGGAGTCAGAGCCAGAGGGCAACTCTAGCTCCTCTGTGAGGAGGACGTGGAAACTCTCTGCGACGTGTTCGATCACCCCCATGAACTCATCGTTCGTGGGAGACGGGATCATGCGCTGCGCCACAAGGTGGCCAACGGTCTCTGTGGCATTGCAAAGACCGAATGGGAGCACTGTTGGGGCGCTCCAGATGAGGTATTCCAGGGAGAACGGCTCTCTCCCAGTAAGCTATGCCATGACATTGGTGAATAAGAAGGTGAGGTGGCGTGGGTCCTTCCGGGACAGTTGGGGTCCCAGGAAGACACCGAGCTAATGCTCCAACCATCCATAGTCAAAGTCGAGGAGCTAGCTACTTCCGGAGGCGCGGGCCTCCAGCGCATGCAGTCGCAGCTCCTCGAGCATCTTAGTGATCACATCAAGGCCAGTGGAGTGGAAGGGTTGAACGACGATGGGCACCCACGTCAGCTCTCCCTCCACCGTGACGATGAAGTCCAAGTCCCCCAAGCACACATGAGTGCCTGGGACCCAGCTGATGCCGTGACTAGCCATTCGTGGCCTGATGTTAATGTTGGGACGCGTAGAGGCCCCTACCTAGCGCACCAACTATCGGTGTTTCGAGTGAACACCAATGGGTGAATTTGTATTCTTGTGTGTCTGGCCCAGATGGTGTGCTAAAAAGACACAAGATTTATACTGGTTTGGGCAGAATGTCCCTATGTCCAGTTCATGGCTGCTGCTCATATTATTAGCACTAAAAAGTTTGTAGTAGGGGTTACAAACGGGTGAGAGAGGGACAGGTCCTAAGTCTCTGATGGAAAGATTGAATGGGTGCCAAGAGCTCGGTCACTGCTCAGTTATGTGCTTGATGTTCGATGCTAGTGGTTCTGCTATGACGCGGTGTGATATGCGATGTCGTGAATCGATGCCTTTAGATGGGTGCCCTGCTTTCCCTTTTATAGGCCACGGGAGACCACGGGTTACAGATGGGAGAAAAAAGGAAAATGAGAGGCAAAGGAAGTCCTTTAGGGTCGTCGGGGCTTCCTTTTCCTCTATGCGGGCCCTGCTGACATGGCAGGCGGTGATAGGGATAGCCCCACGCTGGGCGCATGTCTGCTGACCATGACAGGGCCACACTGAGAGCCTGTCCGCTGACGATGCCATGTCCTGGCATTGTCAGCTAGTTGTCACATCGCATTCTGCCTCGGCAGGCGGCGCGGCAAACCAGCGTGCTGATTAGCCATCATACAGGGAGTAGGTAGCACAGTGACCACACGTCCATTACTGTGGGCAATGCGAGTTCCCTAGAATGACGTGTCGCGGGGATGGGTCGTATTGAGATGTGACCGCTCCTTGCACGATGCCAGAAGTTTGACCTTGGGTCATACCTTTTGGATCATAGTGGTTGTCGTGAGCTTCCATAATGATCCATGCCCGAGGGATCAGGCAAGGCGGAGCTAGCCCTTAGATGTCGAGCGAGGCAGAGCCAGCCCTTGGACATTGGGCGAGGCAGAGCCGGCCCTCGGACGTCGAGCGAGGCGGAGCCAGCCCTCGAACGTCGGGCGAGGCGGAGCCAACCCTCAGAGGTCAGGCGAGGTGGAGCCAACCCTCAGACGTCGGGCGAGGTGGAGCCAACCCTCATGGGTCAGATGAGGCAGAGCCCTTGGCCTCAGTGGCCGGATGAGGTGGATCCTAGCAAGAGGTGTAGTCACACTCTTGATCGCACGGATGACTCAATGTAGATGGTCATTAGCTCCTCCTCTTAGGGTACCCTAGTATTGGTCCCTGACACATATGCACCAGTGGCAAGACTTGAAGCAATCCGAATGCTTCTAGCCTATGCCGCTTATCATAATTTCAAGCTATATCAAATGGATATGAAGAGTGCATTCGTCAACGGGCCCATTCAAGAACTTGTCTATATTGAGCAACCACTATGTTTTGAAGATCCCAAGTTCCCCAACCATGTCTACAAACTCCAAAAGGCACTCTATGGGCTTAAGAAAGCACCAAGAGCATGGTATGAATGCCTTAAGGAATTCTTGCTTAAACAAAGCTTTGAAATAGGCAAAGCTGACCCTACCCTTTTCACTCACAAGGTTGGTAAAGATATATTTGTGTGCCAAATATATGTCGATGACTTAATATTTGGTAGTACTAATCATACTTTTTGTGAGGAATTTAGTAGGATCATGACAAAGAGATTTGAGATGTCCATGATGGGCGAGTTGAAGTTCTTCCTCTGATTTCAAATCAAGCAAGTGAAGGATAGAACTTTTATTAGTCAAACGAAGTACACCCATGATATGCTCAAGAAGTTTGACATGGTGAATGTCAAGCCTATCAAAACTCCCATGCCAACCAATGGACATCTTGATCTCAACATTAAAGGGAAAGCCATGGATACCAAGGTATATCGTTCCATGATCGGCTCTCTACTTTATTTGTGCACATCTAGGCCCGATATTATGCTTAGTGTGTGCAAGTGTGCTAGATTTCAAGCTAACCTGAAAGAGTGTCACTTGGTGGCCGTTAAGAGAATCTTGAGATATTTAGTACACACTCCTAACCTTGGTTTGTGGTATCCTAAGGGCCCTAAGTTTGATCTACTTGGGTATTCGGATTCCGATTACGCCGGTTGCAAAGTAGATCAAAAAAGTACTTCGGGGACATGTCAATTCCTTGGACGATCCCTAGTGTCTTGGAGTTCTAAAAAGCAAAATTGTGTAGCCCTTTCCACTATCGAGGCCGAGTACGTTGCTGCTGGTGCATGTTGTGCCCAACTACTTTGGATGAAGCAAACTCTTCGTGATTTTGGATGTCTTTTTACCAAAATCCCATTATTATGTGACAATAAGAGTGCCATTAAGCTTGCAAACAATCCCGTAAGCCACTCTAGAATCAGGCACATAGACATCCATCATCATTTCTTGAGAGACCACGAAACCAAAGGAGATATCAAAATTCACCATGTGAGCACCGAAATGCAACTAGCCGATATCTTCACAAAGCCCCTCAACGAGTCAAGGTTTTGTGCTTTGCGTAGTGAGCTAAATATACTTGATTCTCGTAACGTGGTTTGAATTTTAGCATGCCTCTATTTGATAAACTAGTATCTAGACAAAAGAGTTGAAAATTTTCATATTGTGCTTGAAAATGATCTCTAAAAGGCAACTTATGCATCATGATCATGGTCTGTATTGATTATTTGTTTCTGGTCATGGTATATAGGTGATATGTGTCCATATCTTATACAGAGAGAGTCATATAGATTATAGCTAACTCCCACTGTTTTGGGGAGTGCGGCAGTGCCGCGCCTGCCGTGCGATAGTGCCGCACTTTGAATCTCAATTGAGATTCGACCCAAATGGTTTTACTGCTGGGCCCATTTATTTTTCCTCTTATCCTCAAGTTCACAGTAACTTCTTTCCCTCTCTCTCTTACCCCTGATGCCAACGCCCATGCCTCTCTCTCTCCTCTCACGCCCGTGCCATCGCCGTCGCTTGGCTGTGCGTTGCCGATCTCTAGCAGTGTCGCAGCAGCTGCTAGCCCTCTCTCAACGTCGCTAACGGCTGCTACTGCCCCTGGCCCAAGCAGTTTCTTCCCTCTCCTCTCTCATCCTCGTTTGATAAGATGGAGCACGGAGATAATGACCGAAGGGTGAAAAGAAAGATGAATGAGCAAAGAGACAAGGATCCACCTCACCGTGTTCGAGGGAGGTCAACAGCAGCAGGTAGTAGTGCAGCTCCAAGGGGACTTGGTGACAGGGGGAGGCACGAGCAATGCACTGAAAATGAGGAGAGGTTGGAGATGGCAGGTCGTACCACTGATGCCATTTCTGACACCCCACAACATCTCTCTGGTTTTGATGGTAGATACATGAGAGATTTTGAGGTTGAGATCATCATGAGACATTCAGATGACTCCCACCAGCATGAAGTTATCAACTATTCTAAGAGTTGGAAGCTGGTGGAAGAGGCAAGGAGGATCAATCCCTATGTAGTGCAAAAGGATTTGGGCAATGATTACAGATTCTAGAATGAGTTTCATTCTAACTTTTATGCCACTGTCATTCTTGCATCCAAGAAAACCAAGATCATCAAGATATAGTACATTGATTGATATGAGATGTAGGAGAAGGAGGAGCCTAAGTTTGACAAGGTAATCAAGATTTGTGACAGGTTCCAGCTTTCAAACATCATGGGTTTCCAGTATAACTGGAATGAGGAGGTCCTTGCATAGTTTCATGCCACATACTTCTATGACCCGACCTCTGATGAGATTCACTGGATGACTGATGGTTGGCACTACCGAGTCGATTTTGTCACTTTTAGTTGGATTCTTGGCTTTGGGGAGGAGCACAGATGTTACACTTTGTGGGGGATATAACCCCGGGTACCACAAGATGGTACATGGGCCGCACCATCCGAGGTGGCCCGGCCCGAAAGATCAAGGCGTGCACATCAAGATTACAAGTTGTACTAGATATTGTAATAGTACCAAATTGGATACTTTACTTGTAACCTTGTCTCTTCGGAGTATATAAGGAGAGACAAGGGTCCCCTAGAGGATAGGTTAATCTGTATACATCTCAATACAATACACCAAAGACACAGGACGTAGGGTATTACGTCGACCAGACGGCCCGAACTTGTCTAAATCGCTGTCTCTGCGCCTTGTGTCACCTTCTGGTTCCTGATTACACGTACCGTCTACCGACAATCTACCACCACGGGTACCCCCCTCGGTGGACTGCCGACCATATTTCGTCGACAGTGGCGCGCCAGGTAGGGGTGTGCGCGCTGATCCATGGTGAACCAGATGGCGTACCTCAAGATCTACGTCGTTCGTGGGAACTCGGCGGATCACAGCGACAAGCTTCGGCAACCAGAGCATCGACTTTTCTCGTTGCGCCGCACGACGTGATTCCACGGCGATATCTTGCAGCGTCCCAACATATGCCAAATCCGAATTGGCAAGCGTTATAGCTGATTTCCGGGCATGACATGAAGGGCAGCCGCCAACAGCGCCGCCACGGCAGTTATCCTTCACACCATATCTGATCTAAAGCCAAGAAGCAAAATCAGAGCACAAGTCGGTCTCCAATCTGCAATGTCGCCTCCGTCTCCGATACAGCACCACAGGAATTTCCAAGTCAAGGTTTTCACGTTCAAGGCGTTATTCCCTTAATACGAGCAAACAGGAAGCAAGCAGGGACAAGGCATATATGGATATATGCATGCATCGTATATGGGTATATGCATGCAAACGTCATGGCCATGCAAGCAATCAGGAGCTACACGTATTCATGTTCATGCATATACATTGCATATTCGGCCGCGCCTCTTGCTCACTCGTGGCGATGCTCGGCAACCTCTCGCGCCCGTGGACTACGGCATCAGATCAACACAAGGCAAAGTAGGCAAGGATGTACGACAACATTACCATGAAGCCGACGCAAGCAAGCAAGGCCAAGTATGCATGCATATACGCGTGCCATATAGCTCTACGTCAATTTCCAAGAGCCAAGCTTGATCAACACACAAGCCAACGACGACGACGAGTACTCCAGCAGCGGCAAAGGCTGCTCCTACACCATCGCCGACCACCGAACTGCTCGAGCAGCCACATCGACCATGGACCACGTCGACCACGTCCTGAGCGGCTCCGTTGAGCTCCGACCACGTCGACCACGGACCACGTCGACCACGTCTCGAGCGGCTCTGCCGAGCTCCGACCACATCGACCACCACGTCGACCACGTCTCAAGCGGCTCCACCGAGCTCCGACCACATCGACCACGAACCACGTCGACCATGTCCCAAGCGGCTTTGCCAAGCTCCGACCACATCGATCACCAGACCACGTCGCAATGATGATCGCCGCGAAGAACGGCGCTACGACAACCGCGACCACCGTCATGACGACATGTCGGAAAGCTCAAGGACCGGACGACTTCATCACCGCCGACCAGATTTCTATCCAAAGATAAGTACACTTCTAATATTTATATTCAATATAATTTTCATTACGATGTTTCTCCACAATGTCCTTGTCATAATTATTCTTCAAATAACGTTTGTCCATGTATACCATCTTAAATACAACATACAGCTATACTTAATGCAAATCCTCGACCAGTCATGTTGACGCTCGATGCCTCCAGAGACGGCCCTGTCTTCGGCTCCTCCCTACACGTGCACGAGCGTCTGCCCTTTGTGTTATGGGTGGTCGGCAGCGGCTCCTTAGCGACGTCTGTTCCTCCTACACGTGCACGGGCTCCGCGCTCGACGTTATGGACTATGGGCTAGCTATGGCTAGAGACTCAGCTACACACTAGCTGGTCAGGCAGTTTATATTAAGTATAAACACAAACTTCACATGAACACTGATGTTTACAAAGCACCAACTGCTTTATCACATCATGCTCATTTGCAAATGACTGCTGAGCATCATACGCTATTTCTTCACTGCTGATTTTTCTCTATAATTTATTACTTTGTACATCATGTACTACCATTCTACATATTTATATTACAGTAATTTCGAGCTATGCTCGGGGACTTCGTCGCTCGCTCCTCGACCTGTGCTCGGGGACTGCCTCGACCACTCTCCAACCACAGCTCGGGGACTTCGTCGCTCGCTTCTCACGCACGGGGACTGCCTCGACCACTCTCCGACCACGGCTCGGGGACTTTGTCGCTCGCTCCTTGACCTGTGCTCGGGGACTGCCTCGACCACTCTCCGACCACGGCTCGGGACTTCGTCGCTCGCTCCTCGACACATGCTCGGGACCGCCTTGACCACTCTCCGAGCCATAGTTCGGGACTTCATCGCTTCGCTCCTTGACTTGTGCTCGAGGACCGCCTCGACCACTCTCGACCATGGCTCGGGGACTTCGTCGCTCGCTCCTCGACACATGCTCGGGGGACCTGCTTTCGACCGCTCTCCACCACAGCTCTGGGACTTTGTGTCTCGACTACATGCGATCGCGCGACTTCGCATACGCTGATTGGGATATTTTTCTCACTTAGACCTTGCTACAAGGCTCATACCTCGCCATCCAGCAAGCTCGGGGACTACATCGGTACGATGCACCTGCCAGTGCATCTTGTATCGCTTGTACGATGATTCATTTCTCAACTTAACTGGGAATTCTTTTTAGACCCTGGCACCACGTGCCTACGTCACCTACTACCAGGCTTGGGGACTAAGTGGGCACACTTCACCTTGCGGTGAATGTGTTTGTTTTTCGACCCCTACGCCTCTGATGATCAAGGACGCTACGCTTCAAGACGCACTTACATTTCTTTTCAGAAATACAAGTGGGCACACTTCCCAGGATGGAAATCTTTTTCTTTCTTCTTAAGAGCACCATACATTCTTCGGACAACCTCCTTCTCTGGCGACAATGGTGGTCGGAGATGTCAAGAACTCAAGCCTCACTGTTCGGAGAAGGTTGAAACGGCGTGTCACATCAGAATACATGGTGCTCGGGGACTAGCTGTGGGGGATATACCCCCGGATACCACAAGATGGTACATGGGCCGCACCATCCGAGGTGGCCCGGCCCGTAAGATCAAGGCGTGCACATCAAGATTACAAGTTGTACTAGATATTGTAATAGTACTAAATTGGATACTTTACTTGTAACCTTGTCTCTTCAGAGTATATAAGGAGAGACAAGGGTCCCCTAGAGGACAGGTTAATCTGTATACATCTCAATACAATACACCAAAGACACAGGACGTAGGGTATTACGTCGACCAGACGGCCCGAACCTATCCAAATTGCTGTCTCTGCGCCTTGTGTCACCGTCTGGTTCCTGATTACACGTACCGTCTACCGACAATCTACCACCACGGGTACCCCCCTCGGTGGACTGCCGACTATATTTCGTCAACACACTTACATTTATGATGAGCCTTGAGCTGAGATCCGTGACATCAGTTACATGTGGAGAGATAGAAGGATTGCAGATGGCAAGAGAAGTGGTGTACACAGCTTCTATTACATCCTCAACAACCTCATCAGGAACACATCAACTCAAAGGATGGAGCAGCCTCAGATATTAATGGCTATGTGAGAAATGTGTTGGCTAGATTTGCTCCAGGTGAGGATAGGTTCAAGGTACCTAGATTCATGTGGACTGAGTTGAGATTTGTAGTGGAGGATGGGAGGAGGGATCTGCCCTATGCCCCTTACCTCATGTTCATGATTCAGAGGGTCACTGGATTTTATTTTCTAAAGGATGGGATGCACACCGTCTACAAAATTTGTCACGGGCTCTGGTTCACCCGACCCCTTGGTCGCGGGCTCCGGCTCGCCTGACCCTTTGGTCGCGGGCTTCGGTTCACCCGACCCCTCGGTCGTGGGCTCCAGCTCGCCCGACCCCTTGGTCATGGGCTCTGTCTCGCCCGACCCCAAGGTCGCAGGCTCTGGCTTGCCCGACCCTTTGGTCACATCCTCGTCTCGCCCGACCTCTTGGGTGCAGTGTCCGTTAAGGGCTGGGGGAATATATACTTTTCTCTTTCCTTCCCAACGGCAATCTACGATTTTAGTGACCATTGGGGGTCGGGGGTATATATACCTTTCCCCTTCCTTCCCAACGGTAACGAACCAGCTCTCTTCTTTCTCACTTCAGCATGCCCAAAATAGAGCAGGAGCTCTCTCTCTCTCACTCCATTGTTGGCCTCAAGCCCTCAAGCAAATCCATTGATTTCCCCATCAATCCTTAAGGAAAAGGGTCCCAAACTCGATTAGAGAGCAGCTCCATTGATTCCCAAACTCTAAAGAGCACTTGGTTCACGTTTTGGCCAGCGGTTGTGTTTGTTACTCTTGGAGCTTGGCTCCTAGCTGGCTAAAGCATTGCCCGTGGAGCTTGCCAACATGTGTGGTAGCCCCGGAAGGTTTGTAACCATCTCTTGAAGCTAGTAAACTCATCCCTCATCTCAAGAGTTAAGTCTTTTGACTTGAGAACGAGGAAGGGCTGGAAAGCTCTAAGCCTTAGTGGCTAACCTCAACAACATGGAGGTAGGCAAGACTTGATGACGAGCCGAACCACAGGATAAATCATTGTGTCACTTGTGCTTGATTTACATTACTTGCATGACATATTGTTGATTGAGGTGATTTCTAGAGTTTGAGGCTAATCTACTTATGTGTGGTGTTCCCACTACTTTCAGCTGTCGATCTGTGATCTACTACCCTACAAGAAGCTAAGAAATATACCCAATCTAAATTTCGTTGGGAAGATTTTGAACTATGAACTAATCTCTCCTACAGGTGTGGCAGTGCCGCGCTCACAGAGCGATAGTGACGTGGGTGAATTTGACTTTGGATTGAGTTGAATTTTTATAGGCCTATTCACCCCCCTAGGCGTACCAGAGATCCTACAATACACAATCCGACATTTACCATTACCAAAATGACAATCATAACCATCATCGTGTAATCTTGAAACACTTATCAAGTTTCTATGCAAAGAGGGTACATAAAAATTATTTGAAAGCTGTAGTCTAAAACCATCATCTAATTCTAGAGAGAGATCTCCAATGGCTTTAACTTCAGCTTCAACTCCATTTGCTACTTTAATTCTTCTTTATACTATTTGCAGGGTCCTCCTCATATGGAATCCCTATAATGAACTTGCAACATGAAAAGTTGCACCTGAATCAATCTACCAAGTAGATTTTGCATAACTTAAATATAAGGATTCATCTATGAATGTAATGAAATCTTCACCTCTCTTCAGAAGGCTCTTTAGGAAGTCTAGACAGTCCCTCTAGTAATGTCCATGCTTCTTGCACCATTTACACTGATCCTTCTCAACTTGAGCATTGTTGCTCTTCTGATGGTGGTCATTCTGAGGGGCTTTCCCTTGAGGTTTGGCATTCTTATTGAAGTTCTTCTTATTGTCCTTCACAAGGTTAGCAGAGTCACCCTGTGCGCTTTTCAGCCTCTTCTCTTCTTGAACACACATTGCAATGAACTTCTCTATATCCCATTTGTCGGGCTGCATATTGTAATTAACAACAAAAGTTTCGTATTCCTTAGGCAAGGAGGAAAAAACCAAATAAATTAGAAACTCATCCTTGAGCCCTAAATCCATTGGCTTCAGCTTCAAAGCCATGTTGCTCATCTTCAGTATGTGCTCTCTGATACCGCCACTAATGTATTTCTCATTGAGTAATTTCTTGATCAAAGTACTGGCATAAGCCTTTGAAGAGCCAGTGAACTGTCTCTCCACCTTCTTAAGATACTGTGTGGCGGTATCACAATCTGGGATAGACCCTCTTATTACATCTGAAATAGTGGACTTAGCCACCATCAAGCACTTGCGGTTTGAAATGTCCCATTTCTTGCGTTCGAGATCATATTTCATCCGTACTTCTGCATGATCTCGCTACCGAGTAGTAAAATCAGCATCAGACTCATTTTCTTCTCTCACCGGGTCCACTGGCTCAGTAGGACACGGGAAAGGTAAGCGCTAGGTCATTTCTAAATAGCAGAAGTGCTAGTTCATACTTCTCTCACCATACCCTATAGTTGCCCCCTTCAAAAGGCAGTATGTGCGAGATAAAAGCCATTAGTTTGAGTCCTAAAAAATACCATCAGAGAAAGTAAGGAAATTGATAAAATAATTGCATGCTTTAATTTAACGCTGGTCAAAATTAAACACACAACTTTCTTATACACTAATTCTACATCACTGTTGGACATAAATAGAATTAATGCATGGAAAAACTTATGAATAAATATTATAATATTGCTATTATCAACGTTGGTCAGAAAAATAACAATATTATAATTTACAAACTAAAGAACTGTTCTTTAAATTAAATTCTTCTATTGGTTTGAATTTAATTGGAAGATAATAAACTTTAACATTGTAGCGGAAATATGAAAAATATATTTATCTACTTTTCAGAAGCATTTTACTGTACTAATCTACTCTCTGAAAAAATTATCCCGTTGGTTCAAATTTTGATAGAGATTGAAACTGTAAAAAAATCATCGAAATTTGCTTCTGAAAATAATAAAACAAAACTCGGAGTTCACAGTTCATTTGGCCCGGCCTAGTGAAACAGTCCGTGGCCCAATAAAACTGTGCGTCCACGCGCGCGGCCCAGCAGCGGCCCAGCGGCCTGCTTAACAGCGCGCACGCCTGCTCCCCCGCGCCCAGGCCGCAACCTAGGCCTGGGCCGGGAATCCGCTCGCTCGCATGGGCTGAATTCGGTCCGAGCTCTGCCGACCGTTGGATGAGATCGAACGGCTGTCCGTGCGTTTCGCTCGAATAAAACAACACCGCGGCCGCTCTCCCAGAAACCCTAGCCTCATTCGCTTCTCCCTCCCTCTCCTCTCCTCACTGCTCAGCGCGCGACACTGCAGCGACGGCGACCCAAGAGCTGCCGGAGAAGAGAAGGCCGACGCCGCCGCAGGCCCCTTAGCCGGCGCACGTGTTCTCCCGAGGGTGAGCGCACCGCCGTCGAGCGGGCTTGTAGTAGCGTCCTTGGCCGAGGCTCGCGCGCACGGCGATGAGCGCGGCTCGGCTTCTCCCCGCGTGCCGGCGAGGCAGCGGCGGGTGCATCTTCCCGCGCGCGGCGGTGGCGACGGCGGTGAGAAACCGGGTAGGTCTTCCCCCTTCTCCATCCATTCATCTAGGGTTAGGGTTAGGGTTTTGGGTGGGGTTTCAATCCAATTCGAATCGAGTCCCCTCCTTCTGTTTTCTTCGTGATTTCTACCCAAAGACTAGATCTACATCTAGACCAGACGACTGATACCATTGTTAAAACTTAAGATCGACTAGCAGTAGATCTAGCGGGGTCTAACTGACATTAGGGATAAATAATGAACCTTAGAATATATACTAGTAATGGAAAAACAGAGAGAGATTGAGAGAGGGGTGAGGAGATGGAAACCATCAGCCGCCTTCGACGAAGACGAGCTGGCAATCGCTGGTGCTCGGTGGAGGTGCGGTGGTGACTCGGTGAAGGCGCAATGGTGACGCACGGAAGAGCGCGATCGCAGGCGGCGGCAGTCTTGAGGCGGGTGAAGCCGGTGGCGCTGCTTCTGTTCTTGGCGCAGCGCCTCTCTAGATAGGTTAGGGTTTGGGATGTAGGTGGGGTGTCTGACGGCTCAGGTGAACCTCGTGCCTTGTGCCCCGGTCCCCACCTCCCTTTTTATGACACTGTGCGACGGGGGGCCATTAACCATGGAGCGGTTGGGCGCCCTCGATCAGGACACGGATCCAAAGGCTCGGACCAATTGGTGGAGATCAATCTTAGACACCAGGCCCGTGACACCCCGAAGATCCATGGCACTACTAAGGCTGCAGCGGCAAACGACGCTTCAAGAACCATTGCTTTGACGAAAAGATAGAGTGGTATAAGAAAGAGACTGTAATTGTAAGCTAGTGCGATCGAGTGGATTTGACTTGAGATGGGTATGGTACGACATTTGGGGTCAGGTTAAATAGAGGTGCCACTTTGGCTGGACTAGTCTCTTGTGCCCATTTGTTAATGAATTAAGGTGAGTGTTAGACTGATGGCATTCTGGTCAGCCATGCTCATGCCTTGCTCCAAAGGTACTTGGTGGAGAAGCTATTGCGATGCGAATATGAATCATTGGATTGGTGAGTAGGCAATGACCCTCGGCAGCGCACCGGCTCTTTCCTCGCTGCTTCCTCCTGTTGCTGTGAGCTCAGAGTTTGTCTCTAAGACTGCATTGACTTCGAAGCAGGGCAAAGTCAGACTGCCATCTTATCTTCCTATTTTTAATTGACTACTAGTCCCCCACATGCTGGGCACGGGCTAGAACCCTAGATGACAGAAGCATTAGATGTTGATTTATGTTATTACCTATAACTAATATAAAAATTACTTATATTAGTTTGAACATTTTTCATTTTATTCATTTTGTACCACAATTGGCATAATCGATACTCGCCATGTTCGCTTGAACTGCTTATCAACCATAGTATAATATTTTTTCTCTCACAACAAAACAGCATCAACCGGCTCATCAGCCGCAGAAACCATCAGCCGAACAGGGCTATGTAGTTGTGATAAACTTATCTACTAATCCATATGCTTTTTCATATGTATTCATAATTTGTTGATCTTTGGAAGGCACCTCTATTTTTTTGAATATGCAGTTAGTTAAAACCTTAGTTTAACCTATAGTGGTTCTTACGTTTCTTGTGAAGATGCCAAAAGTCTAGATTTTGATTTTTCAGATCTTAATCCTATTAGTTGCTATACATTTTTTCCCTCAAAATGGCGGAGGCAGAGGTGTGGCGGGTTTATAAAGGTCAAACATGTATAATGTAACTATCAACTATGCAAGGACACACTATTACATAACACTATACGAGCAAGAGGATGCCCTAACGCACAAACGGCTTTCTAGCTAGAGCGAGGAACTACGGCATGTTTATCTAAATATGTTATTACTTTGCGATTAAGAAATATAACAGAAATCTAAAAGTAAAATATCGGCACTTAAAATACCTCACTAAATGAAGATTACATAGATGATTTTTTTTTTGCGAGACGATTACGTAAATGATTGACCACCAATTTATCATCTATGTTAACTAGACCAACCTAGAGATGATATGCAAAACATAGACACATAGGTAAACCATGAATTAGCAACCTAGAGATCGAGTCATAGGAAGTATATTTTTATTCAAGATGTTGGAACAAATACATACCCATAATAAAGCTTTATTTGGGAACAGACCTTGGCAATGGCATTCTTCTATTTTTCTTTTCAAATTTTATCTTAATTTCAGCAAGATCAAGTCCTAAGCCTCGATCAATGTAAAATACCTTTCATCACGTATTTGCTCTTCTTCTTTGGTGCCATCGTTGCACTTGCAGCGTCCGCCGGCCGCGTCAAGTCGTCACGCTCACGCCACGCCGCCGTTCGCCGGCCAGCCACCGCTCGAGTCGTCGCGCTGCCGTCCGCCGGCCACCGCGTACGCGTCGAGTTTTCGCGGCGCTGCCTTTGTACACTCTACGCCCTGATCGGATTCGAATACGAAGAGGTGGATGACGGAGCCGACGAGCAGTCGTGGACTCGGTCTCTATTCCATCTTGTCCGTCATTAGCTACCTCCGTTCTGGACTTCTGTTAATTGAGGCCCATCAAGGGGAGCCTAGCAGGCCACAAGCGCATCACCAGAAGGTCCAGAAGGCCACAACCAACAGAGTACAGTGTCATACTAGTTGGCTTGTATTGGCGTATGTATTTTATGTATTTACTGGTAAATATAATACATATATTTAGTATTTTATACAAGTTTATGTATGGCGACAGCCAAGGCTTGTCAAATACCTGCCTCCGCCCTGCCCTCAAGGCTCAAGCTAAGTTGAAATTATTTTTTATAAATTATAATTATAAAGTTAAAAGCACATGATATATGTCTCAATATGCAATCAGAGCTTGAATTATATTTTTTATTTGTAATTTATTGTACATGTCTCAATGGTTAAGCAAGATTTGCCCTGTTCACTTGGCTGATAAGTCATGGCTGAAAATACTGTTGGCTAATTTGTTTTAACATGTCGATTGCTTACGAGGAAATGCTTTTTGCCGTTTGCATGGGAAGTTCCATGGTGCTTCACGCTGCGGTTTGCAGGGATTTGTCTTGGTTTGCATCACTCGTTTCATATTTGGCTCAGTTTAAAATTTTAGGAGACCATATAAGATTAAATAATTCTAGGGATGGAACAAAAAGGTAGAGCATGATTTTTTTTAAATATGAAAGTAGTTTCATATTTTTCCGAACTAAAATAAATTTTCTATGAGTTTTCTAATATTAATTAGGTTTTAGCATTTTTAACAATATATATTTATTCAAAAAATATTTGGATAATTTTTTGAAATATTATTTTTATAATTTTTTAATAAAATCTAATTGATATGAACTATCATGAAAGTCCGATTTACCTCCTTCATGCTGATGTGACACCAAATAGAACATGTCGTAGCTTCAAAATCTGGGAGGTAAATTGGATGGCTAAAAGTCCATATTTTCAATTGAGAGAGACAGATCGGACTACACTAGTTGAAGGAGGTCAACTCAAATTTTCCTATCTCAGAATGTTGCATTGAAAAAATGAAAACGCTCGCCTGCCTCTCTCATAAAAAATCAAAATTCCCGACTCCACCTCACACCATCTCGGCTCCACCGCGCCATGCGGCCATTGGCCTACCCCACTCCGCCGCGCCACCACCACATCCCCCGCGACGCCTCTATCTCACGTGCGCGGCCCACTCTGGCGCGCCACCGCCACCATCCCCCGTGGCGCCCGGCCCCATACCCTGTGGCACCTCCATCCCCCACAGAGAGGAGGAATCCTCTGCCAGGATACGCTGCCAGCTGCCCCACCGACTGCAGCTGCTGCTGAACCCGGTCAGCATCGCCTCGCCCTCCGCCTCCAAACTCCATGTGCGCGTGCTCGACGACTGCAGTGCCTCTACATGATCCCAGCGCTCCGCGCGAGTGCCTCTACATGATCATAAAGAATTGACTGTTGGATACAAAAATGACACTCGTGATATGGGAGTTATGAACTTGGAAAATAGTGTCAAGAAGGAAATTGTGTCCCAAATTTGGTCCAAATGTCCTTGTCCCACTTGGATAACACCCAATCTTATCAAGCTGAATTTGGCGTTCAGCAAATAGGCTTACTTTTTAATTTGTTTCAGATATTGGATTTTTATACCTTTGTTTTGTTATTTTTTATGGAAACCGTGTAAGTCAGACATCAGAAAAATACAGGGGAATTCTGGCTGCTCTATGCGGTGTATGCCCCTGTTAGAACCATCAATCAGTCTGTTTTCATGTCAAGCATCATGAAGCTGTTACACTCTAGGCCTCTGATTAGCAAAGAAAACAGGCTAGCAGTGCTCGATGGATAGCCGCCTGCTGTATGCCTATTGGATAGATCATAAGATTAGAGGTGCAATCAATATCATAGTTCATAACCTTGTTAGTGTTGCAGCAAAATCTGTAGTAAGTGTACTGCTATTCCATGTCGACGTTAGTGTGCCTATTTTCTCAATGGTTTCAGGGTTGAGGATGAGGTATTGAATTTCCACTCTTGATGATCTTTGATGAATGAATAGGCACGCCAATTTGATGGTTCCTGTATATGTCATTGATGTATGAATGATCTGTATCATTGAGTCATCAAGGGAATACCAAATTTTCAATGGCATGGAAAGAAGTTATTCATTAACACAAACATAACTAATTTATTATACACAGTTCCACCAGTGAACAACCACACTTGCACCAAATAATTACTACCGAAAATGGATTCGAATTCCAGAGGAATACCATATTCGCCGATGTTAATCTGGATTGTTGCAGGAAACTGAAAACGTGCCGGACTGCCACATTAAAATCACCATCCTCTTCCAGCAACTTCGCCAATGATTTTCAGGCTGCCCCCATAAGTTTTTGCTAGTTAGCATTGCACCGGTACATTTGGGTCTGAAGAACACAATGCTTCTTTTTTTCATACATACTCAATTCTTGCATTCACAAACTGTTTGACTGCATACTACACATTTATATAAATTTGATTGCATATGATTCAACCCTATTCGCTTGAGCTTATCTGTACGGCTTATCAGCCATTGTACAGTGTTTTTCTCTCACAACAAATCAGCGAACAGGCAGCATCAGCATAAGCTCAATTTCAGCGAAACGAACAGGGAATACTGGTAGCCAAATGTAGATACTATATAGAGATCCAGTATTTTAGCAACAGAAAAGAACAAAACCTGATCATTTTAGCTTTGAAAAGCTAGCGACGTAAGTCGTGTGTTATGATCAGATCACGTTGTCACACACGCACACTATTAGAATTGCATTCTAACAACCATACAATACCATGTGCAGACATTATGAAATATTATCTGCAGATAGTAACAGAGATCTGCAAAGAGACAGAGAGCTAGACCCCTAAACGTTTACAGATTCAGCAATCAGCATGCCACCAACAGATAGAAAGACTGAACCTCCTCATGCTGCTCAGGAAAACACCTGTTAGCTCCAGATGCATCACTATCAGGATACAGTTTAAATGTTTCAGTAATCCAGCGCGAGGCTGAAGCTCCAGGGTGTTTTTGGCTAGGTTTTCACTGATATGTTCTGGTCCCGTGAGACCTCACTAGCGATTCGCCTAAAGGTTTAAACTGCAGAAACCGGGAGCCTCCTCCCTCCTCGTCAGTCATACATCAGCAGTACACACACAACATCCTTTTGCATTTTTATAAACCTATTCAGTCATTAGCCTTCCTCCAAGCTTCAGGTGCTGATGACTGAGTGGCAAATCAAACAGTGCACATATAAGTTTCGAAATAACAAAACAAAGAGCTATCAAACAAATGGAATCTGTCAGGTAGAGCGAAATTAAGTACTTACAAGATTTGCGAATGTGGTCAATTTAGCATCATCCTAGTGCACAGCAAAAAAAAAAAAAAAAAAAAAACCCGAAGTCTCTAACTTTTCAAATGCTCGCGAAGCGCTACCAAACAGCCCAATATATCTCCCTTCGTTTTTCGTTCCACCTTCAAAATCAGATACACAAAACTAGACTCCCTAATACAATATTACTCATAAGAGTCCATTATTTTTGCACTGTGACATACTCATTGACAATGATAGACGATGTCATATAAGACGATCAGATCTTGTTGAATATAATTGGCGCGCCATGCTGAGGATGCAGCATAAGGATAGTGTACGGTGCATGTGTGTACGAAGGGGACAGTCGGAACTCGAAGCGCTGGAGGATCATGCTCAAGGCCAACTTGGCCTCAAGCAGCGCAAAGTTCTGCCCGATGCAGATCCTCGGCCCCCACCCGAACGGGAAGAACGCCGGTTGGTCATCCTTGGTCGCCTTTGAGATCCCCTCAGCGAATCTCTCTGGCTTGAACTCGTGTGCGTCATTCCCCCAAACATCAGGATTGTGGTGGACGACAATTATGGGAAGCTCGAGGATTACCCCTGCAGGGTATGTGATGCCTCCAATTTGCATGTCTTTGAATGTTCTTCGGTTTAGACTCACCGCCGGCGGGTACAACCTCAACACCTCGTATAGTATCATCGTCACCTAGATATATAGCACATTGACAACGTTAGCAGGTAACATAATGTGGAATGGGCTTGAAACAAACATGCATACATGTGTTTGCACTATATGTACTATGTAATAATAGAGGTATTGCAAAAAAAAAAACACTTGCCGTTTTGAGTCGACTTAGGCCGTCGAAATTGGGCTGCTTGTCCCTGCCGAACACGCTGAGGACCTCCTCCCTCGCGCGGTCCTGCCACTCAGGGTGCATGCCTAGGATGACGAGCGTCCACGTGAGCAGCACCGACGTGGTTTCCATCCCCGCGAAGTAGAAGAGCTTGCACTCTTCAATCACGTCCTCCGTGCTCATCCTCAGGCTGCCTTTCCCGCTCTCCATGTTCGACTGTAGCAGCACGCCGAGCAAGTCGTTGCTGCTGGCTTCGCCGTTCTCGATTGCTCGCTCCCTCTTCTCGATCATGCCCCTTAGAATCCCTTCGACCTCCGTGTTGATCTCGTTCATCCTCCGATTGTTCTGTGTCGGGAAGAACCTGCATATATATATAAGGGATTATATTAATAACGGCATGAGCGCACGCATATGAATGAATGTGATGACCATTAATGTACTAGAATTACTGTACTATGTGATAGATCAGAAAGTTCTTACATGAAGCCTGGGATGTACATATACTGGAAGGCCTTGACTAGCCGCTCTGCTTGCTCGCCCTGAAGTTGGAAGATCCTCCGCCCTTCCATGAAGCTGCTGCCGAATGCCGTGCGGGAGATCACGTCTCCAGTGAGGTTCTGAAACTCCGGCCAGACATCCAGTTCATATGATCCGTCAGAAACAACGAGCTTGTTCTCCCAGCGATCTATAAGCTCGGTACAACACGTCAAGAATGCTGGCAGCATGCGCTGAAAAAAAAACTTGTAAGCACACATATCTATATGCTTGAGACCATGCATAACGTAACTGAAGCTGATTTCCTGTATGAAGGAAGTTAGCTAGAGAACCTTGAGCTTTTCGAGATGGAATGCGGGGTTCACGATCCTTCTGTGTTTTGCCCATTTCTCACCGTCGTAACTCGCAATCCCAAGGGCGAGCATTTTTAGAAGACGCTTGTTGATGTTGAACTTCTCGAAGTGGCCAAACTTGTTTGATAGGATGTCTCTGATTAACTCTGCCTCCGTGATAACCACCCTGGGAATTGGTCCGAACCAGGTGATACAAATGTCGCCTGCAGTTCAGCGTTTGCATGTGCAGTTAAAGCTACGAAACTTTCAATTCAACCTATAAAATTTAGGGAACTTTCCATTCTGTGGGAATGGACAAATTTAGGAAAATGAGCATGACAAGGACTATCTGAATTTGTTTACTTAAACATGAAAATAGCGACAAGTCAGATCTAAGAGGGTGACACAAATCCAAAACCTCCCAGATGAAGTAGGCAGCCCGGACACAGCACCATGTAAGCATGGTCCAAAGCACGGCACGACCTATATATATCCAGGTCATGCCTCGACTCGCACGGCCCGATATCCCATGTTGTGCGTGGGCCATTGATGTGGCACGACGGGTAGGATGGGTAGAGCCTGTATAAACAATCGGCATGATTGACCCGTTAACCACCGCATTGATGTATGCTGACTTTTATATTTTCTATTCCTTATTTAAGTTTTAAATTTTTCTATTTAATTAGCATTTGTTATTCGTGTTTTTAATTTGCAGTCTTTGTTTTTTGTTATTTGAGTAACTAATTACTTCACTAATTTTTTTTCACTTTTTATTGTTTACATTTAATGATATATGTGATGTTCTATGCTATATTTTGTAATGTTCGCGTAGTATAGTGTGATGTTCTTGGATGTATTTGTGATGTTCAATAATATACATGTGATGTTCTATGCTATATTTTGTAATGTTTGCGTAGTATAAATGTGATGTTATGTAGTATACATGTGATGTTCTATACTATATTTTTTTTATTTCATTCTTTCTTTCGTATTTTTATTTGCAAAGGATACATGGCCTTTCTTTTCTTTTTCTTATCTTTTTCCTTTGTTTGTGTTCCCTATTATGGATTCACTCTTTCAATTTCTATATTTGTATAAGATAGATATGATGTTCGTGTAGTATACATGTGATGTTCTACGATATATTTTTGAATGGTCACACAGTATAAGTTTAATGTTCTATGATTATCTTTAAGTATTCACACAATATTTGGGAGATGTTGTATGATATATTTAGTTGTTCAAGTAATATCCATGTGATATATTTTCTCAGACTTAAGTTATTTGATGTAGTTTACATTACCTTTCTTTCCTTTGTCTTATGTTTTTTTTCCTACTCTTCTATTTTCTATATTTTTATTCCCTTTTGTTTTCCTTACTTATGCTTTGTTCCATCTTTTTATTATTTTTGCTTCTATTTATGTTATTTATCTATTTTTATACATGTGTATAGCTCTTGTTATTCATCTTTTCTTTATTATCATGGATATTATAATACCATTTTTCTAGAATGCTTTTATCCTAAATATGAAACATTGTTTTTCTGAACTTAGAACATTTGTCTTATAAATGTGGAACATCTTATCTTAAGATCTAGAACATCGCCCTCTTCTCAATAAAATAAAAATATTCTATCTTCGTAGCATAAATATTTGTTAATAAAATTTTATCTAAATATATTTATGAGGGGTCTTGTTTTAAAGGATTTATTGTAACAAACACAATGGTGAAATCAAAATTTAATTTTGATTCTTAGTTTAGCAACTATAGCTTTTTAAAACTTTATACAAATATCTGGCTCGCTTTCCTAGGCAAGTGCATGCATATAGAAAAGACCAGTTCAACAATCTGTGTGCAACCCCATGCGGGGATGCGCTGATTCTGGAATTGGGTCATGTGTGGTGGCGCAGAAGTGCCGATGGGGGCGCAGAAGGTGAAAAAGGTGGACGAGAAAATTATTTTTTAGGTGGTCGGCGCGGTGCACGCTGTCATCAGGGTCGGCACATAGGCACCCCCAGAAAAGTTTATTTGGTGAAACAACAATTTGTGTAGGAAGAACAAAAAAATTCTATGCCTAGTAAAATCATGCAAACTCGTGGAATAAAAAGCGTAACACGCCCAGAACAAAACATCGTGCCGTACACAAGGTTATAAATCATGGGCAAATATTATTAACACAAATTCATTAGACCTTTATATACACTTTGAAGTAAAAATTTGTACGGTTATTATAACTGAGTTTGTACAAGCGGGACAATAATGTTTTGCAAATGAAACAAACAAAAATATTATAGAACATGTTTTAAAAATATAGATAATTGAAATTATATTTGCGTAAGAATATTGTTTTACAAATGGGATGAAAAAATTGAAATATAACATGGAACAAATTAAACTTGCCATAGGTCCGGTGACAGGTGAGATGCCCTAGGGAAGAATTAACTTGCCATGTGAACAAGACTGTCGGGTGGCCAATAATTCACAACACTAGCTAGTCAAGCGACGTCAACCTCAATGTTCACGTCGGATCAGAAGCAAACATTCAACAAATTCGATATGACCATTCGTTGTCCGAAAGGTCTTATGCAAATACTACTAAACTGCTGATGGGCTAGAGAAATGCAAAATCTACTACGTGACCAGTCGCCGGTGTTAGAGCTTAGGAGTTAGAGGACCTACCTACCTGCGGCTGTAGAAGGGGGTTTGTGGGGCGGTGGACGTCACACGGCGATGGTGGCAGTTGAGATAGCGGTTGGACGGGGATGACGGTGGAGGCATCGCTGTGGAGTGGTCGCTTGCAACCTAGTGATTAGGGGAGGGTGGGGTCACGAGGGGGGAGAGGGGGCAGGAGGTGGGTGGCGCGGCGAAATGGAAGGAGCTAGCCGCCAATCGCTGACGATGGAAGCGCGAGGGAGGGGGCAACGGAGGAGGAGGGTGTGTGAGTCAGATGAGTGCGCGAATGAGTTCAGAGAGGGGGGGGGGGGGCAGCACAGGCGAGAAGAAAGTTCGACATACCGTGCTTCTTGACAGTGTTGAAGAGATGCGGCATCACACGGGGAACAACGTCATGGCACGGCGGCATAGACCTTGATCTTGCATCGTTGTTGAGCCTGGCGTTCTCCTTGACGTCGCCGGCCGGGAAGCAGTACTCAGTACCGGTGAGCCCCTGTGCCCGGAGCGCCCGGTCGAGCCGCCGCGGCCGCAGCCAGAATGTCTCCGCGGCCCGGTAGCTCCCCAACACGATCAGCAGGGCAAGGAGGCCCTGGAGCAGGCTCCACGGTGATGGCAAAGCTGCTGCAACGCCGTCGTCCATATCGTTTCCTTTCAAGTTGACAACCACAAGGCCACAGTTGTGCAGTGTGTGCTTGGTGAGAGAGCGAGCGCGACATAAGTAGCAGTGGTAGTAGGCACCGCACGGCGGCACGGGCGAGCGAGTTGCCGGCCAGTGATTGGTGTGCGTTCCGTTGGCATCACATGTTTTTTCTACTTCTGTTTTTATCTGCAGTTGATGCCTGTGGTTTCTTGGCGCGCGGGCACGTGCTTGTGGATAAGATGCACCACACAAAACACCGGCCGAAGCTAGCAAAATCAATTTGCTGGTTGCGTGTACCTAGTGTCCTGTGGCGCAAATTCGCCAACAATAAAGATGTTGCTAAGACTAAGAGAGGAAACGTTCGTCCCTATCCTCTGTTGCTTCTCTAGAGAGTGAATATAATAAACGGGTTGCACTGAAAGAAACTAGTGAGACTTACGTGTGCAAGTACGTATGATCGAATCTAGAGGGCTGGACGACAGCTAGGAGTATGGACATTATCATCATCACAGCGTCAGTACATATGATCGAAACTAGCTAGGAGTACTAGCCATCACAGCGTCAGTCGTTTTCCTCACGAATACTAGATGGATAATACTACTTATTAGACCTACTTGATTGAATTCTGGAACATCACGGGAACAAAGAAACGCTAGCATGCAACTGATCTTCTAGACAGTATGGACATTATTATCATGGATTCAGACAGGAACAAAATTTTATAGAAAATTAGAACAAGATGCACGTGCTAGTTACTTTGCATATGAATAGCTGGTGTAGAATTGATGTTATGTGGCGCAATTTTGCTAACAAGGCCGATAAGGTTACTATAATCGTGTCAATAAAGATTAAAGATGTTCCTAAGAGAGGATACGTTCGTTCCTATCATTTGTTTCTTTTTCTTCTTTTTTTTGATATGGGGAAAATATCCAGCTTCATCCCCATAAATGAGAAATCACACCAAAATTATTATAGGACACAAATGCTTAAAATATTAACAGTATCGTAAGGCAGATAAACTTAGTTTTGTAATCCTAAAGACATAATAACACCATCCACGGGAGGCGAAGAAGGTCATTGCGGTCAACTCCAACATGCAGCAAGCAAAGATGATGTGTTCGTTCTTGTCATCACCCTGGCACAATAATTGACTCCAAAGACAGAGCCAATAATCTCCTCGGAGTAAAACTTACACAAAGTTTTTAGGTTCACAATCATCAAAAAATAATTCTGTTTCTTGTGAACCAAAATAGACCAAAGTTGCTGCCCCTGTTAATAAAAAACAATATATTTCCTCCTCCTCTCTATTTTCATCAATGAAAGGATATACGGATGGCTAGAGAGGGATGGATAACCTATTAAAAATCTACAAAGATATAAACACTAGGCAAGTTGATTAGAACAAAAAAAACAATCCTATTCACAACTACTTTGCCCAGCCTACTCACCACAAAGCAAGTCCTCCTGCACAATCCTAGCTGCTAGCTTAATTAAATAATCACACAAGCACACAATCAACTGGAGACACTTCCTAATAACAAAGAGAGCAACTTAGCTACACTACTCACTAGAGAACTAAACTAAATTAGCAACTAAACATGCTACTAGCTATGAAGGATTCCTACGCAACAGTTGTTGCTAAAATCCCCCCAACCTCATGTGGAGCTTGAGGCAGGGCACCCTGGACCTCCGCAGGCGACGCGGGAGAGACGACAACTTGCCTTTGCCCTCCTCCAGAAGCCGGTGATAGTGAGAAGACCGATGATGATGATGAGACACAAAAGAATGAGTGCTAGGAGGGCCCGAACCTAGTAGCCGCTGGCGAGAAGGGGGAATCCGCCCTCTGCATAACTCCGTACACTACTACACAAAAGATTATGCGCAGCGTTGCATTTTTGCACTCCGTGGCAGTCACCTATTTTCGCCCGCTGCGGTAAATGTCACCATTTACCGCGGCGGGCATTTTTTATTTACCGTGGCGGGCACTTTTGCCCGTCACGGTAAATCGATTTACCGTAGCGGGCGTCTTAAGATGCTCGCCACGGAAAATATGTATTTTCCGTGGCGGGCGTGTTAAGACGCCCACCATGGTAAATCGATTTACCGTGGCGGGCATCCTATAATGCCCGCCATGGTAAATGGCCGAGGCCCAACAGGCCCAGGGCGAGGCCCAATAACTGGTCTCCATATAAAATGAGCACTTTAGGAGTTTAGGGTTTCAGTTCACTCACTCCTCTCCACCGATAGCGCCGCAGTCACTCCTCTCCTGCCGCGAGCCTCTCTCCTCCCGTCACCATCTCCTTCCACTGCATATCCACCAGCACGGCGCTCTCCCTCCCTCTCTTCTCTCCCACCGATCCCTCCCTCTCCCTCCTCTCTCTCTTCCGAGCGGGGCGTTGAGCGCGGTGGCTCGTGGGACGTCGGCAACGACGAGCCCGTCCTGAGGCGGATCTGGCCGGTGGCGGCGTGCGGTGACCGGATCCGGCCGGTGACGGCGTCCCGAGGCGGATCCGGTCGGTGGCGGCGCGCGGTGGCCGGATTCGGCGAGCGAGGACGGTTCGGCGCGGCGGCCTCCCTCCACCATGGCGGGATCTCCACCACGGCCACGACGCCGGGATCCACCACGGCCACGACGCCGGGATCTCCACCACGGCTGGCGAGGACGCGTCGGCGCGGCGGCCTCCCTCCACCATGGTGGGATCACCACCACGGCCATGACGCCGGGATCCACCACGGCCACGACGCTGGGACCTCCACCACCGCGGGCGAGGACGCGTCGGCGCGGCGGCCTCCCTCCACCATGGCGCGGTGGGATCCGCAAGGAGGCATGGGGATCCACGAGGAGGCGTCGGTGTGGTCCCCTACGAGCGACTGGCGAGGTGGTGGCGGCCCTGCAGTGGCGTCGGCGTGTCCAGCCGGCTTCTCCAGAGACGCTGGGGCCCGACCGGCTGCTCCTCTTCTCCCTCCCCGAGCGGCACGGATCTGCAGCCGTGGGAAGCCCGGATCCGTCGCCGGTGGGCTGGCCAGTGGGCTCGAGAACGGGCTCGCCGGTGGGCTCCTGGTTTTTTTTGTTTTTTTTAAATGATTAAACGCAGCGGGCATCCTAACGTGCCCGCCGTGGTAAAAGTATATTTACCGCGGCGGGCACGTTACACCGCCCGCCGTGGTAAATCGGTTAACCACGGCGGGCAAGGCCGCTCGCCGCGGTTAAGCCACGATTTACCGTGGCCTCTAGGCCGCGGCGGACGGCTTTGCCCGCCGCGGAAAACCAAAAACGCCTGCCTCCAGTAAAGTTTGTGTAGTAGCGGTAGTCACGAGAGAAGCACATTATATTCCTCTCTACCTTGACGCTAGACCGCCATCGCTGCATGCAATCCCTCCTACCTCATGGAGACACAACCGCTGCCAATGCGATGGAAGATTTACATGGAAGGCACTGCCCCACTTGGGAGGCACCCTCATCTGTTGAGGAACTAGATGAAGATCCCCTAGAGGGTGCCTAATGCCTGCCTATGAGCTCTCCCCTTCCTAGTGGGACCTATTTATTGACAAGATCTGGGAACAGATAAGGCAACAAGGACCTTCCAATCGGTCACGAACGTAGATATCCCTTTCCGCCTCCTAGCTTCTCGAAAGGTCGTGCCTTGTTTACGCCAAGGGCCTCGAATGATGCATTCATGTACGGAATGCCCTAACCATAATGGTGAATTTGATGGGTGTTGATGGCCATTAGCTTGCTAATCTGACTGTCAAATTAGTATAAAATGATAACTTCCACATCTTACATATGCAACACCGTAGCTATAGGGCTTTAATCTAACTAGTTTCACAAGTTTTTGTCCTAAAGTGTTACACGTGGAATGTAAATGTTTTGGTGCACAAATACTATGAACAACATCAGCCCATATGGACAATGATCAATGAGAGATAAACTAGGGCTTAGTTAGACAACTCCACGTGATTCCAGGCAAGGAACAAATGGATACATGAACATGGTCCAATACTTTCTCAAATCAGATATTTGAACCTACCATGTCAAAGAGCTCATCGAGATACACTAAATGGACATTGATCTTCTAATTCGGAGTTCGTACGCAAAAGTTATGCTTCATGAAAGATGATGGTCGGAAATGGAGATAACCGAGGTCAGGCAACCTGCCAGTAAGCCCAACGGCTCTCAACTTTGGTGTGGGGCCTCCATTGTCATCCTAAAGCCCAAGGGAACTGTGCCTCAAAGAATAGGACCTAAGGGAAGGTTGCCAGACGTATAGTTGGGCCAAACCACCTCAACTTTGGATAGATGCAAGGAAAGACAATGTGGAGCAATCCTATGCGTGGGTTAGAGGTTAGTTTGATCTGATGGCTATCAGGATGCATCACATGGATTGAAGGGCCCACCAAAATAGAATATTCCTGGGGATCAAGGGGAGTATCTCCACTCCCCCAATCACTTCCAAGCTATAAATAGGACCCTTCAACTCACTTGTAACACGTCTCAAGAAGCTCTCCACTCTTCTCAAGATATAGCATTAGTGTTAGTGTTAGTGGGAGTTAGAGTGAGTGGAGCTATGCCTTAGTATTGGAAAAGGTGGAGTAGGGCTATTGCCTTGGTCTTTGGAAAGCTGAGCTAGTAGAAGAAAAACACAAGTGAAACATTAATAAAGTCATAGACATAACATAAATTTATAATAAGACAATAACAGGACGACCATTGCCCTATCATTCAAGCTACACTATTCATTATTTTTTTGGAATTACAATGCCATCAATGTACCAAACAATAAATATTTTGAAGAGCTGATGAGCATAACAACAAACAACGTAAATTCAAGATCAAATGCACCCTACCCTAGTCACTGCCGTAGCACCCATCAGTTGGCTGTGTAAGATATGCATAAATGAGTAGTTTGCACACCTATAAGTCAGTTAGCTCGTGCACTTGAAGTACAACCTAGCCAGCCCCCCTGCCCTGCCTGAGATCCTCAGCCTCATCCATAATAGAGAAAGTGATGACGGGTATGGTACAGCCATGGAGGATACATGGTGGATGTAGCAGCTAGTGACGGCTGGGTGATACGGTATGGATTTGCTCACGCTTCCATGCCACTAAAATTATGAGATGAAGCCTTCATCACAATAGTTTTTCTTATTAACTGTCTCCCTTCCAAGGTCATCAATAATGAAACTGATCCATGTGAGTGCCTTCTTGGTCAAAAGACCGATTACATATTTCTCAAAACGTTTGAGTGTGCCTGTTGGCGAAACCTTCATCCTTACAACACTGGAAAGCTCCAATTTCGCTCTCACCGTTGTGTGTTCCTTGGGTACACTCTCACAAGGGAGTCAAGTGCTTGGATCCCTCAGAAGGGTGTGCGTATATCTCCCCAGACATGGTGTTTGATGAACATGACTTTCCCTTCTCGCAATTGCATCCTGACACAGCCGCTAGGCTAAGAGCCGAGCTTTCCATCCGCCGATGTACTCCTTAATCCTTCTAGTAGTTTTGGGATGCTATTTGCATGATCGATAAGGTTCTAACTTCGCCCCTACTAATGGCGTGCCAAGTGCTAGTGATTCTATTTTTGCTATAGGAGAAAATATGGTGAATTCTAGTGAAGATTTACGCCTGGACGACCGTTATTTCATGTGTTCCTAGGTGGGGAACAACCTGGGCGTTGAACCTGAGTGGATCCATCAGTGCATCCACTACGCCAGATTTGCACATCACTGTCGGATTTGTGAGAACCGGCGGTGATGTACCTTCACTGCCGATTATGAGCTTGAAAATTAAAAATGATTGGGGTTGGGCTAAAACCGGCGGTAAAGGACCACATCACTATCGGTTTGTGGCTTGAACCGGTAGTGTTTTGGAGGCCACTCATCACTACCGGTTTAAGCCAAGAGCCGATAGTGATTGGGCTCTATCACTGTCGGTTCTAGCTAAGAACCGACGGTGATAAGCCTACAACACAAAAAGGCTTCAGACGTCCTCTCCTTCCTCCTCTCTTCCATCCCGAGAACAGAGGCGCGCCTTTGGACCCTTCCCTCCATTGTTGCGGCTGCTCTTCACCATGAAGCTAGTGCTTGGATTTTGAAGAATGGCTTGATCTTTTTGCTTTAAGGTTAGTAACAAACATCCACTCCTTTGATTTTGTTGCTTAATTAGCTTTGTTTTGATGGCTACATTGCTTGATTCTCATTCTAGTTCTTTCTCCATTCTAGAGAGCACTTTTCCAATTGGACATTTGTGTAAGGCTCAAATTGTTGTGAATCCATCATCCAAATGGTTGGTGTCTCCTTCTATTCCTCCTCGTCCGACTCCATCTTTATCAGCCCCGAGAAAAGAGAAGACTCCTCCTCCTCCTCCATCTTCATCAGCCTTGGAAAAATAGAATTCTCGTCGTCATCCTCCTCCTCCTCCACCTCAGTTCAAAACAAGATCAAAGGAATCCTCGCAGTCGCAGAAAAGGTCCTTGGAATCGGTTGCTAATGCTCCCAAAGTGGACCAACAAAAAAAGAAAAAGGTCGTTCAGTGGCAGCGTTACAAACTTGATGGAAGGAAAATTTACAGCACACATCTCGAAGGAACATTGTATTAGTTTCTTCAATCTCTGTGCCTCACTGCCTCCGTTTTTGTTGAAGTCCGAATTCGAAAGGCAAACACAGAATCAGTACGCTACAACAAGAGCCGATGGAATACATAATAAAGATTTAAGGAAGATACAGAAGTTCATCAAAGACAACCCCGAATTAACTATGGAAGAGGCCGCGACCATCTATTATGATGTACAAGGGACGGCAACACCGGCAATGAAGTATGAAACGGTCAATCTTCTGGTTCCCGATCACGAGTATAAAAATTTGACAACATATATGCGCTAGTTGCATGAATATTACATGGCTCAAACAACAGAGACGGAGGACTTTGGTTTTGAGGTTATTATCCGTTCGCCATATGTTTTTAATTATCCTGAAGAAGAGAAATTTGGTGTCGAGTGGGAGTGCTTGTTCCAGCTATACCAGAAATGCTCTCTCGATACACAAATGTTGATGCTGTGGACTATGCAAGTACCCTACACGCACGATATTACAATTAACTACTCTCTCGGGACACAAATTGTTAACTTTTGAGCACTTCCCATGATTTTATGTAGGCGTATAGCAAAATTTTGCATTCTAAAAAGCAAATGGGATAACATAGGCTTCTTGAACCCCTTGCGAGTCAATAAGAAGACATGTCTAGGCCTCCATGAATATGACGTGGAAGACCTAAAACAGAGATTGATTGTTGTTTTTTGATGAATTCAAGATGAAGAACAAAACCAACATACTTCTAGCCTACAACTGCGAATATATGTTCTCGGCTTTTAATTTTATGCTTTTTTTCGTTAAGATTATTCGATAATTAGAATTCTGTGATTGCAGCCACCATTTCGTCTTAATTTGTGTTAATCTTGCCAAAAATCTGATCGAGGTGTGAGACTCGAAAAAAAAACCATTTCATCATCTGGATGCACTGGTGGTAGTGCTGAATTAGTAAGCGATCCTAATAACATATTATTTTCTAATCACACATACCGCTTTCTAACGTTTCTCCTTTTAATGTTGCTCAGTGTCTGAAGAAGACATATCGGTGGGACACAGGTCCCATTCAAGGTTGTCGAAATGGAGGGGAAGTACCTAAAACAGCCGGCGAGAAACAATGAATACGGGTTTTATGTAATGTGGGCAATGCTTCGCTACATCAGCAAAAAATCGGAAGAAGCCGATAAGTTGGTGTGTATAATCCCCATTTCATTTATGTCTGTTAATCATTCAACAAAATAATTTATTGATTCCTCTTTGGATATCATCTTTTTTGAACGACAACGTAAGAAATATAACCACGAAAGGCTGTTAGACATGGAGATCGTCGCGCTGGAATCGGAGCTGGCAAAATTCATCTTAGCCGAGGTATTGAAAAAAGATGGAGTATTTTTCATTGCACAATCTGTGAAGTTCAAGGACCAGTATGGCCCAGAGCGGCTCGCCATATTATTGTAAGAAGTCCGAGAAGCATTGCACAATTTGTGTAGTCCGAGAACATTTCTTTTTAATTTTGAGGGATCGAGATCTTGATAAGAACATTTGAACTGTAATCGTAATATTTGTAATATTTAATATTAATGGACCTGTCGTCTAAGTAGCGTATATAAAGCGAAACCCGATTCCACGAAAAAATATAAATTAAAATAAATTATAAAACAATAAAATATGAATGTGACATCACTGCCGGTTAGCAGAAAACCGACAGTGTTGTCGTAAACATCACTGCCGGTTAGCAAGAAACTGACAGTGATGGTACTGCCGGCTGGAGCCACAAACCGGCAGTGATTCGTACGATAACATTGCCGGTTCAAACACAAACCGACAGTGTTGGTGGAAATGAACTCTACCGGGTGGTCTTATGAACCGGCAGTGTTGGTGGAACTGAACTTTACCGGTTGTGTAAAGAACCGACAGTGAAGTTGAAGAACACTGCCGGTTTGTAGGAACCGACAGTGATAGCTTACCCCCTCATCACTGCCGGTATGGTTGTGCCGGTTCAAAATCTGGCAGTGATGGGGTATTTTGAACCGGTAGTGAAGTGCAATTCTGACATAGTGATCCAAGTTCTAGCGTTGCATCTAACTCGGGATCGCTGTCTGGGACATCGACACACGGGGCTCATCGGTGGCTAGATCGTCTGTGGTGTTTGTCCCCTCGTCTATGCGCTCCACCAACCACATGTGGCCGCACAGATGGATCTGGTCGATAGGGGGGCAAGAGTCCTCGAGCCTGTCTCACTTTATCTCCGAGGTGGATCCGGCTGTGGAGATTCTCTCCCCAGATCGTCTGTGGCTGGGACTTCTATGTCAACACCGGTGGCCGCCCCCGCACGTCCTGCAACCAGGCTTAATGAGGCATCAGCAAGCCCAAGCTTTACACCAATGGGACGGTCTGGTGGTGCATGACAGCCACCACAACTGAAGGACCTGCCATGGTAGAAGAAGCCTTTCAAGATTCCAGGTGGATAGCTGTTATGGATAACAAGTACAAGGCCTTGCTACATAACAACATGGCATCTAGTCGCTCCTCCCAAAGGTAAAAATATTTTTTGATTACAAATGGGTTTATAATTAAGGTGAAAAGGAAAGCAGATGGAACGATTGATAGGTACAAGGCTCAACTTGTTGCAAAGAGATACAAATAGAGGTATAGGATTGATTATGAGGACACCTTCAGTCTAGTTGTCAAAGCTGCAACCATTTGATTCATACTATCCATAGTTGTTTCTAGAGGCTGGTCACTTCGTCAGCTTGATGTGCAAAATGCCTTTCTTCATGGAGTGCTAGAAGAGAAAGTGTACATGCATCAGCCACCTGGATATGCGTAGACGAGGCAAGACCGAATTATGTCTGCAAGCTAGATAAGGCCATTTATGGACTCAAGCAAGCACCACGTGCTTGTTATGCTCGACTGTGTGGGAAATTGGAGGCTTTGGGATTCATACCTTCAAAGGCAGATACCTCACTATTCTATTATCAGGGAGGTAGACATACCATGTTTGTCCTGGTTTATGTGGATGACATAATAGTGGCAAGTTCCTCGCATGAAACGATAAATGCTTTGCTCAAAGATTTGGAGAACGAATTTGCATTAAAGGATCTCGATGATCTTCACTATTTTCTGGGAATAGAAATCAAGAGATCTCGGGATGGTTTGAAATTGTCGCAAGAAAGGTATGCTGCTGATGTGATACGGCGAGCGGGTATGAGCAAGTGTAAGCCCATAAATACTCGTCTTTCCACCGCGGAGAAACTTAGTGCCTCAAAAGGACAAAGGCTTGGACCCGAAGACTCCACAAGATATAGGAGTATAGTGGGGGCATTACAATACCTTACCTTGACAAGAATGAATATTTCATTCTCTGTGAACAAGGTGTGCCAATTTCTTCATGAGCCAACAACGTTGCATTGGAGTGTTGTGAAGAGCATATTGCAGTATGTTCAATGGTCGTTGAGTTTGGGACTCAAAATTGGTCAGTCTCAGTCCATGGTGGTAAGTGCTTTCTCAGACGATGCTGATTGAGCAGGATTGTCCCGATGACAGGAGATCGAGTGGTGGTTTTGATGTGTTTCTTGGGTCGAACTAGATCTCATGGTGTGCCAAGAAATAAGCTACAGTATCACAGTCGAGTACTGCAGTCGAGTACTGCAGTTGAGTGCATGGCATTAGCCAATGCAACAAATGTGATAATGTGAGTCCAAAAGTTGCTTGATGAATTGGGAATTTAGCATCCTCATGCAGCTTGGCTGTGGTGTGATAATATTGGTGCTACTTATCTCTCAACAAATCAGTGTTTATGCACGTACTAAGCATATTGAGATAAATTTTCATTTTTGTTAGAGTAGCGCAAAAGCAGCTAGACATTTCGGTTGATACATTCTAAAGATCAGTTAGCTGATGGATTTACAAAACCGATTACGGTAGCCAAGATGGACTAGTTCAGAACCAATCTCAACCTAGTGGTCGGCCGGCTGAGATTGAGTGGGGGTGTTAGAAAACATGTAACCCAAGGGTTGTTAAGCATGCACCACGCCTTGTACATCAAGATAGAAAGTTTGCTAGTTTGTTATAGATGAGTCTATCTCTATGTAAACCTGAATTGTTGTACAAGCCACACCAATAGATGTTCCTACACTATGTAAAAAAATGTGATTACAGACGCACGTTTAGAGACATTGCAGACACGTTTCGGCGCGTCTGCCATAATACGTCTGTAATAAGGTCTTATTACAGACGCGACAAAAGCGTATAGTTAAAACGCGTCTGTGATGAGCCCTTATCACAGACATGCATAGTCAACAAGCGTCTGTAATAGTGAATTAAAAAGCAAAAAAATATAAATTCCAGTGCCAGAATCTTATCCATACATCCAATGTTAGGCATATAACACCGAAATTTTTTAGATACTAGTAGCTTAATGCGCATGCATATAGCAACTAATTTAAGTTTTGCTTGCTGCACATTCACTACTGTGATCTAGATAGACAATCGAGAGAAGCAAACCCTTTGCTTTCTATGTATGTTGAAACCAGCAGGAATCCTCTTCCCTTCGCTTCCTGCAGAGGTCGTTAAATAAAATGCTTAAGTGCAGACCAATGCTACAAATGTACTATTAAAGCTCTCACAATTGCAAAGAATCAATTTGCGACTGAAGTGAGAAGCAAACTAACAAAATTATTGAAGCAAAGAAGGTCTCACCTGCACTGTGCAGCAATCTTCCCCTTACCCATCTAAGATGCAATGCTGCAAAATGTGAACTGTATGTCAACTGAAGCAAAACATTCCTCTAAAATTTATTTCAATAAAACTAAAAGCTGATACACAATGTATATCTTTGACAAAATTACCAAGAAGTCAAATTGAGTAACTTTAAAAGCATCTAGATTCACAAACAACCAAAATAGTCAGAGTAGAACAGCTATCCAAAATTTGGTCTCGTTTAACTTATAGCTGATGCAAATCACAATAGTTAACAACTATATCAACTACTTAGAATAGCAGAGGGTTACCTCAGAGCATATGAAGCCCCTTTTGAAATCAGTGTGAATTGCACCAGCAACTTGAGGAGCTTTAGTCTGACGTCTGATCTGCCAACACTTTACCTGAACAAAAAATTCACATTTGTTGCTGAACCAGCTAATTCAAATCACATTCAACTGGACAAGTGCACATAGAAATGATCTTTCAACTTCAACTATTTGCACAACTTTTCAAAAATATTCAAAAGAGCAAAAGAAATTACTAAAGTTCAATGAAAAGCACATGAAGAATACTACAATAAAAGATAGGCAACTTTGTATTACTGTTTTAGCAACACATAACAAAAGGATAGATTATGCTGCACTGAAAAGAACAAGTACCTCATCAAGATAGATTATGTCTACAGTACGCACATTCGAAACATCAAGTCGAAACTCAAAACAGGCACTTAACAAGAATGTCCTTGGGGAAGGAGTGTATACCTTAACAGCAGATTTACTGCCCAGTTCTTTCAGATCTTCAAACTTCATTACCTGACCCACAAAAGTAGAAGTAACAATCATATATGAAATTATACTGTTCAAACATGAATAGAGCCAAACTAAACAATGCCAAAAGAATGGCCTCATCAGCTAGTATACACCCAAATATTTATAATGTCAAGGTAAAAAAATTGTCAATGGAAACTGGATGCCGTATGTTCTAGAAGACATGCCTACAACTACATATTATTTCTAAAGTGCTCTTACGACCACAGCCATACCTCATCATTTATAGTATATCTAAATGCTACAAGATTCAAATCGGTTCATTGGTCTATTGCTGGCGTTAATGGCATGTATTATCTTGTATATTTTTCCTTACTAAAAGTGTGCACATGTATGAACTTCAAAAAAATGGAGGTGGTGTTGATAAACAATGGATATCATTGACAGAATTACCAAGAAGTCAAATTGAGTAACTTTAAAAGCATCAGTGAGAACTCAGAAGTTGTCAAACAATTGACAGTTAAAGTATGTCCTAGTAGAAACTTTCACCTCATTACATAGGTCTGTAGCATCATTAGAAGCATTTAGCATGACCAAGCTAACCAACTCTAGTATCAAAAGTGTGAAGGAACTTGCCTTGTTATATGGTTTTCGGCACAATATTTGACAGCTTCATCTTCTGGCATATCCACTAGTTTCTATTCAAAAGCACAACTGAAAGGAAGTATGGTTTCACCACCGTGTTCCTTGTTACATAATCTACTGGTTCCTTATGTGAACACACAGCAAGGGAAGGCGGCGCCGAAAAGGCTCCCTGTTGTGTACTCAGATCCGATGTAGAAGGCAAAGCGCCGCAGCTCCTGTTGTGTGTCTCACGTCGATGTAGAAGGCAAAGCACCCTCACTGAGCTACAAGCAGGGGGCAGTAGCAGGTCAGTCCTGCTATGTTATCTAGTCACCAGAAAAGATGGCGGCATGGCATTATACTAGGACTAAATGGATAGAGTTGTATAAATAGTTTGCCACTGCAACTCAGTAAAGAGAGTTCAGACTTGCCATCTCCTATACAGAGCTCCGGCCAACGCTGGTGCTTGTACTGTGTGTGTGCTTTGTTCTCCCTTCCTTCTTCTACCTTTGACCATAGTGTGTGGTCGGACAACGTCTGTCGTGCTCGGCCGTGGTCGACAAGACTGGTGAGTGGTCGACTCACCTGAGCCGGTGATCTTGTGGGCTAACAAGTGGTATCAGAGCCGTACAAGCGCCGTCGTCGGACTAACCGCTGGCGATGACGGATGGTTCGAAGATGGGCGACAGCAGTGGCACTGCTGTGGCTGCCCAGCCTCGACAAGAGATCGTTGTTCGCACGGTGCGAGAGGTCAGTGGCACTAGTTGGTCGACGCTGACTCGCACCAACTATGGAGAGTGGTCGATGACCATGACGGTCAAGCTCAGAGCCCGACGGCTCTGGAATGCTGTCGACAAGGGCACCGACAATGAGGAAGATGACATGTCAGGGTTGGGGGCGAAGAGCTCTGCTAATGAGGCGTGGGAGGCTATTGCAGCGATGCGTGTCGGTTCCGACCGCGCAAAGAAGGCGACGAACCAGCTTCTGAAGCAGGAGTACGTCAACCTCAAGTTCAAGGATGGTGAAACGGTGGAGGATTTCTCCCTCCACCTACAGATGCTCATCAGCAAGCTGAAGAGCCACGGCATCACCATTGATGAAGAGGAGGCGGTCTCCAAGTACCTCCACTCCGTGCCGGTAAAGTACATCCAGATCGCTCTCTCCATAGAGACGATGCTGGACTTGTCCACCCTCACCATCGAGGATGTGACAGGCCATCTGCGGGCGGTGGACGAGCGCTTGGAACAGGCGACAGCAATGAAGGACAGCGGCAAACTGCTGCTGACGGAGGAGTGGGCTGCTCGGAGGAACTCCGGGGTAGCCACCTCCAGCTGCGGTGGCAATGGCAAGCGCCGCAGTAAGGCTTCTTTGTAGAAGAAGAAGCAGGTCGACCCCAACACCTGCCGACGCTGCAGGAAGACGGGCCATTGGGCACGAGAGTGCCCAAATCGCAAGCAAGAGAAGAAGGCTGAGGCTCATCTAGCGCAAGCTGATGATGATGATGAGCCCACTATCCTGATGGCGATGTTCTGTGCACTGCACGATGTCGAGGCCGAGGAGAAGGTAGAGGTGACGACGATGGAAGGACCTGGGAAGGCCCTAAAAGTTGTCAACCTCAACGAACCACGTGCCCAAGTCCACCTCGGTTGTGTGGGCGGTGAGCAGGAGCAGCGGTGGTATCTGGACTCTGGTGCCAGCAGCCACATGATGGGCTCCAAGGCAGCCGTCTCCGAGCTCGACGACGTTGTTACCGGTACAGTGAAGTTTGGTGATGGCTCAAGAGTGGCAATACAAGGGCGCGGCACCATCATCTTTAGGTGCCAGAACGGGGAGCACCACGTGCTAACGGATGTATATTACATCCCGCAGCTACGTTCGAGCATCATCAGCATTAGTCAGCTGGATGAGCGCGGTAGTGAGGTACTTATCAAGGACGAAGTCCTTAGGATCGGGGACCGGGAGCACTGACTTCTCGCCAAGGTGAAGAGGTCTCTGAACCAGTTGTACCTGCTCGACCTGAAGGTAGAGCAGCCAGTGTGCCTGGTGGCAAGGCACACCGAGGAACCGTGGCTGTGGCATGCCTGGTTCGGACATCTTAGCTTCGACGCGCTTGGTCGGTTGGAGAAGATGGTCTGAGGTCTATCCCACATCGAGCACGGAGGCGAGCTATGTGACAGCTGCCTAGCCAGGAAGCAGAGGAGGCTACCATTCCCAAAGGCGGCCAAGTATCACGCGCAGGACGCTCTCGAGATTGTCCACGACGACCTCTGCGGGCCGATCACGCTAGCCACAAACGGTGGTCGACGGTACTTCCTCCTGCTCGTGGATGATTACAGTCGCTACATGTGGCTACAACTCCTGATGAGCAAGGACGAAGCGGCGGCGGCGATCAAGAAGTTCAAGATGCGCGCGGAGGCCAAGAGCAGCAAGATGCTTCGCGTGCTGAGGACTGATCGTGGCGGTGAATTCACTTCGGTAGAGTTCGCTGCGTACTACGTGGATTAGGGTGTGGTGCGCCACCACACAGCGCCGTACTTGCCACAACAGAATGGGGGAGAGGCGGAACCAGACAATGGTCAGCATGGCTCGATCTATGATGAAGGCCAAAGGCATGCCGGCAAGGTTCTAGGGTGAGGCGGTGACCACGGCGGTGTTCATCCTCAACCATGCTCCAACCAAGGCCCTGACGGGCAAGACGCCGTTCAAAGCTTGGTATGGGCGTAAGCCGAGCCTGTCCTTTCTCTGGACATTCAGTTGCATCGGCCACGTTAGGAAGACAAAGCCGATCCTCACCAAGCTGGAGGACAAGAGCACACCGATGGTGTTCCTAGGCTACGCGGAAGGTACCAAGGCGTACTGGCTCTACAACCCACACAGAGACAAGGTACTTGTCTCGCACGACATCGTGTTCGACGAGAAGGCGGCTTGGGACTAGAACAGTCCGAGCACGGGGGGAAGCTGACGGCTTCACCAGCACCTTCGTCGTTGAGCACTTGCTCATCCACGGTGGTGGAGACGCTGGGGAAGAGGTGCCGAGCACTCTAGGAGGGGTGCCAAGCACTCCAGCAACAGAGCCGAGCACTCCTGGGGTGGTGTTGAGCACTTCGGGAGGGAGTGCCGAGCACTCCTGGAGGGATGCCGAGCACGCCAGGAGTGGTGCCGGGAGGTTCTGCAGTGGCGGTGACCACTCTAGGATGGGTGCCGAGCACTCCCATAGTAGAGCCAAGAGGTCTTGCAGTGGTGCTGACCACTCCAAGATTGAGGCTCATCACTCCTACAATGGTGCCGAGCACTACAGAAGTTATGATGAGCTGTCCAGGAGTAGTGCCGAGCACTACAACTGGGGTGCCGAGCACTCCAGGTGCTGTGTTGAGCACTCCGGCGGAACAGGGAACTCCATCGATGCCGATCGAGTTCGCCACACCTCCAAGTAACATCACTGAGTTCGTGGATGCCTTCCACGAAGGTGAGGAGGTGTGGTTCCGCAGGATGGATGACATCATCGATGGCACAGGGCCCTCAGGCCTGGCTGGTCAGCTACTCAATGACCAAGAGCTGCTGCTCGTCAGTGCAGAGGAACCACCCACGTTCGCACTGGCGGAGCATGATGGAAACTGGCGATGGATGATGCTGGAGGAGATGAAGGCGATCGAGGAAAACGAGACATGGGAGCTCGTCGATCCACCTCTAGGATGTCGTCCGATCAGCCTGAAGTGGGTGTACAAGGTCAAGCGGGACAAGCTTGGCACCATTGTCAAGCACAAGGCATGCCTCGTCGCCCGAGACTTTGTTCAGCACGAGGGCATCGACTTCGAGGAAGTCTTTACACCAGTATCGTGCATGGAGTCTGTTCGTTTGCTACTAGCCTTAGTAGCAGCAAAGGACTAGCGCGTCCATCACCTGGACGTAAAATCGGCCTTCCTCAATGACGAGCTGGCGGAGACGGTCTTCGTCAGGCAACCTATGGGTTTTGCCGTCAAGGGAGCGGAGCACAGGGTGCTCCGACTGCACAAGGCGCGCTACGGGCTGTGACAGGCTCCACGAGCGTGGAACGCCTAGCTTGACGCCACGCTGGGTGAGCTTGGGTTCACAAGGTGCGCAACCGAGCACGCGCTCTACACGCAGCGACGGGGGAAGGAGGAGCTCGTTGTCGGCGTGTATGTGGACGATTTGATCGTCACCGGCGCGCGTACGGAGGACATCGGCAGCTTTAAGCATGAGATGGTGGCTCGTTTTCGAATGAGCAATCTCGGGGCACTCTCCTACTACCTCGGCATCGAGGTGAGATAGGGGAAGGAGGAACTCACACTCGGTCAGAGCGCGTATGCCTCGAAGCTGTTGGAGCAGAGCGGCATGGCTAAATGCAAGCCATGTGTGACTCCGATGGAGGAGCGGCTGAAGCTGATGAAGGCTAGCACCGCGGCGAAGGTGGATGCAACACTCTATTGGAGCATCGTCGGCGGTCTGCGCTACCTAGTCCACACGAGGCCGGACATTGCGTTCGCCGTGGGCTACGTCAGTCGCTTCATGGAGAATCCCAGAGAGGATGACTCGGCTGAGGTGAAGCGGCTACTGCGCTACGTTAAGGGGACGGTGGATCAGGGGATCATCTTCCCCAAGACCGGCGGGAGTAGGCTGCAGCTCACTGTGTTCAGCGATGCAGACATGGTGGGTGACATCGACGGACAAGGAAGCACCTCTAGCGTGCTCGTCTTCCTCGGGTCGACTCCAATTTCATAGCTGTCGCTGAAACAGAAGGTGGTGGCGCTGTCTACGTGTGAGGCAGAGTACGTAGCGGCGGCCACAGCAGCGTGCCAAGTTGTGTGGCTGCGCCGACTGTTGGGCGAGCTGACCGGTGCGAAAGCTCACCCATCAGCACTGATGGTGGACAACCAGCCCGCCATCGCCCTCACGAAGAATCCGGTTCTCCACGACCAGAGCAAGCACATCGACGTGAAGTTCCACTTCCTCAGGGACTGTGTCGATGAAGGGCAGATCATCATCGAATTCGTCAAAACTGGTAGGCAACTCGCGGACGTCCTCACCAAGTCGCTCGGACGTCTTCGACTCACGGAGCTAAAAGAGATGATCGGCATGGACAGGGTACAAGGGATAGCAGTAGGATTAGGGGAAGAATTGTTAGATAATCTTCTGCTTGTGTGAACACACATCAAGGAAAAAGCGGCACCGAAAAGGCTCCCTGTCGTGGTACTGTAGCCGCTGTAGAAGGCAGGCGCCGAACGGCTCACCTGCCTCACTGTAGCCACAACAGGGACAGGCGCAGAAGTCAATCCTACTGTGTATCTAGTCACTGTAGCAGCATGGCAGCTGTACTAGGACTAGATGGATAGAGTTGTATAAATAGTTTGCCACTGCAACTCAGTAAAGAGAGTTCAGACTTGCCATCTCCTATACAGAGCTCCGGTCAACGCTGATGCTTGTACTGTGTGTGTGCTCTGTTCTCCCTTTCTTCTTCTACCTCTGACCATAGTGTGTGGTCGGACAATGTCTTTCATGCTCGGTCGTGGTCGGTAAGACTGGTGAGTGGTCGACTCACCTGAGCCGGTGATCTTGTGGGCTAACATTCCTGCACCCTGATGAAAAAAGGCATATCAGCTCATGTGTGCTATAATACCAGCAAGGAATATATCATATTATTGGACCAGTAAAGTGGCTTAGAACATATATAACATGACTAAGATCAATAACATATTTAGGAGGCAGGTACAAGTATTCAGAACCCCACACTAATGGGCAATGGACCAAGGAAACATGTATGAATGATATAGAAGGATCGATGTTCCCTAAGTCTGAAACACCAAGTACAAAGGTATTAAACATCCACATCACATCTGAGATGTTTCTTGCCAATCTACTGAGAAAATGGCATGTTACTGAAACTTAAAAACTACACAATAATGACAGTGAATATGATAAAAAAATTGAACTCCTTCAGATGAAAACTGTTCAGAAGATTATACTAATCAGAAGTTCACGGCAACACAGAGCCAAGCATACATTAGTCCATGTGACAGGCCAGTCCATGAAGCAGGCTCTCAGAACACGTACAGTATACAAAGCAAAGTGCAATACAGTAAGTAGTAGCAGAGAATGTCATATTTTTCATATTTTTGCGACAATAAGCAGAGCTGGTACCCCTATGATTATAATCAGCAGACATATATAGTTTGTTATTAAAAACAACCCCTCACCAACAAGTAATTGGAAATCTCTACCTGACACAAGAATTTCTTTGGGGATGCACAAGCCCCAATCTGATCATCTCAAAACTGTATTACCAATCTATCTAGATGGATAGAGCATGGAGCAGAGGAGGGCATTGCTACCTTGTCTGGGTCAGCGAGGTAGACGCAGAGGGGGTACTTGTCGTCGACATTGGCGACCCACACCTAGCCGCCGTCGGCCCTCTGGATGGCGAGGATCATGTCCTGGCGGATGGCCATGGGCAGCACCGAGTAGCCCCAGCGGGGCGCGGGCAGTCTCAGCCTTAACCCCTGTCAAGCACACACGCGCACGGGCAGTCCAGGGACGGGGATGGATGGACCTGGGGAGCGGGCGAAGAGCGCGGGGCGTCGTCCGCTTGCTGGTGTCGCTGCCGCTCCCCCGTGGCTGCGGTTTTGGCAGATCTGGACGTGGCAGGCGGCACCAGTTGGATCCGGGTGCGCCGCCGGCCAGTCTGGAGGGAGGGAGGCGGACTGCTCGCACCGCTGCACGGGAAGGGAGAGGAGGTGGCCATCGGTGCTTTGGCGCTTGGCGGGCGGGCGGAGGCGGCCGGTAGGCGTCCTCGCGACGGCACGCTGTCCCCTGGCTGCGGACGGGAAGATCCAGATCTCGGAGAGGAAGGAGACGAGGAGGGAGGTTACGGCGGCAGACGAGGGCGTGGTGGTGGCACCGACAGAAGAGGTGGCTGTGGCAGTGCCGACAGTGGAGCAGGGTGGCGGCGCCGGAGTAGGAGGAGAAGGCGGCGGCGTTGTAAGTGAAGGAGGAGGGTGGCGGCGTTGTGCGACTCCGCGACTGGAGTCGGGGAGAGAGAGGGGGCTACTCGGTAACTGTGGACTTGAGTTGTAAATTCATCAGAGTTAATCCTTTCTTCGGTGACTGCGGACTTGAGTTGTAAATTCATCGGAGTTAATCTTTTCTTCGGGTCCGTGACCCTCCATTCTCTGACGTCGTTTACTCAGACACGTCTGTGGTATACCCATCATAACACAGACGCGTGATAACTATGTACCACAGACGCGTTTTCACAACACGCGTCTGTGATATGTCGTCTAACTACAGACACATGTTGTCAATACGCGTATGTACCAGTATTACAGACGCTTGTTACCAACACTTATCTGTAGTAAGCACTTATTACAGACGCGTGTTGACCTCGCTGGACCGGCGACCTCCGCCGGTGACTTATTACATACGCGCGTTGGCAAGGCGTGTCTGTAAACTCGTACTACAGACGCACGTTTGTGCTGGCGTCTGTAGGCGACATGGTGGATATGCGACTTTTTTACATAGTGCTAGTCTCTATAAACATGGAACCGAGTTGTCAGGGAGAGGCAAGTCGTTCACCCACTTTCGCAATCCATACCGTATCCGTATTCGAATACTCAAATTTGGATATACATGATGTCAATATCCATTCGTATCTTATTCAAAATATCCGTAATCCATTCGTATCTTATTCAAAATATCCGTAATCCATTCGTATCTTATTCAAAATATCCGTAATCGAATTCAAGTTTGAGGTTTACAATAGTTTTCTGTATTCGTCTATGGCGTCTATAGGTATCCAACCATATTCGATTCGTTTACACCCTAGCTCCAAGCAATATATCTCCCGCCGTTTTAGTTCCACCTCAAAATTCAGATACTCAAAATTAAACTCCCCATAATAATACAGTATTACCCATACAAATTTATTATTTTTGCACTGTGACATACACATTGACAACGATCGACGATGTCATATAAGACGATCAGATCTTCTTGAACATAATTGGCGCGCCATGCTGAGGATGCAGCGTAATGACAGTGTACGGTGCATGCGTGTACGAAGGCGACAGTTGGAACTCGAAGCGCTGGAGGATCATGCTCAAGGCCATCTTGGCCTCAAGCAGCGCAAAGTTCTGCCCGATACAGATCCTCGGCCCCCACCCGAAGGGGAAGAACGCCGGTTGGTCCTTGGTCGCCTTTGAGATCCCCTCAGCGAACCTCTCTGGCTTGAACTCATGTGCGTCCTTCCCCCAGACATCAGGATTGTGGTGGACGACGATTATGGGAAGCTCAAGGATTACCCCTGCAGGGTAGGTGATACCTCCAATCTCCATGTCTTTGAATGTTCTTCGGTTTAGCGTCACTACCGGCGGGTACAACCTGAGCACCTCGTATAATATCATCGTCACCTGGATAGCATCTAGGTATAGACAGTGTTAGCAGGTAATATAATGTGGAATGGGCTTGCAGCAAACATGCACACATGGTATTGCAAAGAAACACTTGCCGTTTTGAGTCGACTTAGGCCGTCGAAATTGGGCTGCTTGTCCCTGCCGAACACGCTGAGGACCTCCTCCCTCGCGCGGTCCTGCCACTCAGGGTGCATGCCTAGGATGACGAGCGTCCACGTGAGCAGCACCGACGTGGTTTCCATCCCCGCGAAGTAGAAGAGCTTGCACTCCTCAATCACGTCCTCCGTGCTCATCCTCAGGCTGCTTTTCCCGCTCTCCATGTTCGACTGTAGCAGCACTCCGAGCAAGTCGTTGCTGCTGGCTTCGCCGTTCTCGATTGCGCGCTCCCTCTTCTCGATCATGCCCCTTAGAGTCCCTTCGATTTCCCTGTTGATCTCGTTCATCCTCCGATTGTTCTGTGTCGGGAAGAACCTGCATATATATAATTAAATTACAACGGCATGAGTGCATGCATATGAATGTGATGACCTTTAATGTACTAGAATTACCGTACTATGTGACAGATCAGAAAGTTCTTACATGAAGCCTGGGATGTACATATACTGGAAGGCCTTGATTACTCGCTCTGCTTGCTCGCTCTGAAGTTGGAAGATCCTCCGCCCTTCCATGAAGCTGCTGCCGAATGCCGTGCGGGAGATCACGTCTCCGGTGAGGTTCTGAAACTCCGGCCAGATGTCCAGTTCATATGATCCGTCAGAACCAGCGATCTTGCTATCCCAGCGATCTATAAGCTCTGTACAACACGTCGAGAACGCCGGCAGCATGCGCTGGGAAAATAACTTTAGTAATAAGTACACACATGACACATCTATATGCTTGAGAGACCGTGCAGAACTGAAGCTGATTGCCGGTATGAAGGAAGTTAGATAACCTTGAGCTTTTCGAGATGGAATGCGGGGTTCAGGATCCTTCTGTGTTTTGCCCATTTCTCGCCATCGTAAGTCGCAAGCCCAAGGGCGAGCAGTTTCCCGAGACGCTTGTTCGTGAACTTCTCGAAGTGACCAAACTTGTTTGATAGGATGTCTCTGACTAACTCTGCCTCCGTGATGACCACCCTCGGAATTGGTCCGAACCAGGTGATACAAATGTTGCCTGCAGTTCACCCGTTTGTGCCAAGAAAATTTCAATTCCATCTTTGAAATTTAGGGAACTTTCAATTTTGTAGCACTAGAGAAATTTAAGGAAATGAGCATGACAGGCACTATTTAAAAACGTTTACTTGAACAAATAGATAGCGACAAGTCAGATCTAGAAGGGTCATAAAAAAAATCCAAAACGGTCTAGGTCAAGCAGGCGCCCCAAGGGACACCTTGCGTAAGCATAATAGCCCAAACACACCATGGCCTATCTATGTCGTGCTCGGACTGGCATGGCCTGATACCCCATGTTGTACAGGGGTCATTGTTGTTGCATGCTGTGGGTAGGCACGGGCAGGGTCCGTATAAACAGTTGACTCGACTGGCCCATTAACCACCACAGGGTATATATAATCCCCATCCTGATGTCCACCGAACTTGTGTCTCTTTCTAGCACGGTTGCTCCTTCGCGACACCACCAACTGTGTCATCTCTGGTGCCTCTAGCCCTCTAGGCCATCTATGAGCCCGTGAACAAGCATGGCAAGGCCCGGTAACAACAGACCGTGCTTCTATGAGCCCATGACGAGCAAGTAGCGCCACCCATTTGGACATTTATAAGACTAAGGGCCCGTTCGGTTCCTGGGGAACCGTGACCAGGATGTAATCCGGCCAGGATCGGATGTTTAATTTGTGTAAGATTTGTCCAGCCGGAATGCTTCCTGACTCTTTTCCTGGCCTAACGAACGGGCCCTAAGACCAATCGGTACGAGGGAATCACGTTGCTGACCAAGTCCACCGTTTGGCTTGGTCAGCCTTTGTAGACTCTAGCTTGCCAGATAAGAATTATTTAAGTGGGCGATGATGGAACTAGGACTTTCAATTAAGGGAGACCGGGTAACATAATGACACTTCATAAGTGTGATAAATAAATACATCAAGTGCATATTTCAATAGCTTTTTCAAAGTTTTTACATATATATTTAGTAATCACAACGAAAAAACACAATATTATCATAAAAATATAGATAATTGAAATATATTAGCAGAAAAAAATTGTTTTACAAATGGGACGAAGAATTTAAATATAACATAGAACAAATTAAATATATATCATAGGTCCGGTGACTGGGGTGGGGTCAAAATTGAAATGGAGCCCGAGGGAAGAATTCAAACTTGCCATGTGTCTCATACATGTCTGTCTGGTGGGCGGGTGGGCAATAGAGGTGGGACTTGGGCCGTGCCCTGCCCGCACGGCATGACCCTCTTGTGCTTCGTGCCGCTTCGGGTCATGCCCTCTAGGCACGCGAGACATGTCGGGCCATGCCGATATGGCATGGTAAATCTTTTCTTCGGCCTAAGCACGGACCTCAAAATATCTCTTCTAGTTTTTTCTTCTCATGATATAAAAAAATATATCTTGTGTGCTATTTTCATAAATTTTAATGATTTTTGTAATCCATTCAAGAATTAGATGAGAGGAGGTATAGTAAATGCTAGGGAATTGCATTATAGAGTTGAAGATTTTTTTTTGTATGTGTCATTTTCGTGCCGTGCTGGCCTAAGCACGGGCCAAAATATAGGCCGGGCCATGTAGCCGCCACACGGCCCTTTGTGTTCGTGTCATGTCAGCATAGCCCAAAATATTTCATGTCGTGTCATGCTAAAAGATTGTGCCATGACCCGCCCTAAAAAATGGCACGGTCCAAGTCCCAGCTCTAGTCTCAATAGCTTTTTCAAAGTTTTTGCATATTTAGTATTCATAACGAAAAAATATATTTAGTATTTATAAGAAAAAAAAATATTTAGTATTCATAACAGAAAAAACATTCCCAACACTTGTCAAGCGACGTCAGCCTCAGTGTTCACGTCGCATGAGAAGCAAACATTCATCGAATTCTCAATATGACCATCCGTCGTCCGGAAGATTCTAGGCAAAGTTACTGTACTAAACTGTTGAAGGACGCAGAGAAACGACAAAGACTATGGGACACGAGAGACTTTGGACGCACCGTGCTCCTTGATAGTGTTGAAGAGATGCGGCATCACGCGGGGAACAACGTCGTGGCACGGCGGCATGGGCCTCGACCGCGCCTCGTCGTTGAGCCTGGCGTTCTCCTTCAGGTCGCCGGCGGGGAAGCAGTACTCAGTGCCGGTGAGCCCCTGCGCCCGGAGCACCCGGTCGAGCCGCCGCGGCCGCAGCCAGAATGTCTGCGCGGCCCGGTACGCCCCCCACACGATGAGCAGCGCCAGGAGCCCCTGGAGCAGGCTCCACGGCGATGGCGAAGAAGCCGCTGCAGCTGCAGCTGCTACAACGTCGTCGTCCATCGCTTCCTGCTTTCAAGTTATGTGCTGTGACAACCACACAAGTACCACAAAGGTGCAGTGTGTGCTTACTGAGACAAGCGAGCGCGATATAAGTAGTAGTGGTAGGCACCGCACGGGCGAGCGCGTTGCCGGCCACCGCCAGTTATTGGTGCGCTCCGTTGGCATCACATGTTTTTCCTCTATATATATACTTCGTCTTTTATGTGCAGTTTTTTTTGACAATACCTTTATGTGCAGTTAATGTATATGGTTTCTTGGCGGGCACGGTTGCCTTGTGGAATAAAATGCACCACACAAAAAAAAACCGGCCGAAGCAAGCTAGAATAATTTGCTGGTTGCATATGTACCGTATCTTGTGGCGCAGATTCGCGCGCCAACAAGGCCGATAAGGTTTTATGATATATAATCACGCGTGTCAATATAATCATGGCTCTATTCGCTTCAGCTTATAAGTCAGAATCAACCCTACTTTTCAGATATAGAACAGTGTTTTTCTCTCCTAACAAATCAGTCCTATAAATCAACCGCAGCAGCAATAAGTCCTGCCGAACAGAGAGAGGAAAACGTTCGTCCCCTATCGTTTGTTTCTGTAGAGAGTGAATATAATAAACGGGTTGCACTGGAAGAAACTAGTGGCTTACGTTTGCATGTATGTATGATCGAACGTGGCTTCTGTTTGCATGTATGTATGATCGAACCTAGAGGGGAGAACAGCTCGAGGAACAAGAGTCAGTCCTCTTCATCACGGTTACTGTAGTTGGATAATCTACTTCTTATTGGATCATTATAATGGATTGGATTGTGAAAAATCATGGGAACAAAGAAACGCATATTACCATGAAACTGATCTATATACTACTACTTTTAGTTAAAAGATATTCTCTACTATCCTTCCCTTCCCTTCCCCCGAGCGTCCTGACGGGCAACTCGGGGGTGACCCCGCCGGCGTCGTAGGAGAACCCCTCCCTCCCTGCTCCCCCTCTGGCCGCCATCACCGTGGCAGCCCCAAAAAAGGGTGCGCGTCCGCAGACCTCCCTCCCTCCCACCTCTCTCCTTCTCCACCGTTGTTCCTCCACCACCTCTTCTCTGGCGTCTTGGGCGGCCGGTGGAGCGGATCTGGATAGCCCAGAGCCGGATCTACTGCCTCGACGTCTGAGTCCGGCAGATGCATCTCCTGGCGAGCTTGGTGGCCAGGGCCTGGGCACTGGAGGCCTGCGGTCGGATCTGGTCGGTCGGTGGCCTAGGGTGGCTGGCAGGCCCTCCTAGGCGCGCAGGGCCGGGGCGGCAGCGGCCAGTGGCTGAATCTGGCCGGCCCTCGACTTGGGGCCTGGCCCCCACCGCTGACTGCCTCAACGGCAACCCCCGGTCTCCTTCGGCCAACCAGCGGCTTGGGGTGGCAGGTTCTGTAGGCCCCGTGGCCTCATGATGCTCCTAGGCGGCCGATGTCGGGGCACCAGCGACCACCGGCTGGATCTGACCGCCACACGGCCTAGGACAGCTGAACGGCGGTGGCCTGCCCGGGGCCTGGCTGGCCAAACACTAGCCGACCTACCCTGCGTCAGTCAGATCTGGTGTCCAGAATGTCTGTGGCCGGCTGGCTACTGGCCGTGGCTGTCTGCACCGGGTCAGCAGTCCGATGAACAAGTTTCTTGAGTGAAAACTCTGCCCGGTGTATTTCTTCGGGCCGGCGGCGATGGTACTATCAGTGCCATATACCTTCTTGAAGGTGTCATTGAAGTCTCTATTCGTTGGGGTGGTTCTGGTACGAAAGTCCTTCTCATGCTCTTCATTCAACGTTGTTGGTGTCTGTGGATGTCATCCCCTTCTTGGAGGCCTCGTTGGAGCACTTCTGCCATCGTCCCGCCTCTCCCGCTGGAGTTGCTCTGGGCTGTGCTGTGCCTACATGTGCTTTAGCTCTTTCTTCACTCTGGTTTGTCCAACTTGGAGGTTCGATGTTGCCATAGTCGTCCACTTCTTCGCAACGGATGCTTGGTCGCTTGCGCTCTTCTCGACGGATGCTTTGCCGTCGCTTCTTTTTTACGGATGCTTTGTCATCCTTGCTGCTTGGGCGGATACTTTGCTGCCAATGTCGTATGGGCTCCATTGTGCACCTGATGCCCCCACCTGCGGATGCTTTGCCGCATTGATCCTGGTAGATGCTTTTTGCCGCCGTGTTGCTTCGACGGATACTTAGCCGATGTTCTCCTCTTGGTGGATGCTTTGCCACCTCAGCTTCACCTCCTATATTGGCAGCCTAGCGTTGATGTATTTCTCCTTTGCAGGTCCAATCGGATAAGGTAGTGGTGGATGGGTCTCCCCTTCCGCCATTCTTTCTACTATGTTTGTTGTTTAGGTTCTAACCACTTTCTCTGTGGTTCTTTAACCGGCACTATGGGTACGCCTGTAGTTGCGTTGTGTAAGCCATTCTTTCGGTGCTCTTTCTTCTTAATGAAATATGTGTCGTGTTCTCAAAAAAATGTCGAACCAAGCAGACTAACAGAGGACCCCAAGGTCTGCGCCAAGGGGCCTGGTTGGGCCCAAAATAGGGCCGACGTGAACAATGCCTGTAGGTAGTGTACATGGGTACTGTTCATGCGTGCCTACCGGCCAAAAAATCTAGATTAGAAAGAAAATAGGAAAAAGAAAGAAAATAGAAATAGAATTTGTTTAGGAAATATGACTGAATAAGATCGGTTTTCTACGAAATGAGAAGTTCAAATCTATAGGGACTCTTCCTCTAGTTTGCTTGGGAAACAAGTCCTCTTGGGACTATAAATATAGGGAGAATGTAATCTTTTGATCTTAAGCAAGGAATAGAGTGATTGCTCTCCCAACCTCTCCCTCCCTCTCTCTCTCTCTCACACACACACACACACTGTCGCCGCCCCTCTCCCTGCGCTGCACCGTGCCGCTACTACCATAGAAGCAATTGCCCCCTGCCCTAGCCATCGGCATCCACCGGCGATAGCAGGCCAACCAGCCCTCAAATCAGGGTTGTGACACCTAGTATCTCAAAGACTAGATCGATCTTATGAGCAACTTTTTGATCCACTACCATGGATGACCTTCGCATCGACACTGATCATTGGAGCAAGGAATTCGACAAGTTATTCCCTCGGCTCCAAAGTCCTCCATTGATAATAGATCCAACTCAACCATAGATCAGCACACCAGAGGTGCCTATCAAGCACGAAGGTGGAGCATCAACAACAACAACGCCAACACCCATCTCGCTCGACACCTAAATCACTCCTCACTCTTCCTACAGATACATCTAAGGGACCTTTGGATATTACGGCCTCGGCCACCATGTAGGACACCAACTTCGTAGCTATAGCCAAGGCAATGCAGGGTTGCGAGATCACCGCCATAGAACTCAATGAGGAAACCAAGAGCATCACAGAAGCAGGGCGTGCTTGCATCACGGAGAAGATGAAGGACTCCAAATTGTTGGGAGTTTCCGAGATCGGGGAGCAGGGTGATGAACAAGATGTTCCTGATCAAGCCTGAACCAGAGGTAACACCTATGCCATGGCTATCTCTTCAGCTTCCTCACCCGACAGCAGATCCAAAGGTGCCTCCAGAATAACCTTGGCGCCCACATCCACACCAGTTTTAGTCGCACCAACATCGCTTGCGCACACGACAATAGGATCACTCTTGGTCCTCCAACACCTGACAAACAACTCCACCACCCCTGTGAAGATGGAGGGTGAACACAGCACATCCACAGTCGATGATCACCACCGTGTGCATCAAACCCTCGTTCCCGCCGACAACACCGCAATGCTAGAGATCCCTATTCGCCTAGCATAGGACAAGGAACCACCGCAACAACATGCGACCAACACAAATACATCTACGAGCGCCCACTTCACCACCATGATCCTCTACTACAACACCGTAATCCGATGCTTCCCTATCAACATCGCTCAAATAGCACGGGGTGTTTCATCTTCACCAACACCATACGACAACTACTTCATCAACATCGGTAAATCGGCCACGGTTCCCCAACAACGCTATGCCAAACCGTCCTCTCCACACACTATAGAAAGAAGGATCTACTACGATGGCTCATTCACTGCGAGCAATTCTTTAGAGGGCAGCAAACCTCCAACACCAAGAAAATCGGGTATGCAACTTTTCACCTAACAGGTGCAGGAAAGCTACATTACAGACGCCTGACAAAGGACATAGTAGTGACGGATGAGGAGCACTTCGCCCACTGCACCAATGAGTACTTCGGCTTTCTAACTCGAGGTGATCCGCTGGACGAGCGATAGCTTATCAACATCGACATCACCAAACTACTAAAACCCCTTGACACGGATGTGAAGCGCTGGAATCCATACGATATGGAGACAACCCTATCTTGGGTATTAGCATGCAAATGGACGGCAACCACCTTCACCAATACTGCAACATCGGTACGCCCTACACTATGTGCCCTGCTATCTTTAATAGTGCCACCCTCGAGCACCACTCCATCAACTACAACGACAGTGTCACCAACCACACTGCCTACCGCCCTGCCTTGCATTTTCAAGTGCATCACCACTGAACCAGTGGCAAAGCATCGTCGCCTAGCATCCTATCACCGACGACAAGCATCCCACCCACGACTACAAGGGGGTACTTCTGCATCAAGCCGATCTATAAATGCATCAAGCTGTTCTACTATAGTTCTTGCGTCTCGTGTCTCAATCTTAATTGGTGTTTCACCGTGATGGATCAAAACTGTATAGTCCTTTACAAAACCACGCACAATCAAGTGTGACCTAATTATAGTCACATCATTACATGCTATACCATTCTTGCAATTGCTACATGAACAAAGAATTTTGATTCTATTCTTTGTCGCCATTGAATGCTTCTCTGCGCCTTCAAGAAATACATCCACTTCTTGTCGAAAATTTGTCTTCCACCTTAAAGAACCATACATCCATGACTTCCTGGGCTCCATCATTTCCTACAAAGATCAACAAAGCAAAAAAACAAAAAGACAAAGTTAGTATAAGAATAATTAATAATCCAAAATAATATAATAATTAGCATGTAACAATATAATTATGGAAGGTCATTCTTATTTAAATTTATAGATATAATATATATTGTTCAACTTCTTTCATGATGTTCTTCATGCAAGAGATTAAAACAACCTAGTTAACAAACTAATATAATGTGTCACTATAGTAGTATTTTTTTTTTACTTTTGTTAATTAAGAAATGAATTAACACCAATTAATATTACACCCGTTATTGTTTATGAAACCTTAATACCATATACTAAATGAAAAATAATATGAATGTTAACAATAAAAAGTTAATCCCAAACCCTAGGCCTAGATCTAGATCTAGATGCAAACCATCTCTTCCTAAAAACTATTAAGGGCCTGTTTGGTAGAGCTCCACCAAGTGAAAAAGTGAATCTGGATCTGGAATCCACCTAAATCCACCATGGAGCAGCTCCACCATGCATCTGGGATTCACCAAAGTGTTTGACACAACTCCACAATTTCATCTATCTCACTTCCACCTCGAGCCCACGTGTCATGAAAAAACATTCGACTTCTTTGTCCCGACAACAACGCGCGATGGGGAAAGAACTTCTGGCAGACCGGGACGCTGCTGCGACATCGAAGACATGGCCGAGAAGGCTCCACGCTGTGGGGTCGAGCACGCGGCCGACGACGCGCGAGCCAGGGCCAGGTGAATACGGCCGGCGCTATGAGGTGGCATGCACCCGAGGCGCGCGGTGGGGCGAAGCGGCGCGACCGCTGCCATAGCTCGTGGCTGGGCACGGCCCTAGCAGGCGCGGCCATGGCCGGGTGTCGGAGAGACGACGGGCGCAACTAGGGCTTGGGCGAGGGTGGAGGAACACTGCTGCCTCACTAGAGAGACGGCGGACATGTCTGTGGCTTGGGCACAACGTGGAGGAGCACCGCTGCCTTGACGGCGGGAGCGACTGCTGGATGGCAGTGTTCCTCGTTCGCACAGAAGGAAGAAAGTCGTGAGAAAGAGAAAGAAGAACAGATAGAACCATTTTCCCCACTAATCAGTGGCATGGTGGGTAATTTCTCCCAACTCCACCAAACTTGAATTTGGTAAAGCACCCCTGAGGTGCTTCACCAATTTAGTGAATCTTGGGCCAGATCCACCTTTTTGGTGGATCAGATCCACGATGGAGGTGGTGGAGCTAGAAGCATTTGGCAAAAAAAGTGGATCTAGATCTGTTTTTTGTGGATCTTGAGCCGGTGAATCTCTACCAAACATGCCCTAAATAGACCACTAAAATAAAGACATGGCCACTAAATGATGGTAGAATCTTGTTATCCTACTAAATTGAGCCTATCACCTTAAAAAATTTGATATATATGCACCAATAAATTCCTCAACCACCATAAAAGAGAGAGAATGAGAACCATAATTACACAATAATCTACCACTAAAACTTCAAAATGGGGCTTGGATTAGCATCTACCTACCTTTTAAAGCCGCCTCCACCAAAGGAATCAAGATGAAAATCTTCCCCCCTTATATTTGCTTTTTTGGAGGTAGCCCGAGGCCCCTCTTTCTCAGTGAAAATCCCGAGGAAAAGGGGGGCTGCTACTTATACACTGGATAATTTGTAGAGGCAGTTCTATCTTTGAAGATAATATCTGGAGGCGGCTCCAACTCTGGCTGTCTCTACAAATTAATCTTCAGAGGTGGCTATTGTCTCCAGATGCCTCTGAAAATCCCCTATTTTTAGAGATGGCCGCAGACAACATCGACATCTGAAGGTCATTTTGTAGAGGTGGCTAGGGTTGGAGCCGTCTCTATAAACTATCTTCAGAGGCGGCTTGTTTGACAAGATACACTATAGAGCCAACTCTCTGTATGAAAATCATTTTTGTAGTAGTGATAAGTGAGGAGCTCTAGCCATCGTGGGTGGCGTGGAAGTGGTGAAGAGAGAGCGGGTGGCTGGCAATGAAGGAGGCGCAACACTAAGGGGCTGCAGGATGATGCATTTCGGCATAGGGATTGTCTGCATAAGGACCTACGTGGCGGCACATAAAAAACATAAGGGCCCTTTAGAATGAAGGAAAGTTTTCTATTTCCCACGTTTTATTGTGAAAATAAACTAATTCTTATGAAATTCTTGTATAATTTCTATAAAATTACTACGTTCCAAAAGAACCCAAGAAGAGGCTGGAGTAACACGAAAGTAAGAGCAAAAGCAAAACTTTAGTCTTTATCTTTCGAATGTTCAACTGGGAAAATATTGTTCTAATAGACTCGGTGTCTTCTAGTGCAGCCACCGATCAAATGAACCTTTCTGCTGTCGTGCTTATCGTTTGACATCACTTTTCGTGTCCTTCAGCAAAATTTCTCCATATGTTAACAGTGCCCCAGCACGATGGACGCATGGATTGCAAGATCCTGGTCATTTGGCCATATGGTTGACTGGGATAGTAAAACCGATGGTTCCCCAAGCAGGCACAGTCATCACGTGGTGGGTGCCCATCCTGCGTCGCTTACGAGGTGCCTGCTGCGGCATGGCATTAGATAAAGCGACAAGGAAGCACGGTACCCTTCGAGTGGCTTTGACCAACAGCAGTGGATCTAGTCAATGACCGGTAGTTTTAACCCATCGTATCATTTTTTTCATGCACTTACATTATCTTATAACTATATTTATACCGTCTTATTACTATATTTATAATGACTGTTTTAGTATAATTTATTAAACAGAGTGATGTAATTTAGAGATAATTCAAATATATGTCAAATTTTTTCAGACAAATTTATAAATTATTTCTATGAAATACAAATATCAGAGAAGATATATCAAATTATTCACAAATTATTCAGATTTTTCAGAACAAATTACAAATTTTAAATAAATTCTAGTGGGACCCACACTCCCCACCCTTATCCCTTCCGCCTTCCTTGAGCCACAACCATTGCCGCACCCCGCGCTCGACCTCCTCGTCGCCGGCCCCCGGCCCCGCGCCGCGCCCGCCATGGCCGGAGCAACGAGCCCCGAGGCCGGCCGCGCCCCCTGCTGGCCGCGCCATCCGCTCGAGCCATCCGCGCCCATCCGACGGCCAAAACAGTCGGTTGACGGTGGCTCCCAAATCAACGGTTGATGCCTAGCAATTCTGATACCAATCTGATCTCCATCGGAATATCTTCACTGCCAAGTTCCTTACGAGCGAGGTATGGTCTGGCGCATGACTGACCAAAATGCCCACGACGAACCTTATACAAAATAATGGACCAACCAAGCCAGTGACTCAGTGAGGCAGTGACAACTGTTTATAAGAGGACCCTTGGCGCCAGGCATAGCGATCACTAGCTCTGCCTTCTCCAGTTTCACTTAAGAGCTGAGCAAAATGGTTCTTGGAGCGTTGGCGAGTGCAGTCGCCTCGACGCAATGGAGCCTCCTCATCTACGGTCTCCTGGGCGCTCTGCTCCTGTGGAAGGCCGCCCGGCTGCTCGAGCTGCTGTGGTGGGAGCCGCGGCGACTCGAGCGGGCGCTGCTCGCGCAGGGCCTCCGGGGCACATCGTACCACTTCCTCACCGGTGACCTCAAGGAGTACCGCCGGTTCAACAAGGAGGCCGGGTCCAGGCCCTTGCCGCTGCGGTGCCACGACATCGCCGGCCATGTCTCGCCGTTTGTCTACGGCGCCGTGCTCGAACACGGCAAGACGTGCTTCTCGTGGTTCGGCCCGATCCCCAGAGTGACCGTCACCGACCCGGACCTGGCAAGGGACGTGATGTCGAACAAGTTCGGCCACTTTGAGAAGCCCAAGTTCCCGGCGTTTTCCAAGCTGCTCGCCGATGGAGTAGCCAACTACGAGGGCGAGAAGTGGGTCAAGCACAGGAGGATCCTCAACCCTGCATTCAACCTCGAGAAGCTCAAGGTATATAAAACTGTTTCATTTAGTTTGTTGCCTGCGATCTTTCTTATACTCTTGCGTTTTGTACTATTGTTCGCTTCGATCGAGTTTGTGATTGATCATGGGAGATCGAGTTTGTGATTGATCATGTGAGTGTGGACAACCTTGCAGCTCATGCTGCCGGCGTTTTCTGCGTGCTGTGAAGAGCTTGCCAGCCGATGGGCGCAGTCACTTGGTTCTGACGGCTCGTGCGAGCTGGACGTGGACCCGGAGCTTCAGACCCTCACCGGAGATGTCATCTCCCGCACCGCATTCGGCAGCAGCTACCTTGAAGGAAGAAAGATTTTCCAGCTACAGGCCGAGCAAGCAGAGCGCCTCATGTCCATCATGGAGAAGTTTGCCGTTCCGGGATACATGTGAGTTTTGATACTTCTGTATGTCCTTGCTAATTTACTTTAACATCGTGTACCTGTTCTGCAACATCAAACTGACACTACTGTTTAGTATTACTGAAACTGGATGCATCAGGTTCATCTTCTTTCGCCCATTATATTAGTACTTTATTAGTGATGCATGGGGAATGCCACTTTCAGGTCCTTGCCTACCAAAAACAACCGAAGGATGCGCCAAATTAAAAATGAGATCGAGTCAATTCTTCTGGGTCTAATTAGTAAAAGAATGCAAGCTATGAAAGAAGGTGAAAGCGCCAAAGATGACTTACTGGGCTTACTGCTGGAGTCAAACATGAGAGAGACAGGCGAGAACGGCCAGTCCAGCCAAGGAATGACGATTGAAGATGTCATGGAGGAGTGTAAGCTGTTCTACTTTGCAGGAATGGAGACGACATCAGTGCTGCTTACATGGACCATGGTCCTACTAAGCATGCACCCAGAATGGCAGGACCGTGCAAGGGAGGAAGTCCTAGCCCTGTTTGGGAAGAACCAACCGGGATACGACGGCCTGAGCCGCCTCAAAACAGTGAGTACTCCGGTTGATTTCCATATCTCATTTATATATATGCAAATGCAACCAAACCACTAACTCTTTCCGATTCACTGTGCAGGTGACCATGATTCTCTACGAGGTCCTCCGGCTGTACCCGCCGGCCATCGCGTTCAGCAGGAAAACATACAAGGAGATGGTGATCGGAGATGTCACATACCCTGCCGGCGTGATCGTGGAGCTCCCGGTGATGTTTATTCACCACGACCCCGACATCTGGGGAAGTGATGTGCACGAGTTCAGGCCAGAGAGGTTTGCCGAGGGGATCGCCAAGGCGTCCAAGGATAGGCTAGCGTTCTTCCCGTTCGGCTGGGGGCCGCGGATTTGCATCGGCCAGAACTTTGCTCTTCTGGAGGCTAAGATGGCGCTGAGCATGATCCTTCAGCGCTTTCAGTTTGAGCTTGCGCCGACGTATACTCATGCGCCGCGCCAAATCATAATGCTGCGTCCGATGCATGGTGCTCAGATCAAGCTCAGAGCAATATGATGCTAGCTGAAAGATTCGCCTGTGGCTGTTGGTCCAACGGGCTTTTGGGCTTTCTTTCATGGGAGCCCAAGACTGTTGTAGCATTGGACCTTTTTATGTATTTTTGTTTCCATTCATCGATGATGAATAATCGGTGTCCTTTCGTGTCTTTTCTGTTCACGTATTGCATCTCGGAGCATCTCTAACTTAGGGGCTCTTTGGGACCGGCCCACTCTAGCTTTTCCAGCTCTGTTCCAAGCTTCTAGCCAAATGGGTCTAGCTCGAAGAACTCCGCTTTATAAAAAAAGATGGAGTTGGAGGCTAACTCCATGTTTTTTCTCGGAGCTCCTCAAGGGATACTCTATAAACTAATGTTTTGTATGTGCTCGTGAAGTGAAGTTGGGAGAAAATTATCCACCACTTCCACTCATTACATAAGGGCCTGTTTGATCCCATTGACTAACAACTAGTTGCTACTAATGTTTAGCCATTTGGGATCAAATAGGAGAACTAATGGGTGGGCTAAACTTTAATCAAAGCCCCAACTAGTTGTTAGCTCACTGTAGAACCTAATTATCAGGAGCTAAAGTTCCACTAGATCACAAAAAAGTCGCCCATACCCTCCCACACACCATGTCAACTCCCTCCCACTGCCGCCAGAGTTTGTGAGAAAAAAATCGGATGCACACAGCCGCGCTTGGCCTCCTGAACGCTCGCGCCGCCGCCATTCTTCTAGATCGCCCAACGAGGAGCAGGCCGGCCATGCGGGGTGCCAGTCGCGGGAGCACCGGCCATGGAGGCCGCTGGCTTGGGGCGTAGAGGTTGCCGGTCGTGGCAGGCGCGGGGCCCTGAGTCGCCGAACACAGGGGTTGCAGGCCACCCTTCGCGGAGCAGTGGGGCCAGGGAAGCCGGCCACGGTGCAAGGCTACAGGCCCAGGCCGCTAGCTGCGCGGGGCCATGGCGCTGGTAGCCACGCGGGGGCCGCCGGCCGCGGGCTCGTCGGCTGCAAGTAGGAGGGTCGTCGGTCGCCAGGTGTACGCTCCAGACGCCGACATCGACGAGGTACCTCCATGCACCGCCGAACTACCATTGCGACGAGCTACCTCCAGTCACCGGCATCGACGGGCTAGGAAATGGGCTCAGGAGCATAAATGACTTTGTATTGAGATAGTACTACATGTGAGCCCTCGGATCCAAACAGGACTGAGTTAATCACTAGTCATCAGCTAATCACTAGTCCTAGCTAAACTAGTCCTAGTCCATCCAAACAGGGCCTAAGAATACCGATTCCTTTTGTTTCTCCGTTCACTACGTCCCTTTCGCTGGCCTCCTCCCTTGTGACTTTTTTTCTTGCACCGCCCCTTCTCCCCTACAAACCCTAGCGCCACCGCCCTCTATACCGGACACCATGGTGAGCACTCTAGCGAGGTGATAGATGGTACTGATGGATCCAGCGATGCTGTAGCAGATGTCCTCGTTTTTGGGCCCAACACCTTCCCCGGCGTCATTCGTCCATGCTCTTCATTGGCACCGAGTCGGTCTTCCCTGGCCCCTTCAGGTGGTGGCGGCGGACTTCTACGACCATCCTTCCTCCTCTGCGTGGTCGGGTTAGGCCTAGGCTGCCCAGCCCACAGCTGCCTATAGGCTCTCGGGCTCCTGCTGGCCGGCCATGGCCTCCCACAGCCAACGTATGTCGGCCACGGACCGGCTGCAGGGCCGACTTACACAAGTTCTGCCAAATAACAACTTAAGAAATTTATTATCATGGAGTATCAATATAACTTAAAGCGAATTGTTAGTGTCGTTGCCAAACAGTTTGTTAATGGAATATTTTTCCACACTTGATAAGCTATCAAAATAAATACTTATTTTAAGGTATAGATGTTTAATTGGTTTATATGGTGGAACATAACATTATGTTTGCTTTTAACTTAAAATAGTCCAAGAAGCGTGAAGTTTAGAAATATATATAATGTATATTATCGATATGGATTTAGTTTTTGTATTTACACGTGGATTTGAAAGATACTTTTGTTTAATTTTTGTAATGGGTGATGTGAATAATTTAGATAGAAATTAAAAGATGTCATTTTATATTATCTTCCATAATGGCACATGTAGGTAATTTCAACGCAAATTTGAGATAATTTACATTATCTTTCGTAATGGTACACATGGGTAATTTAGATATAAATAAGGGGTTAGTTTAAATTACTATTAGAATGGCAAAGGTGATTAATTTATACGTAAATTTAGAAATTATTTTAAATTATCCTTTATAATAAAAACAGTGAGTAATTTAGATACAAATTTAGGGGATTATTTTCAATTATCTTTCTATCGGCGTTTTGTAAACAGGACTAGTAAACTTATTCGATTGCTGCGCTGCTCTAGGAAGACGATGGTAGCATTCAATAGACACGAGGATTTATACAGATTCAGGCTGGAGCCCTACATCCAGTCTCAGAGATGATCGAGTGCGTGTTCCTCGCCTGAATGCTCTAAAGTTCTTACAATGGGGGTGCAAGAAAGGTGGAAGAGATAGAAGGACCTATGCTAGACGAAGGGCTGTCCAGACAGAAGCTCTAGGAGCCCTACTACAATGGTGAATGAATGGAATGGTAGAGGATGTGAATTTTGTTGCCCTGGCTACCCTTATAGAAAGAGGGGGTTCTCACGACAGAAGGGTCGAGAGCCTGAGGGAGGGCTTAGCTAACTTGGCTTGCAAGCTACGCTTTCTTCTCGTGCATGTCCGATCGTGGCCATCGTCATGGTCTTCTGGCCACGTTGCGGCAGGATGCGACGTGGTGCTACTATGTCGGGCATGGCGGCACTGTGCCTCGATGTTTGTGCAACACGGTGTCCATCATGGCCTTCGTTATTGTCTCCTGGTTCCTAGGGGCATCATACCCGAAGTAGGTAGCAGCCCTAGGTTGTTGTTTGCTTGGTCGCTCCGCAGGGCCAAGGGCCACGACCCCGATCTTTGGGGTCAGGGCACTCTGCCAATCTGGATGGCCCTTTCGTCGAGTCCCTTATCATGGATCCCATCCCGTAGTGGGTGGGATCATACAAGCGTTTAGTCGGTTTGTATTTAGATGTTGGGTGTCGTACCCGTTGCCACCGTGGTGCGGTGTTGTCTCATCAGTGCGGCATGGCATTGGGATGATGTCTTACCGAGCCAAGGTGATTGTTGTCCCCTCGGTCCTTGCGGGGTCAGTGCGGCATGCTTGCTCTTATCTTAGCAGGTGCGCCTAGTTGCGCTCAAGCTCCCTCCTCCCTTCCGGGGTCGTGATGGGGAGAGGTCATGTACTAAGGCGGGTGGAAGAGGTTAGGGATGATCCCGACCTTGGCGACTGGCCCGCTCCACTCGGCTTTCGCTTGGCCTTCATTAGCTGCTGGCCACGCGGCCTGCTAACTAATCGGTGCCTTGGGACACCCCAGGGTTATAACCCCTATAGTAGCCCCCGAGCATTTTTACGACCACGAAGTGATCGTGAAAGCGCTGATGCGTATGTGTGTTGGAGCGCGGGTTCGTAGTTGTAGTTTCGTCGAGCTTCATTGCCCGACCCCTTGCGGGCTGTCGCATTTACTGTGGTAGGTGGCTATGGCACTTTGGTGTGTCAGTACCCCGTGCATTGGGGTTTGTGACCTAGACAGGGCCACATGGTTTCGTCGACACTGTGCCGGCCCTGTGCAGGCATCCGGTGTTGGTCGTGACCTCCCGTGATTTGCTTCATGGCACGGGGTTCTCGGGTTGTTCAGTCCGTTTCAGAATTTATATAAGTGAGGGCCCTCTTCCTGTTTGAACCATTTGCGGCTGTAACGATAAATCGCTCCCTTCTTCCTGTTTGGGTGAGTGTGGGGATGAGAGAGAGAGAGACAGTCATCCCTTCCAACAACTTGTGCTAGAAGGGATCTTGCGAGCGGGGGAGGACGAGATGTCGCGAAGGTCGGCTCCGTGATCATGCGGCCATGGTTTTACTTGTGCCTCGAGTGGCGCAGGAAACCATGAGGGCCGTTGATCAGGGGAAGGTTTGCCCCACTACCGTGGGTCATTGAAGTATGCAGGCAGCGAGTCGGTTCTCTGGAGAGAACGTTCGTCGCTCCCTGGCCACAGAATGATGGACCCGACGCGTCGTTTATCACTATGTCTTGTCGTGGCACTGTGACATTGTGGCGTGATATTCCACACCGGAGGCCATTTTACCCTTCTCTCCTCCCCGCGTTCTTCGGTTTCGAGGGGTCACGGTGCTACGACGGGGCTCCCAAGGTGTTCTTTTCCACCTTGTCCAGCCTTGTTTGTAGTTTGCACCCCTAGTGGCACCGTCCTCGAGGTGGTGTTTGGGTTCTTCCTTTTCTTGTTTCTGTGGTTTGCCCGTGCCTGGAATGCTTGTACCCATGGAACATGTTTTTCAAACTTTACATTCCTTCCTCGAGGTCGTGCCGAGCCCCCAAGCCGTTGGGCTCAGTCACAGGGCTTTGTTTCTGAAGTCGGATTTCTCTACAAGGGTGGCCGACCTTCCTTCCCACGGGATGGAAAGGATGCCTTTGGCCTGAAAGCCTCGACTTTGTTAGCGCTCTGACCTATTTGGCCCGAGTATCCCCGTTTGTTGAATGGGTTATGACCTCATTTCTGGGCGGCGGCATGATCGTGGGGCATTTCGCTCTGACCAAAAGTCGACACTCAGGTTTGAGCGGGCCTAGATCATGCTAGCTTAGGATTGTGACGGGTTTGTTTTCATGCATGCTTTTGGCGCTGCTTCGTGAGGAGGGCATTGTCATTGGCCTCGTGCGCCCGAGGGGTTATACATGAGGGGTTGCTGATCCCTATAGGTTGGCCGATTTTAGGTCGTGGATTTGGGATCCCGAGAAAGAGCTTGTCACAGGGGCTTAGCTCTGCTTGTCTCGGGATCCGTGGTGACCTTGGTGGTCGTTGCGACCTGTTTTTGGTTGATTTTGGTTTTGCCCCACGCGGGGAGAGGCATGTCCACCGTAACCACGTGGTCAGAGCGGTGCGCCTCATCGAGGTCAATGGATAATCCGAGCGGGACCCGATATCCTCCCTAATCGACGTAGAGTTCGGTTGTGCCTCACGTGAGACGTCCTATAGAACGTCGACCATCAATCCCATTGGTCTCCAACCGCCTCCGTAGTGGCCAGAGGGCAAGATGCCTCCCCCTAGAGGGGGGTCAACCTAGGAGACTTCGAAGCGGATGACTCGAACACAAAGAGAGATGGTCATGTGGCTCCGCACACCGATTAGAGTCATGGGGGCCCATCTCCTCCTTGCCCCTATCCCTTTTTGGCCTCGAGCCCTTCTAAGGACCGGCTGAAAGGTTGTATTCCTAGGCATGCCGTGGGGTCATGGATGCAATGGGTCGCTCTACGTGTGGACTCGAGGGGTCGCTGCTTCCTAGGTCGCTGCGCGGCTTAACGGCAACCGCTTGCATATGATGTAGGAAAAGGTCATACATGAAATTAATGAAGTGAGAAGAGAGGGCTCAGGTCTTACGTGTGCTCCGCCTGTTGCCTTTTCATGTCCTGCCCTTCGCCTTGTTCTTCTGGGGATATTCCTGTCTATGATCCCTTCACGAACGGAGTTAGTTTGAGAGGATAGGAGGATTGACATAGATTTAGGAAGGAGGGCTAAGGGTAGAATCTGCGTAGCTACTCAATGTTCCAGGAATTGATGTAGACTTCACCGACATCATTCATGAGTCATTAGGATCCCGGGCAGATGACTTCGGCGATGATGTAGGGCCCTTCCTAGGGTGGTGTCAGCTTGTGCATGTCCTTGGTGGTTTGGATTCACCGTAGGACGAGGTTGCCAACTTGGAATGCTCGCTCTTGTATGTTCTTGTTGTGATACCTCCGTAGCGCTTGCTAGTACTTTGCGGAGCGGAGAAGTGCGATCTCACGAGCCTCGTCCAGTTGGTCGAGTGTGTCTTGCTAGTCTTTCTCTACTTTGGCTTTGTCATACGCTAGGACTCGCGGTGCTCCGTAGTCGAGGTCAGTCGGTAGGATGGCCTCGGCGCCATACTCCATGAAGAACGGTGTAAAGCTAGTGGATCGGTTCAGAGTCATCCTTAAGCCCCAAAGCATGGCCGATACCTCCCCTGCCCATCGCCCCGCAAATTTGTTGAGCCTATCAAAGATGTGGGGTTTGAGAGCCTAAAGTATCATGGCATTCACACGCTCCACTTGGTCGTTCGTTCGTGGGTGAGCGACGGAGGCCCAATCGACTCAAATGCCGTAGTCGTCGCAAAATCAGAGGAACTTCTTCTCAATGAAGAGCGTGCCATTGTCAGTGATTACGTAGTTTGGGACCCCAATCTGTATATGATGTCGAGGAAGAATTCCACCGTGTCTTTGGATCTTACACTTGTTATGGGTTTAGCTTCGATCCACTTGGTGAACTTGTCGATTGTCACCAGAAGATGGGTGTAACCCTCGGGTGCTTTCCTAAATGGCACAAGCAAGTTGAGCTCCCAGGTCATGAAGGGCCATGTTAACTAGATGGTTTGTAGCTCTTGCGTAGGTAAGTGTGTTTGCCATGCGTAAAACTGGCATCCTTCGTAGCTTCGTATGATTTGTTGGGCGTTCGCAACCGCTATGAGCCAGTAGAAGCCTTGACGAAAGACTTTCCCGACGAGCATTCTAGGCGCTGCATGATGCCCGTAGATTCCCTTATGGGCTTCCCGCAGAAGTCGCCGCCCTTCTTCTTGCGAAATGCATCTCTAGAGAATCCCTGAGGTGCTACGCTTATAGAGGATGTTTTCTATGATCATGTAGGATTTGCAGCGCCTCTCTAGGCGCCGCGCCTCCGCTAGGTCATCTGGTAAATTCCCTCACGCTAGATATTCTATGAAAGGCATGGTCCAGTCTAACCTGGTGTCCATCACCGCCTGGTCGATCACCATCATCCTAGGAGGTCTCGTGGGCTCCGGGTAGTGGTGGTGTTCTACCAACAGGGCGGGTTCCACCTTGCCAACCGTGCCCATCGTTTGGTCGTGCGATCAAAGAATGGCTCGCACCGACGGTTCGTGCGTGTCATTGATGAACACTCCTGGTCGGGCTGGTCCTTGACTCGACATGATCTTAGCTAGGGAATCGGTGGCTAGGTTGTCTCGTCTGAGGATGTGGTGCAGTTCTAGCCTGTTGAATCTTTCTTTGAGTATCTGGACATGACGCTTCTTTCATGACTTGGCTGATGACCAGCTCTGAGTCCCCCTGATGAGGAGGCGATGGGAGCCCAGTTCGAAGGCAATTCTAAGACCATGGATGAGGGCTTCATATTCCATGATGTTGTTGGTTGCCTGGAAGTGGAGTCAGATGGCGTACTCCATGCGCTCTCCTATCTAGGAGATCATGATGATCCTAGCCCCCACGCCCGTGGCCATGAGCGACCCATCAAAATACAGCGTCTAGTATTTCTGATAGGTCGGAGGTGGGGACGTCTGTACTTCGGTCCACTCAGCGATGAAGTCCGTGAGGACTTGTGATTTGATCACCGTTCTTGGGACATACGTGATGTGGTAACCCTTGAGCTCAGCTGCCCATTTGACCATGCGGCCAGAGGCATCGCGGTTCTGAACCACATCACCGAGCGGGGCGGATGGCACGACTATGATGGGGTGCCCCTCAACATAGTGTAGCAACTTTCGTTTGGCAATGAGGATGGCATAGATAAGCTTCTGGATCTATGGGTCACGCACCTTAGTGTCTGTGAGAACTTTGCTGATGAAGTATATGGGCCTCTGGATCTTGTGGGAGTGCCCAGTTTCTTCTCGCTCGATGACGAGGGCCTCATTGACCACCTGGGTGGTCGCGGCAATATAGAGAAGGAGCGGTTCCCCCTTCTCGAGCGATACTAACATGGGGGTTGTTGCTAGGAATGCTTTGAGCTTCTCGAAGGCCTCCTGTGCTTTAGTCATCCAGGTGAACTGGTTGGCCTTTTTTAGGAGCCTATATAGTGGCATGCCGCACTCCCCTAGTCGCAAGATGAATTGGCTAAGGGAGGTTAGGCATCCCATGAGCTTTTGACTCCCATTAGGTTCATGATGGGACCTAGATTCTCAATCGTTGTAATCTTCTCTAGGTTGGCTTCGATGCCTCACTCAGAATCGATGAACCCAAGAAGCTTTCCCTTAGGGATCCCAAAAACGCACTTTTCGGGATTGAGCTTGATCCTAAATTATCTAAGACGAGTAAAGGCGGCCTCTAGGTTGCTGACCAGCTAGTCAACTTTCCTTGACTTTATGATGATATCATCGATGTAGACTTCTATGATGTCCCCGATGAGCTCGCCGAGGCATCGGTTCATGCACCTCTGGTAGGTGGCTCCCGCGTTCTTGAGTCCAAAAGGCATGGTGACATAGTAGTAGACGCCAAATGCGGCAATGAAGGAAGTTGCGAGTTGGTCGGCCTCCTTCATCGTGATTTGATGATACCCCGAATATGCGTCCAGGAAGCAGAGGGTTTCGCAACCTATGGTCGAGTCAATGACTTGATCAATTCACTGTAGCGGGCAGGGTACCTTTGGATATGCCTTGTTTAGGTTGGTGTAGTCCACGCACATCCTCCAGGTCCCATTCTTCTTCCGAACCAAGACCGGGTTAGCGATCCATTCAGGGTGGAAGACTTCCTTGATGAATCCTGCCGCTAGGAGCCTAGTGATTTCTTCTCCAATGGCCTTCCGCCTTTCATCGTCGAAAGGGCAGAGGCACTGTTTGATCGGTTTGGATCCAGATAAGATATTGAGGCTATGCTTGGTGACCTGCCTCGAGATTCCTGGCAGGTCGAAAGGTTTCCATGCAAAGATGTCCCGATTTCAGAATAGGAAGTCAGTGAGCTCGTGCTCTTGCTAGTCGGAAAGGCCGCAACCGATCGGAACAATTTTGTTGGTGTCTTCGGGGTCAACTTGTACCGCCTTGGTGTCCTTAGTGGGCTTGAAGGCTCCCATAGACTGCTTCCTTGTGCTGGACTCAGGTTCTACTTCGATCATAGTAGCCTAGATAGTTCACGGTTCTGAGGCTCGAATTGCTGCCGCCATGATGTTGAGGTTTTCCTCCTCGCAAGAGTGCACCTGGTGCAGGTCGTCGTTTACCATGATGATCCCCTGAGGGTCGGGGAGTTTAAGCTTAAGGTAGGCATAATTCGGAATAGCCATGAATTTTACGTAGCACGGTCGGCCCAAGATGGCTTGATAAGCATCAAGGAGGTTGATTACCTCGAAGTCGAGCATCTCCGTCCAAAAGTTTGTTCGTCCTCCAAATGTGATAGGCAGGGTGATCTGCCCAAGGGGTGATATTCGCATTTCAGGTACGACCCCATAGACATGGGCATTTGTCGGTCGTATTGCTGCTCTGGAGAGGCCCATAGTGTCGTACGTCCGCAAAAATAGGAGATTGAGCCCGCTTCCCCCATCCATCAACACCTTGGTGAGACACATTTCTCTGACCATTGCACTGACGATGAGGGGAAACCGCCCTGGCGGCTTAATGTGGTTGGCGTGATCGGACCTATCGAAGGTGATCGCTACTTTTGACCATTTCAGGTAAAACAAAGTGGCTTTGGCTTGGGTTGTTGTTATGTCGACCTTCCCCTTGCCAGAGTTGTCATTTGCCTTGCCTTGTCGGTGGACGGCTTGTCGATGGATGGAATCGGTCATTTTGCTATGATGGGTCCCTGGGCATGGCCTTTTAAAGTCATTTCGTGAGTCCGCCCACTGTGGCCCGAGGGCTCGGGGTTTCTGGAGCGGGGGTCTTGATCATGATCTTCAACGTGGGAAGGTGCTGGCCCTCCCGTTGTGGCAAGCTTTTGGATGCGGCCTCCATGGGCCGTTCCGTGAGCTTGTCCGCTAGTGGTGGCGAGAGAGGGTGTTGGCCCCCCATTGCGGGTGAATTCTAGGATGCAGCCTCCGGGGGCAGTTTCGAGAGTTTGCCTGCCATGGACCATGGGATCCAAATTTCTAGAATAGAGGTCCGGACCACGGCTGAAGGCGGGCGTGGGCGCTGGCCCTTCGATGCCGGTGAACTCGTAGTTTTCGTGGCGGCTGTAGTCGCTGTGGGCCATTCCACGAGCGAGTCCATGGGCAGCATGAGAAGCCATCGCTTTTCTTCTCTACAATCAAGAGCGTGCGACGGTCCCCTACCTGGCGCACCAACTGTTGGTGTTTTATAAACCAGACTAGTAAACTTATACGATTGCCGCGCTACTCTAGGAAGACGATGGTAGCATCCAATAGACCTGCGGATTTATACTGGTTCAGGCCAGAGCCCTACGTCCAGTCTCAGATATGATCGAGTGTGTGTTCCTTGTCTGAATGCTCTAAAGTTATTATAATGGGGGTGCAAGAAAGGTGGAAGAGATCGAAGGACCTATGCTAGGCGAAGGGTTGCCCGGAGAGAAGCTCTAGGAGCCCTACTACAATGGTGAATGAATGGAATGGTAGAGGATGTGAATTTTTTGCCCGCTGCCCTTATACAGAGTTCAGGGCCAGGGCTTGTACAAAGAGGGGGTTCTCCTGATCGAAGGGTCGAGAGCCCGAGGGAGGACCTAGCTAACTTGGCTTGCAAGCTACGCCATCTTCTGGTGCACGTCCGGTCATGGCCATCATCATGGTCTTCTGGAAACATTGCGGCAGGATGTGACGTGGTGCTACTATGCCGGCCATGGCGGCACTATAGCCTCGATAGTGGTTCGTTAGCCGTCTTGTGCAACGCGGTGTCCGTCGTGGCCTTCGTCATCGTCTCTTGGTTCCCAAGGGTGTCGTACCCGAAGTAGGTAGCTGCCATGGGTCATCGTTCGCTTGGTCGCTTCACAGGGCCAAGGGCCATGACCCCGATCTTTGGGGTCGGGGCAGTCTACCGGTCTGGATGGCCCTTTCATCGAGTCCCTTGTCGTGGATCCCATCCCGTAGTGGGTAGGATCGTGCAAGCGTCTAGTCGGTCCATATTTGGATGGTGGGTGTCGTACCCGTTGCCACCATGGTGCGGTGCTATCTCATTGGTGCGACATGACACGGGGATGATGTTTGACTAGGCCGAGGTGACTGTTGTCCCCTCGATCCTTGCAGGGTCAGTGCGGCATGCTTGCTCTTATCTGAGCGGGTGTGCCTAGCTACGCTCAACCTCCCCCTCCCTTCTGGGGGTCATGACAGGGAGAGGTCGAGTACTAAGGCGGGTGGAAGACATCGGGGATGACCTCGACCTTGGCGGCTGGCCCGCTCCGCTCGGCTTTCGCTAGGCCTCGATCGTTTGGGCCTTCGTCAGCTGCTAACTAATCGGTGCCTTAGGACACCTCGGGGTTATAACCCCCAACACTTTCATAATGGCATATGCGGCAAAAATTTGGGGGGGGTACTTATGTATTTTCCATAATATGGTGGGTAATTTTTTATATAAGAGAATAAACCCAATGATTATTATTGGAGATCATAATTAGAGCCTACCAAATTAAATTAAAAGGCTAGATAGTTTCTGATTATTGTGAGAATTTCTAGGATTTATCTTGTTTCTAGCGTATCTGGTGTGAATTAACGTGAAGCCCGAGCCTACAATTAATAATAATAAGATCTTTATTTAGAGAGCCATTCTAATAAAATTTGCTCTCCATATCTCCCCATACTCCAACAACTTCTCTATTCAGCACTCTAGAGAGTTAGCTCTGCTCTCTATCTTTAGAGATTGATAAAGCATCAATAGATGAAGTTATTTAGAGATCTAGTTGAAAAGCTATTGGAGGAGATTTTTTTACTGAAATCTCTATTCCTCGCATAAAGGAAAATATAGAGATGCTATTAGGCCTCAAAACTAAACTAAACTAAAGAAAGAATAAATAATGTATTATCTTACATATATAATATATGTAGATACCTATTTTAACAATTTTTTTATCGAGATATATCCAATTCTCTAGGAATCGTTCTTGCCAAGCATGCCATGAATCCAAGATGTAAAAAAACACCATTTCAAATTAAGGATGAGTCTTGCGGTTTTAGCCACATGACATAGGGTCTTAACTCCCCCCCTCGGTTGGGGTTTAGTCGCACATCGTGTAGCGATGATGGGGGAGCACAACATATAAGGTGGGAGAACCTCCACCTATCAGGCTAGTCTTTTGGGTTGAGTAAGGCCCAAATGCCTTATATGTTGTCAGCTCCGGTGGACCTGGGACCTATGGGGAGCGAAGGCTCGTGGTAACGAGCAAGCCAGCTCCAAGATCGAGAACTCGGTGGTCACCACCGGTTCCAACAATTGGTATTAGAGCCGGTACCCGAGGTCGAAAAAAGCTAAACCCGATATAAATCAATCTCGAACGTCACGTCATGGCGGGGGCATCCTGATATGTGACTAAGGGGGAGATTGTTGGGGTTTAGTCTCACATCGTGTAGCGATGATGGGGGAGCACAACATATAAGGTCTTTTGGGTTGTGTAAGGCCCAAAGGTCTTATATGTTGTCAGCTCCGGTGGACCTGGGACCTGTGGGGATCAAAGGCTTGTGGTAACGAGCAAGCCAGCTCCAAGATCGAGAACTCGGTGGTCACCACCGGTTCCAACACCCCCTCCCGCCCCCATCACACACACACACATCACCACTGGCAGAGCCTTATGGAGGCGAAGCTAGGAAGCTGCCCCCTTCTACCCTAAATAGATTACTGATGATCTTATATGTATACTCAGTTTATTTAGTATAAAAGACATCAGCCTTAACCTAGAAAGTTCATTCATAATCTATCCTGCTAGAAGATACTCCGTGTGTTGCTGTGGTGATTGTGAAAAATTAAAAATGAACTTAAGTAGTGATGACATAGATACCTTGCATTAAGAAGTTAAAAGTTAATGGAATGACATATCTATTAGTGAAAGATAATGTGGATAGTTAGTGGAATGTGACACGGATGTCTTGTATGTTGAGATAGAAATTGAGATGACATGGATAACTTGCATTAAGAGATTGAAAGTTAGTGGCATGACATACTATTAGTGAAAGATGATGTGGATGTCTTGCATATTGAGATAGAACTTGAGATGGCATGAATAGCTTGCATTAAGAGGTTGGAAGTTTGACTATTAGTGGAAGATGATGTCTTGCATGGTGGGATAGAACTTGAGATGGCGTGGATAGCTTGCATTAAGATGTTAGAAGTTAGTGGCATGACATGGCTATTAGTGGAAGATGATGTGGATGTCTTGCATGTTGAGATAGAACATGTAACACAAGTCTAGAACAGAATCTATTCCCAAATATAGATAAATTTAATTATTAAAAAACTAGAAGATACTCCCCGTGTTGCTACGGTGATTGCAAAAAATTAAAAATGAACTTAGGTAGAGATGACATGGATAGCTTGCATTAAGAGGTTGAAAGCTAGTGGCATGACATGTCAGTGAAAGATGATATGGATATCTTGCATGTTGAGATAGAACTTTAGATGTTGAGGATAGCTTGCATTAAGAGGTTGGAAGTTAATAGCATAACATGGCTATTAGTAGAAGATGATGTGGATGTCTTGCATGTTGAGATAGAACTTGAGATGATGTGGATAGTTTGTATTAAGAGGTTGGAAGTTAGTGGCATGATATGGCTATTAGTGAAAGATGATGTGGATGTCTTGTATGGTGAGATGGAACTTGAAATGAGATGAATGGCTTGCATTAAGAGGTTGGAAGTTAGTGGTATGACATGCCTATTAGTTGAAGATGATGTGGATATCTTGCATGTTGAGATAGAACATGCTATTAGCTTTATAAGAGATATATAGGTTCCGTGTCAATCTTCAGCCAAAAATCTAGGAGGAGCATCACGTCTTTTATGTTTGGCTTCTCTTAGTTTTGCGCCAACAGGCTCCACTGCTGCACCCCACCCCCACTGTTGTAAATAAGAATAGTCCAGAGATAATACATCACATGATTTCGTCGGTTAGTGTTCATCAGTCATGTGTATACTAACCAAAACTCAAAAGTATCATTAGATATTTAAGCAATTTTAGACATAAATTAATCCCAACAATTAGCGACAAATTTATGACAACAATTATGTGTTTATGTGATCTACTTGCTGATATAGATATGATGCCTAACATACCGAGGATGTATATTGTATTGAATATAACAAATTCAGTGAAGGGGTCGGGGGCACTGGTGGCGCCTATCTCACTAGTCGACATAGCGAGTTGATTGAAGTCGTGGACCTCAGTCGATGTAGGACAATGGTCCTGTTCGCTTATTTATAATCCGTCTTTTTCAGCTTGTTTTTTCAGCCGGAATAGTATTTTTCTCTCACAACAAATCAGACGGAACAGTGTTTTGGCTTGTTTTTTCAGCGAAGCGAACGGGGCCAATGTTAGTAGTGCGCTCCCGTGAACGGCCACTAGGAAGAGGACGAGCAACGCTGCTGGTTCAACGAGAAGAAGACATCCTAGTACTAGATGTCACCAGGAACAGGAGCAGTCGCACATTGCGCTCCCCCAAAACCTGGTCGGTTAATGTCAATATGGACGAGGGATGAATCTGGATATTAAAAGATGAGATATTTGTATTCGTTTTAACATCAATATGGATATCTATATTGGTTTTCAATTATAATATGGATACTAAATGGATGTATCCAAATTTGTTTTCTATGATTTTTCTCTATCCAATTTCACATCCATATTCAAAAAAATATATGAAATATGACATTTCTTTGTATTCGCAAATAACAAAGTACCATGTAAAGCCATCTAAAGCTTATATCTATAACTAACTAGTAAGTAAATTATATCAATTTTAATATAAAAAATGATATGCATCATTTAGACTATTTAAAACTTACCTCTATGGCCAATAACATTATATTAATTTTATTATTATATATAAAAATTAATTTTATTAATTCTAATATGGCTAATCTAAGTACTTTGGTTATCATATATTGGTAACATTATTTTTATATAGTTTAAATTATTTATGGATTAGCTAATATTTTATTGATTTTTATATATTTAGTTATTAAAATATTTATTATGTACTAAATCCGTTCCAAATTATAGTTCGTTTGACTTTTTTCACCCTAATTTGACCACTCGTTTTATTCAAAAATTTATGCTAAATATCATTTCTTTTGTTGTGGCTTGCTTTCTTAACAAAAGTTCTTCAAGAATAACTTAAATTTGACTATGTTTGCATAAATTTTTTAATAAGACAAGCGGTCAAACTTGAGGTCCAGAAAGTCAAATGAATTATAATTTGGAACGAAGGTAGTATGTTATTTTATGAGTTGTCGTTCTCTATAGGCGTTATATAATCATATTCTCTATATGCATAATGATTTTGTTCTACTAAAACAATCGATAAGCAAGTAGACATATGTTATTGTCAAAATCTAGTAGATATCCGAATGCAAATCCAAACTTGAGACATTCATTTTATATTCATATCTAATAATGTCAATATCCATATCCAGATTTGAATTAAAATATGGTAAATAGTGCTATCTATATTTGGTTCCGTACAGAGGTGACCCCAATCCATCCCTATCTTCGGTGAGTGGTGACCTTAGACCCGAATCCACGGGAGCTAATATAAGAGACATGTATAATTGAGCGCCGTTTCTAATTATTATTTGGAGACACGCGATGTTCTAATGTCTTCTTTGTGCGCGCATTTAGTATGTCATAGTGCCATGCCCTGGGTTATAGCTGTGAGATATTAAAAGGTCATAGAATATAATCCTACATAGTTTGACGAGAAAACTTTTACAGTAGAAAAAAAATATAGTTATAGCTGTGAGATTTGCCACTTTTTGGTTCGCAAGTTTCCGATTTAAAGTTTATTTGGATATTTTCACAAGCAACTCCCATGAGAAACCGTTTGCAGAAAGATGTTTTACAGATGGTTTTATAGGTGATATGCTTATAGAAATTGTTTTATTTTACATAGAAATGTGTTTCCATATGTGGTTCAAAACTAGACACCTGGTTGTTTTTTTTTCGAATTTCTGGTTGTTTTTTATTGACGGAGTATAACTCAGCCCGCGTGTTTAAGCAGGAGCGACGTGGAAAAGAAAATGTTTTTTTAACAGAGGGTGAGCCGAGCTCTGCCTCACTGAACGGAAGCATCAAGGGCTTGTGCAGGAGTACTGTGTACAGTACAGCCATAAATGCAGGACAAGATTTGTTGTTACGCAAGCGCTTCGGTCATCCGCTCGTCCCCGTCCCCACGTGAGCGCAACGACTTCGGCTCGACCCCTTATAGCCCGTGACGCATTGCGTGACGCCTTCGCCGCACCGCTCAATAATTTTCAAATGTCTTTTTTTTTTTCAACGCAGAGGAGCCGTTCGTCCCTAAATAAGTATCGTTGTTGTTGGTGTTCGTACTATAAGTTTAATTCGATTTTTAGAAAATACATGCAATATTTGTATCTTTAAATAAATTTATTAAAAACTAGATTCAAATATCTTTTCAATGATACTAATTATATACCATAAATATTAATATTTTTTAACATATATTTAGTCAAAGTTGTTTTCGAGAAGCGTAAATGATAGATATTTAAGGAGAGAAAGAGCATCTTTTAGCGCAAAATCTTAATTCCTGTCGATAAAAGAGGATATAGACAGGCTTCTGGACTCGGTCTAAGTCAATGCTTGCGCCCTAAGAAATCTAGAACACTTGACCACATGTACGCTTTCGTCAAAAACAAACAAACAACGAGGATTATAAAACTCGTATTTTTTAGCAAAAGCACAACAACGAAGGAGCATATTTTTCATTGAAGTCTCACAACAAATCAATGTGAGGATGCAACAATGATAAGAGTTTTGATATCCATGCAGAGCGTGGCTTTATCAATCCAGAGAGTACATGTGGTCACCATGATCCCGACATTTGGGGAAAAGACGCAAGTGAGTTCAATCCAGAGAGGTTTGCCAACGGCATCTCCAACGCAACCAGGCATCAGGCCGCTTTCTTTCCGTTCGGAGGGGGGCCCAGGATCTGCATCGGGCAGAGCTTTGCGTTGCTGGAAGCCAAGATGGCGCTATGCACCATCCTCCAGCGCTTCTCCTCTGAGCTCTCGCCATCCTACACCGTGATAACACTGCACCCTCAGCACGGTGCTCAGATAAGGCTGAAAAAGCTTTGTGCGTGATGCTCGTCAGCCTCTCGTTAGGAGATGGAACTAATCGCACTGCTTCAAAGTAAACGATCGTAAATTTTAGTGTAGAGATGGTTGACAATGTTTTTTTTTCACACTAAACCAAACCCAAGTAGGTAAATAATCCACGATACTAGTTGGTGTACTCACTCGGTTTAGAGTTATATATATTCATCCAAAGCAATGCTGCCAGCGCCATGGTGTGCAGCTCCTTTTTTTTTTTTTTTTTTTTTTTTTATTTTTTTGATGAAAATGGCAGCAGCTCCTTCTACGCTGCTACTGACTACTCCCTCCGTTCCAACTGTTTCAACTGACCATGTGTCCATGCTAAATGTCAGAACGTCTTACAACTTGTATCGGGGAAAATAGTTGTTTTGTATTAATACTAGGTTAGAATATGAATAAAATGAGGGTGTGTATTAATGGGGAATAGGTCCCCTTGTGTGCACTGCGATGCAATTTTGGGAAGATTTGGCAAAGAACTTAATTATACAATTGTATTGCCTTTATAAGTTCTATCTGACGCCCTCATTTTCTTTTTATAGGGTGCACTAGTACTCGAAAGTAGTCTCTGCAAGTAGGAGTATATACATTGGCTTTTCATTTTTCTTCCGGTATATATATTACCAATCACTAAAAGGTCAATATTATACTGCTTCCTCCATTCTAAATTATAAGTTGCTTGACATTTTTTTTTTGTTACATAGATTTTGTTACGTATGTAGACATGTCATTATATCTAGATATATAGTAAAATTGATGTAAAAAAAGTAAAAGTGACTTATAGTTTGGAATAGAGGGAGTAGATGATATTCAAATGCAAAAGCTATTAATGTAATTTTTTTTATATGTTAAAGATGTGCATACAACTTGACTAATGTTTGGTTAAAACTATTTGTTTTTGAAAATTTTAAATTCTAATACACTATTATAAGGATGGAGAAGTAATTATCACCTGATTAACTAACCTATCAACACGTGCTCTTACACGGGCTACAACCTTAGGAAACATCAACAATAGTTATCATCTCCAATGGACTCTTTATATCCTTTCTAATTTATAGAAAATGAGATTTCGGTGACATAAACTCCTCCAACAACCTCATTAATTGAATCTCCAAATATAGACATCCTCTATTTCGTATTTTTCACTAGCCAAAGATGGATAGCGAGGATGGCTCTCTTGAGTGCGTGCAAGACATAGAAATGTTGTTGGATACAAGATGTAGAAAACGAATTTTACTCAAATGACACTCCGAATGATGATTTAGAGAGTAAATTTTAGAAAGACTCTTGGAGATGCTCTAATACCTAGGACTAAAAATTTTGCTTTCTTTTATGATGCACAACTTGGTCATTTACTTATTTTATATTATATTGTTTATGTTTATAAGCTTATAATAGTTGGATAGTATATTTGATAACAAATTTAACTTTATAAAGTTTGTGTTATAATAGTTCAAAAATGTTAGTCAAATTATTGGTCAAACATTTTAAAGTTTCAATTTTGATATGTGTGTGTTCCATATAAAAAATTGGTGGGAGTGGCATTGCTTCTATAATAGTGATAGTTTGGCAGTGATTGCACATTGCGTGACCTCCCATCTTAAAAAGAGAGGAATAAAAAAGAGAAGAATAATATGAGGGGAGGTGGTGAAAGAGGAAACAATAATGATGGAGCAAAAAGCCAAAATGGATGACCATTTGATTTCATCAAGCAGTTCAGTTATGCCAGTTGACGGTCCTCAAGTAATTTGATGACATGGATGATGGATGCACCAAAGAAGAGTTAGTAGGTTCTACTTAATATTGTTACTGATGACTTGGGACACATCGCCGAACGGATAAATATACTTTGATAATAAGAAAAAAAAATGGTTTAGACTAAGTTTGGTAAAGTGTTTCTGCTGTCAAAAAACTGCCGACCAAATGGGAGACAGGTTTTTCTGACAATTACTAACTTCATTTATTTTTAGTTTGCACTAGTTACAGTTCAAATGTCAACGGGCGTTTGGCAGGGCTCCGCGAGCGGCTCATGACTGCCTCCGATCCTGCCAAGCCCTGCCAAACACCGATGAGTAAACCAGCTCACTGCCGGAAGCTAAGGGAGCCGGAGCATTTCTTGTGCTGCTGCGGACGGAGCCCCAAAACTGAGCTTCTCTGCTCCTCGTCCATCCAAGTGAAAAGACATGGAGGCCACGGTGACCAAATGGGCGTCATGGCGTGCAGCACGGGCGGTGAGGCCATGACAGGAGCTAGCAACACAGAAAGAGGAGGATCTGCTAACAATGAAAAAAATTTGTTCATGTAGTTTGATGATATTTCAATATCATTCCTACTTTTGTAAACGTTATTGTAGTCTAACGAACACTATTAGTAGGTAACATTATTTTACATGTTATCATTGTTAATTTTGGTCAGTCGTTTGACAAAGTGACATCAAGGATCATATGTACAACCAAGTTAAAGCAAGGGCAATATGGACATTCACCCTCTTCCATCCATTCTACAAAACAGAAGGAGCCGTTTTGCCAAACGTTTTCCAGAACGGCTTCAGCTCCTCCAGAGGAGCTACTCCTTCAGAGGAGCCAGAGCCGGAGCCGAGCCATTTTTAGAGAAGCCAGAGCCTTGCCAAACAGACCCTAAAAAGATAAGCGGCTCCAAGCACAAAAAGGGCACTCCAATGTACTCGAGCTCAATGGATTTGTTTCATATACTCAATGTTACCCCTGTTCATGGGCTGGTTTTGGCGGTTTCTGGTTTGCTTCCAAACCAACCCAAGATAAGTATCCTGATGTGGTTTGGGGTGGTTTTCACCGGGTTACAATGGGTTTCATTAATTTAAGGCCTGTTGGCTGGTTCGTTTTGTTGCTGGTTTGTGAAGAAGTACTGTTGGCTAGTTTGTATGAAAGAAAAATACTATTCCAACTAAAAATTTACGATCGTTTACGACAAGCCACGGCCAAACCAACAGGCTTCCAGTTGGGTTGGTCATGGTTTACATGGTTTAACTATGGATTGCTCCTGTGGTTGTTACGTTAACGTACGCATGTAAATCAAGGCCGCGAGCGAAGCTGTCGCGCTCGCCGGCGCGCGCTCGAGCTCGTGCCCACCGCCTTCGAGGTTGCCTCCGCCGTGCTCGCGCTCGCCGCCGCCGGTGCCGCGCTCGAGCTCGTGCTCACCGCCGCCGCCACACCTCGTAGCCTCGTTTTGTTTTTCCGGGTTTGGATGGTTTTAACCGTGACCGGATAGGAGGCTGTCGAAGTCTTCGTGGGGTAGACGGATTTCTGCCCAGACTGCAGTGTAACCGTGATGCTGGTTTTTCCTGGGCTGGTTACGGTCCGGCAGCCGGTTTAACAAAACCGTTGAACAGGGTTAACTCGCGGAGACTCCAAGCACAAAAAGGAGAAAGTGGCCAAAAGACGCATACGTGTCATCCCCATCGTCGTATATTTATTTAAGCAGGACTCGCCGCAATCACACATCGGCCGGCACATGCCTCTGCCTTTCCTCTGCTTCTCTTCCACTGCACCGACCGCCGAGGCACCAATGGCGACCCGCGTTCTGCTGATGCTGCGGGAAACCTCTCCGTGGGCGCTGGGCGGCGCGGCGGCGTCCGTGGCGCTGCTGTGGCTGGTGGCCTGGACGCTGGAGTGGGCGTGGTGGACGCCACGGCGGCTAGACCGAGCCCTGCGGGCCCAGGGCCTCAAGGGCACCAGGTACCGCCTCCTCACCGGCGACGTGAGGGAGAACGCCCGGCTCAACCGAGAAGCCCGCACGAAGCCACTGCCGCTTGGGAGTCACGACATCATCCCCCGCGTGCTACCCATGCTCCACAACCTGGTAAAGGATAATGGTAATTTCTATGTGCCTAGATGGCCAGATCATTCCCCACATCTAAAATTGATTCCTTTTGTTCCCAGTTATTGAGGGGAAATCATTTGTTGCGATTTTTTAATTTTTTTAGCTCATTTCCTGAGATTTTTAGCATATTTACTCCGTGAACGCCCAAGAAGGACATATGGTACGAATATACAGGAGTTGAATCAGAAGTTCGGAACGTTTGGTTCGAGATTAGCTTGGGTACCTTTTATAGGCTTAACACTACAATTATCCACTCACATGCAACAAGTATCTTGATTGTACGCTGATGGATGAAATAGTTGACACAATTATCCAGTCACATCCCCCGCTTAAGATAGAATAGCTTAATGCAACGACTGCAATTATTTCTATTGCTAGCGTGCAGTATGTTCAGAAAGAAAACATGCGGATATGCACTAATGGGGTATTTACGTGCGTGGAATGGACATGACCAAGTATGAAATCAGATCATAGATTTTGATTGCACGTGTCAAAATATTGAACTAGATATCCTGTGACAGTCAGTTTATTTTCCCAGTTCTGAATCATGTTTTGTGGCTGCCAAAATCCTCGCAAAATGGTTTGGTTGCAGTTTGCTAGTCCTCCTACAGCCCTTACAGGGTTCTAAACTGAAATGCAGGGACACATTCATTCACTTGGTTTGGCCCGACTCCGAGGGTGATAATTCCAGACCCAGAATTAATGAGAGAGGTTTTGTCTAACAAGTTTGGCCACTTCGGCAAACCACTGTTTAGCCGTCTTGGCAAGTTACTAGCCAACGGGCTCGCAAATCATGAAGGCAAGAAATGGGCAAAACACAGGAGAATTCTCAATCCTGCATTCCACCATGAGAAAATAAAGGTCATTGTTCACTAAATTTGTTCCCATGGATATATTTTTCTTGGTTCAAATTGTATATATCATATTGGATAGTGAACACCCTAAGTGAACTAACATTGTTTTTTCATTCACAGCGGATGCTTCCTGTATTTGCTACCTGTTGCACCGATATGATTAACAGATGGGAAAATTCAATGTCTTCCGAGGGATCTTCTGAGATAGACGTCTGGCCTGAGTTCCAAAATCTTACTGGAGATGTTATCTCAAGAACCGCATTTGGTAGCAACTATCAGGAGGGCATGAACATTTTCCAGCTGCAAGGAGAGCAGGCTGAACGCCTTATACAATCTTTTCAAACAATATTTATCCCTGGCTACTGGTTTGTTCTTTTCCTTATAAACAACAGCAATTTGTTATGAGACTCACTGCGTAGGAATATTTGCTTATCCATGTTTTAAGGTAATGATTTGATATCATTTCTAGTAAAGGAAGAGATACAGAAAAGACTTCTCCACATCCAAGAATATTTTGAACACAATCTGCATTTTACTTCTACTTCAATTGTCCAAGCTGGGTAGGGGGATAAAGACTAGGGACGTTCTGCGGTAGGAATCAAGAATCTGTTATGTTATAACACTGTTGAACATATGCAGGCTCTTGCCCACCAAAAATAACAGAAGGATGAAAGAAATTGATCGGGAGATCCGTAAAGTTCTGCATGGAATAATCAAGAAAAGAGAGAGGGCTTTTATAGATGGTGAAGGAAGTAATGATGACTTGCTAGGCTTATTGGTTGAGTCAAATATGAGAGAATCAAATGGGAATGCAAAACTGGGAATGAGTACTGATGATATGATCGAGGAATGCAAGTTATTTTACTTTGCAGGTATGGAGACCACATCAGTCCTGCTTACATGGACATTAATTGTGCTAAGCATGCACCCCGAATGGCAAGAGCAGGCAAGAGAAGAAGTTTTAAACCACTTTGGAAGAGGTAGACCAGATTTTGATAGCTTGAACCGCCTGAAGATTGTAAGTATGAATCATTGTTCTTTTGTTCAATGAAATACAGAAATTGATAGATATTAAAGACATTATTAATTTGGAGCAATTGGAACTCTGCCACCACTTTGAACACTGTTACAAGCTTGACAACAGAAAATTGCATAAATACCACTAACACTGTCATTTGAGTGGCATTCGTACAATAAATAACAATAAAACCAGTGACAAAATTGCAAATGCCCCTATTAAGTTTCCATTACTTTATCAGGATTAGATTGACAAAATACTAAACAATTCATCTAAAAATAGCTACTTTTTGTGATTTTAATTTCCAGACAATTGAATTCTGCTGATAGTTGTCTGCATGTCATTCTGGTGGAGAAACTGTTGGTTTGCTTCTAGAACTGTGGGGCCTTACATTCCAACAATGTTAACATTAATATCTTGAACGACTCACTGAATATACTGTAGAAACATGCTGGAGATGACCTAAACTTTGTGCCGAAGGAACCTTATTATTTACACCTTGCATCCTTTTTGGAAATTGCAGTTCTAGACCGCTTCAGGAAGTCTGACTGTTTATATGTGTGAGAAACCCCCCAATAACTGTGAAACAAAAACTTTTCTGAGGGAAAAACAGGATATCTGATATTTTTTTTTTTTTTTGTGTATCAGGATTAATGATCTTGACCCTCTGTTTTGGTTCTGCAGGTAACCATGATTCTATATGAGGTCCTTAGGTTGTACCCACCAGTAATCTTACTAACCAGAAGAACTTACAAGGAAATGGAGCTTGGTGGCATCAAATATCCTTCAGGCGTGAGCCTTCTACTGCCCATCATCTTCATTCACCATGATCCAAACATCTGGGGAAAAGACGCAAGAGAGTTCAATCCACAGAGGTTTGAGGATGGCATTTCCAATGCGACCAAGCATCAGGCCGCCTTCTTTCCATTTGGATGGGGTCCCAGGATCTGCATAGGCCAGAACTTTGCGTTGCTGGAAGCGAAGATGGCACTGTGCACCATCCTTCAACGCTTCTCCTTTGAGCTCTCTCCATCCTACACTCATGCGCCATACACCGTGATAACTTTGCACCCTCAGCATGGTGCTCAAATCAGGTTGAAGAAGCTTTGACCATGATGGTCATACTGAATGGCAAAACATATGCTGCTAGTAACATATAGTGATTGTGCATGCATGTAGTTTTAAATTCACCTTTGATATGAATAATGAGAAGAAAGTGTGTATGAATGGATAAATTGGTTGATGGAAATGCTATAGTAACATGTTTACGCTCAGCTAGCATTAACCAAAGTATATTTTTCAAAGGTTTTCTTTCTCTTCAAACCATTTTAACCTTACTCTTGAAACCATCAGTCGATTTTTAATGCAATGCATTTGTCAGACCTCACAAATGGCACTAGATAACTAAAATGCAAAACACATTTGACCCTCTTGATACTATGGTTATATAGCCTAAGAACTCAGGTCATTTAACATCCTATAATCACCTTAAGACTGCCAAAATTTAAACCCTTATCTTACACCTTTGTCTTGAGTCTTATCGATATGTTTCCTGCCATCTTCACCATGACATCCATGTTGCTCAATGGCTCCATGTGAACTAACATGTTATCTTTTAATATCTCACTTGAAATATTAGTTCACAAGTGTTGTCATTAGTTATCAAAACTGAAATAGGGACCTGGATGCTTTCAATGTGACACTGATTCGTACAATGCTTGTTGATGATGGGGCAATTTTGAATTTGATGACCTATTCCATTTTAATTAAGAAGTTGACTAAATTGGATGATAAGCTTATAAAGGACCAACATAACACTTAGAGTTGAACCTATTGGTGCTAAGGGAGTCACCTTTGTGGATCTTACCATTGGGAGCAAAGTTCGCAATCACTTTCTTCTCGCTGATATTGTCACATCCTAGTCCAATAGGAATTAGGCCCAGGGTGGCCCTCAATGTGGTGTGTGTGGTTGTTGTGGTGGAGATTTAGTCCCAACTTGATACTCGATGATAACTTACTCTAACATATAAGGTCTGATTGGTTGCTTACATTAGTCTTAGTCTGCATTAGACGTTATGCAACATAACCTATGCCAGCGTAAACGTATGCAATGTTTTGGTGTTTGGTTGTTATTGTGTTTCGTTGTTTATATTTATATTTTCTTACATATAGTCATCTCCATGTTCTAGTTAAGGTCTCATGTTTCTAGTAGAGGTATAGGGGATGATAATATTTCATTTTTGTGTGCTCATCGATTTGTGCAAACTTACACTGTCTAATGCAACCAAATCTAGTGTACTACCTAATGCAACATTGAGCCTACTTTGAGCATTGTGCAAGCCTTGCATAAGAGCCTATGCAGACAATCAAATACGAGCAAACTATACAGGCAACCAATATGACCCTAGTACTTGTAGAATCAACATCACTAACCCTACAATAACTCATTTGCATAAAAAAGGATGAAATCGTAAATGAGTCAGTAGGAGTGTGTTGTCCACTCAATATGTGAGTGGATATGAATTATTTGGATTCTAAGGTGTTATAAATGGTATTAGAGCTGGCACTTATAGCCATATGGTCGTATGTTGGTTATGGGCGCAGTTTAACACCCTAAATTTAAGTTTTTGTAGTTTAGTCAATATGCCTTTAATTTTCTATAGAGAGCTTCATACTTTGTTTAAGAGGAAATATTTATTTTCTAAAGCAATATAAATCAACCATATGATATAACTTTTTTTGTGCGCTCATGCTATGTTGCACTGATGCTACTACACTTCTAATTTTAGGCTGCTTAGAATAATTTGTGTGATTTAGCACTGCACTAGAATTGTTTTAGTGAGTTTATATAATTTTCCGTCGAAAGAAAATTGTCTTTTCCTTGTGTTTCTTATGCTTTGGCCAATTTTATCCCACCACCTATTTCTCTTGTGGACTAGCCTAGGCTCTGAGTTGTTGTAGCCTAACAACAGTGTGCTAGGCGCCAGTGCCTTCTTTTTTTCTTTATAATGAGGCTGCAAGACAGCCTTATCCTCTAAATTGCACCAGCAGCATGAGCCAAATTCAAGAATGAATCCATAGTGCTTTCTGGTTGAGTCGGATCCATACCTACACTAAGACAATTGATCCCAATGCCACGGCCTATTAATGGCAAGCCGCTGCTCCCATGTCCTCTTTTTTGTATCAAGAAAAGACATGACCCATGCCCTAGATGTAGTCATAGCCCCTGGCCAGATCTCATACACACACCATCAGTGATCTTCGCATCTACTACATCCACATCCTCGAGAGAGACACAACCGAGTCCATATCGAGGTGATCTATTTCCTAAGACCCATCTTGTTTTTCCCACCCCCTCTAGCTCTTGCTTTGCTACATTGAACACCCATCTCCCGTGCTCTCTAGGGACAGCCATCATCATCCTAGTTCTCTCATCAAGATCTGTTTGGATGCATTCGACGTGCACTCCTTCTGTAGATCCTAGCCACTCAATTTTTGGTACACTACAATGTGCCATCTAGCGTTCATTAGGGATGAAAACGGATCGGATACGGACGGATATCACCGATATTACATTTGTTTTCATATTTCTGTCCGGATTCGGATTCGAATACGGATAGTGTCAACTATGTCGGATAGGATACGATTGGATATTGACATAATAAATATGCGATTTGAGTATTCGGATACGGATACGGTATCGGATGTTGGATATCCGGACTCGGATACGGACAGATCTCAACCCCTCTAAATGGATTCGGTTTCGAATACGGTCGGAAAATATCCGTACCATTTTCATCCCTGGCGTTCATTGTCGCCATGAGCTCTTAATGCCGGTGACTAGGGTGAGGAGGAGAATTTTATCTAGCCACTAAATTAAGTAGCATTGAATCATATCTATCAAGGACCAGGTCAACACACCATGGTCAACAAATGAGGAGGCTAGTCAGGGCCACAATTTTGTAGAAATCCCTCAAAGTTTATACATTTTGTGCATGTATTTCCTAGTACATTGGCATATTTGAACAAAAGCCATGAAAACCTAGTTTTCCTTTGCAGATAGGTCCATATAGTCTTGTTTATTACATAACTTGTTCATTTTATCTCCAAATTTGGTGTTTCCTTGCACTCATAAGTTTGTAGCAACAAATATATTAGTTTCATACTATCTAATACAAATAGGATGCGATGGCCGAAGTTGAAGCATACTAGCAAAATGCCTACTATGCTCTAATAATAGGGGTTACTAGGGAGGCCGCTTCTTCATGGTAGTGGAGGCAGACATTCTAGCTCGATCTAGGATTTGCTGACAAGAGGGATATGCCACCTTCTAGAATGCTTTTTTTTTCCTAAAGGGGATCCTCTGCAAGTCCTTGTATCTTTGATGGAATAGGTTTTGTCTCAAACCAAACATATAAGTTAGGGATCATGTTGTGATAGATTGCATATCATTTAAACCAAACACTTTAGAGAAGTGACCACTACTTGATTCCATGAATGGTAGCAGGGTGCGTGAGCTGAGAAAGGTTTGTGTTAGACATGCATGGAATTTGTGCAATGGGAGATGACAGGGTAAAGGACTAGATACATGGGGCACGATGCATCCACCCCCAATCCCAATGATCCACCCAATTTCTAGCCAAATCTCTGCCTTTCCCTACTAGATCTAGCTTCTCTATGGGCTAATCATTCTTCCCATGGTCTTCTAGTTGCAAATAGTTGTCATGGTGATAGTGCAGTCCCATAGACTCATCCAGTTATTGCAATGGTAATGGTGGCGATCATTGTGGTCATGTCCTTCCTCCTTGCCAGGGTGGCCACCGATCGTCAAGCCACTTCCCCTTCCAGCGCTCTTTGTTTCTTCGGCTATCATCACCATGGCTAACTGGGAAATGGCCGCATCGTTGTTTTGTGACCTTGTGCTTTAGGGATAAGCTGTCCATCTGTCATTCTTCATTGTGGTTGTTCTTTCATTGCTGGGCATGCTAGGCTTCACCCCTGTGGCCTTGCCAATGTTGATGTCATGAACCAACATTGTTGCTGCCAAACTATGCTAAGCATTGGCTGGTAAGTTTTGCCTAGGAACCCCATTGTGCTTAGGTCTGTTGGCGATAGACTAGTACTCATGTTTGTCTAAACATGGCATCATTGGTTTTGGTCACTGAAAGCATCTAAGCCCTCAATTTGGGTTTGATAACTAATGATAATAGTTGTGGACTACTATTTTCATTTGAGATTTGAAGAAAGATTAGTTCACATGGAGATTCAAGCTATAATGGATATCATGGTGTATGTTGGAAAACATGATGTCTAGCTCAAGGCAAAGAAAGGTTAGTCCAAATAGAGATTCAAGCTACATTGGATATCATGGTGCATGGAGTTGGAAAACATGATGGCTAGTTGAAAGCCCTAGTTTGGTTATGATAATTGAGTGACAACCAGTGGACTAATGCTTTTAATAGAGATGATTGAGCTAGGTCCACATGATAGCATTTTAATGTGTATAAAAATCCGAATTTTTTCGAAAAAAGGGCCTTTCTTTTTATTTATTTTGTATCGGGTTACTAAATACTAAACAAATTCAAGAAATAAGAGAATTCAGAATAGCTACCAGAAAGACTAATCCAATCCATAATGATGTACCGGAAAATACAACGTTTTTATTATTTGACCAACCATCAGGAGAAGCAAATACAAGGGGTACACTAATTACTAAAACTGAGGAAAGAGTTGAGCAAGTCTAGGAGATGGTGAAGATGATGATCATGACCATGAAGCAAGTGCTCAACATTGGAGAAGAAAGAAAATGGAGATGGAAATAAGCCCAAAGGCAAAGGTACATGCAATAGGGGTTTTGTTTTCACCAAACAAGGTGGATAGCCATATTATGAAGAGGGAAACTCTAAAGTGATTGTAGTTGTCTAGTGCCACTAGGTGATGTTTTAACTATGCATGTGCAGTAGATCTAGTGACACTATGAGAAAGCAAGTGAAAATCAAAGCCCTAGTTTGGTTTTGGTAATTGAGTGCCAACCATATGGACTAATGCTTGCAATGAGTTTATTTAGCTAGGGTCCACTTGATGGTGATAAACAAGGCATAGGAGGTGAAGGAGATGGAGGTCATGATCACATACATGCAAAGGTTCATCAAATGGAGATAAGTTGGAGCAAAAGCAAGCCACAAGGCAAAGATATAAGTTAGGACCGAGGATGAGTGGATTGGAGTGTCCACCTACTAGCTCGCATGCCCCGACTGCTTGCAAAAGATGAGACTGGCACCGTCTGATAGGAGTTGTCGACTATCACTACTACAGAAAGTCAATTCACCGCCAGACCTTCACCAATGGTTTGAGATAACCGGTGGTGATATGTATCACCACCGGCTTATGACCTATGGGCCCCTCTTGGTCGAATAACCGGCGGTGATGAACGCTTTTGCCACCGACTCAACGTATGATCCGGCGGTGAACACAATGTCGACCTTTACCACCGTGTTATCCGCCGAAGGGATAAAGGGGTTTTCACCGCCAGCTATTCATCCTATGTCCAACACCAGAGAAACCGGTAGAGGTAACATTACTTTTATCGCCGGCGCCAAGATGGCCGTGTGCGCTATAGTAAGATTCGATGGTGAAGCGGGTTAATTATCACCGTCGGATTACCGTATAATCCGGCAGTGAAGCAACCATTGTTTGAATGGACGTGTTGGGTATGCTACCAGGCGAGGCGAGAATTGATGTCTGTTGATGAACTCCTCTGGTAACGCTACATCTACCATACCAAATGGCAAGGGAAGGGATGAGATGAACTTTTCTACTGTCCATGTTATATGCGATGATGGTTCTTTCCCCCAACAAAGAAAATCAAATTCCATTTGGGGTGAATTGCAATCACGGAGGTAGTGGCATTGAGCAAGACTAAGTCAATTTTAGGTGTAGTTTTTAGTACTAGTATCCTAGTCTAGTAGTACAATATGGTGGGTGCATTGTAGTACCAAACAAATAATTCAATTTACAAAGAAAATAAAGAGCACACTAGTTTAGCTAAAATAATGACAACATCCATCATTGAGGAAATTAACATGTCCATAGACAAGCAAACAACATTGGTCCTTTTAAAATGCATGATAGAGAGATACATCAAATGCATCTTTATTTACTTCTCTACTAATGAATCCAAGAACAAGGGAACATAAGGAAGATAGTATGGTCTATAGATGAATACCACTAGGCCTATTAATTTTCCTCCATGTGTTTCCCTCCATATCCACATCAAGTATCATATAGTACTCCATAGAGTACCCCATAATGTGCAGACAACCGTTAAGAAACACACTTGGTTGTCTGTGAAATGTCACATCAGTATCCTCGCCCCATTTAGATTCCTTATAGATCTATGCTGCAGTTCAGATGAGTAGATCTCCACACCAGCGCACAAACCGTCGACATCCACATACTCAATCACAAGAAAGTGCGATGAGGCTATCGGATCGAACACCAAGCAAGGCTCACCAACAGCATGGCCAACATCATGTGTGCTAGGTGGTAGAATTTTAAACTTCTAGGTCATTGGATTATAGACGACATAGCAGTATCTAGCAGTAGCCCCAAGGCACCAGCATAGGATGAGGCCGTTGCAGTAATCTGAGATAGCTACATTGTCAGGGTTAAAGGACAAGAATTCAAAGGAGGGGGGCATACACCAGAGATGCTGGTGAAGTTTTGATTGTCGTTCTCACTGTCATAGAAGAAGCCAGCCATAGTCTGGGGCAGCACCTGACGGTTGTCGGAGATGAGGTGCTTTTAGGAGCAACAAACACATTTGTAGGAGAACAAGGAGTGGGCAGGGAGGCGACGGAGGATCTCTAGAACAACCATTAATAATTTTCATGGTATGACCTCATCTAAATTTAGAGTAGCACCACATAGATATATATATGTATAACTCAAACTAGAGTTGTAGTTAATGAAGCTGTAACCATTACAATTCCAGCTAAATCAAGTCTAACCATCACACTTATAATCAGTACACGAGCTTAGAGCTTCTTCCATAGGAGACAGACAAAGATTAAGAGGACTACAATTACAACAATTTTGAAGGAGAAAGAGGGTGGAGCAGCTATTGGGTTTTGAAGATAGAAGTCATCATCATGAGCTAAGGGTGGATTTGAGTTGGTTCTTGACTTGAAGGCAGCAATTACTTCTTCATAGGAGTTGTACTTTTTATAACAAGCACCATGAAACCTATGAACTTGTTCCTGGCAGTTAGGATAGTTGTAGTAAACTCCTAGCTCATGGCCATTGAACACAACATAGCATGGATGACTCATCTCAAATCTGCACAACCCAAACAGGCTACCTTAGTTTTCACAAGTAGAATGTCAGTGAACAAGTGGTAGTGATCATCATTGGCATCAATAGAAACATGTGCAGCTGAAACATTAGTGGCCTCAATCATGTGAATGATGGAGACAAAGCATTGATTTGCTTTTGATGCCTTCCTCTTGTTTGGAACCAAATGGATAACTATAACTTGGTTGTCAACAAGGAGAAGACACAGAAAGCAAACATATGAGCTGCATCCTAATACATCCAACAGCCATGTAGACATCATTGGCACAGAAATATGGCCTCAGATATGTTACAAGTTTAAATTAGGTATAATCAAGTAAGCACTTGACAATTAATAGGCCTAGTTGCACACAGCCATTTACAGTAAGAACACTGAACATATGCAGAAAACCAAGGCATCAGCAGAAAATCAACCAATGCCACCTCCTAGTTCTTTTCATCATCATTGGCCTAACTAGATCTCCAATACTAGAATGCTTGTTGTATACCTCATGTTCAAACAAGGACCAAAATAGTGAAGCGAACAGGAAAAGACAAGAAAGGAGCCCCGTGGATCAGATTTGTCACCTCTGCCACGACACACAACGGACATGGACGCCAATGCCGCCGCGCTCCACCGGAAAGCCCCGCCGCCTAGCCTCCAAAAGGATGCCTAAGCCACCACAGCACACCGGGGATCCTCCACTGCCTTCAATCTCGTCCGCCGCCTTCAATCGCCGCCTCCATCGAGCTAGGGTTCATCAAAGAGAAGGGGAATGGGAACAGAGAAGGGGAATGGGAAATTAATGGGCGACGATGGCCTGGTTGTAACGGTTATGTGCTGACAGTGGGCCACTAGGGGCTCAAAAGGGCAAAGAAATTGTACAAAATGGCATAAAATTGTGTCACGCTAGAGACTCAAACCGGACACCTCAGACTTCATAGGCTCTTTACTTGACCAACATGACAGACCAGTGAGTTCGTTATAGTAGCTGTTTTAATTGGGAAAAAGGCAGCAATGATCTGATGGCACTGGTTCGCAGTTTAGGTCCATCGGTGTATGAAACTGTGTACATGTGCGCAATGATCTGACAGTGTCCATAGTTTTTTCTCTATCAGGCCATTCACCCGTGAGGATAGACAGTGTCCATAGTAGTTAACACAAAATATTATTATCAAAATTTTAATATTATTTACAGGATTCAGAGGAGAGTTCACAAGCAAGCTACTCCCCATTGGGAGCATGCTGATGATGTCCACTACATGCACCACCGCTACCACGGCCTCAGTCACCTCAGTGAATTCGTCTACCATCTTGTCGATGTCATCCCATGACGACTTTGGCAGGAATCCCGGCTCCACCTTGTTTAGGTCAAGGTTGGATCGGAGCTGGGCGGTGGCCAGGGCCGTGGTGGCCCTAGGACGGATGCCATGGGTAACCACCACCACGACCTACATGGGCAAGGCGAGGAGCTTCTCCTCGAGGTTCACCCCCATGGTCAACACCGCGTGGACGGCAGCGAGTGCCGCGTCTTGTAGCACGTCGAGTTCAAGGTGGTGCTCCTCTATGCGGATCGCCGCGTGGCGCACCAAGGCGCCACTTCCCCTCTAGTTCACGCGCGTGTCTAGCTCACCCTGGACGTCGCCAAACTGCTCCTGGACGGCGGCCAACTACTGAAGGATGGCGGCCAATTGCTCATGGATGCCTGAAAAGAGGAGCAACAAAGACTGTCACACACTCAAGCCCGGCATCGCGTGGAACGCATAAACAAGAAGACACCAACGCTTGCCAGCGACCTACGCCTGGCCTTCAATGGCTGCCCCCTCGGCCGCAGCTGTCTCCTGGTCGACTGTGGCGAGTGTCGTCTCCACAGTGGAAAAGCACTGTCGTAACCACTCTGACTTCTGCCTCTCGGTCATCTCCTCGGTCGACTCGACCCTCAGGCGCTTCTGATTCGCCATGGACCAATCTTGAGGGTGGAGCGAAGGGATGAGAGCTATAAATCATGGTTATTTACCCTTGTTCATTCTTCTTCCACTTTTATTGAAGGATTTACGAAGAAGCGGTTATCTACGATTACAATGATCCCTCATCTACACCGCTCTTATCAATACACGTTCATACGGTCACGTTAGCGTATCAACTTCGAGTTACCATGTACGCATGCACCCGTCCCTTTATTTATATACCTCTACGCCCATCCCTTTTTTTATCTCTACGCCCGTCCCTTTGGTCCGCCAGATATTGCGGATCATTAAGTTATAAAAAATAATGCCAAGGAATATGAACCGCATCTTTTGGGACGCCAACTCAGTGTGTGAGTAATGAATGTCCCAACTTCCAACACCGTCTCACCACTTTCCTCGGGAACCGACGTCTTCCATAGATCACGTGGATCTTAACTACTCCTCTCCGCTTCTCAGTCTTAAGGTTGGCCTATTTAAGTCGGGGCTGGATCCGCTTCTTGGCAATCCACACACTCCTTCCTTCTTAGATACAGATAGATACAGACAAAGCTCTTGAGCCAACCATCTATATTTTCTTCATCGTCATGGCGCTCCTTCTCCAACTTCTTCGACAACAGCAGCGGTGTTGGAAGAAGGCCTTCAAGATTGGGTACTACTAGCATCTAGGCGCAGCGGGGGCTACTCTGTCTAAGTGTTAGTGGAAGTTTTGTGATTAAGGGGGTTCACTTATTTGGGCAAGCCAAGGGGTACTGAATGCATTTTGGTATCCTTGATTTGGTATCCAATATGCGCAGGGCTGCTAGGAAGGTGATATGTATGTATGTAAAGTTGCCACCTTTCTACCCTGCGCATTTCTTGTACTGCCGCCGATTGATCAGTCCCAACGCCCTGGCGATCCTTCTTCCTCTAGAGCAGCAGCGACGATGGTGGCGCTTCTCTTCCATGCCTCCTCTTCTTGCCTCTATCTCTCTCACACTCGCAACCATGAGAGGTGCTGCAGGGAAGGTAAAGCACCTCACTAAGATGCTAGTGGAAGTTTTGCGAGATGTTGCCTCGTCCTTAGCTTGCACTGCTTGTCTCCAGACTCGACTCTGGGATGTACATGTACCCAACATGTCTTTGTTATTGTACACCCAGTAGTCTTCTATAGGTCTTTGTTACCGTACAACTGTGAAGTGTAACTGAAGTTATCAATGAAATTGTTGTGATGATTGTTACTGTGTTGTTTATATATAGTTTTTGCCTTACAGAAAAATTAAGAACTAAATGGCTGTGATGTGAGCGGTTTACTTAAATCATCGTATCATATGGTGTACTTCTGTGTAAATCTATTCGGGTTATACCCCATGCACTCCGACTTCCCATGTATGAGTCCTTTGGTCCGCCAGATATTGCGCATCATTAAGTACTGTTATAAATGAGGATGAAATGGGGTAGGGAATCAAAAGTGCTAGGGAATCAAATGTGATAGGGAATCAAATGTGGCATCGTGTTCACCACTCCATCGCCCGTGACTCACGTGGGGTGGCTACGGATGTCACGGACCTTGACTGTTGCCTTCCCCACGCACGTCTTGAGGTAGGGCTATTTAAGCAAAGGTAAGGGGAGAATTTGTCGCAAACTCCAATCCTTCTTCCTCCCTTCACATTAGAAAAACAAGGGAAAACACCTTGAGTTGCATGTAGTAGTCTCTCGTTGCCATGGGCTCCCTCCTGGTCCGCCTCTTATCCTCATCAGAAGTTTGCACCAATGTGAGACGCATTGTGCTAATGCCAACTTCTGGTGAGGATAAGAGGTCATCCACGAGCGTTTCTCATGAAGCTGTTGTGAGCTGTGCCAAACAAGTCTCCTGTCGCCATGGCCTCCCTCATCCCGCATCGACTCCAGCACCGCTGGGAGAAGGCCTTCAAGATCACAGCTTCTTTCACCAACACCTATGCGTGGCCATATGTCCGCTCATCCTGGGTATTAGTGGAAGTTTCACGAAGATAGGGAGGAAAGCATGCTGCCATGGTGCTCTGTGATGACAGAGCAACCACCATGCCTGAGTGCCTCCATGCATGTAAGGTTCTCCTCCAACCCGCGATGGACCTCGGTGAGTGGGGCAGTCCATGTGGTTCTTGTTTGCATGTAGTCGAATTTGCATCAACCCATATGTGTTGGGGTGGATTGGAGAGGAATTTGAACTAAATTCCACCCAATACACCCTAACACATGTGCATTGAGGTGAATCCGACAACATCCAGAGAAGGCCTAGTTTGGTCATCCGTCAGCATTGGGTGAGCCTCTCTCGTGTGAAGTAATCAGCTGAGGGAATAGGTGTCCTATGTAGTCGGGTATGGGTAAACCCCATACTTGAGAGGTCTTTGTTATTGTACATCTAGAAGTATTCGATAGGTCTTTGTTATTGTACACCTGTCGAAAGTAATGGAGTTTACTAATAAAAAGTTCATTTACCAACTTTATTGTTGTATGTTTGCTGCGGGGGGCAAATCCCGTCGCCGCCTAGCGCCTTCTCCTTTGCTCCGCCCCAAGCACTCCCTCTCTCCACCATTGCCGCTGTAGCCCTACTCTCTCTCTCACTCTTCGCCGTGCCACCGCCACCCGCTCCCCTCTGCTCTGCTCTGCCTCTGCTCCGCCCACTCTCGCTCTTTGCGCTCGCCACTGAAGCCGCTGCCGTACCGCCCAGCTGCACCCACCGAGCCACGCCGCCGAGCGCTACCACCACTGCCCTGCTCTCTCTCTCTCTCTCCGTCGTCATGCTCTGCTCTTCCCTTGCTCTGCTTTCTCCTTTTCTCTCTCTCGCTCTTCCTCTGTCTCTCTCATGATCGGGCGAATGGGGAGGACGGACAGGAAGACCAAGGCTATGGCATCCAAGGCCATTCGCCTGGGAACATGGCCATGTCGAGGCAACCAATAGGAGGAAGCCACCTCGCCCATATGTTCACCTGTCATGGACTCCACTCTCTCTTCCCTTTCTTTTGTGGCTTTAGTCCACGTAGACCCCAGAGACAGAGAGCACTAGTCCACCGATCGGTTCGTGGGTGCACGAGCACAGTGTTGGTCAGCCCGCTAGCTGACCAGGCCCACGCGTCAGCCTAATGGTGGGCAAGAATATCATTTCACCACTATTCTCTCTCCTCAACAGGCTGCAACTAGTGTGCGGTGTCCTGTGGCCTAATTTCACTGAAGCAGAGTGTCTTCTAGCAAAATGCTCCAAAGTGGGTGTCCGCCAGCAAAGGACCATCACTTTGGATGTCCAACAGACAATTGTCCCTATAATGTAATAGAAGTCATGTTATATTAATGATATTAACTATCCTAAAGTACAATGTTTGAGTTGCCGGTTCCTACATTAGAATACAAATTTTGGCAACAAACCAATTAGGCAGTCGCAATTTTTGGCCACAACAAATATATTTCGTAATGGCAATTTTGGGTATCAAGTATCAACCAATCAGGTTGATTTGGCAACCAAAATTAGAGTTTCTAAAGTGCCTTGAAAACATGGTAATTGGGTATCAGCGTTTGATACGGACGTTCCCCTCCCTAATCTGGCTGAGTGGAAAACATCATTGCTGGTTCTGGCAGAGTGTCCGCTTCCATTTGTTTGTTCCCAGTCCATGGTGGGACCAACGGTGATGTTTGACGTAGCACCGCCGTCCTACGGTTTCGACCAGCGGTGTAAAATGAAACGGTATATAAGTGCGCGCGACAAAAACTTTTCCCCAAATTTTCCATTCCCACCCCACTTAGAATGGAGCCGCTCGCCATCGCCCTTCCCATTGCTGCCGTTCCGCCCGCTCTCCGCCATACATCCGGTTCGTAGCGCCGTTCCATGGCTCTCCCACCCCGCTCCACCGTTTGCCGGGGCCGCTTCCCTCTCGCCGTCGTCCTGCCGTTTCACCGCCTCTCCTCCATAAATCCAGTTCGCAGCACCGTTCGCTGACTTCCCCCACTCCTCTCCACCGTTCGCTGGCTCCCCACTCCCCGCTCCACCATTGGCCGGCGGCAGTCGAGCTCGCTATACGTTTTTGCTGGTCGTCCAATTCCATCTCTCCGGCTACCGTTTCCCACACATCTAAGGTAAACAAACTTTGGATTGGCCCTGGTCCCCTTTGAGTCTAACCTATCCTCCACCCTGCTAGTTTATCGTCAGATATTATCAGCATTTGTTCTTTGAGCTTCCGATCCATTGCATCCGTTTGCATCTGCGTTTTGGTATGTTCTGCCTCTCACATTTGTGAACAATTTGGCATATATTTCTCTAAGATCTGTAATCCATGGAAATAATTTGTAATTTTTTCTAAACAATTTGGAATATATTTCGCTGAGATCTGCAATCCATAGAAATAGAAGTTGTGTTATCCCCAAATTATATCACTGTGTCCAATAATATCTGTAAATGTAGTAATAAGGCATTATGAATATATTAATAGACATTGTAAATGCAACCGAGTGCCAGGCATGGCCAGAACACTCGGTTTGCTCATATTTTATTGAGTTCACATCATTAATATGTACTCATCTAGAGCTTGGGCATGCATCTGGTGTTGAACAAGGCTTGCTTTATTTGTGCAGGTCCAAAATGACTTGTACAACACCTTCATCGCAAGGTTCGTCATCACCTATGAAGTTCTTAGTTTGGTTATGTGTACACATATTTGAATGTTCTTAGTGGAAGCTTGCTAGTTAGCATCAAGTCATTTTTTCGCTATGTTTTGACTTTTGAATTGAATGGCTTGACAACATTGTGTTCTATTAGGACTTGTACAAGGATGGCGGGAGTATATGCATAGCTCGTTTTAAAAAAATCCCATTAAGGGGAACCCCTCCTGTTTTACATAGAAAAAAGCAAGGCTCATTGCTCATGAAGTACTAGCATCTGAGGGTGTCTGCCCGCCGTCCCCTTCCTCGTACATCGACCTTAGGGGAATCGGCGGGGTAATCTATCTGTGTATTTCCGTAGCTAAGACAATTACTCTGTTATATATAGTACAATCTTATAGCCTGAGTATTTGATCTGTATGTGCAGGAGCAAGCTCCCACCAAGAATGACACAACCACAGCAGATAGGCCTGCTAAGCACTGGGGTATCATCGAGTTGGATCCATCCGGAGAACCTGTGGAGCCATCCCCTTCATGGTACCTCGACCTTGGGGGAATCGGCGGGGTAATCCATCTGCGTATATCCGTAGTTGATTCAATTACTCTGTTATATGTAGAACAATCTTATAGCCTGAGTATTTGATCAATATGTGCAGGAGCAAGCTCCCATCGAGAGTAACACAACCACATTAGATAGGCCTCCTAGGCACCAGGCTAGGCGAGGGCGGGGCAAGTTGCGCACCGGTAAACAGTTTATCACCGAGTTGGATCTGGCCGGAGAACCCATGGTGCCATTTGGTGTCATGGGGCCTTACAATACGGCCATCTCAGTGTTAGTGAAGGACAACATACCCATCAAGTATAGGTACTGGAAACAACCGGCCAGCAAATGGGTGGTTCCATCCAGTCTAAAGAATCTTTGCTAGGAGAAGCTGAAGGAACTATTTGTTTTTCCTGATGGGTTTGATGAAGAAGTGGTAAAGGATTGGGCATTCTTTATCATGGGCAACTCATTCAAGTATTTGAGGCACTACCTGAACTCCCAATATCTAAGGAAGGGCATCAAGCCAGAATGGAGTGAATACTGATGCGCATGCATCCTCATCTATGATCTCTCCTCCGGCTCAGAGGTTGGCCCCTGAAGCCCTTCAATCAATTGATAACCTAGCGACCTACTTCGACTGTGCAACAAAGCTTGTCTTAACTGTGTTTCACCTTTTTCTTGTGTTTCTGACAGTAGTGTCATCTTTATTGGAGCTAACCATTTTATAGACATCTAGGCTGCAAGAAGATCTTGGTGGTTTAATTATGGAGACCATCACCTTATCTAATCAAGGTGCTACAGTTCCTGACCTTGGAATGCCGGTTTCATTTTGGCCATCTGTTTGTGTTCTGAAAACTATATATTTGCTGTGGTTGGATTTGGACGTTATGTCACTGTGGTTGAAAACTATATATGTTGCTGTCCTTTTGTATGGATATTTGTGTCAGTGGTGTTCTGAAAAATATATATGTTGCTGGAGATGCATAAACCATGAAATTTTTGTATTGTTGGTGCTATAATGTATTGTGATCACAGTCGGATGGTATTGATGTTCTCGTCATCACAGTCGGATGGTACGCCGGTCCGGCGTCGATAGGGCCATCATCACCACCGGTTGGTATGCTGGCCCAACGATGATAGGTACATAGTCACCGTCGGATGGTGCGTCGGGCCGGCGATGATGGATGCATCATCACCGCCGGATGGTATGCTGGACCAGCGTCGATGTATGCATCATCACCGTCGGGATGGTACGCCGGACCGGCGTCGATGGTTACATCATCACCACCGTATCATACGCCAGGCCGGTGTTGATGGTTACATCATGACCGCCGAACGGTACGCTGGGCCAGCGTCGATGGACGTATCATCACCACTGGACGGTACTCTGGGCCGGCGCCGATGGACGCATCATCACCGCTGGATGGTACGCCGGACCGGCATCGATGAACACATCATTGCTGCCGGATGGTGTGCCGGACCGGCGGTGGTAAAACAACATCACCGCCGTATGGTACGCCGGACCAACGGTGGTAAAATACAGTCACCGCCGGCGCGCAACCGGTGGAGATAAAGGTCACCGATCACCGCCGACATACACCAATGGGGGCAAAAACCATCGGTAATGGGGGTTCTGGAGCCGGCGGTGTTTAGCTTTCTATAGTAGTGTATGACCGTCCGAGCAGGAGGACGCCTCCAACGGCTCGAATATCAAGACAACGAGGCCTCGGACATGCCATGGCACCTTGGGGAGCCATGTTCCTTGGTGGCTAAGAAAATCCTAGAACCATTTTTGTACTTCCCTTGCCCTCTGGACATATAAGGCAGGGCAAGGCGCGCCATAGAGGCATCACTCCATTATCGGTCATTAGAGGCACCACTCGATATATCACCATATAAAACTTCCATGAGAAAACAAAGTCATTGCTCTCCTACCCCCAAAATTATTGTAATATCTTTTGAGCACTCTAATAAGAAATATCTTTGTTAGATATAGGGCTCGGCGCTCGAACCAGGACAAAGAAGGGTAGAAGGATTTTGAAAGCGTATTAAGATAGCAAGTGACGGTACTTATTCATTTACACTTAACATACGTGTTAAAATTGTCGTTGACACTAGTAGTTTTTCGTACAACGCTTATAGGAAGTACGTGGAGGATCCCAAGTGCATCGATCGAAGATCTAAGAAGAAGATTAAGAATGCCAAAACACTGAAAGTCAGGTGCAACTTCCCGGTACATATCAAAAGTCGTATGTACTATTATATTGTGCATGCTCTCTATATGTTCTAATGATTATGAATTATATATATTGTGCAGTGCTCCAAACAATCTCCTAGAACATTATTATGTGGATACTGCGTTTGTGAGTACCTCGGAGCGTGCGGCAAATTCAGCCATAGCGGGCGGTAGCTCAAGAAATCACAAGGTTGGTGGCGAAAGGAAAGGGTAACCCATGAGAACTTCACTCGAATAGTAGCGGACATATGTAAATTTGTCACGGACTCCTGTGTGCATGTTAGGCGACCATTCTTCAACGAGCTGAGGAGAGCGAGTTAATGACTGCAAAGAAGTTCGAGAAGATCAGAAACTAGAGCACCTAGCTACGCGTCCCGGATTACTTGTTGCCGAACCTATTTGGATTAGGAAAATTAAGGTAGCAGCATGTAAATATATGGCATGCATGTAATAACTTGAATGTTGGTACGTGGTACGATAAGGATGAGACACGAATGAATGTGATATATGTTTATGCTCTGTATGCGTATTTTTTGCTTTATTTGTATTTAATTTGCAAAATCAGAATTCGAATTCAAATCAGGAAATTATTTTTTTAACTGAAAATCATTAACGGAGGTGGGCATGTAATAAATAGCTGCATCGGTTAATCTGTTAGCGGAGGCGGGCTGCTTACCGCAACCGTCTTGATTAATAAATTAACGGAGGCGGGCTCGCTTGGTCGACCGCCTCCGTTAGTAGATATTAACCGAGGTAGTTGCCTTAAGGCGCCCGCCTCCGTTAATAGGTTAACCTAGGCGTGCATAGCAACCACGTCCGTAGGTCCGGATTAACCATGACCTTTTATCAGAGGTGATTGCGTTGTCCGTCTCCATTAACCTAAAACGCCCGCCTCCATTAAGCCTAATGTAGCAGTGAACCACCGAAATTTCACACATCAATCATCAAGTCATTATCCATAGTTAGGAACCCGCAACACTTAGTCACACTAGTGTTAGAAATTTAGACAAATTCACTACTAATTTAATCCTGAAAAATATTAACATCATGTCTGTGACATCAAAAAGGTGCACGTGTGATCTAGTCGTAAGCAGGTTAATGAACATAATACTAATCATGGATTCAAACATAGAAAATAGAAAGCGGGTTGCTATAGTAGCATTCTCAGCGGCACCAGAGCCATTTCCGCTAGTCGATATAGCGTTTGTTGATGCAGTCACCCCACTCGTCGCGGTACAAAAACGTAGCAGTGTTGATCACCACCATCAGAGAGAAACTGACCGTCAGGAAGTAGCAGGAAGAAGAAGTCGTAGAACCATCATGAAGTAGATCGAGCAGTCACGTGGAAGACGCTCCCAAAAAACTTGATTATCGGTCTTCACCCGAGCAGATGACCTTAAGAACGGCTTTGGTTTCGGAGGTCTGCTCTCCCTATTCCTTTGCGTGCAGAAACTGGGATGGGAAAGCTCGAGCAGCACAGCAGCAACGAGGTATTGTTCTTGGTTGGTTCTTCTCTCGCGCGAACGAGAGGAGTGCCCATTTTATGGAGCAATAGAGGAAGATGAAGATGAAGAGCCAAACACACGAAGAGATAGTAGCCATCATGTCATTGTCCGTTATCGGTAACTTATGGAACTGACAAATCAATTGTCTATTACTAGTAACGAAATCACTAAGGCCCTGTTCGCTTCGCTAAAAAATCAAGCCGAAACACTGTTCCGGCTGATTTGTTGTGAGAGAAAAACATTGTTCCGGCTAAAAAAATAAGTTGAAAAAGACGAATTATAAGAGAAGTGAACATGGCTTAAGACATCATGAACCACTAACATATAATAGTCATCATGATCCACTAATATATAATGGTCATCATGCACTTAACACTTATCAAACTATTAGTTACTCTGCATAAAGTATCCAGCAAATTATATCTAGCATTAACTTTGATCTTGGATTTTTGTTTGATTTAATTGCTAAATAAAAATTGGACAAATGCAATTAAACCCAACGACTAGTGAGAAAAGAACAGGGTATGTGAATAGAAACGGAATAGTCTCGTGGTCGTTCGTTAAAAAGAAAAGAAACAAAGAACATGTGAGGAGCAAAACCATGAGCAGGCGTCCAAACAATCAGTGCTGTTACGCAAGCGCTCGTGATGGTGCTTACGCAAGCGCTTTGGTCATATACCATCAGCCTAATCGACAGGCCGTAAACGGTAGTGGATTATTTACTACTATACCGTTCTAACTTATAATCCACGATCGTATACGAGCACATATGAGAAGCCTGGGACTGTAGGAGGGTTCCATTGGCTGTCCTGCGTGACGCAATGCGTGACTGCACCTGCACTGCAGGCTGCAGCATCGACGCACAATAGTTCCGTTGACTGTAGTTAGTGGTGGGGCCTTAATGGCGAATGTTTTGCTACCACAATAATAGAAAAGAGACTATTAGCCTGTTCGTTCATTGGTTTCAACCAGGTCTTATCAATCAGTCAACGGTATTTTTCTCTCACAATAAACTAGCACTAGCCGGGTTTATCAGCCCAGAAACTAATCAGCGAACAGGCCGTATGTTGGACGCCCGTATTCACTTGTTGCCACATTTTTATCTTGTACACAGCCATATGATTTAAATCGCTTTTGAAAGTTATTAAAACAATAAACGTGTCAATTCTCCTTAAAATATTTCAAATATTTTCTTTTCCAGAAAATCTAAATACTTTCTGTGCCGCATCATCTATTATCACCTATATATAGATAGTGTTGTAGGACGATATTACCAGGCCGCAACAAAGTTGTGGTGTAGCATCCATATGGTATTTATATACCATACTAAGTAGAGGTTTTTTAATAAATAAACAAGATATGCCTATTTTTAGATAATAATGGTATTCAATGGGATGAACACCGGAGCCCATTAGTTTTCAATTTATTTATATCTATAGGTCATGTATTCCATGTACAAAAACTACAAAACTGGATCTATGAAATTATCATGGAACTACAACATGAAATTTCTATATATTTTTAGAAATTAAATTGGTATAGTATATATATACCTTCCTGCATTACGCCCCCTCTAATTATAGCCGTCCTTCTGCTTCCTTACGTGGCCACTCTTTAAAGCAACTCAATCAAGAACCCTCAAATCAAAGTCCTTATTTTTTTTATTTGAGGGTTCCACTACTTTTGAGAGTCTAGTTTGTTGTGCATATACTCAAACATAAGCCTTCAAATCAATGATCTCAAATCCAACCAAATAGACACATATGCATAGGACCCAATTGTCATCGACTTACGGTCAAATCCACTGTCGGGTGGAACTGAGGGTGCTCGACGGGAGAAGTCAGGGAGCCGTCGCTCGGAGGGGCTCCCTTGGTGAGTTCGCCGGGGGGGCTCACCAGAGGGAGGTTGGAACGAAGCTTGGCATGGGGGGAGAGGTTGTCAGGAGAGAAGTTGTTAGGGAGGACGTCGCTGGGGCACTAGCGCGCCAGCATGGGATTCGTCAGGCGAGGGACGTCGGGCTATCAGGCAGGGGAGCCACACCGGGCGCTCAAGGGAGAGGAGGACACCAGAGGGGAGGAGGATCTGGGCGGCCACGCTTTTGCTTCCTATCGAGTGTGGGTGAAGAAACCAAAGCACCTGACGTTTGATGTCATGAAACAGACTCCCAAGAATGAGGGTTGGGAGGAGATTTGAGGGCCTTCTCAAATTTGAGGTCCCTAGGATCTTGTTGGAGTTGATTTTTTTTTGGCTCGAACTCTCATATTTGGTTTTGAGAGTCTAAGTAGGGGCTTGCTGAAGTTGCTCTTATGCATCTTACTCTCAACACAAAAATTATGGTATCAAGGGGATCTATATTTTGACCCACTTTTTATGACTAAGCTGACTATTTTCTACATTTGTACATATTTTAACATCTATCTATGATTAAAAAACAATTACATTTATTATAGCAGGCCTCATTAGTTTACGCTTTGTGAACAGGCAACTCATTTCTTTTTGTCGACTAATGTCAGTTTTTTAGAATCACACATGTTAATGTGAGATTGCTATGTTTTTTTCTCTTAGGTTTTCTTATATATGAAACGCTTTGGTGCACTGAGTGTTGGAATCTCATGGTTTTAGTCATTCAGATAGTTTGGTGCTAATCAAGGTATCAAAGGGTCTACTTAGTATCCCTGTGCTTGTAGAATATATTCCCATTTTACCATTTGAAAAAAACATGCTTATAATGTTTTTAGCAAAACATAATATAAACATAAACGCTTGCATATGGCACATGTACAAGTCAACTCGAGCGTTGTGTATTTAAGCTGCAGCGCACGGCACACGGGGTACGCATCGCACATCACCCTGATCTTCTTGTTCTCTGCTCTCTCACACTTCGCCAAGAAGCCACGAATAATGGCGACCCGAGCTCTTCCGCTGATGCTGCGTGAGGCCTCCCCGTGGGCCGTGGCCGCTGCAGCGGCAGCCGCGGCGGTGCTGTGGCTGGCGGACTGGACGCTGGAGTGGGCGTGGTGGACGCCGCGGCGGCTCGAGCGAGCCCTCCGGGGACAGGGCCTCGATCGAGGGCACCAGGTACCGCCTCTTCACCGGCGACATCACGGAGAGCACCCAGCTGAACCGAGAAGCCCGCGCGAAGCCGCTGCCGGCCGGCTCCCACGACATCGTCCGCCGCGTGCAGCCCAAGCTCTATGACACCGTGAAACAATACGGTAATACACGATGTATATATAAACACCGCGAAAGAATATGGTATATATGCTATTTACTCCGTGGCCACCCATGCAAAGACTGATGAAACTGGAGCTCAAAATTCAAATGCAGGAAAGCTGTCCTTGACTTGGTTTGGTCCGACGCCGAGGGTGATGATTCCAGACCCAGCATTAGTGAGAGAGGTTTTGTCCAACAAGTTCGGCCACTTCCCCAAGCCCAAGAGTAGCCGTGTTGCCAACTTGATAGCCAACGGGATTGTCAGTCATGAAGGCGACAAATGGGCAAAACACCGGAGAATTCTGAATCCTGCTTTCCACCATGATAAACTAAAGGTGCTAGACTAGAATCCATGACTTTCTGCCCCCTAGTAGTTACGATATTCTATTTACTAGAATCCATGAACTTTTTGTTACCAAAATAGTATATGTTGAACTAGCAAGAATTACCAGATTCATGCAACAAGAGATTTATAAAAAAGTAAACGCTCCTAGCAAGAGTTGCAGTAACTCCACATAAGGATTATTGTAACATTCCGTTTGATTTATTTCTCGTAACAGGATTATGGTAAATTCATCTTGTTATTATAGTAAATTGTTGCTCATATAGCTTGCATCCAAATTGTAGTAACTCCAAAAAATAATTACTGTCGCACTTTTTTTTTGTTGTTGTTCATTATATGGTAAATTTATCTTGTCTTATAGTAACTTGTTCCAAGAGACAATTTATTGCATCATCCTGAAACCAAATTTTACATAAACAAGATTATGCTATCAAAGCACATTCAAATTATCGTAACAAATTCATCTCATCGTTGTACCTCACAACACAATTAGGCCTAAATATGGTAATTCCAAAAATTCTCCAGAAAAATTATTGTCACCCTTACAGGTAGCTCTTGAACAGCCACCCTAATCGCAATTACATAGAAGTTTCAATATTCTTGCGTGGTCTAGAGGTTAATCTCAGATAAATTTGCCCAGACGCACCTCATTTCTTCAGAAAATAAAAAAAAAATATGATGTGAAAGAACAGTAATAAACTATTTGATACATTAGAAAACAGATTTTGTCGCTGCTCACCTGTTTTGGATTGACGTCTCCGCTAGCCTGTTTGGGCGGGAATATGAACGCCAGTCGCCAGGAGCTGCTGCAGGGCGTCTGTCGCCATTGACCACCAGGGATGGATGGCCTCCAGGCCCTCCACAACCAAGCAGATGAAGCGATGAACAGAATCAAGAACACGTGCATGCAGTTTTGCTCAGCTGTCTCCTTATCTAGCTGGCTCAATCGGACATTCGGACGGGATCAGCCGGCCTGGATGGGGATATGGTCACCCGGCCCGATCGCACAAGCGTCGGCAGCCGCGGCGCTACCTGGACATCGCTATTGGAGGACTGGGGCATCACCACGGACGGGAAATCACAGCGCAATATGCAGCGACGGAGAAGATCGAGGAGCAACGACATCGCCGCCGAGATGAGTGGAGGCGCCGCCGACGAGATGGTGGAGGCACCGCCGCCGCCTCTGGAGGTAGGAAGGCCCGCCGCTGGATGCAGGGGGTGTCCGATGCCGAATTGCCGATTCACCGTTGAGGAAGGGGCGCCGTGGATCCCATGAGAATGACGCGCACCGCCGACCGGGGAAGGATCAGATCGACATGCCGTCGCAGTGTCCGGTGTGGTGGAACGCCTCCAACAGCGAATAAGCAAAGCGTGTTTTTCTGGCCAGATTGGGCGGCGAACCAAGCAGGTGTTCTCGTGGCCGGTGGAAGGAAAGAGAAAAATGTGGGGGATTAAATCAACGCATGCATGCATTAGTTCGACGGGGACCACCTGAGTCAAAGCCAATTCCTATTTTGTAGCCAATGCACGTGACCTGGCCTCGGGCTCGCTCGCGTGTTGCGGTCCGTCTGGTGGGCTCGCGAGTTTTGGTCTGGCTACAGAATAGACTATTTTGTAGCCGGCTATAGTCTATAGTGTGTGTATATATATATATATATATATATATATATATATATATATATATATATATGTGTATGTATGTATGTATGTGGTGTCTCTAACTCTCGAGTGTTCTACTTACTGATGATGTTTCTTCATTTACAGCGAATGCTTCCCCTGTTCTCTGCTTGTTCCGTTGAAATGGTCACTAGATGGGAGAACTCCACGTCTTCTGAAGGTTCTTCTGAGAAAGACGTCTGGCCTGAGTTCCAGAATCTTACTGGAGATGCCATCTCTAGAGCTGCGATTGGTAGCAGCTATCAGGAGGGGAGAAGAATTTTCCAGTTGCAAGAGGAGCTAGCTGAGTACATCGTACAACCTTTTCAAGCAAATGTTATCCCAGGCTATTGGTTTGTTCTTTCTCCTTTAAACAGCCGAGTTCTTTTCTATAGGATCAGGATGGCGTCGCAATAAATCAAATTGGAGCATTTGCTAAAACACCTACTTATTCAGTTTCTACATCATTAATTTATTACTAGTTCCTATCCATATTTTTAATAGACTTTTTACAAAAAAAAAGTTGACCTTTCAGTCTTCCTTGCTCAAGAATATCTTAGCTTGATCGTATCAGCCAGACTTATCAGTCATGATACAGTGTTTTCCTCTCACAACAAAACAGCGCCAGCCGGCTTATAGAAACGATCAAGCGAACAGGTAGGCAAACATATCGCTATCGATGTTCTTTATTTTCAGTGTTTGTGCCCAACAAACATGTGTGGTAGTGGTAGCAATAGCAATCATCAATTTGTTCTGTGATAACGCGGTAAAAATTATATGCAGGTTCTTACCCACCAAAGGCAACAGGAGGATGAGAGAGATTGACGCGGAGGTTCGCAAAACTCTACGTGGAATAATCGAGAAAAGAGAGACGGCTATTAAAAACGGTGACACTAGCAACGACGACTTGCTGGGCTTATTGTTGGAGTCAAGCGTGAGGGAATCAAACGGAACATCAAGTCTAAGCATGACCACGGAGGACATGATTGAGGAATGCAAGCTATTCTACTTCGCAGGCATGGAGACAACGTCTGTCCTGCTCACTTGGACACTGATCGTGCTAAGCATGCACCCGGAATGGGAGGAACGGGCAAGAGAAGAAGTCTTGGCTCACTTTGGAAGATCTAACAAGCCAGATTATGATACCTTGAGCCGCATGAAGATTGTAAGCCCAAAGCCAATATTCTCTTTTATTTGTAAATCCAAAGCCAGGTATATATTGTTAACTGTGTTACACCTTTTGCATGCAGATAACCATGATTGTCAACGAGGTCCTGAGGCTATACCCGCCAGCAACCTTCGTGATGAGAAGAACCTACAAGGAAATGGAGCTCGGCGGCATCAAGTACCCGGCAGGGGTGAATCTCATGCTGCCCATTCTCTTCATTCACCACGATCCCAGCATATGGGGAGACGACGCGAGCGAGTTCAATCCAGCAAGGTTCGCCGACGGCGTTTCCAGCGCGACCAAGCTGCAAGGCGGCGGCGGCTTCTTTCAGTTCGGTGGCGGTCCCCGGATCTGCATCGGCCAGAACTTCGCGCTGCTGGAGGCCAAGATGGCACTCTGCACCATCCTCCAGCACTTCTCCTTTGAGCTCTCGCCGTCCTACACCCATGCGCCGTACACCGTGATAACTCTGCATCCTCAGCATGGGGCACAAATCAAGCTGACGAAGCTGTGACCATATGACACTCATTGAGTGGCAACATCTATATATATAAATATACGTGGTGCTAGCTTTTACATGCTCTAGTATAGTATAGTATAGAGTTTGAGATTTTACATGATGTTTGTAGCTTTGAAAATGAAAAAACAGAGTCGATCTGTGGGTATTGAATGGAGAAATTATTGCTTAATGGAAATAGCACTGATCATATTCATAGCCTGCGCAGCCTGACCGGAACTCCGTGCACGTACGCCGGCGACAGCTCGAACGCGAAGCGCTGCAGGATCATGGTGACAGCCAGCTTGGCCTCCACGAGCGCGAAGTTCTGGCCGATGCAGACGCGCGGCCCCCAGCTGAAGGGGACGAAGGCCCCCGGGTCGCTGCACGCCTTGGACACGCCGTCGGCGAACCTCCCCGGGTTGAACTCGCCGGCGTCGGACCCCCACAGGGCAGGGTCCCGGTGGAGGAACATGACGGGCGTCGTGAGCATGACCCCCACCGGGTACGTGACGCCTCCCAGCTTCGTCGGCTGGTGTGTCCGGCGGTTCATGGCCACCACCGGAGGGTACAGACGCTGCACCTCGTACAGCACCATGGTCACCTGTTATGTATGTTACCAAGAATACACAAAATGGCATAACCAAAACCAATCATGTTAATTATCAAGTGATGACAGGATTGTGCAGTAGTGAGATCGACTCACAACTTTTAGGCGTGCCACGCCATTGAAATCCAGCTTGTTTTGACCAAAGACTTGCAGGACTTCCTCCCTGGCACGATCCTGCCACTCCGGGTGCATGCTCAGCAGGACCATCGTCCATGTGAGCAGCACACCGGTAGTCTCCATGCCTGCGAAGTAGAACACCTTGCACTCGCCGATCACCTCTTCCACGGTAATCCCCTTGCTGGATTTGCCATCCGAGTCACTGTAATTCATGTTCGACTCCAATAGCAATCCCAGCAGCTCGTCCTTGGTTGCTTCACCGCTCGTAACAGCCTTCTGTCTCTTCTCTATTATGCCCCTCAGGATCGTCTTGACCTCGCTATCGACTGCATTCATCCTCCTATTGTTTTCTGTTGGCAAGAGACTGAAGAGTAGTATATACATAGTACATCATCAGCTACTTAATTTAAAAATGGATATTGTTTTCTTTTGTAGTAAAACTACAAGAACTTTTTTGAAATGATAAAACAATGGTACACAATTGGGTAGTAGAGTTATAGCATTTGGAACCATACGAGAAGCCAGGGATGTAATTTATCCTGAAAGATTGAACAAGGCGTTCAGCTTGCTCGGCCTGAAGTAGGAAAATTCTTCTCCCTTCTTCATAACTAACACCGAATGCAGCTCTTGAAATTACATCTCCTGATAAATTTTGGAACTCTGGCCACACATCCAGCTCGGTTGGTTCAACAGAAGCAGAAATCTGTTTCTCCCATCTGTCAACCAGTTCGTCGCAACATGCCAAGAATGCTGGCAGCATTCCCTACAGCCATTTCCAAGTGAAGGGTTAGCAGGCCCAAATTTTTTCCCTTTTTTCTTTGCAACAAAGCTTAATTCAACTTTGTTTCAATGTTAACTTGTGTTTTTGTGTTGTCCTGCTTTTACGAGCTAAGAGCATCTCCGACAGTTTTTCAAGACTTGAGAAATCAAAAGTATTTCAAGTAGAAAAAAAACAAGGACCTTATCTTTTTTTTTTATATGAATGAGTGCCGATTGTATTAAAAAGAAGAAGAAATCCAAATTAGGTAAAACAACAAAACAATAAGGAGCTTATCTATTGCATGTCTCCAACGGTTTTCAATAATTTACTCTAAAAATAAAAAGGGCTACCACGACTGCCACTCTATCGTCGTTGCGGTCACCGGTCAGCCGCCTCGCAGCCAGTCATCCCTGGCACCTAATTTACAGCTAGAACCTTCGAAACAGAATCTCCAACAGATTAAATTCTTAGCCCCGTTTAGTTTCGAAATTTTTTGGCTTTTGGCTACTATAGCACTTTCGTTTTTATTTGGCAAAAATTGTCCAATTATGGACTATTTAGGCTTAAAAGATTCGTCTCACGATTTCTCGGCTAACTGTGTAATTAATTTTTTTTTCGTTTACATTTAATACTCTATGCATGTGCCGCAAGATTTGATGTGACAGAGAATCTTGAAATTTTTTTTTTTTGGCTTGGAACTAAACGGGGCCTTAGATCTGAAAATAGCGGCCAGAGATCAGATTCCAGCAAGTCTTCTAGGTGGCGGCCGTCCCAGCATTCATTGCCACCATTGTCAGCCATCCCTGGCACCCTAGTTCACACATAGAACCTACAAAATGAAACCACTATTGGCTGCTCTACTTCCAGTACTCAGATATAAAAATAATGGCCGGAGATTCAATTCCTGTGCCTACCATGGTCAAGGCAAGGACAAGTGTCAAAGAAAAAACCCCTCCTCCCCGAAAGGGAGCAGTGGTTATCTATGTATCTTTACTAGTTTTTCGGGCGCGCCCATGCGCGCGGTCTACTGGCCACACGTATTTTTTGGAGAAAAAAAAAGATATAATCAAAGTTAGGCTGTATTTTGATTTGAGAAAAATCTGAGGATGTTTTCGCAAAAAACGGTGAGAGTGTCTGGGGAGCGCGAGTTGATTTTCGATAAAGTGGAGGTCTTTTTTGCAAACAAACCAGTGCCTATCCGGTCTGGACTGAGCGTTGATTTGGAAATAATACGAGACGTTTTTTGTAAAAATTTCTGAGAGGACGTCTGGAGCGCGGGTTGATTTCCGAAAACTTAAAGGAGTTTTTCGTAAAACGATCGCAGCTCGCCCGATCTGGGCCGTCCGCGCGGCCGATCGAACGACCGCGAAAAACCGACGACGTGGCCACCCTGAGGCCGCGCCGTGGCCACACCAAATCATATCTTTAGATGCGTGGATGGCAATGTTTTTCCAAGCATAGATAGATTGGAAGTTAGCAAAGGGAGTTTTTAGGCCAGTCTCGTTGGATAGTTTCATCGCGTTTTTTTTTTCAAGACAATGAAACTTAGATAAAATACACACTCTTAATGCAAAGTTTCTTTCTATAGTTTCATCGGTATTTAATTTCATGATTCAATGATAGTTGGTAATCGTGCCAAGAGAGTTTTATTTATTTCTTCTCTCTCTTCTTAAATACTAGGTAGCGTGTCCATGTGTTGCTACAGTATAGCTAACATTTTATACTAAAAACATACGGATCGCACGATAAGATAACAATACTATAAAAATTAAATACCAACGTTAAAGTGATATTTAATCCAAAAAGCAATGTTTATGAATTTAACACAGTCACGGAGTGCGCGGCGTCGCAGGCTCACAAACTCTACCTTATAGACCTTTCCGTGATGCGGCTAAGATAATGTTTTATATTAGCAGAAAGAAATCTCCAATATCTATTTCTTTCGTACTCACAAACTAATGACCCTAGTGCAACAAAGGGAAATGCAAAGGAGCTATCCTCCTGAATGCGCGGAACCAACGCCACTACGATCGTGCCATCCTACGACCACTGGTATGGTGTTGTTTAGCACTATTGTTCATTATTATCGCTAACTTGCATCATTGGTTTTATTCAAGTAATTTATGTTTGTAATTATGCAGGTGCTAATTCGGTTGATCCCACATTGGCACATGAGAAAAGTGGGAAAAGTTGACAAAACTCATGGCTTTGAGAACATACACATGTAATAGTTATGAATGGTTACAAAACAAAATATTATGAACAAAACACCCAAAGTGTTATTTTTATAACAATAATATAACACATGTTCAATTTTCATTATGCCATCACACAAGTGTATATACAACATCTCCGTGTAGAGTCTGATAAACTATTTAAAAATACCTAGGAACAGCAACAAATATGACATTAGTGAGATATTATTTGTAAAATATAAATTAAAAGGAAAACATGCATTGTATGCGTTAGTAATGTTCTGTTACCTCGCCTATAGCGTTAGAACCTCCTTAAATACAATATTCTTCGTGAAAGTTCCATCCGCTATTGGGGTCTTCTTATCCTCATCTTTTTTATTTGGCGCATTCTTATTTTTTCCCTCAACATTCTTTTTAGCATTTTTCTTCTCTATCTTTTTGGCCTCCTCCTCTTGTGCCTTCGCATCAGGCAGGAGGGCAATGATCTTAATATTGGTTCTTGACGTGGCTCTAGACATCGCAACGTACAACTGACGTGAGAGAACACTGGTGCGGGTAGGTACGCACCCACGTTCAAGATAGTTTGGCCCTGTGACTTGTTGATCGTCATGGCAAAGCTCAACCTGATAGGAAACTGCTTCCTCTTAAACTGGAACGGGAACATCTCATCATCAGACGGGCATAGCGGTATTCGAGGAAGGAATACCCGCTTCCCAGCATGCTGCCCCACCATGATTTCCGTGTTGATTGTATTTTTTCAGAACCCCCGCACCACCAGCCTTGTACCGTTGCATAGCCCATTGGCAGGGTCAATATTCCTAAGCAATATGACAGGACACCCGAGCTTGAGCTTCAAGACGTGTGGTGGCAGCCCATTGGGGGTCAAACTGTTAAGGAACTCCGATGGATAGTAGTTATGTGGATCATCTACCGTGGAGTCAAAACTGTGATACATAGTCTCCCCGCCCTGGAACATATTAATTATTTTCATATTGATCATGTCCACCCAATCGTTACGTGTAGATAAAATCGCTCTGGTGGTGATGTAGTCTGTGTCCACCATGTTTGCATTTAGATCTAGAAAGATGATGTCGATCAATGTATAAAGATCTTTTTCGGCATCGCCAGAGTACGGGACACATATCTCGTCTAGAATACGTACATTGCCATCTCTGTTAACCTCTTTCTTTCCACCACCAATGTGCAACAGATAATCTGCAAACCACGGGTCACTCTGAGCCCTCATGTTGCGGACGAGCTTTAGGTGGCACATGGATTCCCAAAGATACGACCTTCGTAGAGAAGCACCGACTATTTGAGCTCTGGATCCTTTCCGCACAACAGGGAGGACCTGTCTGAAATCCCCACCAAGGACAACAGTCTTCCCACCAAATGATAGATTGGACCGACCCATTATATTCCGTAGGTTGTTGTCTAGTGCTTCCACATTTTGCCTCTTTGTCATAGATGCCTCGTCCCAAATTATGAGAGCTGCTTGGTGCAGCAACTTGGCAGTACCACTCTATTTCATGAAGCTACAACAACCGCCCTCTTGAAGAGTGAGGGGTATCTTGAAACGCGAGTGGGCCGTCCTCCTGCCTGGCATTATGGCTGTTGTGACTCCAGATGTAGCTATAGCCACAGCAAGCTTGTCCTGGCTACGTAGTTTTGTGAGAAGTGCCCTATACAAAAATGTCTTTCCCATCCCGCTAGGTCCATCCACAAAGAACAACCCGCCTTGTTTACTGCAGACAGCAGCCATTATCTCATCATAGGTAGACCTTTGCTCAGCGTTGAGTAATTTGCACAATAGCACATCTTCAGGATTCTGCTTGACGCTAGCTTCCTCAAATATTTCACAAGGAATATGGCTGGCATCGTCGTATGAGTGATCAATATCTGGAAGAGGAAATGACCTTATGTCCTTCCCCATAGACTGCAGCATGTTTCTAATGTCTATCAAAACCATTTGTTGCACCAGATCCGGGGATGGATGATTGCGGTTGTAGTCCTCTAACATTGCATCGTAGTGTTTTTCCACAACCCCATCACATCATGTGGCTCGTAGAATACCAATATTGTTGCAAATAGCTTCCGCAGAGAGGAAGGCATCTGGAATAAAGTAGCTTCAGTTAGACATTCATCATGTGTATTGTCTTCTTCGATTAAATCCCTCCTTTCTACAACTTCACGGAATGAAGGTAGTAGCACGCCATCGACCATCCTCAGATGTTTGTATGAGGTAGCACCAGCAACATTGTTCAAGAGAACACGAAGAAAGTAACGTTCTCCCTCAGCAGGATGAGCCGAGATGACTCTTCCAACTTGAAAACGGAGTTTTTCCTTTTCTGCCAGAATTTACCATCAAACTGCTAAGTAAAATGCTCTAGGAAGTCCCAATACAAGATTCCGTGGGCTTCCTCATGATGCCTGTTTGCATCGAAGTATGCTGTCAGCATTGACTCTTCTACACCTAGCCTATTAACGATCCGTTCGACCTTATCCCGTTTATGAAATGCCACCATGTGCATGTCGGGTAGATGAAGCTGCAACTGTTGTACTGGTGGATGGTTCTTGCTCAAGTCAAAGCCATATATCCTCCATAGTGCTTCTAGAGGCGTCACCCACCGGGCATCTCTATACTGCTTGATCTCATTGATGTTCCCTTTCTCGCCTATTTTGTCGGTCTCCCTCATCACCACTGATGCCCTGTCATGTCCCTTCTATATGTATTTGAATAGATACTTTACTAATTTAATGCTCCCATAGGCCTCAACATTGATATGGCAGTTGAAGGTACATAGCAGGCAAGGGTTGTAAGGCACAACCCATTGATTGTCCAGGTAATGGCCTTGAACTTTTAGCGTGTGGCCATCACTGCGTCGCCGATAGATGGGGTATGAATCCTTTCCCTATGACGTTGCCTCACAGAATGGGCGCGGGTAACGGTTCTTGCATGACCCGCGGCCCACCGTGCATGGACAATATGGATTTAGCGTCCCGCAGGGACCATGCATCATATGCTTCGTCACCATCTTGTAGAGCTCAGGGTACTTCTTCTTGTTTGGTAGCTCTGCACTGACAATCATGTCATATTGCTCAGGACATGTGAGCTTGTACTTTTGTTCCATTATTAGCAAGAAGTGTGCATGCGGCAAGCCCCCCTTCTGGAACTCCACTACATATACGTAGGCCTTCACCTTCCCAAGTATATCTTTCTCCATCAACATTTTCCTCATCGCCTCTAACTTTGCTCTGAAGACCCGTGTGATAAGATCTGGGCGGTCCTGTGGTGTCTGGCCTGGATAGAGTTCATTCTTGATCTCATCCTAGTTAGGGTTGCGCATCATTGTGAGGAAGATATCAGGTTTACCATACTTTCGCACCAGAGCCATTGCATCCATGTATCGGCGCCTCATATCACAGGGTCCTTCGATGAATGACGAAGACAGGACAATACGCCTTCCGACATTCTTAGCAGATCCTTCACCCAAATGCATGCTATCCACTAGGCCTTGGTATAGGTCAGCCCTCAAAGTATCCTGATTGTTCCTCATGTAGTCTAAACGCGAGCTCTCAATCTTGATGTAGGTGTCGACGACGAACTGCTGGAAAAGACGCCGGCCATAGAGTATTGGATTAAATATCCATGGCTGCATCTGGAACTTGTAGCAGTAGTAGTCGTGCATGGAGACACATGTATTCAAAACAGGTTCTACAGGGAGACATTGTTCGAATTAGTATCATGCGTTAACAGAAAAGAGTTTATATTGCATTATTGAAAAGAGTTCAAGTTACCTCCATCATCATCATCATCATTCTCGGCATGCCTTTTGCGGATTGCTCGAGCTCGCTCAACCTGAGCCATAGTCACACCCACTTTTGGAATGCAATTGTGCCACCCGAGCTCACCCCTTGGAAAGAACAGCGGGTATGACAGTGGGTCATAGCATGCATTATATGAGCGGATGCCGTGTATAGACCGACCCTTCCCTTGTAGGAGAACACTATGCTCAAATTGGCCATGACGCTCACTCCCCACAACCCAGACGGCAGCCACCTCTGATGTCAGTGGCACGTTATATGTTCTCTGGTCAAGCCGCTGGTCAAGGTTCAACTCGACCCAGTAATCCTCCAGATTTTCAACGTGCCCCATACTCCTTAGTTGCTGAGAGCAGGGATTCCTATTAAAGATACTAACCAATTGCTCTATAACTTCTTTGTCTTTTTGGGCGCATTGCTCATGGCACTTGCTCATCCGATGCTCGAGGGACGGATCGTCATTGTAAAAATAAAGCTCGAGGTGTCTCTTTTCGACACCCTCCTCTTTACCAAATGAATGTATGTTATGGTAAATCTGGCCATGGGCATGGAACATGTAGACACCGCAGATTCGCATGTTAGTGGTCACACGATCTAGGTGGCAGTATAGAGAAGTAAAAGAGAAGTGGCCGTTGAAATATCTGATGTTTGCACGAAAGTGCCTAGCATCAGTGTCCGAGCTTGACCACAACCTCATGAGCTCTGGTGGTGTCCAATGGGTTGAAAGATGAATCTTTCTACCCCGACAACAAAATCCAGGCGATTCACCCTCAAATTTCTTTGCGTTGCAGTGCTCGCAGTTTGGCACCGACGGTAGCATGTGCGACTCTGATGGGACAGTAGCATAAACCTTGTCGTATGGATCTGGGACATCAGGCTCACTATTGTCTTGCTCATCTTTGTCGAGATTGTGCTTGACGTCGGCTCCCTCCTCGTCGTCTTCTAACAAATGTTGTTGTGTTACGTGTTGAAAGAAAGTTTGTGAAAGAATGTTTTGACTATTACGCGGTGTACCTTGTCCGGCGAAAAAGTATGCTCATCGTCTTCCTCGTCCTCCTCAAATATGACATCATCATCATAGTCTGTGCAACACGGCCACATATATGATGAGAGAAACATAATGGCATACAAAAAAGGGATAAATTTAATGAAGAAAATACCATCCTTGACCATAGGGTCTGGCGTATGAGCTTGTGCACCATTTGGAGGCATTGAAGAGGTACCATCAACTACAGACGGTTGTGTCTGTATACCTGTGCAATTATTAGGTGGTGGAATTGGAGGTTCCTGGGTGACACCACCTGTAGTAAGAAAAGTTATGAGTTTTTGGAATAGAAGAGCGAAGGTGAAAGTACCAACAATATATAGTGATCAAGGCTAATTACCATTGTAAACCACACTCGGTTGAGTTGGGTCGTTCGAATCATTGCACTTTCTATCTACACACCCTCTAGCCTTTCTTCCAATGTTTGCTTCAAAAGCCCGATTACGACAAGATAGAAGGGCATTTCTCTCTCCAGTGGTCACTCACTGCCTATGTATGGTCTGTGCCATAGCCAATTCAGGGGTCTAGACTTCTAGATTATGAACTACAGTCGGCGCGATGTCAATAGTTGTGCCCCTTGATTTGGGTATTTCCATATCGTGTGAAGACGTTTCAGGAGATTGAGGTGAAGAAGGGAAAATAAGCTGAGGGTTAAAGTGAGGGCTCTCCATGGCTAATGAGTCCGGATGCATATTGTTGGCTCGGTGTTCTCTCACCATCCTATTATAGTTTTTCTTCATCTCTTTTCGCTTCTCCTTCTTCTCTTGTGGAGTCATTTGCAGTTTTCTTGTTGCATTTTGTTCAGGAGATGGTGCAGCTCGTCGTGCTCTATCTAGTTCACGCTTACGCTCTTTTGGACACGTGACAATATTGTCGATGGAATTGGATGCATTTACAGCACCTATATATTGATAAAAATGTTTGGTCTCAAATAAATTACAGAAGGGCACATATTGCAAGAACATTAATTCCTTATTACATTGTCATAAACGACATTTGGGTTGCCCACTATATTTTTTCTTCTCAAATAGATAACATTAATGAAAAAAACAATGTACCTGGGTTTAGATCAGGTGATGCATCAGTCAAGTCAATTATGCCACTTTGATCTATACATCTATCGGAGTAGTCATCTACATATATATAATAACATGATATTAACCTTGGCCTCAGCATCATACAAGCAGAACAAAAAAATAATTAGTATTAGGAACAAAAGAAACCAAAATGGTACATGTGTTATCTTTATCAATCTGCATGAGTTCGTATGAATTGTTTCGATGTAGCCAGTCACTATCTTCATAGCCATCAGTGTTTCACGTGGTTGATTTAACTACAACTGGTACAACATAATTACACAACAAATAAGCGAACCAATGACTGATGCAAGTAGGTAGTATCATTCATACATAGCAAAAAAAACTTTTCTTAATTTGCAAAGTTTTAGTCCATTTGATTTTTTCCTAATTTGCACAAAACTTTTAGCTCAATGTATATACATTTATAACATATACATCACTATATATTAAATAAACTAAAAAATGGTAATACTGAATTTAGAAACGGAAAATCAGAATGTGGTGGACCTCTCGACTCAGTAGCTAGTTCAGTTTCTGCCTTTCTTAGAAGATACTTTTCTCTATTTTTTTTATTTTTTCCATCCCTTTCTTCTTGAGTCATTGCTGCATGTCGTGCTTTTTCTCTTTCTCTTTTACGCTACGCATGTTCATCAACTTGCGCTTGTGAATTTGATGTTGTCTGGCCCGCTGTTTGAAGATAAGTTGATAGATATTTACTTAATCACCACAAATAATACAAGTGAAAGCATCTATGGACATGTGTAAAAACAATTACCTCCATTGATGGTGTTTGTCAAGTCTGCAAATGGTGTACGACCTTCATTATTTTGCATAGGTTCCATTTCGATGAAACTGAACACAAAATTAATCCCTAGTTTCAATCAGAAATTAATCTCTGAAAGTGGTCGAAGTTAGCAGGCATAATACATGTACACAAATGTAATTAGATCAGATCCGAATACAAATAACCAATTAGCTTAAGCTAGGGTTGGGTCCTCGGTTTAGTAAACTACTGCCCGTTGTGTTAGTTGTAACCAAGTGGCGATCAACAGGACAAAAAGCTATCTATGTATTTTGATTCCTTCAATTTCCTCACCTCAAAGTTTGATAGACAATAAAAAGTTTGGCATTAAACAGAATTAGGATGTGTACCTGCAAATGGATGGATGTGCTTGATTTTTTAGAAGGATATCTTGAGAGACCAATAGCTGGAGTTGCCTAACCTAAACATCAAAGGCATATACAAATTCAGAGTAGTTCATATCTTGTGGCTGCAGCTACTGGCTGTCAAATTTCTTCTTTCTATTTTATTTCACTTTAGTAAGATCCCAGCTTTGTAGATAACAGCTATGATTCACCTTGTGCTGTGATGTGCTAGGATGAGTAGAACATGGCTATCATTAACAATTTCAGGCATGAAACCCAAAATCTAACATCTATATGGCAGTAAGGAGGAAAATTTATCTTACCTTGTCAGTATCTAAAAGAGCCTATAATAGGTCAGTGTAGTGGGAGGCCTCAATTGATGATCTTGAATCAAGCTTGCACGCTCACTCTCTTTCCTGAAAGTAATAGTAGAAATTAGATGCTCTGGCTTTTCCAAAGTGGGAATACGCATGAGCTCTCTGAAAACACATTATGCAACAAATCTTGATTTACAGCTAGGAGCAGTAAGCATTGGCATAGTGCTAAAAAAATTGTGGATGCAAAGGGGCAAGTTTGTATAGCTTTCTGATGAATAAATGGTAGCAACTCAGTCAACATTCGAAGAAGGACACCAATATTCCAACGCTCTTGTTCTCCTATAATAAAGATGGATGCAAACTACGAAGGTTACGAATAAACTTCACGATGGTTTATGAGCACATAAGGATGCAAAACCATATTCTGAAGATAATAGCATAACAAAGCATTCACAAGCATAAAATTTAGTGCCAGATCCTCTTATCAAGGTAACTGCTAATTCTGTATGGTTGCCTTGTATTTTCAGCAAACATAGGCATACGAAAACCTAGTACAAGCAAAGAAATATTGCAGCTGGACCCATGTTTAAATTCTAAGATGAATAAAAGCATGAAACAAGAATTATAGGGCTTAAGTACTTTAGCAGTCTACCCTCCTGGAGCCTAATTATTATATGCTGATTTTAGCTTACGTGCCTGAATTCATACAGCACGATACCAAGAAGTTACCCGTCACTTATATGGAGTAGAAACACAGTAAGCAATTTAGTTGTAGCCATAAGCACTGAGTAATAACAATAATACTCCAAGCATATTAGCAACTGCTAGTTATGTATGGTTGCTCAATCAGATTGCCAATCTTTTACTATCGCAAAATACATACCTCGCCTTCAGGGATGAGTTGGGCCTCCCTGGATATGATCACTGATGAGGATTGACCACAGGAACATCAAAGCGGACACCATCTGACGCTGGCATCACTCCCGAAGACAAGCCCAGCGATGAAGAGCTTAGCGAGGAGGAAGATGGCTCTGGGGATGAAGCTATACTTGGCAATCCTGATCCTTAGTCTGAGTTTGAAACAATGTAGTTAGCTCATCAATACAATGTTCATTGCAGGAATCGCAACTAAACAAAAACTGAAAAACTAAAAAAAAACTCTGGATGTCATGTAAAGAAGTGTACCTTGTATGTTATCCGATGTTGTTTCCTTCATTTGCTGATTGCATTTCCTCATATGTTATCCGATAGCTGCTGCTTCGTGGAGAGCTCAGAAAGGTTCGTGAGCAAGGCACAAATCAAGGGTCGAGGACGGGCGACGGCAGCGTGGATCGGACACGAGCGAGGCGGCGGCACCAGTCGTGGATCTCGTCCGCGGTTGGCTGCAGACCGGGGTCGCTGGACCTATCGGCGCCAGCTCCAGCAGCAGCACTGGACTCAGGGACTGTGAAGCCTGGGGATCCTCCTGGTCGTGGCGACGACAAGGTTTGGCGAGGTTGGTGTGCGCTTCGGTGTGGCGCGCTCATCGATGAAGAGGAGCAGGCGGACGTCGGGAAGGACCGGCGACGGCGTTGCCCTCGGCCACGGTTGAGCGTGTCGAAGAGGAAGGCATGGGCGAAGCCGTCCAACGGATCGACGACGAAGCAGATCTGCGCCGACCGCCGCTCTTATCTTGGTAAGCAGGAGAAGGGTGAAGGGATCCCAGTTCCTATAAGAAGGGGACTCACCTAGTTTAGATCCGAACCAGAGAGAAGGTTGGCAGCGGTGCGTGCGCTGCCGCCAGCCGGCCGGTGGATGGGGCCGAGCGCCGCTACTGTGGCGAGGTGATGAGTGCCGCTGGCTAGGGAAGAGGGCCGAGCGCCGCCGGTAGAGGAGCCACAACCGTGCCGCCGTGCTGCCCGCGCCGTCCACGCCCGTTAGTCGCATTCGTGAGGAAGAGCCGCGCCGCTCCGCCCAGCCCTCACTATGCCACGCGCCGCTGTCGTGGCGAGGTGACCGAGTGCCTCTGGCTGGGAACGTGCAGGAACCCGGTGGCCCGAAGCAGCGACGGCGTGTAGGCGGCGCCGCGTCCGTCGGCGTGTAGGCGGCGATGCAGGTAAGAGAAGCGATGAAGCGGCGGCGAGGGGTGCGCAAATCTGTCGCACATGAAGGGGGTAGGAGCGAGGGCTGCAGGAACGCAGCAGGCAGGACTATGGGCCCACGTTGGAATGTCACACAAAAAGTATCCACGCTTTGTTCTTTTTAGTTGTAGGAGATACTGCTATGTCATTAAAAATACCTATGTGGCAACCTATTTAATGCACATAAAACTCACATGAAAATGCCTTAGAGGAAGATTTTTCTCTATCCTACCAAAAAATTAAGATTGAGCGTGGCTTCACTAATTTATTCTTGTCCCTGTTATACGAAGAGCTAGAAGTAAGTGGTTATATTAAATGAACCCATCTCGCAATACTACCTCCGTCCCAAATTAGATCAAATACTAAAAATAACCCGAAGTCAAACTATCTCGAGTTTGATTAACTTTATATAGAAAAATAACAACACTTATGCATGATACCAAATAAGTAGATTGTCAAAATATATTTTATAGCGTATCTAGAGATACTAATATGATGTCGCAAATAATACTAGTGCTCTTTTCTATAAATTTAATTAAACTTAAAATAATTTCACTTATTAGGACAACTCTTATTTTGGGATGGAAAAAAGACACGAGGTAAGAAAATGGACAAAGTTCATGACTCGCGTTTGACTTTGCATTCGAAAACTGAAAACAATTATGTCATTCATCACATATAAAATCTGAATCGAGGTTCACTTTTCTCCAGCCGCGTCGCCACCAGATTCCACCGGACGTTCGCTGAGCCGCTATCATCTGCCAAACATGAGGCGATGAGAGAACGACAAAGTATGCGTGGAGAAGGGGCGCCGCTGCGGCGTCCGATTGAGACCTTAGCTTATCACGTCGCCAAACTCGCTATTTAATATCAGCTCAATGTAAACTCGGTAGTTGTAGGGTGCCTTTAGGGCAGCTCGTCCGTCATTTGTATTCCTTCTCTGCTACTTAATGAAATAAGTGCTATGCATGTTCTCGAAAAAAGGTTAATTTGTCTAAACAGTATAATAAGTACCTTTAGCTTCTCCGCATGGAAGGCTGGATTAAGAATCCTCCGATGTTTGGCCCATTTTTCACCGTGAAGGACCACGAGCCCAGCAACCATTGTTAGATTAATCTCTAATCCCAAACTAGGCCCAACGGTCCAGTTGGGCCTTTGATCCGTGCCCTGATCGGGGGAGCCCAGCCCATTATGACTGGAGGGACCCTGTCACACTGCGCTATATATAGAGGTGGGGCCGGCGGCTCTGAGTACGAGGTTTACCGTGAGCCGAGCTCCCCACCGAAACCTAAACCCTAATCCAGATCAGAGAGGGACGCAGCCAGTGACGGGAAGCTACCAGCCACGCCGCCCCGCTCCACCGACGTCGACGACTTCATTGACCTCTTCCCTGAACGTCGCTGCCCGTGCGCAGACTTCACCGACGAACGAGATGGTGGCTTCTGGACCATCTCCCTCTACGGTGTCAGGTTCAAAACGTTCTTCTTCTATTCCTCTCTGTCTCTCTACTCTCGATATCGCATTCACAGTAAAGAGAACCCGCTAGACCTAACCCTAGATGATCTTTTCGATCTCAACAATGGTATCAGAGCCACACTAGGTATAGATCTAGCATATCGGAACCCTATGTCTAGATGTAGATCATGTCAGGGGTAAGAAACAGATTAGATCCGTTCGGATCTGAGAGAAAAGAAAGGGGTCTCGGCATGCGAAGCCGAACCCTAACCCATGAATCAAACTCGGGAAAGAGGAACAGTGAACGAAACCCTAACCCTAACCAAACCCTAGTCTCGATCCTAACCCCATCCCTAACCCTAAATCAGATAGACCCGTGAAGAGAAGAAAGGAAAATCAAATCAGAGAAGAAAAGGGGAAGGGGAAGAGGCCTACCTCGCTGCTGCACTACGCTACCGCCTCGTCGGCGCGCGGGCCCATGCTCTGGCCAAGGGCGCCGTGGCTAGGCCGCTCGACGGCGGCGCGCTCACCCGCTGGGGAGCGCGCGCCGGCGAGAGGACCGGCGATGGCACCGTCATCATCTCACTCCATGTCGTCACGGGGATGAGACAGAGAAGGAGGAGAAGCGTCCGGGTCAGATTTAGGGTTTTTGAGAGGGGATCAGGGCACCGCTGCCCAGACCGCTCGACGGTGGCGTGCTCACCTGCTGGGGAGCGCGCACGCCGACGAGGGGACCGGCGACGGCGCCGTCTTCGCGATTTCTTTCACTCGGTTGCTCGCTGCTGCCGCGCTGAGGAGAGAAAGGAGCGAGGCGAGGAAGAGAATGGGCTAGGGTTTCACCGTGGTCGCCGCGGCGTCGGTTTTTATGTCCCTGATCCACACGCGCGGCCGTTGGATCTGGATGAACGGACGAGCGCGACTGGACCGAAATCAGCCTAGGCGGGTGAGCGTGGCGGGCGACTTTGATCGCTCAGGCCCAGGTTGTGGCCTGAGCGCCGGGAGGTGCCGCGAGCGCGCGTCCATGGGCTGCTCTGGTAGGCCGAGCCACGCACTGTTGCTGCTAGGCCGGTTACTGTTGCTGTAGGCCGGGCCAGAATGAACAGTAATAGAGTTTGAAGTTTATTTAATTTTCAGAAGCAAATTTCGATGAATTTTGTCTAGTTTAATATCTCTATTAAAATTTGAACCATCTGGATAAATTTTCAGAGAATGGAGAAATTATAGAGAAATGCTTCTAAAAAGTAGATAATTTTTTACGTTTTCCGCTGTTAAAGAAATAGTTTATTCTCCAGTTATTTTGAACCAACGTGATATTTAATTGGAGAAAAACAGATTTTGACATGATTATGATGTTGTTATTTTCTAACCAACGTTGTTCATAACAATATTGTAATTTTAATGATTTTATGCATTATTTTTATTTCTGCCCAACGGTGATGTAGATTTAATGTATAAACAGTTGTATGTTTTAATTTTGACCAACGTTGGAATCAAGGCATGCAATTGTTGTTATTATTTATGTTCTCACTCTATATGAATTGTGTTTTTAAGCGGATGCAACTTGATGGGTTGTATCAAAGAGATCCCCACTCTCAAAGGTGACAACTACACGGAGTGGAAGAAAAAGATTGACCTAGCTTTCATCTTGGCTGAGATGGACTGGGTAGTCACCTCACCGTGTCTCACTGAGCCTGTGGCACCAGTGAGGGAGACAAACGAGGCTAATACCGCTTGGGTAACTAAAGAGAGGGATTTTGAATCCCAAAAGATGTCCTATAACCTTGAGCATAGGAAGTGAGTCACTGCCAATAAAAAATGTTTGGCTGTGATAAAGAACACGATTGAGCCTACAATTATGGGCTCAATCCCAGAGTGTGACACGGTCACCGAGTACCTCGATAGAATAAAGAGTCAGTTCACTGGCTCTTCAAAGACATATGCTACCCAGCTGATAAAGCAGCTGGTGATAGAGAGGTACTCTAGAAATGATGGTATAAAAGAGCACATACTAAGAATGAGCAATTTGGCATCCAAGCTAAAACCAATGGATCTGGCTCTCAAGGAAGAGTTCCTTATCCATATGATTTTTGCTTCCTTGCCAAAGGAATTTGACATTTTTGTTGTCAACTACAACATACAGCCCGAGAAGTGGGACTTAGAGAGACTCATGGCTATGTGTGTGCAAGAGGAGGAGAGAATGAAAGCTGCCAATGGTGGCACTATCAATTATGTGAAAGACAACAAGAAAAAGAATACTAATGCTAACTCCTCCTCAAAGTCAAAGAGAAAGGGTACCATGCTGCATCAGCCTCAGCAGAACAAGTTCACGGTAGAGAAAGACCAGTGTCTCTATTGCAAGAAGACGGGACATTATAAGAAAGATTGTCCCGATTACTTAAAGATGATCACGGCAAAGAAAGGTGAGAACATTATTACGTTCAAAAATGAATCCCTGTATGTACAGTATTCGAAATCTACTTGGTGGATTGACTCAGGTGCAACTGTTCATGTTGCTAATTCCTTACATGTATTTTGTTCAACGAGGACTACGCAAAGAAGAGAAAGACACGTTAAAGTTGCAAATGGAGTCCGAGCAGATGTTGAAGCCGTTGGTGATCTTTCTCTAGAGCTTGCTGATGGCTTCACACTTTTACTTAGAGACGTACTTTATGTTCCCTCTTTACAGAGAAACTTGATTAGTGTTTCATGCTTAGACAATGATGGATATGATTGCCATTTTAGAAATGGCAAATGTAAGATAACATTTAATAATGCATGTGTTGGTCTTGCTATCTTACAAAATGAGCTTTATTTGTTATCACTACGTGATGATGTGAATGTTGTATGCGATGATGGAAACGTTGCGTGCGACAATGAGAATGTATCCTCGTCTGTGGATGTAAACAGAAAACAAAAGAGAGCTCACGATGCGTCATTGAAATTATGGCACTGTCGTTTAGGCCATATTTCGAGGGGAAGAATAGAAAGACTAGTTAAGAATGATATTCTTCCTTCATTAAAGTTCTCAGATTTAGAACAATGTAGAGAATGCATAAAAGGAAAGTATGTAAAGAAAATTAAGAAAGATGCCAAACGAAGCGTGGGAATTTTATAGATTATTCACACAGACATATGTGGTCTGTTTCCTGTAAAGAGTGTGGATGGTTATGATTCGTTCATAACATTCACATATGATTACTCCTGTTATGGCTACATTTATACAATCAAAGAAAGAACAAAAGCGTTGGATAAATTTAAGATATTTAAGGCAGAAGTTGAAAACCAACACAATTTAAAAATTAAGATAGTCAGGTCCAACCGTGGGGGGGAGTACTATGGTCGGCATACCCCATATGGCCAAGTTCCAGGACCTTTTGCAAGGTTCTTACAGGAGAATGGCATAGTAGCCTAGTATTATACACCGGGCGAACCTCAGCAGAATGGAGTAGCTGAAAGACACAATCGTACCCTAATGCATATGGTGTGTAGTATGATAAGTTACTCCACCTTACCGTTGAGCCTGTGGATGGAGGCGTTAAAAACCGCCATTCATATTCTCAATAGAGTACCAAGTAAGTCGGTGCCCAAAACACCGTATGAGTTGTGGACAGGAAGAGTACCCTCACTAAACCACTTATGTGTGTGGGGGAGTCCTGCTGAGGCTAAAATATTTAACCCAAACATTGGGAAGCTAGATCCCAAAACAGTAAGTTGCCATTTCATTGGCTACCCAGAAAAGTCAAAAGGTTTTTGTTTCTACTGTCCAAACAGACATACAAAGTTTGTGGAAACGAGACACGATGTCTTCATAGAGGATGAAATGATGAGGGGGAGCATGGTAGCTCAAAAAATTGACCTTGAAGAGAAGCGGGTGTATGCACCCACTCCGATGATTCATGAGCCATTTTTCTCACTACCTGCTATCGCTGCACCTACAGTGCAAGATATTGTGGTGTCAGCACCTGTTGTTATTCCGCCTATGGCAACAATGAATGACAATGTGGAACCTGTTCTTCAGGATCCTGTAGAACCTATTGCCACACATGAGGGGGAGCTACAACAGCCTCAAATAGAAGATGTGCCAAATGTGGAGGCCCCTAGAAGGTCTCAAAGAATTAGAAAATCAGCTATTCCTGCTGACCATGAAGTATACAACAATGAGGAATTTCAAATGGAGGATGATCCCACCTCATTTGAAGAAGCCATGAGAAGTGATCATTCATCAAAGTGGCTTGAGGACATAGAAGATAAAATGAAATCTATGAATGCCAATAAAGTTTGGGACTTGGAAATAATTCCTAAAGGAGCCAAAACAGTATGCTGTAAATGGGTCTACAAAACAAAACTTGACTCTCAAGGGAATATAGAAAGATATAAAGCATGACGTATGGCAAAAGGCTTTACGCAAAGAAAAGGCATTGCTTATAATTAGACCTTTTCTCCAGTCTCATGTATGGATTCCTTTAGAATCATAATGGCATTAGTGGCATATTATGATTTAGAATTACATCAGATGGATGTAAAGACATCATTTCTCAACGGGGACTTGGAGAAAAATGTTTATATGGCACAACCGAAAGGTTTTGTCATGGAAGGAAAAGAACGAATGGGATGCCGCCTAAAGAAATCCATTTATGGATTAAAATAAGGTTCAAGACAGTGGTACTTGAAGTTTGATCAGACAATAAGGAATTTTGGGTTTAAAGAGAATGTAGAGGACAATTGTGTCTATGCAAAGTTTAAGAATGGGAAGTTTATCTTTCTTGTCCTGTATGTGGATGATATCCTACTTGCTAGTAGTGATGTCAGTCTACTACTAGTGACAAAGAAGTTTTTGTCCTCAAAATTTGATATGAAAGATCTTGGTGAAGCTTCGTTCGTTCTAGGGATCGAGATTCACCGAGATAGAAGTAAAGGGGTATTAGGACCATCACAAAAGGCATACATAAAAAAGATCTTAAAGAAATTCAATATACACAAATATAGTCCCTCACCTGCTCCTACAGTCAAGGGCGACAGATATGGGGATTTTCAATGCCCCAGGTCAGGATGAGATCGATCAAATGAAAACGGTTCCATATGCTTCAGCTGTCAGAAGCTTACAATATGCTCAAGTATGGATGCGCCCTGACTTGGTATTTGTTACCGGGTTACTTGGCAGATTCCAGAGCAATCCTAGAACAGAACATTAGAAATTAGTAAAGAAAGTCTTGCGTTATTTGCAAGGAACGAAAAGCCTCATGATGACGAATAGAAAATCAGATTCACTCCATATAGTGGGATATTCAGATTCTGATTATGCGGGAGATGATAGAAAATCCACGTCTGGATATGTATTCACTCTCGCCGGGAGAGCTATTTCATGGAAAAGCTCAAAGCAAACCGTCACTACATCGTCCATAATATATGCCGAGTTTGTAGCGTGTTATGAGGCAATGGGGCAGATGAACTGGCTAAAGAAGTTCATACCCGGTTTGAAGGTGGTTGACGACATCTATAGACCAGTTAAGTTATACTGCGATAATAATCCGACAGTACAGTATGCTCACAACAATAAGTCAAGTGGTACTGCCAAACATATTGACATAAAGTATTATGTTGTGAAAGATAAAGTCTGGGATCATGTCATAAGTCTTGAGCATATAAGTACCGAAAAGATGCTCGCGGATCCGCTTACAAAAGTCTTACCACCCAACGTGTTCAGAGAACATGTAGCCGGCATGGGTTTAAGAGAAAGCCTATAATTCCTGGACAAAAGAAGGCCCAAAGTTAAGTATCTATTTCAGAACAGAGTGGTGTGTTGTAGTTGTTAAATCTATCGGCAATTGACCGTGACGATGAAACATGCTCTATGTGCTAATCTGTAATGGAATGAATAAAAGTAAATAATATAAAATTGAAAGATGGTAGGAGATCAAGGGGAAGATTGTTAGATTGATCTCTAATTCCAAACTAGGCCCAACGGCCCAGTTTGGCCTTTGATCCGCGCCCTGATCGGGGGCGTCCAGCCCACTATGGCTGGAGGGCTCCTATCACACTGCGCTATATATAGAGGTGGGGGCCGACGGTCTGAGTATGAGGTTTACCGTGAGCCGAGCTCCCCACCGAAACCTAAACCCTAATCCCGATCAGAGAGGGGCGCAGCCAGTGACGGGAAGCCACCAGCCGCGCCGCCCCGCTCCACCGACATCGACGCCTTCATCGACCTCTTCCCCGAATGTCGCTGCACGTGCGCAGACTTCACCGACGAACGAGATGGCAGCTTCTGGACCATCTCCCTCTGCGGTGTCAGGTTCGACACGTTCTTCTTCTATTCCTCTCTGTCTCTCTACTCTCGATATCGCATTCACAGTAAAGAGAACCCGCTAGACCTAACCCTATATGATCTTTTCGATCTCAACAACCAGCACCTTTGAGAGAGGAGATAGCATCGATTTCGCGAAGTCGCCACACTTATTTGTCAAAACTTCCCGGGCAAGCTCGGGATCGGTGATTACAACTCTTGGGGTCGGCCCGAACCATGTAAAGGAGAGATTGCCTGCATTTTTCACGTCGAAATTGACGGAAGAGACATGCAGAATTGCAGATACGGCGACGAAACAGACATCTAGGAAGGCTCGTACGGTGCTCTTGGATGGCATGGTGAAGGAGAGGCGCGACGCGAGGGAGGATGTCGTGTCGCCGGTCCACGGAGACGGGCGTGGTTTTGGCTACCGCGATGAGACGCTGGTCCTCCCGGAGGTCTCCCCAGATGAGGCAGTACCGGGTGCCCCTCAGGCCCTGCGCCCTCAGGGCACGGTCCACAGCGGCGGATCTAGGAAAAAATTTAGGGGGACTGAGCAAAAGTGCGACAGCAACATACCTCCGACTGCTGCTCGATCTTAAGTCTCAGCCCAACATACATGATAGAACTTTGTATAAAAATTCATAGGGGCTCAAGGGGCGCTCTAGGGCTCCGGTATCGGTAGGGAGGCTCGAGCCCCCAAACCCCCCCTCCCCTCTCCCCCCACCGTTGAATCCGCCCGCTGACGGTCCATGTGCCAGGGCGCCCACCAGGCCCACTCCAGCACCTGCGCCGCCAACCACAGGAGCAGCACAGCCGCCGTCCCGCCTAGCACGCTCCACGGCGAGACCTCCTGGAGCACCCCCGCGCCATCTCCGTCCATGGCTAGCTGTAGCTCCTAGCTCGCCGTTCCTCTCTTGTGTGGAACTAATTAACAGCAGTAGCGAAGCAGTGAGTGAGCGTGTTTCTACTTTGCACAGAGGGATTGAACCAGGACATGAGTGTACGCAACGCAAGCGGTGGCAAGGGCAGATTCCAGATATTGTCGTCCGTGATTGCGACGAGCGACCAACACTACTCCCTGCTGGCCTTCCGGTTATCTTGCCTCTCCGGGTTTGGCATGTAGTGATTTGTCTGCGAGCTGTGTGGTGTGGCACATGAATATGCTGACATGCAACCCACAGTCACAGGCAGGTTGACTGTTGAGTGTTGACACATGCGCAGGACTCCTTGTCCACAACGATGGCTACATTACATTCAATCCAATCAGACTCTGCCTACTCTCTCTGCCCACAGAAAATATAATTATACGAGTTAAACTAGTTTCACTTTAAACAAATTTATAGTGAATACTATAACATTTATGTCACTATATTTACTACAAAAAATATATTTTATAATTATTTAATGGTACTCCCTTCATCCCATAATAAATAAGTTCTTAAAATTTTTCAGACAAAATAAAGACACTAACAAAAGACGCACTTTTCTTTTTCTAGAGAATATCTCTTGGATTGGTAGTTATTGCTTGCATGTACCCATAATTAACTTCCATATTAAAAGAATTGTTTCATATTTGTATAGAATGTTTTTTATATAAATTTAAACCTTAGAAAGTTATTTATTTTGAAAAAGAGAGTATCTTCTACTACTCTTTTTTATCAATCTATGGTTAAAATTCAAATCGTTTAACTCCTCGAGAACTGTGAATTGCATCCTTTTATGGACAGAGAGGATAGTATTTATGTAGATGCATGATTGCTATAGGATTTATGTAGACGCATGATTGATTTAGGATTTATTGACCACCACTTGTCATGCTGCAAGTCAGGTGTGCCACAGTTTTTTAGGCGTGTGTTTGTTTCACCGCTAAAACTGTGGTACGCCACACTTTCTTAGCATCCTATCCCACACGTCATAGACTTATTTTCTTGCTAAACTTTGTCACAATTATGGCTTTATTTTTGCTCGCCACACTTTATGTGGCTGCCACAGTTTGCCGAAAGTTTGGCATGACAAGTTTGGGCATGAACGAAAGGATGCACTCTACTATGGTCCCTCCATCCTAAAAAGGATACAATTCAAGAATAGTGCTATGTTAAAGTTGAATTGGGGGATGAACCATGTTGAGGGGCGTGGAAATGACAAAAAAGCCGAGGGGTGCTTGAAATGGCCATGCATGTATGCGCCAAGTTTAAAATAAGCAGACCAAACTTGTCTATCCCGGTAGCACACAAATTGCAAAACCTTGGGATGTATCATGAGGTGCTAAATTGTTTGTCTACGAAGGTTGTGAACGCATGGTGGATATGTGCCTATGTGTATGTGTGATGAGTGATTGTCAATATGTGATCAGAGCTCGGTTTAGTGTGTTGAGACTAATCATGGCGTGAGTTGTGTATGTGCCACATGTCACTTGTCTTGTGATGTGCAGGTGTTGAGCGTGAGATGGTCGACGACAATGGAAAAGGTCAAGCGAGTCCATGCGTGATGGACCGGGAGCGGTGAAGGAAGGACATGGAGGCTTGGACCGAGGGACTAAGGGCCGGAGGATGGACTATGTACGGCTAGCACTTGTGGACGTCGACAAGCAAGTGTACATGCGAGGAAGAAGACAGTGTTGATCGAAGTCAAGATGACGGTCGGACCAAGTCAAGGCGAGGGTGGGATCACTTGGTGATGGAGCGTCGAGGACGAGTGGGACACACGTCGACATCGTGGAGAAGGCGTAGCGGCCACACGACTCCAAGTGAGTTTGGTGATTTGGGCCTCAAAACCGTGGGCGGCAGGCTTGCCAGGTTTGGGCCTCAAAACCTGGGGAAGTATCTCGGGGCGGCACGTGGCATCATCGAAGAGTTTACATCAAGCCAAAGTGTCCTCATGAAGGGCTTGTGGTCGTCCGATGCTCAGAATCCATTTTGGACCATTATGCCCCAGTGGCTAAGTGGTTCAAGGCAAATACCTAGATGTAGTCTTGGAATGTATAATAGCCCTATAAATAAGTATAGTGGCTGTCCAAGACAGCTATCTCCACCCCAAGTCCTTTCCTTAGGCTAGCAAAGCATTTCATGTTTAGAGAAGATTAGAAGTAGAGAGGGTGAACACCGCTTGCTCTAGTTTTCTGTCTCTAGACGGAGGATGAAGGGAGGAGGCTAGACCTCATCTTGTAAAGAAGATTTCCTCGCTTTGTAATCAAAGTGTTGGCTGAAATCTCGAGTTCCCTCTTTCCCTCCTTCGGTTTTCTTCTTGTTGATGATTTTCGTGGTCATTTTTGGAAGATTTTCGTGCTGCTTGTTTGGCAGACCTTTTGGCATGTTTTTGGGAGTCATTGAGATCCTTAGAACATATCCAAATCATATCTTGAAGTCCAACTTTAAAGCCCTTGGTTCCAATCCCCAAAACTCTCCTAATCTCTCTATTTTCAGTGTTTTCTTTAGAATCCGTTGAGCTGAGTTTTTAGGACTTGTCTTAAACACTTCTTAGGTGCTATGAGGTCTTGGTAACATGTCTAGGCTTTGCCTCAAACAGATTTGCCATGAGCACCCCCGTTCTCTCCATTTCAAGAAAACTGCGAAAACCCCAATTTGAGAGCATATTTTTCGAGTTGTTGTCCAAGCTTTGATCTTTTGGAGTGAAATTTTATGGACACCTTCAAAACATCCTAGAGAAGGCGAACGTGGAAGTTATGCACTGATTGCTTTCAGCAAACTGAACCAAAGAAGAAAAGGTCAAAACTTGATCAAACAAAGTACAATTAAGCTCAAATTTCATTTTCTTGGGATTTTGAGGTGTTTCCTTGATTTGCTCTTGCTTCCGCTTGATCATTTGAGCTTTCTATCACTTTTCCAAGTCCTATAACCTTGTCATGACTACGAGGATTTGATTTTGTTAAAAGAGAGGAATTTTTGGGAAGTTTGGGACATAGACCATGTTCTCATTTTGACGAATTTTAATTGACTCCATTTACCCCCTCTAGTCGCCTGCTCCGTCCTCTAAAGGTAGTCAATTGATGTCGGCCCCTCAATTTGAGAGTCCTCAGTGCATCCGTATTTGCGCCAGAATCACGCACAAATACATACTAATCATAGGGATGGTACACAGATATATATATTAAAAGGTTCCGAGCTTTATTGATATCTAGAAATAGGGTCTTACAACAGTAACCCAAGGATCATGATCATAGACTACATATCTAGCGAAAGGCTACGGCCGTGAAATGGCATTATTGGTGGTTTCTAAAGAGGAATTATTATACAGCGAAGCGACATCCTATTCCATAGGCAACTTGAGCGTGGGTGAAACCCTGGCCTCGATGTCACATTCCTACGATCGTATCTCCTTATGGGAAACTTAATCCTCATGGTATGCTTCATCTTAGAAGTCATAGTCTTCTTCTGTGCCAAGGTATGTGAGTCAACAACGGGTGAGTACATACGTACTCAGCAAGCCCTAACCATAGGGTGGAAATAGAAGTGTAGTGGTGATTATAATTAGGGGTTGGGTCCTAGCGGAATATTACCATTCCCACTAGTGCCTGAGTTAACATCAATCCTTTTACTAGTTTTATTACACATAAAAGTAAAGCTAATCATAGTATCCCATCCTAGCATTTGCTCATTCCATTTTAATTGGCTATTCAAATAGATTTAATAAACTCTGTAGAGGTGTACAAATTTCCCCACACGACAGGTGCAAGCTCATCCATGATCAGTAGATGAAATAGACCTAATGAGACCTTGCACCCCAATGTACGCGACCTTAGATATCCATATAACTCTACTACGGCTTCTCAGGGGTTGGAACACAAATCCGAGATGATACCAAATCCCCTTTAACGTGATGATACCAAATCACAACAAAAGATAAACATGGCTCGAACATGGCCAAGAAAACAGTGGCTCGAACGCGGCCTAAAAACCAAAAGCTTAACGTCGAAGATCACATAGCATCCACACCAACCGGACATGGAAGAAAACCTATCCCCCGTATCAGCTCCTGACAATCCGTTGCCTACACCAGCCTCCTAGTAGATATTATATCTCTATCTAACGGGGTGTGAGATCAAGCCTACCCATATAGACATGTGGTTGTACGAAATAACTCACTAGGCGAGAGGGACTACGAACTGGTCCTTATGTGACTGAGGCGAGTATCTCCCACAGGAATCCTCTCCAGGCATCCCTGCCATGATAAACTACCTCTGTAGTTTACCACTACTCGCCCCATATCGAGGTTTAGTTTTAGGTTTAACAAGTTTTAGGTTCCATTATTATCCCTAAATCTAGTCATAGTGTGGTGCTCATAAAATAAAAAGATAATCATTTATCTTAATCATATCACATTAACCGAGCTCATTCTCTACGGTAATGATCTCATAGTCATGTTTTAGCGTTTTAGTGGTTTAAAGCAAGATGGTAGGGAGGGGAGCTAGGACTTGCCTTTGTCATTGTCACCTTTCGGCACGTCTATGAAATTCGGGTCTTCATCCTCTTGACGATTACCGTCGTTTGTCGGACATATCGGTCGCATAAGACTACCGCTATGCGCAAAACAAAAGGCAAAAGCAAACATAGAACTATATGGTGGCACTTGGTGTAGATGGTAGGGTCTGATTTTAGATGAATTTTAGAAGTGGTTTCATGCAAAAAGGAGTTAGGGTTTAAAAGTTATGTATTTTAGAAGTTTATTCTATAGCTAATTAACTTTGGGGAATTTTATATGCATTTTCTAGTGCATAAAAATAGGTGCAAACTACATGGTTAATTTCCTTAATGCATCTAGTTTATTTACAAATTTTTTGGGAATTTTTTCTAAGCTAGGAAAATGCATTTCTAACACTCTGTGTATACTAGCCGGGTGTACCCAGCATTTTCTAAAGCATACCCCGCACTATGTGTGTGATGTGTGTGTGTGTGATAGGTGGGCCACCTGCATATGTCAGTAGTGATGGCGGCATCGGTGTTTAAGGCTGTGGGCCCACGTGTCAGTGAGGGAGAGAGAGATGGACGGGGACAGAGGGTGACGGCAACACCGTTTCCTCCCGGTCCCACCTAGCGGAGATAGGGGAGAGGGAAGAGGGGAATGGCGGTGGACGGAGGTGCCCGTGCCGGTAACAGAGTGTTGACAGTGCTTAAGTTCATGATCTTACCGCCAACATTTGAACAAAATAAATAAATATGGATACCAAAACTTAGAATTAGGGATTTTAACTCACACTTTCCACAACTTTTGGTACAAGCATATTTTGCAGGTCACAAACATAAATACATGGAGAAATTTACTAAAAGGCACTTTCTGACGATGATTTGTGCAAAGGAACAACAAAGGCACCTATCAACTCAACTCAATGGGGCAAAGCACCACCAGGGAGCGATCTAGGTCCAGCCCAAGGCCTGCCACATGAAGGCGGTGGCCAACGGCGGTGGTCATGGGGTGGCCGACCCTAGGGGGTGGGCGACCCCCTCCGAGCACCTCCTTGCCTCTCCTCACTCTGACGGTGGCATGCCACCCTGCTAAGGCAGTGCAACCCTGACCTCGCACCAAGAATAGCTTGAAGCACTGCCATCCTCCCTGTATAAATAGAGGGGTAGGGCTCCCCTCTACAACACACAACAAAGAGAGCAAAGAAGAGAGGGAGAGTTTCATTTTTACTTAGCTTCAGCTAGAATAAGAGTGGAATGAGTGAGGAAAGAGTTGGAGAAGTGCCGGAGTTGTCGGCAACCTCCCCTAGTGTACTCGCTACACTGAGCAGAACCGTGTCGAAGCAAGCACTCCTTCGCTTGTACCTCTACGAGCGTCTTACTACTTGGAGTAAGAAGTTCATGTTTAACTTTGGCATTGATATACTAAGAAAGCTACCTTTGTTCATTATAAACTTGTGGGTTCATCGTCCATCTTTGTGGCGGATACTCTAGTAGAAGGGCCTTGATAAAGATGGATAATCCTTGCATGCACTCTAGAGTAATAGTCGATAGCATAGACGTGGTGTCTAGGCTAGAAGCTATCTTTGTTTACCTTGTTCCCCATGGTTGAGGGGTAGGAGGCAGGTGGTGACAGCCCTATCCATCCCTCGTATTCCCCCACGTCCGGGTTCGACGTAGGCTACAAGCCGGTATCGCCTGGCAGACCAGGCGCGCTCCGGTTCCTGAAGCAAGTCTATAGTGCCAAAGTTATCTTCGCTTAGGATATCTATCCTTAGAAAAAACCTCACTACCCAAGCTACCTCTCTCTTGTTTTCTTTAGGTGAACTAGCTAAAGACACTTACACATCCGTTTCTTTGGGAAAATACGATACTCTGAATATCTCCGAGTGAAGTGCTACAATGGTGTATCCGTGCGCTTGCGGATTCCTCTGCTTATGCTAAGAAACACCAACACGGAGCAGGGGAGGGGGAGCAGGGCTCACCAGAGCGGCTTACACCGATGGCATCAGCCTTCAGGGGAGGTGGATGGAGGCTGGATGGGTCCGTGGGGTCACGCCGCAGTCGGTGGCGGGGTCATCGTTGGCAACGGGTGCCCGTGGTGGCGGTGGAGGCTCGGCGGAGTGGTCACGGTGGTGGTGTGCACTAGACTCGGCCTTAGAGGCCTTATTCTACTCAACTAACTACGTGTACGTGCGGGCGGGCGAAAGAGCAGTGCAGTGGTGATGGTGGTGTGCCTTGGGGGTGGCCTCGCTGGTGATGACCGACAGTCATGGCGGCTCGGCGGAGCGGGGCTCTTGCGGGTAGCACAACACAGAGGCCTAAACTACCTACTAGCTACGACAAAAGGAAGAGGAGAAACTTGGGGACTCACCGGTCGCTCCAATCGGCCAGAGACGCAGCGAAGGAGGAGAGAGGGGGCGGCACTGATGCTACCGCCAAACTCCCGAATTGGAGAAAGGTGGAAGAAAAGGGGAAAGAGGAGGGGAAAGGGGAAGAGGAGGGTCAGATGGGGTGTTCCCGCCCTCGGTGGAGCTGGTGGTGGAGAGGGCGAGGCGAGTGCGTCGTCGGCCGAGCCTATTTATAGGCCGGCTAGGCCGGTGTCTCGGCTATGAGATATTTCTCGTGGCCATCCTTATCCATCATGCGGGCGTGCCGCTGACCTCATGAGTGTGTAAAAAGGGTGCCACCATAAGTTCAACAAGTCACGCAATCATTCACACAAAGTTTCACACATATATTTTTATGTTCCTATGTTATTTTATTTTTAAAAAAAATATTTAGGTTAGCTATATATATTATCTCCTATGCAAAAATTAAAAAGTTTAAATTTTTAGTGATTTTTTAAAACTAGGTCAAATTTACCCCCTAAAAATAATCTCGTCCTCGAGATTCGAGCTAATCCTCGAATAGACAGGGAAATTCCTTCTTAATATCGTCTTCTCTTTCCCATGTGGCTTCTGCCTCTGTATGATTACTCCATTGTACCCGACAAAATCTTACTGTTGTCCTTCTGGTCTGTCGAGTGACTGTATCCAATATTTTAACTGGCCTTTCCTAATACTGTAAATCTGGTTGTCAGTCCAGTGTTTCTATAGGTGCTTGTTCTTCTGGTACTCTTAGGCATCTCTTTAGTTGTGATACGTGAAACACATCATGTATGTCTGACATATCTGGGGCAACTCCAAGCGATAAGCTACTGCTCCAATCTTCTTTATGATCTGGTATGGTCTAATATATCGCGGGTCTAACTTCCCTCTAACTTGAAATCTTCGAGTACCCCTGATGGGTGATACCTTCAAGTAGACGAAATCTCCAGGTTGGAGTTCTAACGGTCTTCTTCGGCTATCCGCATAGCACTTTTATCTACTATGTGCTACCTTCAAATTCTCTCGGACCTTGGCCACTTGTACCTCAGCTTCCTTGATCATGTCGGGGCTGAATAGGCTTCGTTCTCCGACTTCATACCACATTAATGGGGTTTGGCATTTCCTTCCATACAAAGCTTCGAATGGTGACATCTTCAGGCTAGCTTGATAACTATTGTTGTAAGAGAATCCTGCGAATGATAGGCTCTTTTCCCAGTCTTTTCCACAGGTCAATACGCAAGCTCATAGCTTGTCCTCCAATATCTGGTTTACTCTTTCTGCCAGTCCATCTGTTTGTGGATGATAGGCAGAGCTATAGTCCACGCATATTCCTAAAGCTTTGTGTAGGCTTTTCTAGAATCGGGCGATGAATTGAGTTCCTCTATCTGAGACTATTTGGCTTGGTACTCCATGCAATCTAAGGATGTCGTCAATGTATAGTTATGCTAACTTGTTGCCCTTGTATTTCGTCCTTACCGGAATAAAGTGTGCCACTTTTGTTAGTCGGTCTACTATAACTCATATGGAGTCATGTCCACTTGGTGTCTTGGGCAATCCTACTATGAAATCCATGCTGATTTCATCCCATTTCCATACTGGTATGTGCAATGGCTGAAGTAGTCCTGTTGGTCGTTGATGTTCTGCCTTGACTCTTCTATAGGTATCGCACTGGGCGACATATTCCGCGATATCTCATTTCATTCCGGTCCACCAGTATTTTTGCCTGAGATCCATATACATCTTGGTTGATCCTGGGTGGATAGAGTAGGCTGATTGGTGTGCTTCATCCAATATTAACCTTCGAAGTGCTTCATCTTTTGATACGCATATTCGGCCTCTATACCATAACTTCCCTTGCTCGTCAACTCGAAATCCTAGAAGTTCTTTCCTACTACTCTTCTCCTTGAATTGTTGTATTTCTTCATCCTTGTCTTGGCCTTGCTTTATCTGATCTTCCAAAGTTGTCCGTACATGTAGCATATTTAGGATGCCTTGCGGTATAATTTGCAAATTTAGTGGGCGAACTTCCTGTGCTAACTCTAGTCTTTGGTTTAGAGTTGTCATGTAGTGACAATATGCCTTTCTGCTTAATCCATCTTCTACTACATTGGCTTTTCCTGGGTAGTACTATACACTTAAATCATAATCCTTGATCAGTTTCAACCATCTTTGTCGTAGATTCAAATCAGGCTGAGTGAAAATATACTTCAAACTCTTATGGTCTGTAAATATCTCACATTTGTTTCCAATGGGATAGTGTCTCCATATCTTTAAGGCGTATACCACGACTGCTAGTTTCAGATCATGTGTTGGATAATTTTCCTCATGTTTCTTCAGTTGTCTGGAGGCATAGGTGACTACTTTATCATCTTGCATCTGGACACATCCTAGTCCTTGTCGAGATGCATCACAATATACTATGAAGCTTCTATGTATATCTAGTAGCGTAAGCATTGGGGCTGTGGTCAACCGGGTCTTCAACTCTTGAAAACTCTTCTCACAAGCTTCTGTCCACTTAAATTCTTTTCCTTTCTGTGTCAGGGCTGTCATGGGTCTTGCAATCTTCGAAAATCCTTCAATAAATCTTCGGTAGTAGCCTGCTAGTCCAAGAAAACTACGAACTTCTGTCACATTGGTTGGTTGCTTCCATTCCGATATAGCCTTGACCTTTTCTAGGTCCACTTCTGCTCCTTCTGCGGTGATAATGTGTCCTAGAAAAGCGACTTCTTGTAACCAAAACTCACATTTGCTGAACTTGGCATACAACTCATGTGCTTGTAACTTATTCAAAATTGCTCTCAAGTGTTGTTCATGTTCTTTGGCACTTCTTGAATAAATGAGAATGTCGTCGATGAACACTACTACAAATTTATCCAATTCTTCCATTAACACCTTGTTCATCAGGTTCATGAAATACGCTGGGCATTGGTTAGTCCGAATGGTATTACGGTGAACTCATATTGTCTGTATTGGGTCATGAATGAGGTCTTTGGTATATCGCTGAGCCGAATCTTCAATTGATAGTAGCCCCATCTAAGATCTATCTTGGAGAAATACTTGGCATCTTTTAGCTAGTCAAATAGGTCGTCAATTCTTGGTAAAGGGTACTTGTTCTTGATGGTGACTTCGTTGAGTGAACGGTAGTCAATACACATCATGAGACTACCATATTTTTTTCATGAATAGAACTGGTGATCCCTAAGGGGATGAGCTTGGTCGGATATATCATTTATAATGTAACTTTCATAACTGCTTCTTCAATTCTTCTAACTCGTTAGCTGCCATTAGATAGGGTCTTTTGGCAATGGGTGCAGTTTAGGATTAGGTCAATTATAAACTCCAAATCTATGTCTGGTGGCATTCTCGGTAACTCTTCAGGGAACACATTAGGGTATTCACATGCTACTAATACTTCTTCAATGCTTGCTACTTGCATACTACAAACCATTGGTTCTACTTTGGGGGCTTGAGGGTGACATTCTACCTTTGATCCTTTGTGATTTATCAAGGTTACTAGCTCTTTCGCTACAAGATATAGTGACATGGTGTTTCCTTAACCAATCCATTCCTAATATTATGTCCAAACCTTCTGTCTTCAATACTACTAGGTCCGCTTGAAATTCTACTCCATCTATCATTATCTTCACTCGAGGGCACTTGAGGGTGCATTTGAGGACAGCTCCAGGGGTTCGAATTAATAAAGGGGTGGGAAGTGACATTGTTCTTAATCTATTTCTAAACACAAAACAAGCAAGAAACAAACAAATGTGATGCGCCAGAATCAAACAACACGGTTGCAATAGTGGAGTTTACTAGAAACTCACCGTATATGACATCGGTGCTGCCTATACTTCCTCTGCACTAACGTGGTTCACACGGCCTTGCCCAAAATTTGGGGCATTCCTTCTTGGTGGTCCAGAGTTTTGAGGTGTTGAGTGTCCAGTTCCTGAGGCGGTTGTCTTATTGCTGGCTATAGGCTAAGCAGGGGCAAAGTTTGCGGCTTTAAGAGGGCATTGGGCTACACGGTGTCCTGGTTGTCGGCATCCAAAATAGGTCTCCATGGTTGTGTTATTAGTACTCTTGGGCTGGTTGTTGTTGTTGTTATTGTTGTTGTTCTTGTAGTTGGATGTGGTTTGTGAAGTGTTGGTCCCAAAAGTCCTATACTGCATAGCCGGCTGGTACCTTGTGGGTGCAGTGTTGTTGGTGCAGACTCGTTGTGTTCTTTCCTGTTGGCGAGCACGTTGTATCAGAAATTTGCGCTTTTGTTCTTCTTCACCTCTGACATGCTCTTTTTCCAATAGAATGGTGCGGTTCATCAACGTATTGAAATCTAGGTAGATATGAGTGACCATTTGCTCTCGTAAGGATGCGTTGAGTCCTCTTCTAAAACACTTCTGCTTCTTGTCAGAGTTAACACTTCCAGTGCGTATCGCGCTAGCGTCATAAACTTCCTGATGTACTAGTTTACTGTCATTAGACCTTGTCTCAGCGAATGAAATTCTTCTGCCTTTATCTCCTTGATTCCTTCGGGGATGTGGTATTCATGGAATTTCTCCATAAATTGTTGCCATGTGATGGCTTCTGGCTCGGTAGCTGCATCTTGGTAGTTTTCCCACCATTCACCGGCGGCTCCTACCAGTTGGTGAGTGACTAGAATAACTTTTTCTTCATCGGTGGTTCTTACTGCATTCAATTTCTTGATGATGGTACGCAACCAATCGTCAGCTGACAATGGGTCATCTTCTGTGCTATCAAATGTCGGTGGGTGAAGTCTCATGAATGCGGCCATCTTCCCTTGTCCATTACCATTATCCTGCCTTCTTGCAAGATTTTCTAACAATTGGGTCTATTGATCCACCACTTCTGCCAATGTTGGTGGAGGTGGCGGGGGTTCCTCCCCTTGTACCGGGTCATTTCTAATATTTTGCTCAACTTCTTCTTCACCTTCTTTAGGTCCTTCTTCCATATTTGGGATGTCATATTCTTGGGGTTGCTCATGCCCTTGCCTATGGTTATGATTGCCTCTATTTTGCCTGCCTCTAGGTCTCGGTGCAACTGTCTCTTCCTCCTCATGAATTGGCCTTTCAATAGCCCTTTCACGGCGATCCTGTATCCTATCGGACCTTTGTTCCATCTATTGCCATGGAACGGCAAAGATGAGAAGACATCCTCTAGGACTTAGCTACAAGAAAAATAAAATAATAAGCAAGCAAAGACACACATGCACAAACAAACACACAATGCATATATCACATGAACAGTCATACATATATGATACAGGGGTGCATCATACAATAGCTACTAGAGTGATTACTACGCGTCCACTTGTACTTCTAATGACATCGAAGCGGCACTAGACTTACTACTACTACTTGGGTACTAGACAATACTACTTGTTACTATAGTTCTCATTATTTATTTTATAAGAACTGCATCACGCGAAGGTCCCATCATGAGGTCCACATGCATGTCCCTTAGCATCCATTCCTGAGAATTCAAGCGGGTCCAATGGTGTTTGCATCCCCAGCAATCTTTTTGTTGTTGTAATAGTTGCTTCCTCAGTAGGTTCTCCTTCTTCTTTTCCTTGTCTTCGAACGCTCGAGGGATTTCTGTAGTTCTTGCTTGCATTGTTCCTTCTTCTCTCATGGTTGACAACTGTGAGTTTAGCATGAGTAGTTCCTTCCTTAATGCTTGAACCTTAGCTTCTGCTTCCTTGAGCTTGGTGTTCTTGATCTTCAACTCTATCTCCTGGTTCTCGTAGAGAGTGTCGAGGGCATGTAGGTACTTGGTTATAGTCATGAGAGTGTACTCTGGCATTTGTGGCTTCACCTTTTCCAATGCCTTAATCTTCATATGCCAAACCAGAGAAGTTTGATCCATCACTGGGAAGAACTTTGCATTGGTGTTGTTGATTTCTGCTTCATTTTCCTGACAAATGTTCATGAGAGCCCATCGTGCTACAATCTGACAAGTGTCACTCAATTCTCTTCCGATTGTTGGGATGCATCTGACCCTGAACTCAGTGTTTGTTGGATGCTCGGTAATATGCAGGTGCATCTCGCACAGGAGTACACCTTCCACATCGCACTCACAATAGTAGTACGTGGGAGGCTCAGTGTACCCCAAGCGCTGAAGTGTCTCCCAAAGGAGTGGTGGGAATCCTCTAGTGGTCAAACAATCCGAAACATTCCCATATGTCATCCATTGTTGCAAAAATTCACTATAAGGGTTAGAACATTTTTGCAACACAAATGAGAAACGACAATGAGAAGGGTTTGTTGCCTTTACTACTATTAGGTTTGCGGTCATTCCTATTACTATAAAACTATCTAACTTGTTTCCAATCCTAGGGCTTCGTCCTACGGTCAAGCTCAGCTCTGATACCACTCTGTCGGCCCCTCAATTTGAGAGTCCTCGGTGCATTCATATCTACGTCAGGATCACGCACAAATACGCACCAATCACAGGGATGGTATATATATGTATGTATGTATATATATATATATATATATTAAAAGGTTCCAAGCTTCATTGATATCTAGAAATAGGGTCTTACAATAGTAGCCCAAGGGGCATGGTCATAGACTACATATCTAATGGAAGGCTACCGCCGTGAAACGGCATTATTGGTTGTTTCTAAAGCGAAATTATTATACAGCAAATTGGTATCCTATTCCACAGGCGAAACCCTAGCCCCGATGTCACATTCCTATGAGCGTATCTCTTTACGGGAAACCTAATCCTCGTGGTATGCTTCATCTTCAAAGTCATAGTCTTCTTCTGTGCCGATGTCCATGAGTCAACAACGGGTGAGTACATACGTACACAGCAAGCCCTAATCATAGGGTGGAAATAGAAGTGTAATGGTGATTATAATTAGGGGTTGGGTCCTAACGGAGTATTACCATTCCCACTAGTGCCTGAGTTAACATCAATTCTATTACCATTTTCATTACACATAAAAGTAAAGCTAATCATAGTATCACATACTAGCATTTGCCCATTCCAAGGACGTGGCTATTCAAATAGATTTAATAAACTTTGTAGAGGTGTACAAATTTCCATACACGATAGGTGCAAGCTCATCCATGATCAGTGGACGAAATAGACCTAATGAGACCTTGTACCCAAATGTACGCGACCTTAGATGTCCATATAACTCTACTATGACTTCTCAGGGGTTGGAACACAAAATCGGGAAGATACCAAATCCCCCTAAACATGATAATACCAAATCACAACAAAAGATAAACATGGCTCGAACACGGCTAAGAAAACAGTGGCTCGAACACGGTATAAAAACCAAAAGCTTAACGTGGAAGATCACATAGCATCCATGCCAACATGACACGGAAGAAAACCTATCATCTGTATCAGCTCCTGACAATCCGCTGCCTACACCGGCCTCCTAGTAGATATTATATCTCTATCTAACAGGGTGTGAGATCAAGCCTACCCATATAGACATGTGGCTGTACGAAATAACTCGCTAGGTGAGAGAGACTATGAACTGGTCCTTATGTGATCGAGGCGAGTATCTCCCAATGGAATCCTCTCCAGGCATCCCTGCCATGATAAACTACCTTCGTAGTTTACCACTACTCGCCCCATGTCAGGGTTTAGTTTCAGGTTTAACAAGTTTTAGGTTCCATTTTTATCCCTAAATCTAGTCATGGTGTGGAGCTCATAAAATAAAAAGATAACCATTTATTTTAATCATATCGCATTAACCGAGCTCATTCTCTAGGGTACTAATCTCATAGTCATGTTTTAGCATTTTAGTGGTTTAAAGAAAGATGGTAGGGAGGGGATCTAGGACTTGCCTTCGTCGTTGTCACCTTCCGGCACATCTACGAAATTCGGGTCCTCATCCTCTTGACGATTACCATCGTCTATCGAACGTATCGGTCGAATAAGACTACAGCAATGCCCGAAAGAAAAGACAAAAGCAAACATAGAACTATATGGTGGCACTTGGTGCAAATGGTAGGGTTTGAATTTAGATGAATTTTAGAAGTGGTTTCATGCAAAAAGGAGTTAGGGTTTAAAAGTTATGTATTTTAGAAGTTTATTCTATAGCTAATTAACTTGGGTGAATTTTATATGCATTTTCTAGTGCATAAAAATAGGTGCAAACAACATGGTTAATTTCCTTAATGCATCTAGTTTATTTACAATTTTTCTGGGAATTTTTCTAAGCTAGGAAAATGCATTTCTAACTCTCTGTGTATACTAGCCGGGTGTACCTAGCATTTTCTAAAGCGTACCCCACGCTATGTGTGTGTGACAGGTGGGCCACCTGCATGCATCAGCAGTGATGGCAGTGTCAACGTTTAAGGCGGTGGGCCCACATGTCAGTGAGGAGAGAGAGAGACGGACGGGGACAGAGGGTGACGACAACACCGTTTCCTCCCGGTCCCACCTGGTGGAGACAGGGGAGGGGAAAGAGGGGAACGGTAGTGAATGAAGGTGCCCACGCCTATAACAGAGCAGGGGAGGGGTGCAGGGCTCGCCAGAGCAGCTTACGCCGGAGGCGTCAGCCTTCGGGGGAGGTGGATGCAGGGTGGACGGGGTCCGTGGGGTCACACAGCAGCTAGTGGCGGGGTTGTCGTTGGCAACGGGTGCCCGTGGCGGCAGTGGCGGCTCACCAAAGTGGTCGCAGCGGTGCTGTGCACTAGACTCAGCCCTAGAGGCCTTATTCTACTCAACTAACTACGTGTACGTGCGTGCGGGCGGAAGAGGAGTGTAGTGGTGATGGTGGTGTGCCCTGGGGTGGCCTCGTCGGTGATGACCGACGGTCATGGTGGCTCGGCGGAGCGGGGCTCACGTGGGTAGCGCAACACAGAGGCCTAAGCTACCTACTAGCTATAGCAAAAGGAAGAGAAGCTTGGGGACTCACCGGTCACTCCAATCGGCCAAAGACGCAGCAAAGAAGGAGGGGAGAGGGGGCGGCATTGATGGCGCTGAGCGAACTCCCAAATTGGAGAAATGTGGAAGAAAAGGGGAAAGAGGAGGGGAAAGGGGAAGAGGAGGGGGAGATGGGATGTTCCCGCCCTCGGCGGAGCTGGTGGTGGAGAGGGCGAGGCGAGTGCGTCCCCGGCCGGGCCTATTTATAGACCAGTTAGGCCGGTGTCCCGACGGCGAGATATTTCTCATGGCCATCCTTATCCATCATGCGGGCATGCCGCTGACCTCGTTTGGTCACATCGCCATGGATGGCGCTCGTCCATGCGCTTGCCGGAGTGCCTTGGCGGGTACTCTGGTGGCTTGGCATGGCGGCGACCATGGCGCCGACCATTGACGTGTTCACAATGAAAGATGAGAGGGAGAAGAGAGGAAAAAGGAGGGCGCCATGGGGTCCCGTTGTTGCTGTGCCTCCGCTGACCTCCGCTGGCACCGGGGTGGCGCTGGCGGGCGTTGACGCCGCGGCTGTGCTGCGTACGGCTGCCGGCCACGAGGAGGACAAAGCCAATAGGTGGGGCCCGGGCATCAGGGGGAGAGAGGGAGGAGAAGGGGGAGCGGGCGAGGCCGGGCCGAGCTGGGCCACGGCGCTGCTGGGCTGGCTCATGCCGGGAGGGAGGGAGGAGGAGAAGGGCTGGGCTGCTGCTGTGGGCCGAGAGGAGTGAGAGGGAGAGAATGAGCCCGTGAGGCTTTTCCAATTTCCAATTCCTTTTTATATTTCCTAACTCAATTATGCACATGTTTAAATGATTTCAAAGTTAAATTTGAATGCATGAGTGTGTAAAAAGGGTGCCACCATAAGTTCAACGAGTCACGCAATCATTCACACAAAGTTTCACACATATATTTTTATGTCCCTATGTTATTTTATTTAAAAAAAATATTTAGGTTAGCTATATATGTAATCTCCTATGCAAAAATTAAAAAGTTCAAATTTTTAATGATTTTTAAAACGGTCAAAATTTTAGGGTGTTATAACTGATTAGGTTCATTTTCTGAAGGACTGAGCAAGCGACCAGGGTGGTGAATGGGTGCCAATTCAAAAGTTCTTCACCGAGCGAGAGAAACTTGGTCTCTGTCCCAAAACAACCCCAAGCTCTCGAAAGCTGCAAAATCTCCAAATCGAGTTCATACAAGCCAACTGGTGACTGGATGGACTTACAAACACTAAACGATCACAGCAGAATATACAAACAAAAGCAATGAAGCAAAGAACGAAGTTGGGAGGCAAGAAACGGGAAAACAAACCTGGGAAACTCGCTAGGCCAACTTTTGAACTTTGCTAGGCCTACTTTTGAAACTTGCTAGGCCTACTTTTGAACCTTGCCTAGCCCACTTTGATGTTTTCAGCATCCAAAAATAAACTCCAAAAGGGCAAAATTCAAGCAAATGAAGTTCAATTAAGCTCAGATTTTTTAGATATGATTCTAATGATGTTTATAAACTTTTCCCAAAAGATCAACCCTTGGAACCCTCAGAATCAATCTAGATATAAAATCCACCTTTGCACTTGTGGTTTTCTCAACTTTCCTCAAAATTTCAATTCTTTGTGCTCGTGAGGAATCTGCCAAATCCAATGTCTAGAGATGTTTCTCAGAGGTCATGGCACGTTTAGAACAACCCTAAACAATCACAAGAACTCATAATCAAGATATCACAAGAAAGGCTCAATATGACCACCTAAATTACAAAAACTAGAGATCGAAAATAGAAAGGGACAAATTGATTCACAAAACCATGTCAACTTGATTGAATACTCAGGAAAACAAGTTTACATCGACAAGGTCTAACCTCCTCCCTTCATCCTCCCACGTACAGATGAAAATCAATCGTTCAACGCAGTCACCCCTCTCTACAACAGACTTTCTAGACATTGAATGCTCTGGCTAGCCTAAACTAAATGACTAGATGGGAGAAGTGTTGTCTTGGGGCAGCCACGGTTCTTATTTATAGAGCCTATTATATATTCTAAGATTGCCCTTAGAAATTTCCCCGGACCACTTAAACCCAGGGGTAAAATGGTCCAAGTTGATTTTTGAACACCGGATGACCACGATCCCTTCACAAAGATGCTTCACCTCGATGCAAGCTCTCTAGTGATTCCATGTGCCGCTCCGAGATCCTCCCCTAAGTTTCGAGGTCTAAACCCGGCAAACCTACCGCCCATGGTTTTAAGGCCGAAACTGTCAAACCCAGATGGAGTCGCGTGTCCGCTACGCTTCCTCCATAATCTCGACATGTGTCACCACTTGTTCTTGACCATTGATCATCAAGTCCTCGTGCTCCCGCTTGACTTGGTCAACCGGCGTCTTACTTGGTGAACACCGTCTACATCATCTCCATATGTACACTTGCTTGTCGATGTCCCCAACTGTGTCAGCCACCCACGGTCTGTCCTCCGGCCCTCGGTCCCTCGGTCCAAGCTTCCATATCCATCATTTACCACTCCCAGTCCATTAGCACGAACTCACTTGACCTTCTCCATTGTCATCGACCGTCTCAATGCTCCATACATACACATCACAAGACAAGAAATATGTTGCACAATACCAATTCACGCAATGGTTAGTCTCAGAAACTAAACCAAGGCTCCCTCACCCTTGACAATCACTCATCATCAACTCACGTGGGCACATATGCACCATGTGTTTGCATTTTCTTAAAATGCATTCACTCAAATTTCACACGGCTTTTGTCTATGAAGGTAGTCAACTGATAGCTGCTTGAACAAGTAGTGAAGGTATCTCGATCTAACAAAGTAATGCTACCGGTTTTAGCGTGTTTATGACTGCTAGTACGGTTTTGGATTCGTGCGTCAGTGATAGTGGTTGCTACCACAACCACTTGCCCCACGATCGATTTCAAGTCCAACAGTGATGTCCAGTTTAAAACCGGTGGTAATGGGCGGATATGTAGCGGTGATCCCTAATTTATCAAATACGAAATTTGCAAAGAGGGGAAAATGTTATTGAGTACTGAGTCTAGTCATCAAAGATGACGCTTCTTTACACAAGATACGAGTATGACTGCCATCTCTGTCACCTGGCACCTGCATTGTGCAAAATGCACTTCCTTTATAGAGAGGTACCAAAAAGATGGTCTTCGTTCAGAGACGGCGCAGCCTAACCAGAACGCCGTGCTGCGGGTGAAGCGTGAGGACGTTGTAGGGCGCGTGAACGTACGCCGGAGAGAGCTCAAACGCGAAGCGCTGCAGGATCATGCAGATGGCCAACTTCGCCTCCAGCAGCGCGAAGTTCTGGCCGATGCAGATGCGGGGTCCCCAGCTGAAGGGGATGAAGGCGCCCGGGTCGCTACACGCCTTGGACACGCCCTCGGCGAACCTCCTCGGGTTGAACTCGCCGGCGTCGTGCCGCCAAAGGGCAGGGTCCCGGTGGATGAACATGATGGGCACCACAAGCATGACATCCGGTGGGTACGTGACGCCTCCAAGCTCTGTCTGCTTGTGCGTCCGACGGTTAATAAACAACGCCGGAGGATAAAGACGTAGCACCTCATACAACACCATCGTCACCTGTTGCAAAAGTACAAGATCAATCAAACAACAAAAAATAATGCTTAGATAAGATAGTCGCACTAACACTTACAACTTTTAGGCGACTAACACCACTGAAATCTGGACTGTTTTGCCCAAAGACTTCCAAAACTTCATCCCTGGCTTGATCTTGCCACTCCAGATGCATGCTTAAGGCTACTATTGTCCATGTCAGCAGGACCGCGGTAGTCTCCGTTCCTGCAAAGTAGAACAGCTTGCATTCTTCGATCACTTCTTCTAGGGTAATTCCCCGGCTGGATTTTCCATCTGAATCTGTGTAATTCATGTTTGACTCTAATAGAATGCCGAGCAAGTCATCTTTGGTGGGTTCACCGTTCTTCATGGCCTCATGTCTCTTCTCTATTATTCCCCTTAGGATCGTCTTGATCTCCCTATCGATAGCCTTCATCCTTATGTTGTTTTCTGTCGGTAAAAGACTGTCGAGAAAGGTAAATGTGAGATCTAAGGATTACTAGAAACGTCTACAGGCTAAATGTGAGATAGTAATAAGCATTATGGAGTAGTAGAGTGATGTACGAGAAGCCTGGGATGTGATTTGTTTTGAAAGCATTGGTAACGCGAACAACTTGTTCAGCTTGAAGTCGGAAAATTCGTCTGCCTTCTTGGTAGCTGACACCGAAAACAGCTCTTGATATGACATCCCCTGATAAATTTTGGAATTCAGACCATACGTCCAGCTCTTTTGTTCCGACAGAATCAGCAACTAAGTTCTCCCATCGGCAAATTAGATCGCTGCAAGCTGCAGAGAACGCCGGCAACATCCCCTGCATCCATTTCTAAAATAGTTAAAATTTTCCAAGAAACCAAACTCAGGGAAATAAATCGATCTTTCTTCTTACTTGTATTACGACCTGGCTTAGTGTTTACTAGCACAACATTTGTGTTAAAAGATAAGGCTTTATCAGTGGTAAGGAGTAGGCCACTTAGTTTCCATAAACCCAATTCAAATTTTGTGATCTACTGAATCATCAACTTCAAATCAAGCAGCACGTCAAGATGTTTGCAAATCGATCACAAAACTTTACTTACAGTTAATATAATACAGGAAGGCAGCTAGCACAAATTAATATAAGCTGTTTCTGCACATAACTAGATCAATTGACCATCCTTTTTCTCTAGCAGTGGCCATCATACTACATGATTTCTACATTTTAAGGTCAACAATGATAGCATCAGCGTCTCTTACTAAACTTACGTTTGGAAATTATCAGTGCAATGGTGTCAAACTAAACATCGCAAATCAAAGATTGCCCCAAGGTATGTATTTCAGTAAAGAGGAAAAAAAAACCTTGAGCTTCTCCGCATGAAAGGCCGGATTCAGAATCCTCCTATGCTTGACCCATTTTTCGGCGTCAAGAATCGCAACCCCACCAAACAGAAGCTTGGTGACACGAGTGGTTATCTTCGTTTTCACGAAGCAGCCATCTTTGTTCGACATAACTTCCCTGGCCAGCTGAGGGTCAGTGACTGTAATTCTTGGGGTCGTCCCGAACCACATGAACGAGAGTTTACCTGCACTTTTGTTTGTTTCAGTTCAGCAGCATGCCACAGTTTTGGTCACTTGAACAGAATGATCGGATTGCAGCTTAAAATGCATATATACCATGCTCCTCGAGGACACGGTGGAGGAGAGGGGAAACGCGCGGGAAGACGTCGTGGGGCCGGTCCGAGTGCATGGGCCTGGCCAGGGCCACCGCCGTTAGCCGGCTCTCCTCCTTGAGGTCGCCCCACAGGAAGCGGTACCGGGTGCCACTCAGGCCCTGAGCCCTGAGGATCTGCTCCATTCGCCGGGGAGCCCACCAGGCCCACTCCAGCACCTGCGCCGCCCACCACAGGACCAGCACCGCCGCCACACAGCCGAGCACGCTCCATGGGGATGGGGAGGCCTCGCGGAGCAGCGCCACGCAGCTGACCATGGCTTTGCTCGATCGTACCGTGTTGGACTGCTGGCTGTGGAAATTAAAGGGAAGCAGCAGAGCAGCAATATAATAGCAGAGCGATCGAAATGGTTAAATTTTAGGTCGCTTGTGATTGCTGATTTCGCGAATTTGTCTGGAGGTTCATGGCATAATGTTGGTGTCCTTGTCGAATCGAACCTTTTGATTGCTTGACAGTCTGTGTCATGTTTTTGTTACGTTTGTTACTCATCATTTTCTATCCAGCCATCAACTTCAACATAATAGGCATGTCAGTGGAGCCGTTGGAATTACATATGTTTTAGTCTACAATGATTCAGTGGACTACTACACATTTTAAATCTATATCTATATCTCTTATAAAGCTAATCATCACTGCATGATCTATCTCAACATACAAGACATCAACGTCATCTTCCACTAATAGCCATGTCATATCACTAACTCAGCCTCTTAATACAAGCTATTCATGTCATCTCAAATACTATCTCAACATTCAAAAGATCCACATCATGTTCCACTAATAGCTATGTCGTCGTGCCACTAACTTTCAGCCTCTTATTATAAGCTATCCACGTCATCTCAAGTTTTATCTCAACATGTAAGACATTTACATCATGTTCCACTAACTATCCACGTCATCTTTCACTAATAGACATGTCATGCCACTAACTTCCAACCTCTTAATATAGGTTATTCATGTCATCTCTACCTAATTTTATTTTATTTTTTCTTAACCTCCGTAGCAACATGTAGAGTATCGTCTACTTTTATAAATGCAAGAATACAAGGAAAGGAATGGAGGCATGTCTCAGCTTTTTTTTTTTAGAAACTCTCCGCTAATTGGCAAGTCTCGAGTCCCAAGCCCCGACTGGATCGTCAAAAAAAAAGTCCGAACTGGACCAGGGCCGTCGTTCGTGTTGTTGGCCCAGATGTGAGATGTCCATACTCCGTCGTCGTGCCGGCTCATGATCACAAAATAGATCGAGCGCTGCTAAATTCTGTTGGGCTATATAGAAATTTCCTCGAGCGCTCCTAGTTCTGTTGCTACTGTCGACAACAAAGGAAGGCTGTATTGCGCACGAGCATATAAGCGCCATCTCAATTCTCATCATCACAATTCACAACAACAGAAAAGACATACAAGCCCCTGACCCTTTTCCAGATGTGAGATGACCATACTTTCGGTGGTCGCTGCTGGATCGTCATCAAAGGGATGGCTCCCGAATAGATGGCCAATGGGCCGGACCAGTCCGGCATGGCACAGGCCCATGCCCGGCACGGCCTAAAGGGGTCAGGCCAGCACGGCACGTCGTGTTCCATCGAGCCATGCCTCTTAGGGCCACGGGCCTGGCCTTCGGCCCAAGCACGGTTTGTCGGGCCATTTTTTGGGCCGGGCCGGCCTGAAAGGCTCGAGCTTCCTAGCGGGCCATGCTAGCCTAGCAGCCCGAGCGCGGACGCGGGTATAGCTGCTGCAGGGCGGCAGCCTCCATGGAGGTGGGCGGAGGAAATCTAGGCCTGCGTGGCTTGGAGAGCCGGAGAGTGAAGAAGAAGCGGCCAGCCGCGGGAGAGAAGAAGGGTGCAATGTGGGGAGCGGGGAGAGAAGAAGGCAGCAGACACGGTAAGCTACGGCACTCCACCAGCGAATCTGTGAATGGGGAGGGGAAAGATAGCGATGCTCGAATTAGACAGTGGCCGAGTAAGTCTATGGACAAGGATAGGATTGGACCAATGGTGGGTGATGGCCTGGTAGGCTGTGGGCCTTCATCGGGCCTGTGACAATTTAGCGGACCGGGCTGGCACGGGCCCGTTGCTCACTGGGCCAGCCCGTGCTCGGACCAGATCAAAATAGCGGGCTTCATGTCGGACTATCGGGCAGCAGGCTGCATGGCCATCTATAGCTCCGGTCAACACAAGCGCGTCGAATCAATCAAATTACACCGAAGCAGAAAGGGTCCTGCAGATCGCAGACCAATTAGCGCACGCCAGCCATCCATCCATCAGGTTCCATGGCCAGGCACCCGATGTGTCCTTTGAATTAATCGCCAGGCGTCAAAAACCTAATCATGCTCCAGATTACTCAGAGAAGCAACCAGCTCCAGATCGTGGAGAGGAGCCTCTGGACTCTCGCGCACGTGTCACACTGTCTGACCTGACCTGCAGGCGTGCGTTGTCTACTCGTCCAGCCGGCGTGTTTCCGCTGTTGCTGATAGCAACCTGGATGGTGCCACACCGCAGTTCCTCCCGTTGTATGCGGCCCCCGGCCGACGAAATCGAAAAGGTCGCATCGCGTCGCGTGGGGGGCGCACTGCGCGATCGACGACGTTGGCAAGCCGGGGGCGGCAGCCAAGACGCCCAAGAGGAAGGAAGGATCGCGCGTGCGAGGAGTCAACACCGGATCGCGACAGGGAAATAAGTTACGTACCATGTCACTCTCCACAAGGAAACGTTGGCCCCCCGGAGGCAGCATAGCATGCACGCCGATCATCCCCCATTAACAAAAAAAAAAGGTCATGGACACATAGGTCGTGTCAACTGCCTCTGAGGTTTTACTATCCTACATATTGCCTGATTCGTCAATACCGATCGCGATTCAGTGGAATATAAATCATATAAAATACTTTTTTACCAACCTCTAATTAAGACACACCCGAGATATCACATACGGTCTATAATAGGTGAGGTGATACAAGATGGGCGTTATTAGCGCCCGGATGTCCAGAGACGCTCCAAAATATTGGACGACTCCCGTCCTTTGCACAGGAGGCCACGCTGCACGCAAAATGAGCCTGCGCCGCCTGTTTTTGTGCGCTCCACCGCGTGGACCCCATGCTGCATACCATCATTCCATCACGCTCGCTCTGTTTCGCCTGACCACTGCGCCCGCACGCAAAACCCACGTTGGTTCTAGTGCCCTAGCAACTACGGCAGGTGGGTCCCGTTGCAACATGTGCAACATCCAGATGAAAAACTTATGACATACGTTCGAAAACAATTGAAACATTTGCAACATATGACTGAAACACTTGCAAGACACCAGAAAAAAATTAAAAACATGTGTGTAGCCATTGCAAAAACATATGCAACGTCCAAATGAAACACTTGCAACATATGTATCAAATACCTGAAACATAGCTTGCAACATGCATGTATATGCAACATCCACATCTACTTTTATAACATCCAGATAAAACACTTGCAACATACATCTGAAAACAGATCAAACATTTGGAACATACACTTGAAGCATACGTGTATAGTCATTGCAACATGTACAACATCCCGATCTACTTTTACAACATCGATATAAAACACTTCCAACATCCCTATAAAACATCTGAAACACTTGAAACATACACATGCAACATGCGCTTTCAACCAATGTCACCTTGCTGCTTAGGCGAATGGAGGCTCGTCATTGCGGAGCTCGACGCCGGCGCGGAGGTCGGCGACGGCACGTGGAGCTCATGGCGGCACGGAGCTCGCCGGTGCTGCAACAGCGCGGACAACTCACCGGCGAGGCGGTGTAACACGAAGCTCCTCCCCTCGCCTACTTGTTAGAGCATCTGTCGTGGAGGCTTGCCGGCTCGATGGAGCGGTGACGGCGAGCAGGCAACGCGGTGGAGGCGGGCGGTGCGGTGGAGCGAGCGGATGGCGTGGTAGCGAGTGAAGAAAATTCTAGGGAGCCGCATCCGTCCTCCGGACAACCTGACCCAGCATTACCAATACAAGAACTGTACCACCTCTGTCTTGAAAACAATGCAATTCTATTTTTATCCTTAATCAACTCTCCTAAATTTGATTAAGTTGATAGAAAAAGGAGTATCAATATTTGTGTAACCAAATAGGTATATTATAAAAATATATTCTATCACAAATCTAATTGTACTTATTTGGTATCATAAATATTGATACTTTCTATATAAGTATGGTCAAACTTAAGATAATTTGACTTGTTTGGTACTACTAATTTTTTTTCTATACAGATGTAGTATATGTGATTAAAAAAAGGCGATCTACACATACTTTAGCATTATGTATGTAACTGAATAAATCTGGTTTTGAGCCCATTTTATCGACATACAATACATGAGGCATCAGTCTCTATATAGATGGAAAGCTACAAAGTAGTTTAGAGTCAGGCAAAGCCAAAACAGTAGTATTAGTCTTGAGCAAATAAGAAGGCGTGCAATTTTATAATACAACAAGAGGAATTTACCATAAGAGTGTCAGTCTTGAATGTTCAAAATGCAAAGAAACCCTGATCACACCCAGAAACACACAAGCCATGAAACAGGCTAAAGTTACAAAAGCAGTTACACTTGTAGAAAAAGAAGATGAGGTAACCTAGGTCATACGGAGGCAGCTGGAAGCCAAGAAGGCAGAGCACTAACCTAAGTACACTCAGCCCCGTCTCCTCTGCGTCGTGACTCCTAAGTCAACACGGATTCTACGGATGTAATTGGTTTGTGTATATTAGTCTCAATCCACGTTAGATCTTATTCAGCCTAACTCAAGTCATCATAAACATAGGTGTTTTATTGTCATGTAGGCAAACCGTGTTTGATAAGATTATATTTGGTTGCTTACATTATGTTGCCTACTATAGTCACATCCATGTTCCATTAGAGGTCTCGTGTTTCTCATAGCACATTTCCTATGTGTTAGTCGCCTGAATTTGTTGTTTTGTTTAGCCGATGTGGGTCCATCCATTTTTTTTCAAGATCCGTGCTTTGAGTTGAGTGCTTTAGTAAACACATGTGTAGATCGTTGGATGCTGCATATCGCCTGAAAACTAACCATATTTCAGGCACCTGAAATATAGCGGATCTCTTCTCATAGAGGCAAGAAAAGTGAGAACATTTTGTTTTTTTATGCCCATCATATTTTTTTTGGCATAATGCTAATGCTATGAACACTCGTATGAGCACGTCTAAGAGACTGAGCTGACGAATCTTGAAATTGTTGAACTCACCATAGGCGTCTCGTTTACCATTAAAAGGATGGCGTCATTAAATTCTAGAATGAATTCAAAAAATACGAGCGTCGGCACCAAGTTGAGAACTTAAATTCGGGTGAATCGATAAAGAATCCAACCAAATGGGTTTATGATAGATAATCATACTATAAAGCATATAATTCTTTGACTAATATGGTTATCTAATGCGACTTAGTGAGGACCAACAATGCATATGTGTTAGATCTAGTGCATGGCAAAGAAGCAAGAGAAAACATTTTTAAAATATTTTTAAAATGCTAACTTGGTGCTAAATGTGTTATTGTTCGGGGGACACTCTTTGGAGTTAGCGCATTTGAAAAAAAATGCCTTGGTGTAGTGATGTTGCACTCACCGGAGCTTACGTCCCTCTAATAACCGCTCTGGTCTGATCATCGTTGTTTTCAACTGTTTGGTGGGCCATTAGAAAAGTCCGGTAGACTCCCTCAGTATGGTTTTGATAGAGGACCTATTCTCTTGGTTTGACGGGTCTATTTTTAGAGGTTGTTTTAATTCATGGACACAAGGTGTTTGGAGTTATGATTGTGAGAAATTAGTTTGCTAATTTTGATTATTCCGTTGCGCCTTTGTTATCACAGTTCGGCACATTATGTTTCAGGACGTAGTGCCAAAAGTGCTGTTGTTTCAGGACGTAGTGAGTTTTTTTTCCTCGTAATCACCTTCATGGTATTTTATATTAGGAAAAGAACTCATTATAAGAGCTGCTGCCTGCTCGTCTGCCCGAGATGATCTTTAACCAAACAGCCCCTCGAGTTCACCGTGCTTTTCTTCTCCCGTTCACGGTACACGCCGCCTGCGCGCGCTCTGCCTCTCGTGCGACAACTGGGTGACTGCTGCCGCCGTCCTGCACCAGGTGACTAGCTAGGCCGTCGGGTCCTTCGCCGGCGACGGGCACCCACCAGGTATGCGCATCCCTTCTCTTCCACTCCTGCTGCGCGAAACCGAGCACCCGGACTAGCTTAAGCTATTTGTCTATTTGTATTCGGATCTGATATACTGTGTATACATGCCTAATAGTTTCGATTTTTCTTGGCAAAAAATATTGAGTGTGCATGTGTATACGCATGTCCTTTACTAGGTTCTCACTGATGTCTAAAATTGTACTCTTGGGGATCTGAAAGTGGTTATTCATCTTTTCTCAAGAGAATTTCTCTCGAAGTTCAGGTGGGTCTTTTATTTTATTTTTTGTGTTTGGTTAGTTACTGTCAATATGTATGAATTGTGTAGCAAATGTCATACTTGGGGATTTCCAGTGACTGGTGTTATATATATGATCGTATACATATGAGCTTCTCACTTCTCTGCTACTACTTCTGAATGTAATAACAGATTCGCAGTTCACAAGGGATATAACACAAGTTGAGCATTGACGAACAGTATGCCGTGGACACCCCTGTACTCGTCGTACCCTAGTAGCCGAAAGTCCATCTGCCTTGTTGTATTTTTCCGAGTTATTGTGTATGGCACTTCTTCTCCAAATTGCAGTTCCTATGGTCTTCATCTGAATATTCCCTAGTGTAAAATGCACTCTGACCTGTTTGGCTCGCATTACAGGTAAGGTGGCTGTATCTCCACAAAACTCCTTTTTTCCTCTAGTGGTTCTCTATTCTTGACGACTCAAGTGTGAAAAGATTGAGAATGTATGTGAAGGTTGAGCTTAAGAGATTTCGTGTTGTGAAGGAAGTGGGAAGAATAGTAATGAATGTTAGGATCTTTGCTTGTTACCAGCTTATTGAAGTGTGCCAGGTGAGCTATTTATTTTGTTCCTGTTTCCAAAATAAAGCATAAATGTTCTCAAATAGAAAATAAAATATATAATATAGTCTTTCAACGGCTAAGTTTAGATAATTTGTTTTGGTCCATCATGATAATCTTGGTATATCAGTTAAAACAATCATCCATCAGTACTGATGGGTCCCATTGAAAGTCATTTAGTTATGGATAGCTAAATAAGTTGGGTTCTGAAATGTATTTTGTGGAACAGCCAGGGTCAAAGAGATTTATTTCCCTGAATTGCAGTATTGCACAAGACAATGTTTTTAGTCAGTATTTCTTGGTTCCATTTCTAATTGCAGTGTTTCTATTGATAAAGATATTAACGCACAACGTATTTTACCTTTAATACAACAGTATGTAGATATGCTACTTTCAAATGTTCAAGTGATCTGAATCTGTATCAAATATATATAACTCAAAATCCAATTTACATGTTCTTTTAAAATTATCCATGTCCTTGATTATTTGATTACTCTTTCTGAACCTTGTTGTTGCAGGCTGAGTACTTCCGTCAGTTGCTTAAGCCTGTGACGTAGTGTAAACACAGGACCAGGGTTTTGTTTTTCAGTCTGCTATATAGGTTTGGTGTCAATAGAAATTTGCAACAACAAAGCAGTGCAGTCATGGTGATGGCTACTTCGCGGTAGGATATATTTAGTCTTCTGTTGCAAGCTGCAATCACATTTTAGAATTCTGGTTGTTTTGGGCAGTTCACAGCACCAAATCAAGTAGATTACATACATTACTGTCATAGTGTGCTTGGGTCCAATTTCGGCCATCTACCGATGCAGAGGGATCCAACATCTTTAGCTGGAAATTCCTCCTTTGCTTATGGATATGAAGCGGATAATTGTATGGCAAATGGACTTTTGGGTGTTCAGTGCAACCACAGCGTTCCTGTTTCACCTGCCTTAGCAGTCCCTTCGGGCATCACAAGCCCTCACATCCGAAGCCCACTTGATGCATTTGAGCTCCAGCCTTCCAAGGTATGCCCCAGAAATTTCATCATCTTTAATCACACTGATGAAAAAGGATGCATCATGTATCATCCAGCCTTGGTGAACAATCTGAACCCCGCAAACATCGATTTGCTCCAATGCCATGGTGAGATGGTTTCTAGAAGTTCAGGCCAAGACAATGGCAATCTCGAAGAACAGTCCTCATCTTTCAAGGAGGATACAGAAGAAATCGATGCACTACTGAGCTCTGATTATGACAGCGATGAAGATGATGTTGTGAGTACCGGGCGTACTCCGGATCCCTTGGAAAGTGGTCCCTTTGAATCATCTTCACTGCCAAGGTTTAAGACAACTAGTCAAGTTTCTGGAAACAGTTCAGTTTGCTATGGATCCATGGAAAATGTAACTCATGAGAAGATCAGGAACGTGGTCACAGTTCTTAGGGGTATAATCCCTGATGGAGATCAACTGGATACTTCTTCTGTCCTGTAGGAAGCTGTTAGATATCTGAAGTTCCTCAAGATGGAATCAAAGAAACTCAGCATGGAGAACTCGGGTATTTAGAAGTGGCCATCAACATAGTGGTATCAAAATCTTAAGGATCCAAGACTGCATTTGTATATATATGGACTTCAGTTTGGTCATTATCATCATTATTCCTGAATTGGCTTTTTCTGGGTATGGTAGGGAAGCAAGGTATCCTGCTTTTGCTACTTTCAGCAGGCCTCAAAAGACTGTTTGTGGGATTCTGATGCTTGATTTCTGGTATCCCTGCTCGTCATGGTGGTCATGCGGTGAAGCTTTGGATGCTGCTGCCATCATGTTGTCTGGCTTACCTTTTGCCATTTGTGACTTGGAACTCCACCTGTGCTACGATCAAGCTTGCCTTAGTGGGCACACCCCCAAGTAACTGTACTTTGCTGAAGATTACTGCTGTCTACCTTTTCAGGACCCCGTCTTCATGCATTAGATTACTGTGTATGCTTGCTTTGATATACTGTACAGAACAGGGTATTACCGTTGTAAAGCATGGTAGGAAATGATGCCGAGCTTTGGCTTTGTGAATCGTGTGAAGAAGAAGAATCTGTCTCCCTCTGTTTGCTTTGGATTTGTTGGTGATGATGGTGCTCACCTTTGGTTAAGCATGGAGATGATTCTGATGATGGTGTCCACGAGATACCGTGGCTTCTGTGCTTTGATTTATTCGATATGCTTTTCGCAAAGCTTGAAAGCTACTATGAAAGAGCATCAAGCTTTGGCATGGGCGTGCAATCTTTTGCAAAGGCCAATTATGCTGGACTAAAGGAATGGTGTTTCTAACCTTGCGTTGCACACAACAGGATCAGGCTGACCTGGTTTATTTTGTTGGCCAGGCCAGGTGGGCAAACTGAGCCAGTCACGCCCTACGTCGCTCCTCGTCACCAGCCCACCAAGTGGTTCTTTCATAGGCCATCTTCTTCTGGACACCGATCAGTCATCGTGGCCTAGATTGCTCGTGGTTATTTTAGCCTTTTTTCCAGAGACCCAGTTTATTCTCTTTCTTCTTGTTGTTCTTCTTCTTTTGAGACAATTGACCCAGAACTTTTTTTAGGAAGACCCAATTTAGCTGTGCAGTCTTTTCAGTCTTCAGGGTTTTGCGCAGTTCGACGGCCCAAAGCCCATGATGTGGACTCCGAACAATTGTGGCTAACATGCTAGCCCACATATTAGTCCATATACAATTGGATAATTTTGTTGCTATATAAGAGGAAAAAGTTCATTTTACCTCCATGAACTATCCATGAAGTTTAGTTTTCCTCCCTGAACTTGAAAATCGGGTAAACCACCTCCTTCAACTTTTAAAACCGTTCATTTTACCTCCCTGATCTGTTCATAGGTGGTTTTCAAAAGTGGTTTTGTTTTTTTTTTAATTTATTTTGGCTGAATATTTGAAAAATCATAGCAAATAAAAAAAAATCATAAAATGAAAAATCTAATTTTGTTGGACTCCACATGAGTAGATATACACAGTAAACATATAATATGGTATGCTTTAGTACAAAGTTTTTGTTGTAACTTTAGATCTATGCTTTTGTGTAATTAATTCATAGCTGCAGTTTCTATGGTCCAATTGTAGTGAAATTTTTTATGGTGGTCTAATTATTGTATGCTTTAACTGTAGTAAAAATTTCATACTCATTTCTATTTTCACACACTTTTAACTATTTTGAAACTATTTAACAAGCATAAAACTAAATAAATATATAACTCAGTTATACAAGATCTAATGAGCATGATATTTTTACTACAATTCAATCATATAATCATTAGCTTTGAATTAATTATAGAAAAGCATAAATCTAAAGCTACGAAAAAAAAAACTTTGTACTAAAGCATACTATATTATATATTCACTGTGTGGATCTACTCATGTGGAGTCCAACAAAATTAGATTTTCTATTTTATGATTTTTCTGTGATTTACTATTATTTTTCAAAAGTTTAACTATATATATATATATATATATATATATATATATATATATATATATATATATATATATATATATATATATATATATATATATAGACAAAACCTCTTTTGAAAACCACCTATAACCGGGTCAGGGAGGTAAAATAAACGGCTTTAAAAGTTGAGGGAGGTGGTCGGTTTTGGAGTTCAAGGAAAAAAACTAGACTTTAATAACAGTTCAAAGAGGTAAAATGAATTTTTTCCTATATAAGACGGTGAGGGTGTATATAATTACCAAGGCCCGCTTTCGTGTCGCCCCGCCAAAAAAAGTATGGATAAGACCAACCTAAAAAGCCCGTGCTAACGCTCCCTGTAATAGTTCTCAGTTACATTAGTTGCTAAAAAAACAAGCTCAGTTACATTAAAAATCCTTTCTTTCTTTCTTTTTTCTCTCTAAAAGATGCACTACAAAATCTCAGCAAAAACGTTCCACTAACATGAATATAGAAGCAATAACACCACACCGCAGTTTTACTGAAAACTTTCCTCATCGAAGCAGAGATACTGCTTTATCTCAAATTTCGGTTTCAAGTCCGTGCAAGGGATTGAAATTTTATTCCTTAGTGCTAGTGGGCACAAATTTAAACTAATTTAGCTTTGCAAGAATTAGCCCGATTGCTTTTTCATATTTCTTTGGATATAAAAGAGGGGTAATCTTCGGCTCTGTTTGACAGAGTGGTAAAAAAATGTTTCTCTGAAAAGATGCACAAATGAAGCAAAAGCACGCTTAAAATACGCTAGTTTGACCCAACTTAAAATGGGTGTTATGGAAAGAAGCGTGGTCAAAAAAATTATAAAAAACATAACGTTTGGCATTTAATTTTAGTATATTTTAACCAAAAACAACCTATAATTTGTACCAACCAGGCCCTTCGTCCGCTGCATGAACTAGAGATGCAGAGTTTCTTTTTACAGATTGTACTTGTACGGGTTTTTATTGCTGTCTTGACCAAATAGTTAGCTGAAGGTATGCAATATTTATATAGGGAGTGTTCTACTGTCAGTTATAGCCTTCCTCAATAGCCATCGTACAGGATAGGATATCACTCTCATAACAGCTAGTGACGGATCTAGGATGAAATTTCATCTTCAATCTTCAATCTTCAGTCTCTCCTCCTCAAAGCAACTATATGGCAAAAATTCTTGAAAGGCTCTAGGGGAACTCCGTGGAATCAGCGGCGGTAGGAGGGCTTGATCCGTCCCACCGGAAGATCTGTCCCTAGCAGCGGCAACCATCATACACAGTGTATCCTAAAGTGCAACCAAACACTCCGTGATACTTGCCGGATTAGATTAATTAAAAAGTACAACAAATTAATCACTGTAACAAATAGGATTTCTTTGGATTTTCTTTTACCTAACTTTGGACTATAGGTCACATGGTAATTACCAAGTTTTTTTTAAGAAACGTCCGTTTATACCTCTGATGGTAAAAATTGAATCATGAATGCATTTTCATTATAAATGCCTGTACTTTTATCTGTGATGCGTGAATTCCTATGTTTTCTTTTGAAATGGGGTCACAGACCCAAAGGAATCTCACGCGTTCTTGTTTGATTTTTAAGGGCGTGTTTTTTTTCTCTCCTATGACTGGAGACTAAAATAGAAACTAAAATAGTGTTTATTTCAGGGACTAAAAGAGAATAAAGGGAAGGAGAGAGGCTGCGAGTGAGGAGAGAGAGGAGGGATATGGACTATTTAGTCCCAATTGGCAGCCCCTTGAGGAACAACTATATTTTAGTCCATAGTCCTTATTTTAGTCCCTGGTGTTTGGTTTAAATGGACTAATTGGAACTAAAATTTAGTCTTTAGTTCCTTCTCCCATAGAAAAGAACACGCCCTTAGATTATGGCACTATGAACTTTTGTCGGTACGTCATATCTAGTATGGAGAAACAAAATAACTCGGTTCCAGTCGCTAGATATTGGCTCCACATGGCTGCATATGAATTGAAGATTGTACAGGGAGATCCTACTAAAACAGGGTAACTCTGTGCTTCGATGCTGTGGTTGGATATAATGATGACCTAACAAGCGTCCAAAAAAATATTTAAAACTTGAAAGGGAGGCTTCACCAAGCTAGAAATGTTCAAACCTTTTCCTCTCAAAAAAGGGAAAAAGTACAAAGCGGTAACCATCAAAGAGTCGCTGTCTAAAGAGACAGCCCAGCAAAATGATGTTTGGCAGTAATTGGTAGTTGCTGCAAGGGGCTCTATTTTCAACATGTGCTTATAGATGTTCAAGCATCTTCCAAGAAACCTCGCGCCCGACCACATTATCCTGGAAAGGTTCGTGCGAGATATCCTGCCTTCATCCTTTTCTTCTTCTGATGATCGTGAAATATATATATATATATATATATATATATATATATATATATATATATATATATATATTCGGCGATTTATATCACTTTCATATAATTACTACTCCTACTATATACTCCAGTCAGTATAACATTATGGTAAATATCACCGTGAGTTAAAATATGATATATATATATATATATATATATATATATATATATATATATATATATACACACACACACGGTGTATCACGTAACAATTATATTCTAATATATAATCCAGCAAATAAATGGTACAAAAGAAGTTTGAACACGATTACCTTTCACATGAAAAGGACATAAGCAGAATTTTTGATCCATGGTCCAGATAATTAACCATGTAAGGTAGTACGCTGATCTATCATATTTTCATATCTGGACTTGCTAAACTATCTGGCAGATCATTCCCAACTGCTTACTGCTGGGATATCAGCAATTCATCAAACATACGGTGGGCAGGTACTAGTAGAACTACCATATACCAAAATAGATGACAAGAGTACAAGACCAGAGATGGAGGGGATTATTAAACGATACAAACCCAAGAACGGATAGGATGGTGAGGCGGACTGGTTGGAGCCGCAGATAGGGTGTGTTTGGATGCTGCCTCCCAGGCAACTTTAACGCCAGGCAGCGTCCCCAGACGTGTTGGATTTCGATCACCTGGGGATGCGATCACTTGCCTGGCAGGCAAGCCCAGATGAGGGCGGCATCCAAACACGCCCATAGTGCCCAACGGGATCGACCCCCGCAGCTCGATCACCGGCAGCGTCGCGAGTGCGAACACGACGGCATTGTCGGGCCACCCGAGCCTCCGCAGCGACTCCACCACCCGCAGCCTGAATCCTGATGCCTTGATCGAGTCCTCCGCCGCTGCCCGCGCCGCGCCGCAGGCCGTCGCCCGTCAAGCGTCGGGGCGAGTGAGTTGGTGCTTCTGCTTCTACTTGCCCTAAGGGCTAAGGGCCAAGAGGCCTCTGGGCTGCGCGATGGGCCATTTGGCCTTGTTGGTCATACGGCCCCGCCGCGCGCTGGAGCAATCTTCTTCAACCTTGTGCCGTCGAGGTCGCTTGGCTCGGACCTGCGCGGACGCCGTCGATGGCCAGAGACGCCAGACCGCCGGAGATCGGGGTTCTAGGTGCAGTGCTCGCCGTAGGGGAGGTAGGGCGGCCGCCCAACCTCGCCCTATAGGTGGCTCCACCTCTGACTCCAGTAGATAGATAACTTATGGCATGATTAGCACAGTTCACAACAGATTCAAGAGTTGCTGCGAGCAAAATTTTTTTTTTGTCAAACACTTATTTCTAAAACAACTTTACGGGTGAAGTTGTTTTCCTCCTCTCACAAATATATGAGTTGGGATAAAGTTGAAAATAGTAGTTTATCTCAACTTTCTCCCCCATGAGCTGTGGATGAAACTATTTTACCAGACTTTTTTCAAAACAGCTTTACTAGTGAAGCTGAGCTGTGCCAAGCCCTTAATCATTCCAGTACTGCTACCCATGCAAAGCCACAAATTTAAGAAATCCTCCTTCCTGTTGCAATCCTGAAATAGTCCGGGAATAATAATAGTAATAACTACCTTTTGTTTTTTTCCTTCTAATAAAAATTACAACACAACTTTTGTCATCTTTTTAAAAAAAAGGGGCGTGTCTAGCGTCCGGACGTCTAGATGGACGCGCGTGTCCGGACTCCCATACAACCCGCATCCGTCTGCCTCGCTCCGACTCGCATGCACCCCGCCCTCGACGCTGCGTCTGCCACTCCTCGTGTCCAGATGGATGGCCACGTAGCCTGCCCCTGCCTCGCACGCGTACCCTGCCCCCCGCTGTGCCCCGCTCCTCCCCCGTAACCCCCTCCTCTCCCCCGTAGAGTTGACCTGATCTAGAGCTGTCTATAAAAATAAGTGCAAAACAGTAAAATTCATAACTTTCAAATGAAGTTGGATGAAGGCAAACATTATATCAAACTCAAAGAGTAAAATTCATAACTTTCAAATGTAGTTGACAACTTTTTCATTTGATATAATTTGGATCTAGCAAATTGTGTTTGAAGTTCTCACATTTTGAAATTCATTTTTTTTAATTTTCCAAACGATCTTAGATGGAGAAATGACCAAAACCAAAGCTATAGATATCGAAAAAATATAAAACATTGCAATTGATAACTTTTACATTTGAAAAAAATCTATGGTCCCAAAATATAGTTTCAAGTACTCATATATTGAAATTCAAAATTTCAAATGATCTTGGATGGGGAAATGACAAAACCCAAAGTTGTAAATCTCCAAGAGTTATAAAACTTTATAGTTGATAATTTTTTCATTTGAAATCATTAATCTAAGAAAAATTATGTTTCAATTTCTCACATTTGATTTTTTTTCAAACGACATCGGATGGAGAAACAACCAAAACCAAAGTTGTATCTACAACTTTGTAGTTGAAAACTTTTTTCAGGGTAGCTATAACTACAAGGCTGAGGTCGGCGGTTCGAACTTTATGACCGTATGAATGCGTATTTTGCATGAAAAAACCCATGACTTATGACCCGCGAACCCCACGGCCGTGAACACTGGTATTTCATCACGTGACTTGTGACTATGCCCGCGTTCCTGGGCCTCTTTGGATTATTTCATTTTTAGGGTCCAATTTCTGAAAAAATATTCTTATTTCTAACAATCTAAATTTAGAAGTGGCCGCTAGCCGCCTCTATAAATAAACATCTACTCCGGCTCTCTATCCTAAAATAGAAGTCATTCTCGCTTCCTGAGAAGTCATTTTTTTAATTTAACCAATTATATATGAAAGATCATTAGATAGATCGTTGAATACACTTTCATAATAAACTTATTTTAAGATATAAATATTGTAGATATTTTCTACAAACATAGTCAAAGTTAAGAAAATTTGACATACACGTATCTTATAATGACTTCTATGGTAGGACAGATGGAGTATAGCCGTATCTACAAATCGCCTCCTGCATCCTCTGCCATCTGTTTATGTAAAATCTACCCTGCACAATAAAATCACTTCCACCGTACCATTGTTGCACTCACTTCGCGTTCTTGCCAGCATCACAATATATAGGCCACTACTAGACCATTTACTTGGCCGCGCTCTCCGGCCGGCCAGGAATCCCCGAGCAGGGCGTTCGCACGCGCCGTTTGACCTTGTACGACTTGCCCAGCCTACAATCCGCTCGCTAACGAAAACCAGATCAGCTTTTTGTGGTTCCAGGTACCGTCCTTGTCGTCGGTGACACATGACTGACCCATCGATTTTATGGACAGAATGACTGATGGATTGACGCTGCCCATCGATCGCTTCATTTCCACGGTATAAATTTCCCTGTCATGTCGCGAAAAAAGTCGGCAAGAATCCGGCCGTGGTAGCTGGGTGCCGATAGCACCATCAAAATGGCACGTTGATCGTTCGGCGCATAGTCGTAGCATACTCCGTATTGCGTTGCAATCTAGCCACTCGAATTTGTTTCTCAGGCGGAACCGTGATGTATCTGGTCAAAATCTGACCCGTTGCCGGTTAGCTCGCCCGACTAGTAGTTCCTGAGGTTTTCACTTTCCTTACGGGACTAGCCTTTGGTCGTCGTTCAGAAAGTCCGTTTTCGCATGCGTTTATGCTCTGACACCAAGCCATCGAATATCAGGGATTCAGGGTCATCCTTTCCAACCGCTAAAAAGGTACTTCCTCTTTCACTAGAAAAAATACGATTCTAGCATAATACCAAGAATCATTTCAAATTTAAATAAATTTATATAAAAAATGATGATATTCATAATCTCAAATAATTAAGTACCACTAGATTTATAATGGAATATTTTTTACTATATCTATTTAATGTCATAAATATTGATATTTTTTGACAACTTGGTCAAGTTTTAGATAGTTTTAAGTAAAGACAAAACCAAAATTGCATCTTAAATTTTAATTTTTTTTACAAAAGACAAAATCATAATTGAATCTTTCCGAGATAGAGGTACCACGGTATCATAAAGAAGTGGACGTTTTAATAAAATAACAGGGAATCCTAACATGGAAACAAGTGCATGGAAAGAATGCCCACATTTGAATTTACATGGCCAAGCATCCTTGAAGGATGCACAACTAGAGGAATTTTAACCGAGGCAAGCAAAACGGATTAACCGAGACGGGCATCACAACCACCCCGGTTGAAAGGTCACGGTAAATAAATCTTTTCTGAGACGGTTGAAATGCCCGCCTCAGTAAATCAAATAAAAAAACAAAAAAAAAAAACCTGTGGACAAGGCTAGCAAGCCGATGGGCCCGACAAGCCCATCCAAGGGCCGCCGTCACTCGCCCCCGGGTCTGGCCTCCCCGCCACCAGATCCGGCCTTCCAATGTCGGAGCTGACGCAGAGGTGGAGAAGGAGCACCGTCGCCCACCTTGCCTCACAGATGGACGCACCGCCGCAGCCGGATCCGCACCCGGATGCGTCAGATCCACATCTAGACACGCGGGTGGTGGAGGAAGGGGAGTTGGATCGCCGGATCTGTGCTCGTTGGTGAGGAAGGAGGCGAGGGGGCGCCGGATCTACGGTGGTGCCAGATCGGCGGTGGTGGCGCCGGATCGGCGGTGGTGGAGGTGCTCCGGTGGCGGTGCCGGATCCGCTCGAGGAGGGGCCACGCCCGCCACTGGAGGGGCCGGGCGCCTGTCAGAGAGCGGCGCCCGCCGCGCCGTGCCTCTGCCACGCTGGAGAGCCGCCGCCCGCACCCGGGCCTAAGAGGGAGTGGGAGAGGGAGAGGCACACTCGAGGATGGGAGGGGCGTGCTCGGGGAGAGGGAGGGGCGCACTCGGGGTAGGAGAGACCGGCGCCGCTCTGTTGGGGAGAGGAGAGTGAGGAGAGGAAACCCTAACTTTCCTTTTTATACTTGGTCACGCCTATCGGGCCACGTCTAGGCCGTCTGGGCCTTGGCATTTTTTTAGGTGGGCCAAAAATGGAGGTATTTTTGGAGGCCGTTAATCTCAGGCATTAACTGAGGCGGTTGAATTTTGCAAACGCCTTAGTTAATAAAAGGGCACCGTATCGCAAAAGATTTTAAGTAGTAGTGACGAGAATGCAAAGTCGAGGGGTTTGGATGGTTTGAGCTAGACCAAAGCAAATCGAACGCGGCCCGAGCCTGTTGGGTTTTGGCCCATCTACAAGCCTTAGTGGACAAGGGTCCAACTGGCCAGAAAATTTTTTCTCGGCCCGAGTCTTGCCCAAAGTATTTATTTTATTTGTTTTCCAACTAAAAAACAGCAGGCGCCCCGTCTAGGCTTGGGCCCAACCCTACTCGCCTATGGGATGGTCGTGAGCGAGATTTTTTCAGCCAGAAATAACCGGGTTTTTTCAGCCTGCTCTGGCCCAAAAATGCTCAGCTCTACTTTGAACGGGAGCATCTCTTTGACAAGCAATAAATTTGGCTTATACCCTGAAACAAACTATATACGAGCCTCTCTTCTGCCTATAACAAAGGTCATGTAGCTAGTAAGAGCATACTTGCTAACCCCAAGAAATGTACATGTGTGGAGCTTTCTCTAATGGTCTCTAGGGGTTGCATATCTAAGATAGGGCAATGACTCACCAATCCACTAAGGGGATCTCATGGTGATGGCCTAGATTAGATTAGAGGCTAGGACGCTAGGTGGAACCTCTTGCTTCTTCACCACCAAATCAAGGGGAGAGGAGCACTCATTGACTCTCGGTTTCCCGTATCAATGATGATGGCTCCAAGGCCGGGGAAGTGCTTGGGGAGTCCTTGAATCCTTCCTCTCGCATGCCCTCACCTTCTTCTCGTCCCTTTGCCCCTTCTTCTTCTTCTCCTCCAAGTGTCCTTGATGTTCCTCTAAGAGAGAGAGGAGAGTGGTTGAGAGGGAGAGTGAGTGGGAGAGTGTTGATGCTGGTGTGGGCTTGTTGAGGTCATGGGCTGACGGATAGGACCAAGCGATATGAAAGTTGGATAGCTCAACTATGCATGTTTCATGGCTTGGAAAATTGTTAGGGGTCCTTGTTAGACTATCCATATCTAGACACGACTCTGATGGGTTGGCATTTTTGTTGCTAGATTGTTTGGTGGCCATAGCTAGACTATCCTCCACAACACAACAATATCAAACTTAACTTTTGACACATAGTTTTGCAAAATATAATTCATATGATGTAATTGTTAGATAATTAGGCATTTTCATGGTCAATTTAATCTAGAAATATAACATCAGCAGGTACGTGATGACATATATGTGCATGTGTATATCACTAACGAACGCTATAGCATGCAAACATGACAAACCGATCGATATAGTAAGAACGCAAAGTGTGGTAATCACAGAGATAAGATTGTACCCAGCGGAGGGTCCCATACCGAGGGCATCGGAGGCTCCATTCGCACTAGTCGACATAGTGCGTTGCTCGAAGTCATGGACCACAGTCGATGCAGGACGGTGTTCGTAGTGCAGTCCCACCAATGGATCACCAGGAAGAAGATGGGTTCCGTGAGCGATCACTAGGAAGAAGACGTCGAATGAGCAGTCGCGGAATCGCTCCCTAAAAACCTAATCGCCGCACACCCCATGCAAGGTTCGTTGGTGGATGAGGGTTCCGGAGGCACCCGCTGCTCCGTGCGCGCAGAGGTACGAGACGGGGAAAGCCCAAGGGCGGCCGAGATGTGGTCTCTCAGAAGCGAAGCGGAAGAGAGGAAGACTGATGGAGGATTTCAGATTTATGGCTGGGACGGGGAGGGAGAAAGGCAGCGGAGGATCCCAAGAGACGGAGACAGCGGAGAGACGGTAACTGGCACAATCAGTTCGCCTCCACCATAAAGGAGAGAAACTCCCGTGATTATGTGGATTAAGTGGTAAAACCTGGCCATGCCTACCCGCTCGCCACTTGCCTACCTGCCTCGCCACGCCACGAGCACGGCCACGGCCACGGCCTCGGCCTCGGCCTTGGCCCGGCCCGGCCGGCAGTGGCGACGGCGGCGCGCACGCGCGCGTGTGGCACTCCTTTGTCCTTTTCTCAGCTTCTCAATTGAGATGGATAATTTCCAACCAAATAAGCTGAGTAAACGTTCAGTCAAAATCCCATACGGTATTAAACCATACAACGCTTAATGTTACGTACCACAAAGTTTTATTTGATTTATTAAATATTATACAGGCCAAGCCCATAATATATCCAACAATCCCCATCAAACTCTAGGGTTTGTAACAAAGTAGTCTCAGAACCACGTTTCTTTTATATACCAGTGTTTCGATGGAGACTGTTAAGTTGAACATCCATCTAGAGCAATAGTTTCACTCAGTCATAACTGAACAATGGATGAAGCCTTGAATTGACAGTTTTGTGTGAGGTGAATGTCACTAAAGTCCTTAGCTGATACTTGGCTACAAAAGACATCCCCTCTATTTGAAGCATATAAGTCATACTCCAGTGTCTTTCATGAGTATTTAGAGATCACCCAAATCTCATAGATTGTGACCAGCAGTCTGACTCATTTAGGTGTGCTCCTCAAAAGATGTTCTATAGGACAACATCTTTGCTTTAGCAAGCCACTTGGAACACATTAAGGTAAAAACCAACCTGCCTTACAAAAAGGAAAGATATGCATCAGAAATGAGTCTTGCTAAGGATTTTTCCTCATAATTTACTACTAGCTTGTTTCACCATCCTACTTCACGGGATCTCTAATCACATAGAATAGGTTACCACTATAGTAAATTTCATGTGGGTCTCAAACCCATCTCTCTCGATGCATTTTCTATCACATTGCGTGACAGACCCTTAGTGAACTGATCTGCCAGATTATTAGACGTGTGAACATAGTCCAACGCTATTACTCCGGAGTTTCTCAAATTTCTGACAGATTTTAGTCGTCTCTTAACATGCCTTGTGGACTTTATGTTGTCCTTAGAACTGTTAACCTTCGTAATCACAGTCTGGTTATCGCAGTTCATAGAAATAGCCGGTATGGATTTTTTAACAACCGGTAAATCCATAAGGAGATCATGAAGCCACTCGGCCTCAGAGCCAGTGGTGTCTAATGCTGTGAGTTCTGCTTCCATTGTAGATTTCGTTAAGATAGTCTGCTTGCAAGACTTCTAGGAAACAGCACCACCTCCAAGTGAAAATACATATCCACTTGTGGCATAAAGCTCATTAGCATCATAGATTCAGTTGGCATCACAATAGCCATCTAGCACCTTCGGGTGTCCGGTATAACGAATACCATAGCTCACAATGCCTTTTAAATAGCGCATCACTCTTTCAAGAGCACGCCAGTGATCATCTCCCGGGTTTGACACAAACCGGCTCAGCTTGCACACAACAAATGAGATGTCAGGTTTTGTTGCACTAGCAAGATACATGAGCGAACCAATGATTTGGGAATATCTCAATTGATTCCTAGCTATTCTCCGATTTTTCCTCAATAGCACTTTAAGGTCATAAGGTGTAAGAGCAGGTGCATAGTCACTAAACCCAAAGCGACTCGGCACCTTTTCCACATAGTGAGATTGTAGCAGAGTTATCCCACCATCACCTTCTCTCAGATGCTTGATATTAAAAATAACATCAACCTCTCCCAAATCTTTCATTTCAAAATTATTAGATAAAAATTCCTTCACCTCCTCAATCACTTTGAGGCTGGATCCAAAGATCAGTATGTCATCAACATATAAGCACAAAATAACTCATTCACCCCCACCATACCGATAGTACACACATTTGCCAACTTGATTCACAACAAAGCCAGTAGATATTAAAGTTCTGTCGAACTTCTCATGCCACTGCTTAGGAGCTTGTTCTAGGCTATATAATGACTTTAATAATTTACACATCTTGCCTTCTTGACCATTTGCTACAAACCCATCCAGTTGATCCATATAGATCTCCTCCTCTAACTCTCAGTTTAGAAAAGTTGTCTTAACATCCATTTGATGAACGATAAGACCATAGGAGGCTGCCAGGGAAAGCAAAACTCGGATTGTAGTCAATCGGACAACCGGTGAATAAGTATCAAAGAAATCCTCACCTTCCTTTTAAGTATAACCCTTGGCCACAAGTCTTGCCTTGTACCTCTCGATAGTACCATCAGGCCTAAGCTTTTTCTCGAACACCCATTTGCACCCTATAGACTTGCACCCATAAGGACGATTAATAATTTCTCAAGTTCCATTAGACATAACAGAATTTATCTCACTCCGTACTGCTTCCTACCATAAGTCAGCATCAGGAGAGGAATATGCCTCTTCAATGATCGTTGGTGTGTCATCCACAAGGTACACAATATAGTCATCACCAAAAGACTTTGCAGTCCTTTGTCGCTTACTTTTTCTAGTGACTATAGTGTCATCCTCCTTAGGATCTTGCATATAGGGTTCCTCAATTTGTTCTATCAAAATAAAATTTTTATGCTCATGGGGAATTATAAATTCATGACCAGTCGTGCTAGGTGTATTTTTCATGGGAAATTCATTCTCAAAAAATGTAGCATATCTAGATTCCATGATTATATCAACAGCTATCTCAGGAACACTAGAATTTATAATTAAAAATCTATAACCCACGCTGTGAATAGCATAACCAAGAAAAACACAATCAACAGTCTTTGGTCCAAGCTTTCGCTTTTTGTTTATTGGCACATTCACCTTTGCCAAACAACCCCAAGTTCGCAGGTAAGAGAGATTTAATCTCTTCTTCTCCCATTTCTCGAATGGTGTAATTTCTTTGTTCTTTGTGGGCACTCTATTCAGGACATGACACGCTGTCAATATAGCCTCACCCACCATTCCTTAGATAGTCCCGTAGTCTCTAACATGACATTAACCAAATCAGTTAGAGTGCGGTTCTTTCTCTCTGCAATCTCATTGGACTATGGTGAGTATGGTGGCATCCTCTCTTGAATAATTTCATGCACCGCGTAAAACTCAGAAAATTCATTTGAGAAATATTCTCCCCCACGATCGGACCGTAAACGCTTGATTTTCTTTTCAAGTTGATTTTCTACCTCAGCTTTATAGACTTTAAAATAATGCAACGCTTTATTTTTAGTTTTCAATAAATACACATAGCAAAATCTAGTATAATCATCTATAAATGTCATGAAGTATCGTCTACCACCTTTAGTCAATTCGCTATTCATTTGGCATAAATCAGAATGAACGAGTTCTAATGGTGCCAAGTTCCTCGCCTCAGCAGCTTTGTGAGGCTTCCGCGGTTGCTTCGATTGCGCACACACACCTGGCACTTAAAATCTTTGATTAAGTTAAATTTTGGGATTAAATTCAGATTTGCAAGCCGCGTGAGACAGCCAAAATTAATGTGACAAAGTCGTGAATGTCATATATTCGACTCATCCGAAACATTAATAATGTTCACTACTTTATTACACACATCATCAAGCAAAGATAAGCGGAACAAGCTTCTGCAATCATAGACTTTTCCAACAAATGTTCCATGTTTCGACACAACACATTTATTGGACTCAAGCACAATTTTAAAGCCATCGCGACACATTTGAGAACCGCTAACAAGATTCTTCTTGATGGAGGGGACATGTTGCACGTTCTTTAATAGCACCGTCTTTTCCGAAGTAAACTTCAGAACGATCGTACCAGCACCAAGAACATACGCATGCGAACTGTTTCCCATCAGCAAGGCTCCAGTCCTGCCGGCCTGATAGGAAGTAAACAAAGAAACATCAGCACACACATGAATATTAGCACCGCTGTCCATCCACCACTCAGGTGAAAGACAAACTGAAAGAACAAAAGGTAAAGAATTACTATACCCAGATGTTCCTTCTTCAGTCTCGCTAATCACCATGTTTGCTGATTTCTTTTCTTACTTATATTTGCGGTCTGGGCACGCACTTGCCCAATGTTCATCACTCCCACAAACAAAGCAACCTCCATCTTTCTTGTTGTTTTTCTTCTTAAACTGTGCAGTTTCCTTAGACTTTGTATTGTTGTTCTCTTGCATGTTCTTCTTCTTTTTATTACGGGATGCAAATGAGTTTTTCTTCTGCACCATATTGGTAGCGGAAGACTCAACTCATTTTTCATGGTTGTCTTTTGCTCTCGCTCTCTCCTCAACATTAAGAGATCCAATAAGCTCAGCCATGCTAAACTCTTGTCTCTTGTGTTTTAGAGAAGTAGCAAAATCCCTCCAAAAAGGTGTCAGCTTAGCGATTATACCGCCGGCCACAAACTTGTCGGGCAACATGCATGGAAAATGTTCCAGTTCCTTTGCTGGTGCCTGTATCTCATGAGCTTGTTCCACTACAGAATGGTTTTCAACCATTTTGTAGTCATACAGCTGCTCCATAAGGTACAACTCACTACTAGCATCAGAAACTCCAAACTTTGCCTCAAGAGCATCCCATAACTCTTTGCCTGATCTGCAAGATATGTAGTTTTTCTCATACTTAGGATGAAGTGCACTATAATCATGGCGCCTTGAAACAGGTTATCGGCAGCCAAGAACTTTTGCTCCTCCTCAGGAGTAAATTGTTCAGGCTTTCTCTGTGCGGCGTGATAGCAGTTCATCGCAGTCAACCACAATACCATCTTGGCACGTTATATCATGAAATTCTTGCCATCAAAATTATTTGGCTTCAAAGCAGCAGCAAAACCACTGACAGAAAATTGCCTAAGATTAGGTTTTTGGATTATTAGATAATTAGGCATTTTCATGGTCAATTTAATCCAGAAATATAACATCAGCAGGTTCGTGGCGACATATATGTGCATGTGTATATTAGTAACAAACGCTATAGCATGCAAACATGACATACAGATCGATATAGTAAGAACGCAAAGTGCGGTAATCACAAAGATAAGATTGTACCCAGCGGAGGGTCCCATGTCGAGAGCATCGGAGGCTCCATTCGCACTAGGCGACATAGTGCGTTGCTCGAAGTCGTGGACCACAGTCGATGCAGGACGGTGTTCGCAGTGTAGTCCCACGAACGAATCACCCGAAAGAAGACGGGTTCCGCGAGCGATCACTAGGAAGAAGACGTCGAACGAGCAGTCGCGGAATCGCTCCCCAAAAACCTAATCGCCGCACACCCCGTGCAAGGTTCACAGGCGAACGAGGGTTCCGGAGGTACCTGCTCTCCCGCTGCTCCGTGCGCGCAGAGTATGGGGAGGGAGAAAGGCAGCGGAGGATCCTAGGAGACAGAGACAGCGGAGAGACGGTAACTGGCGCAATCAGTTCGCCTCCACCATAAAGGAGAGAAATTCTCGTGGTTACGTGGATTAAGTGGCAAAATCTGGCCACGCCCGCCCGCTCGCCGTCGGCCTGCCTGCCTCGCCACGGCCCGGCCCGGCGGCGGTGCGCGCGCGTGTGGCACTCCTTTGTCCTTTTCTCAGCTTCTCAATTGAGATGGATAATTTTCAACCAAATAAATTGAGTAATCGTTCAGTCAAAATCTCATACGGTATTAAACCATACAACGCTTAATATTACGTACCATAGAGTTTTATTTGTTTTATTAAATATTATACGGGCCAAGCCCATAATAGGCCCGTTCGTTTGGAGGAATCTGGATGAATCTAGAGAAATTTGTGAGAATGTGAACAGTGAATTTCAGCTCAGCACAGTGAATGCCGGCTGGTATTCATACCAGCCGAACTGCCCCAATATATCCAACAGTATTGACCACGATGAAGATGATTATCAAGAATGCATGATGGGTTATTACAGCATAATGTGCAGCCACATGAAGATTTACGAACCCTTGGGAGGGCCCCTAATCTCAAGGAAAGCTATTTATTTTATCATCATCTCCGACTTAAAAAAGTACTGATTAATGAATTTAATATATATTCAATATTATAGTTGCATATATATATAGGAGTAATTAGATCGGTGACATAATACAGTCCGGGCGTTCTTCAGTATTAGAGCGTACATGCATATTGATGAATCCTTCATATATACTCTTTGCATCTACATGAATAGTGTTACCATCAGGGCGGCTCTACGTGCAATCAGCATGGGCAATGCTGATAATGTCAAGTACAGCTTATGAGAAGGCCATAAATAATCACGAATATATGCGTGAATAAGTTATTAACTGCTGAAAAAACTCTAGCTGATCTAAATAATCTAGTTTTTTATAGTCCAGCTTATCACTAATTTTGACTATTCAACCACACCTAGCTTATATAAATAGTAAGATACAATTTAATCGTCTTCCTCCAGCTATTGCACCTTATAAAAAAATTAGCTGGTCCAAACCGGACCAAAGCATCGTGCCTTCAACGCTCGCAACAGTTAAATTATGAGATTAGCTAGGTATACCGTGTGTGGACTCATAATCGTCACGTTTACGTTTAGAAGGCATGTGTCGTTTAATCGAAAAAACATACATGTTGGACTTGATATTTTATATTAGAACACGCGCGCTTGCACATGATTCCGCTACTAGACAAACAATTTTGCCAAATAATACACTGTAGTTGTGGTGTTCAATGATGATAATTACGCACACGGACTGCAATGACTAGCTACCAGTAGCTTCCTCGCTTGCTTTGTACAGTAAAATAAAAGCGTTGGATTGACTTTTTTTCCTTTGTCAATTTCCCTAGGTTACCTACCTAGCTTTCAGGGTGTGTGTGTGTACCGGGAGGTGGTTTGGTAAAAAATGACGGCAGAGGGAATCAAAGGACATGGCACTTGAGTCTTGAGACTACCAAAAACTAGCTAGGGAAGAATTCAGCAGGTACACCAAAGAGGAAAACTGAAACAAAATAAGGTGCAACGTAACTTCACTGTGGAATAGGAAGAGAGACATGACAATATATCGGCTTCAAGAGAAACTGTGCGTCTGTAACTTATTATTCCATGCATGCATCATTTGTACTCCGATCCAAGATAGCAATCGTCCATACTAGGGTTTTCAATTTCAGTATTACAATTTTTTCAGTCACCCCCGAAATTCACGAAAATTCACTCAAATTTCACCAATTTTTTTAGAGACTTAAATATAAAGTATGATTTACAAAAGTTCAAACAAAGTATTAAGATGATTTATGACTACACATCTATTGAGTAGACAAAGAATATGCAACACCAACAATAGAAAATATGAGTTTACAGGTATATATTTACAACAAAGCACATATGTATTATTAGTATAATACGAAATTTTGGATTTTTTTCACACACCTCCAAAATTACACGGAATTCGACATAAATTTCATAGAAATTTTGAACCCTTTTTTCCAACAGAACCCTGGTCCACACAATTCAAAAGTGTGATGGCACACATATACATAGGATTATAACCATATATAGCTGTCAACAATTGTGAAAGTGTTAATTCAGGACTATTTAAAATGAAATTTATGACTATATACGTCTACTACAGAGTGATCAAGAGCAAACTAACAACATATACAGTGAGTATACATGTACAACTAATATACAATGACTACATGCATGTTTGGATCTACTATTATTCTACTGGAGCAAAAGGTACCAACTATATATATGTTAATTTGACTAGAGGAAAATATAATGTAGCATGTACCAATACAAACTGTCCAGTACTTCCAATTCTTTACAAACCTGTCCCCTGTGCTTGAATATGCACGAAATAGAATTTAGGGCATCATAAATTTGTATAAACTGGGGGGACACAAACTATTCATTCAATACAGTTAAAACAGGATACAGCTAGCATGATTTATAATAAAATTCACAGCGACACCACAACACATTGTTGATGAACTTGCACTGGGATAGGAATGTACCAAACAAAATCAATTAAAATCACAGCCTCTCTCTTGCTGTATGAGCAAGGTCACAGCTAGCATAGATAAATATGACATGGATGCTGAGACCATCACTCCCAACGACGATCAAATTATTTTCTCAGTTGCCCTACCACTGAAACAACAAAAAATCCATGAACGAATTTGCTTGGGTCTAGTCTCAAAAAAAAAAATTGCTTGGGTCTAGCTACGATGTACACCAAAGCACAATCCAGAGAACTCCTTTAGGGCCTTTTGGAACGTAGGAATTTCACAATATCGTGCTAAAATCAGTTTATTTTTATAGGAAAAATGCAGGAAACATGAAAAAATCTGCATTTTAAATGGGGCCTTATATTATATATACACCAACATTATTGGTTCCATTTTTACACATGGACAAAAGAAGCACCATGCCAGCACATGCACCCATCCAACAAGCACCCATGGTAGGAAAACAAGCAGAAGTGGAGGTGACATCTCTTCTGAAGTTCTGAGTTCTTTAAAAGGGAACATATTCTTGAATTTCAAACGGGAACCAGAGAAATGAAATACTCCTCTTTCAATTTTTCTCCCAAATGAGTCAATGAGGAACACATGATATACACTAGTACATGCATGTACAAGAAGTCTAGAGGCGTACATAAATAATGTTGCCCTTCTAGTGATAGTTATAAAGTACTTCGTTCCATCTCTAGTACCTCCCATGCAATCCGCGCAGCGGAGAGTTGACAAATGGAAGGGGATGAAATGCAAACAAAAGTTTAAGATGAAAGAAGATTAATCAATAATAATTGTCGTGTTCCCTCTTCATTAGACCAAGCCCAAGCACAAGGTCATCTCATCGATCAGGTAGTCACATTTGGCGCAGTATTTCGACGACAGCATGTCATGTGTCGATCTAGGCTAGCTATTTGTGCAGCTGTTAGTTATGGGTTGTTGGGCATTGTGGAAGGGAACAGGTCTTGCAAGAGGGCGTAGTCAGTGAAGTGGTGTTGCTGAAGAGGAGGAGCAGGAGATGGTGTTGACATATGAGGAGGAGGCATACTTGGCAGGAACATGTTAGGGTTTGCGCCCATGGCGGGGTGCATCATGCTCATCAGGTCAGGGCGGAAGCTGGACGGCATCAGGTGGTGCGGCGGCAGCCCGTACGCGTTTGGCATGAAGAGATGCGCGCCGCCGGCGCGGAGGCTGGCGGGGCTGTGGTGCGTGTGCTGCCCCTCGTACGTGGTGATCACCGTCGACGGGTCCTGGTACGACCGCTCCACGCGCTTCTTCACGCCGCACTTGGGCGTCGTGCACCGGTAGTAGCTCCTGCATGCGTTTGGCCGGAGATCGGGTTTGAATATACATGACAAAGTTATAAGGTACATGCATCATCATGTACTCTAGGTGAGAATTTACATACAAGTTATACAATGCATTAGATACCTTGGTTACTTGCACTTAATTAGCAATATATACGATAGCTAGATAGCTGTGTGATAGCTAGCATGCAATTATAATGACCATAGATGGGGGAACGAACAAGTGAAACTGTGAAAAAAAAAGTATACAGACCTTGGGTAAGGACTGTTCTTGACCGCCTTCTGCCCATATTTGCGCCACCGGTAGCCGTCCTCAAGGTGATCCACCTCGCTCTTGGTGAGGAAGGCAACACGAGGCTGCCTCTGCCTCTTCTCAGCCTTCTTCTTGGATTTGTTCCTGTTATGAATATATATTATGCATGTATATATCAGAAGCCAATCCAGTGCGATGATACACGAACTAATGCTAGTTAGCTCGAGCTAGAAAGAAGTAGATATTTCATGTCACGTGGACTATTAGCACCAATTATTCGAACACAAGTGCTGTAGTCTATAGTGACGTGCGTGTAGCGCGAGTATAGACGATTAGCTAGCGAGCTGTTGGGAATTGGGATCGAGCACGTCATATCCAGATTATTGGTGTTTTTGCAGAAGATACTCTAGACCTGTGGTATCAGCTTTCGATATATGGCATTTATGATCTTTAATTAAACCTTTTCTGAAAGGCGAAAAGAAATCTTTGATTTTCTCTTTAGAGATGAAGCTACTAGTAGTTGGTCAAAAATTGAAGCTGCAGCACACAAATTGTTTATTTAATTTAAAGGAAGATCTCTTCTGGAGAGTACGTAGCCAATTGAATTTTGAATAGTACCAAATGATCTAGAAAGTCATACTGGAAACGGGACCAAAAAAGGAACGGAAAGAAAAGATAAAGAAGAGGGAAAGCTAGCCTAGCTAGCTATAGTACTGTGAATCTGAAGCTGATGGATCTGAATTCTTGATGATCTATAAGAACCCTAAAGAAGCAATCGCAACAAACCCTAATGTTCACACCGTGTAGTATAGAGATATGGACATATAAAACTAGATAGGAAATTTTTTGTTCATTTAGGCAACAGTAGGACTAGATCTAACATATGCACCAAGAAGATAAGCACTCCTGACCCCCCCCAAAAAAAAAGAGAACAGAGAGAAGCACTCCTGAATTGAACCTGATGAAGAGAGATGCAAATACAATTCGAGATGATCGATGAACACACAGATTAGTAGTATCAAACTAAAGAGAACGTACGCTTTGGTGGAATTCTCCCCATCTTCCTGCTCTTTCTCATCCCCCTCCGCATCCTCAGCATTCGGCCTGCCCTTCTTGCACCGACGAGGCTGGCCGCCCTCCCCCTCCCGGTCGCTTGACGAGAGAGACACCGACGAGTTCGGCGTGAGCATCGCCGCCCCTTCTCCTGGCGCGCCGCTGGTGCCCTGGCTATCGTGGCTCACATCCACAGACAGCTCGTGCTTGATCGGGGCGTCCTCCGCCGGGCACGGCGCGTCCAGGTGCCGAGCTAGCCCGGAGGGGTCCTGCAGGAACCCCTGTAGGTAGTCGGTGATGCTGGAGTACGGCGGCATGAGCTCGTCGGCGGCGCCAGCTCTGCTGCCTGATCCATCGACGCCCGCCGACGACGCCGGCTGATTGAAGAAGAAGCTCTCCATGTCGTTGCTGCTGTGGAACACGTACTCGGCGCCGGCGCCGGCGTCGGCGTCGGCGCGGGCGAGGTGGCCGTAGCCATGCTGGTGGTAGACGCCATGGTGATCTCCTGCTCCGCCACTTCCTCCTCCACCAGAAGACATGGGGAGTGGGGGGAGTCTGCTGGGGAGCTAAGTGTGGAAAGGGAAGGAGAGGCGTGGAAGTGAGGAGGGTTTGAGCTTTTCAGCAGGTCGCCTCAAGCTCCCAGTCCCAGCCAGCAGCTCCCTTTTGATTTATTTATGTTTTGTTTTTCTCCGGGTGCAAAAGCGTGCGAGGATAGGCGCAAGATACGACTTTTTTGGAGCGGCATATATAAATTTCTGGGTGCGGTGGTCTGGTGATCACGATCAATTTATAATGCAGCCCGTCAATTCATAATGTGAATGACGTACGTATTACCTTATATGAAATAATAAATCGGCGTGCTTAATTAGATTCTTTCTTGCATGTGATCATCATCTGTGAACGGTGCACTTAATAAGACCGGTGTCAGCATAAACTGTTGGCCCCCTCTGTACTATGATTCTTGAGGTTCCATTCTGGGCGTTGAACAACTGTTGCTGATTTTTATTGTTAAAAAAACTGTTACTGGTTTATTACCGTCCGGCCCATTGGTACGTCATTTCGGAGAGAATTGCAGTCTCATGTGCAATGTACTAAAAATATGTACTCGGCCTGATGTTTCGTCTAACGCTTAATTATCATGCGTATGTACCTTATTTGGTCCAGTGTCGTCCTAGAGTGCGTTCAGAGTTTTTTTTACCTTTGATCACTATAGCTACTTGGACAAAGTGACTGCTTGTATTAACTGCTAACCTTCTGCTCTGGGATTGAGTGAACGAAACTTTCTCCCATCATCAACCCAGTATGGATCTTGAAGCCATAGTTTGACGGTATAGATAATACAGGACGTGTCAACTGTGTCTGGTGATCATTGATAGAACGACGTTCATTATTTGCCCCATAGAGACGTCCGCTACTTGTGTATCGTCATATTTTTGATAATTTGCCACCTCTGTTAATCATTTCTAGAAGCAGGTGTTCTAAGGCGACCATGTCTATTAATCATCAATTTATAGAGAAAGATGCCTTAGAACATTTGTATCTGTTAATCGGTTAACAGGGCATTCTATGGGCGTCCATATTGGGAGGTTTCAAGTAGGTCCTATACTTTTTGGACTTGGCTCCAAACATTGTGACACCACTCCTACATAGAACCCACCCCCATACATGGAGCCTGATCCTTTACTTTGAATCAAAGAAAACACTTCTTCCTCTTCCACTGCTCTCTCTCTCTCACCTTCGTTCATCCTCGATGTGATGAACCTTGGACTCGCCGTGGGGTGGGGGGAGGTGATCACCATGGGAGGGAGAGAGAAGGGGCCAACCTCAGCCCTAGGCACGCGACGTAGTGAGAGGTCGCCCCCAAATGCAAGGCTTGCATGAGATCTCGATCCTCGGGTGTATAGGGGAGCAGAGGAACCACGGGGGCACTGTCAGGAAGAAAGAAGGGGGCATGGCCTAGGCGAGCTCACCTGTGGGCACAGTGGGATGTGGCTCGTCAACAAAGAGAAGCGAGCGACTGTGGTGAGACCAGTGGCACATGGGAGCTCACCCCAAGCACACGGCATGAGCAAGGTCGCTCCCATGTTGGCAGATCTTGTTGCCAGCAAGGCTTGTGTCAGGCGGGGCTTGTCGCCAACGATGGCAAGGGCCAGGAGGGAGGCGCTCTTGTGAGGATGCAGCGCCCGGAGTTGAGGAAGATGGAGCTCATGGCGATGATGCAATGGCAAGGGACGAGGAAGAAAGCTTGTGGTGGCTAGGGCCGACTCGATTGTGCAAGATTGTTGCGTTGCGGTGGCAAAGGCTAAAGGCCATGAGCTTTGGCAGTGCGAGTACAAGAGACGATGAGCAGTGGAGAAGAAGGAAGGGCATGCGATGTGGATGGGGATGAGCTAATTTGTTATTCTGTGGGTCCCTTGTAGAGACTCAAGGGGGTGATTCTATACATTGGGTACAATTTTACAGTCATGTCACATCATTATATAGAACTAGGGGCAGTTCTATACATTGGAGATGCCCTAAGATGCTCGTTTCTATAAATAGATATTTTCATAGATGGACCTTTCAGAATGGCATCTCTATAAATCAATTAACAAAGGCGACACTCCTACCTAGTTGTCTCAGAAACAACCCATACCTTTTTCATATGAAATCGAAGATTGAAGATGAATCTTATAATAGAATTGTTGAGCTCCGCGATCTTCAACTTTGTAGCTGACATTTTTTATTTGAAATTGTTCATAGTCCAATATATATTTTAAATTCTTGGATTTTATAATTTAAAATTTATAATTTTTAAATGACCTTGGATGTTAACATAGTCTACATAAAAGTTGTAGTTATCAATGTTATCTATAACTTTGTAGTTGACGATTTGTTTGAAATTGTTTAGAGCTCAATTATGTGTCTAAAATTCTCAAATTTTAGAATTTAAATTTAAGAATTTTCAAACAACCTGAAATGTTTGAAATGATCGCGGATACCAAAGTTGTAGCGATCTTGGAGGGAGTATTTCGCAGAAAATTCTTTTTGCTATAATAACGTCACATTTTGCTGGATCAAGGCACAAGCTAGTTACATTTGTGTCTGTATTGAAGCAAATGGCCGATAACCATATGCTATTTCTCAGAAAATGCCTTTTGCTATAACAACGTCACATTTTGCTCGATCTAAGGCGCAAGCTAGTTACATGTGTGGCTGTATTGAAGCAGAGGCCATGCATAGTCGAGGCACGTATAGTTTGACTTGAATACTTGATTGTTGGATGTAATGGCGTTTTAACAGGTGTGCATCAGTTATTGACTTTTAACCGACGGATGGTCGCCCCTTCATCGCCAACCGCCCGTCCGGTCCAACCTCGTGACCATCCGTCAAACTTTATCGCCCATTTGCCGTCTTCCCACATGCATGGCTCCATGCCACCCGGCGCCTGCAATAATCTACCCGGCGTCCAAGGTACTGTTTGGTTAAAGTCGTTTTGGATCTGGCATGGCTTGTGTCAATTAAGTCTGAACAGTCAAAACTTAGGGTATGTTTGGATTTTCTTATCTGAACTTTAGACAGGGGCAGAGCTATAGGGTGCTGTGGACCACCCTTTGGCCCAAAATCTAGTACCTCTCGGTATTCGGTCGAACTCTGCTGGGCGGGCCTATGTGCTTCTGCTGCCGGATCCCGATTGAGCCTGAGCAACGAAGTCCAAGCAACGTCCGCGTCTCCGCGACCTGCACGTCTTGTGAGTTCTGACTTCAACCGTCCAAAGTCGTACTCGATCTATATTTGCAGCAGCAGAGCAGCCGCCGCCCGCCGTCTGGCCAGACGTCGGAGTCAGAGGCAAGGCTAGCAAGTAGCAACGCACAACCTGTACGTTGATATTGAATCTTGATATCCATTCTTCTTTACTCGAGTTCTATCACGTTTCTCTCTCTGTGTATCAAGTGATTAAGCCCTAAACTGCTAAAGTGCTAACCGGAGATAATCGACAATCTACAATTCAACTTCAATTCAATTCACGGCAAGTATTGCATCTGCTATAGTGCTACGGCCAATGGTGCCCCGTACGTAGAAATAATTTAATTTCTATTTCATCTCAATTTTAAAATTTTATTGTAGCACTAAAATAATTTAAATATTTAATTGAAACATTGGGCTTGCTTATTTCTCTTACAGATTTGTTGAAAATGAAGAGGAGTGGTGATATCGCCTCTCTTTTTCAGAAATATGAATCAAAGAAGAAGGCTTCTTCTCCATCTCCTTCCATAGCTGCAGCTGTTCCAGAAAAGGAAATTGAAGAAGAAGATGGACCGGATGAAGATAGAGTGATTGAAGAAAATGTGGCTCCAACTCGAGTGCCTCCAACTCCAAGTCCACCAGTTTATGATATTAGTCGACTTCCACTTGATCCAGGGGAAAGACAGCCCATTACAAATTATCATGTCAATGATTAAGATGCAGTTTGATGATTTTATATCATTAAAGGCCCATACCAACCTTATGCTCATGAATTTGAAAGTAGAAAAATTGGACATAGGGATCGGCAATTCAATGTTCACTGTTTTGCACATCAACTCCAATTGGTTCTTGTTGCTGTTGCCAAAGACAATGATGATTGTGTGTGTTTTTTGATCGAGTATCCCTCTTGCTAAATATTGTTGGTAGTTCTTGTAAGTGTCATGGCATGCTTCGACATCACCAATATGCCAATGTCATGAAAGCACTTGAGTGTGGTATACTAGAATCTGGAAGTGGGTTAAATCAAGAGATGGGGCTGCCTAGACCTGGTGACACTCGGTGGGGCTCTCATTATAAAACTGTGGTCAACATGATTGCTATGTATCCCACAATTCATGATGTACTCATAGCTCTTGGACAAGATACTTCACAAAGGGGTGAATGGCCAAAAATACATATTATGGTTGGAGTGTTTGAGTCATTTGATTTCATTTTCAGTGCTCATTTGATGCTTGACATTCTTGGACATACAATTGAATTGTCTGAGTGTTTGCAAAGAAAAGACCAAGATATCCTTAATGCAATGTCACTTGTTCGTTTGGCAAAGAGTAAAATGCAGCAAATGAGGTCTGAAGGGTGGGTTTCATTTCTTCAAAGGGTTACAATATTTTGCAACAAATATGGCATTCAAGTTCCTGGAATGGAACATAATTATGTGCCATATGGAAGATCAGCACGTTTTGCTCAGGACCAAACAAATGATGATCACTTCAGAAGAGAAGTATATATTGGAGTCATTGATAAAATTAGTCAAGAGCTTGACAGTCGGTTTGATGAGGTAAATATGGAGTTGCTTACTTGTATGGCTGCCTTGAATCCAGCAGATTCATTCGCTTCTTTTGATGCAAACAAGGTACATAGACTTGCAAAATTTTACCCTAATGATTTTTCAAGCTCTGACTTGCTAAGACTCGATCTGCAACTTGAAACTTTTATTGATGACATGAGGAAAGATGAAATGTTCAAAGGCCTAAACAATCTTGTTGACCTCTCAGTAAAACTTGTTGAAACAAAGAGGGTTAAAGTTTATCATTGGGTCTATTTACTTATCAAATTGGTATTGCTTCTACCGGTGGCTACTGCAAGTGTTGAAAGAATATTTTCTGCAATGACCTTTATCAAGAATAAGTTGAGAAATAAGATGGGTGATAACCTTCTCGATGATTGTCTAGTGACTTTTATTGAGCGGGATATGTTCTTACAATTGAGTGAAGAAGAGATCATCAACACTTTCATGGCTATTAGAAGGCGAAGGCCTGACAAGAAGAAGTAGTGACATATTCTTCTTCAACTATTATAGGTATGTAATATTTTGATCAATTCTACGTTAAGAAAGCTATACTCGTCTATTTTATGAACTCTATATGTCCTTTTTCCCTTAATTGTATTTTGTAATTCATATACTTGTGTATTGACAAGTTAAATTTATTGCGGTTAAAAAATTTAGACAATGTACCATCATAGCTACAAATCCTGGCTACACCACTGACTTTAGAGCTCTAACCTTTACAGCTAAAGCTCCAAACAAGTGGTCTAAAGTTAGATGTAAACTTTAGCCCACATTACATTAGAGCTTAGAACTCAAAAGTGAGCTAAAGTACTCTAAAGCATTTAGAGCTCTAAAGTTTAGAGGAGGGGATCAAACAGGCTCTTAGTTTGTACGATGCAAAATAAACTTGTTTGCTTATGACTAGGCAATGTAGAATTGTAGATGGGAGAGAGAGAGAGAAACATGACTAATAAAGAAGCATGGTAGCTTTTTCGAATTGCATGGTAGCTAGATTTGATGCAATAAAAAAATTAGGTTTGAGGAGACTAATTTTAGACTCATATTTCTCTTGGCGCAAAAAACGACCAAGACGGGTTTTTGCAAGGAGAATTCTGCCAAAGTGTGCTTTTTCTCATTCTGGCTTTCAATTGGACGTGTGCGCGCGTGCTTTTCGATCATCTCTACGAGAATCGAACAGTAAAGTCTAATTTGTATTTTTTGAGAAAGTCCTAAAAGTGACCTACGCTAGTTTTCTTGAATTTGCCTGTCGGTCAATTTTAGCTGCAAAAAATAAGAAACAACGAATTGTTCAGTCCTGTTCATCAACTTGTAGCTCAATTCTTGCCTAGTCCCACATATATCTCCACTTGGTTTTGCTATGGTACATTGTAATACCCTCGGTGTTACACTGTAAATCATTTACTAAAACATGTCATGAGCATCATGTTTATGTGTTAATGCATGTGATAAAGTGTGTAGATCAATTTTTATAACTCGAAACGATCAACTAGAATGCGAAACGAAAGTTGATTCGATAGTCATGTTATATCACTTAGGGTCTAAAACCAATTTTTATTGAGTAAAATTACTATAGAACTTATATATGGGGCTTAAATAAAGTTTAGAGTGTGAACTTTGTAGAAGATGATGAAATACTTGCGGTTGAAAAATAACCTTGCTAGCTAATATTTCCAATAGCTTAGAGATGCAATTTGAAATAGGGTTCAACTCAAAACTTAGAAATTTTCAAGTCTACCGCTGTTAGACACTGCTATGTTTGGCAATTTATTGTGAGAGATTGGGTTAAGGAGTGTAGTGTTATAGCTCGTTTTGATAGTCTTATGTGCCATCTTGTGCACGATGAAGATGGTTTAGGTTTAGGAGCAATCGTTTGGTCGTGTTGAATGCTTTAAAATTCGTGCGAGTCACGGTTTCGGGCTGGTTGGCTGAGTGGCCGCGATCACCGCGCTCGAGCGTTCGGTGTTGCCGTCTTGGTCGCGCGTATGTGTGCGCGCGCTGCCACGCATGGCCGGCCATGGTCGCCTCTGGCATGACCAAGTCTCGGCTGTCGCTGGCCCCACCGCGCGGAGCCGCTCCTACTTCTGTTGACTACCCCGCATGCACCACGACAGAGCCGCCGCCGGCACCATCAACTCGCCGCCATGTTCGCACTGCCACCCGCCTCGCGTCGCGACGCTGCCACTACCGACGCCATTGCGACGCTGTGCTGCTGCCGCTTGCCTTGTCCTAGTTCGCACGTGGGCTGCCGCGCACCGTCGTCCCGTCTTAATGGCGCTACGGCCACGCATGTCGCACCCCCACCTATCTCTACACGCACGCACGTGGTTTGGTCGTAGTGTCGTGTAGCATGTGTGTAGACGCCGCCTTATGTCCGGTCAGCCGCGTCCCACCATGGCGTGGACGAGCCAAGCCCACTACCGCGTCGTCTCTCTCTTTTCCTCTTTCTCCCTCTGTTTCCCGCCGCCGTCGCATCGCGTCATGGTGAAGCCAAAGAGCGAGCAACTCTCATCAATTCCTCGTGCTTGCGTCTCTGCCTTCACGCCCCCTCTCCAGCCGACCCCACACCACCTTGACTCGCGTCACGCCGAGCTCTAATTTTGGAACTTTGTCGCCGTGGTGCCGTTAAGGCCCGTCGCCGCCCACGTCGTGGCCAGTCTCCACCACTTCACCCCACGCCAATTCCTCTACATCGCTAGCTCGCCTTGGCTCCCTCTTCGTCGTGCGCACGCTAGTCGTAGCTCTAGTGCTGCCTCCTCGCCGCTGACTTGCCCATGCCTTTGCGGCCCGCCGTTCACCTCGTCGCACCCACGTGGCCAGCCTCGCTCGGGTCATCTCCGACCGAGCCAGCTTCTTGGTAAGGTCACTGGTGAGTTGTCGTTGCTCACCCGCTACTCTACCGCCTTGATTGTTGTTGCGGCTCACCTAAGCGTCGTCCCCATTGCCGCAGGGTGTCCGCGGTCATGGAGGGGTCCTTCTATGGCGTCTCGTCTCATGCAACCACCGCCCATCGTCTCACGTCGCACCCTAGGTGACCGTCGGCCTCGTAGATAGGTCAGCGGGGGTCCCGTGTGGCCGACGTAAGCTCCAGTGCCACCGCTCACCGCGCCAGAGCGCACGGGGATGGTCGGGGGCCTCGTCATTGTAAAGAGGAGAAAGGTTTGAGGGTTCTTTTGCATAAGGGTTGTCTCTAGAAATAGTAACATGGACTATGAGTTATTTTGTTCGTAGTCCAGGGGCGTTTTTGTTAATGTGCCAGCGCACACGGGCTCCCCGCCGTGGGTCGCCTCCGCGCGTGGGCCGCGCCTCGCCTATGGGCCATCGCGCGCTCGAGCGTGCGCGCGTGGTGCCGTGTGGGCCACGCAGATGGGCCGCGCGAGAATTGGTTTTCCTTTTTCCAGCGAATTAGCAAATGTTTTTCTAATTTAGTTTTGAGCTGATCTTTGAAAAATTATAGCAAATTATGTAGATGTCCAAAAATTATGAAACTAATTTTGTTAGTTCCTAAAATTGTGCTTTATCTATTGGTGTATTTAGTTCATATATATATATATATATTTGTTGATACCAGGAACTATTAAATCATTTGAGAGTGCTTAATATTACTAGGTTAATTATTGTAGGAATTTTTGTGGTAAAATGATAATAGCTTTAGCTTTGAAATTTTTACAGTAGCATCATTGTATTATTATCTGCTCACTGTAATTTTTGTAGCCTCAGAATATGTTGATAAATAGGGTAGCTAAGTACTCCTTGTTTTAGTATATATGAAATCATAAATAAAGTAAGAAATGTATTTTTGGTTGCTAAGATAATACTTGAATGTTTCATTCCTGTTTAGTGGAAAGTATGGGTAGCTTAGCATCTTAGTCATTAGAGTTAGCTTAGTGGTTTAGTAGGTGTATTACTATTTTAAGAGTTGTTGTTGCCGTAATACTAAGTGGTAGGCGCTGGATGTCCCAGTTTGGTAGGAAGGGCTTGCCTCTTTCATATGTTTTCGGGCAATCTTTTGACCATTTGATGGCATCAACATTTGGATACTGCTTTGCAATTTGGTGGAGTTTGCTAGTGATGGCCTCCTTAGAACCCCGTGGTGGGACTGTTTTAACTTGGTTCTCAGGCTTGAACTGGTCATGGGAATACCACTTGGACACCGACGAGACGTCTTTCATCGAAACATAAACTGGACTTATGGTGATTGGATGCTTCTTTCAAAGTTCCCATTCAGGCACGTCCTCATCTTCTTGTGCATCACCTTCTTCAGGAGGTACTCGTTGTTCATGTATCAGTTGTGCTTGTTGAGAAGACTATGGCATCTCATCATGCACTTGCTCGGTACGAGCTAGAGAAGGTTGTGGCATCTCATCAGGCACATGCTCGCTAGAAGGTGGGGAAGAATGTGGCATCTCAGGAATGTGGTGGTCATGAGACGGTGAAAATATCTCCTCGGCCTCAACAACTTGCTCCAAATTTGGGAGAGGGGGAGGCGACGAAGAAGCAGTCAATATAATGTCCCGTTTGTGCCAGAGGATGAACTGCCCTATAACATCTCCAAGTAAGAACCAGCCCCTCGGGAGTTGCATAGTCTATCCTCCACTGCATGAACTCGGGCTTCACGGTATGCACCTCGACCCTAGTGTAGTCCGGTGGTATCTTATTATTGTGGTGTAAGCCACCGGGAGGATGTGCCACACCCGTTGCCACCTCCATCACAGTGTTCTGCCGGCCACTGAGAAACACCAAGGTACAACTAGTTGGTTCCCGTATGCGATCGACGGGGGTTGTGGCTGCAGTGGAACCTTGGCTGCTAGGAACTTTCGTGGGGCTACCAACTAATGCCAGTTCTCCCGGTGGCGTCACTAATATCCGTGGCTCCATAGACAGTCCTTGCTCCTCCAGCGCCTTCACAACTAGAGCCTTCACTTAGAGCTCAAGATTAGTCTCCCAGTCTCTGCCATGTTTCTTGTACATGTGTCTGTCCTCTTCGAATCCTTGCTTCTAGGTCGTCCTTTTTCCTAGCCCCCTGGTGCGGCCTGTGTGCTCCTTGTTTCCCAAACCAAGGCTAAGCTCGTTCCTCTCTCTGAAAGGATTGAATGAGCCCTTCTCCTTGTCTTCAACATATTTCAGTATCCTTGATACTGCCTCTTGGGTCTCCGGCTTATCAAACTTAAGATTACCATCGGATGATTCTGTACTCCTCGCATATATCCAATTCCTTGAGCGTACCTTCAAATTTGTCGCATCGATATTCCCAGCAGTTGTGGCCTCTTCGTCCATCTTCCTAAACCGCTCTTCCTTGGCATAGTAGCCACCGGGGCTTAGATGATGGTGGTGTTTGTTCCTCTTCGCCAGCTCGGTGTTACAGACACTGAGCTCCAATGCCTCCGGTGAAGTCTTTTGAGCCACGAGCTCCTCCCATTGACTAGGAGTTATTTTGCCGAACTCATTGAAGGGAGTTAAACCCTTTTGGATATACTTCGTGTTGAGCTCTGACCTCCAACATCGGAATGACTCTCCCATCATCCTGAAAGCGTTTTTTTATCAGTTCGTGCTTACCCTCCAAAAATCTAAAATTGAGCTTCAGCTGCCTATCACATAGTTTATTCTTTTTGTTCTCTGGTACCTCTTTCTAGTTAGGGATTGCTGGGTTCAATTTATCTCTTACTAGGGCCCCGATTGCATTATGGAATTGTCCTCTTAATTCCTTCAACTCAAGGATCTCCCCTACTAGCCCAACCTCCATTATCACATAGCATGCCTTATCTGGATATAGATTTCCTTTTCTATCCCCTTGTTTCCTCTTAGGCTTGGTAGTCGTGGTTGTGTCTTGAGGTTGTGGAGCAGAGGCATCGTGATCCATCTCTGTGGCTGTTGCCTCTGCTCTCCTTTTCTCTACTCCGTGTTGTCCAGCGAGATGTCGCGGATGTCGACGTCGTCTTTTCCGAGTTTGAGGAGAGACCTGTATATACGACGGGTCAAAGTGTTAGCAGAGGTAACACAGCCAAAGCTTTAGCAAAATTTATAAGCTAAGGTTTTTACCCTACCTCCTCGTTCGGGTCAAAATCCTTGTCCAAATCTTCCTCCGTTGGCCTCCTTCTGGCTTCACGTGGGAAAAGATCCTCGGGACTTACATATCCCTCTTCTGAGTCATCATCATCATCATCCTCTTCTTCTCCGCCTTCAGCAGCCTCTCTTGCTCTTTCTTCTGCCTCCCCTTCCTCCTCGTCACACTGCTCCTGAGTAAGCATCACTTCTAGATCCTTTTCTAACTCGTTATCGAACTGCTCCTGAGTTAGCTGGTCATCTAGTGCTTGCTCCTCATAGGTTGGCTGCTCATCATGCTTGGGGCATCGGGCTACACTGTCTGGTGTCCGCGACATTATTTCGCACTTTGTTCTAATAGATGCAAGAAAGTGTGCTTTAGGTACGCGAGAAGGTATAAGAAATAAAAAAGGTCTATAAACCAAAGTAGTCCTATAAAACAACAATATATCAAAAAAATGAGTAGTAGCAGTAGTAGAGGCCTCAGAAACATGTTAATCATCATTTGATCATGAACTTGGAGCATCAAGGCATCAAAATAGAGAAGAGAGGAGAAGGTAATGTAGGGGCGGCTGCTAATGATGCCAAGTTCCTCACAAGTTTTTAATCATCAGCTCATATTCCATATAATGTATGGACGTAGATAATTTCATCATCGACAAAACAAAGGAGAGGAGAGGGGAGATTTGACAAAAAAAAAAGCAACAGCTGCTTAACAAACATAGAGAGGAAAAGGTGTAAAACAATAGCTGCTGCTTCCCAAACATAGAGGATGGAAAAATAGCCAAAAAATAGTTGACTGCTGCCACATGGTTGGAAGACCCCTGCAGATCAAAATATGGTAACTTAGATGTGATAAATAATGGATTAGAGTAGAGGAGGAGTAATAGTAGATAGAGTAATAGTAGAGGAATAGAGTAGAGGAGGAGTAGAGAAGTGTAGCAGCCAGTAGTTAAGAGCAGCAGCCACTTAGATACAGTAGTAGTCATAGATAGAGTAGTAGAAGTAAGCCACTTGGTAGTATAGGGAAGTAAGTAGAGTAGCAGCCAGCAGCTAGGGAAGAGAGTAGAGTAGTAGCCAGCTAGTAGGAGTAGGAGTAGCTAGCAGTAGCAAGTAGAGTAGTAGTAGTTCAGTAGAGTAGAGTAGTAGTAGTAGTTCAGTAGAGTAGTAGTAGTAGTTCAGTACAGTAGGCAAGTGAATATACATGCATGCAAACTGCTACAATGAGATGTAGTAGTAGTAGTAGTTCAGTAGAGTAGTAGTAGTAGTTCAATACAGTAGTTCAGTAGAGTAGTAGTAGTAGCCAACAGCTAGCAGTATCAACACACATGCATACAAACTGCTACAACCAATATATCACAACCACAATGCTGGGATAGTTTTGTTTAGACCAGTTTTGGATCCCCAAGGATGGGACCATGATATTGGGTTCGATGCCATCAATTTTGAAGCATCTCAAGAGTTGAAAAAGAATGTCCCTGGAGCAATTACAGGACAGATGAGAAAGGACAAGGAAGACATGTATATCCATTCAGAATGTTCAGTAAGTTACAATGCTCAGAGAGGCTGCTCCTTAATGGGGGGTATGGGTATGGATATTCAAACGGCAAGCAGAGATTTGGTCTGTACCATTCACGGGGATGCCAAGTTCCACAATCTGCCTTGGAACACTACTGGAGGTGGCATTTCTGTTACTAAGTTTGGCAACAAGTACTTTGCTGGTGCCAAGTTAGAAGACTCTGTTACCATTGGGAAACGGGTTAAACTGGTAGCCAACGCCGGTAGAATGGCTGGCTGTGGGCAAGTGGCACATGGAGGTGGTGTGGAGATAACAGCAAGGGGGAAAGATTACCCTGTGAGGGAAGAGAGTGTCATGGCAGCAGTCTCCGCTTTGTCATTTGAAAAGGAAACTGTAATACAAGTGTTACTTTGTCGATATGGAAAAAGAAATCCTCCACATAAGAACAGATTGATCATAAATAATGAAGTTAAAAGCACCCAGTAACTATGCAACGACAAGATGAAAAAGGGTAATTTATGGAACAGTCTGAGCCTCTAAACTTGATTTCTAGCATCAGCATAGTCAAGTTATCCGTATTGACAAAAATGTGATTTCAATCTACAATCATGTTGTTCCCAACATCAACTGGTATACCACTACCCTCTTAGAAAAAAATGGACACCACTACTAGTAAACAGAGAATCATGACAGGACGTTAAATGGTTGATAAAGCACTCATGACAACAAGCAAGATTGCCTCTAATATGACGTGCATGCTAGATTGCTAGCTTTGACAAATGTGTAACTTCAAAGTGTTGAGCTAATGCGATATGTGCAGGTCGACGAAATCCATGTTCAGGCAATTGGGATTAGAAACAGAGAAACAACTCAATTAGCATATGTGTGCGTCTGATTATGGTTATGAAACTGCATTCTACAACATCATACGAACTCAAACAAATTTAGAAGGCATCCTTTCCAGCAAGATCTCCTAAAATTAGTTCACAAGTTTCATCTGACAGTACTGATGACTGCTCATGGACAAACTAAACCTCCTAAATTAGGGAATGCAGTAATACTAGACAACTACATGTTGTAGAAACATTCATCACCTAATGCTGTTGAGATTCGAAGCATGTAATTATAGAACCAAGGTACTACTACCAGATAAACTTCTCCAGCAGGGATCATTTGCAAGAAAGAAGCAAGCAGAGTAGAATTTAGTTTGCTGGAACGTAGTTCTTACCTCGGCCTGGGCGCAGCAGGTTCCAAGTGAGGAGGTAGCGGCTGGAGCCCGTCTACGGCAGCGGCGCCTCAGGCACATTCACGAGCTCCTGCTAGTTGGCCTCGTAGTCCACCACTCCACGCTCGGGGACGTTCACGCCGAAGAGCCGGTGGTGCAGGTCGAAGTAGACCACATCTGGGTTCGCCGGGCTCACGGTTAGGGTTAGCTGTAGGCACGGATCGACAAGAGCCCGAGACTTCTCCACCTCCCTATAGGCCAGTGCAGTGTGAAGAGCCCACAACTGGGCGCCATAGCCGGCCCGCGCGCCGAGAACCATGGCCGGGCGGGTTGCGGCGGCGAGAGCAGCCGCCGTGGTCGGCAAGCGGGCGTGGGAGGAGGATGAGAAGGGGAGGGGTCGGGGATCTAGGCCACTACGTCGGGAGAGGTCTGGGGGTGCGGAGAGGGGGCGCGGGCGTCGGGACAGGTCCGGGAGGCGGTGTCGGCGGGGCACCGAGGAAAAAGTGGGCAGCCTAACGGCGATGGAGGAAGAAGAGAGCGCCCAACAGGTTAACACCCGTGCGCCCTTGTATTTATACTCAGAACGATTTCTAGGGACAGTTCCTGATCCAAATTACCCCTACAAATGCATTTGTAGGGATAGTTCCTGACCCAACCGCCCCTACAAATGCATTTGGAGGGGCGGTTCTTGATCCAACCGCCCCTACAAATATTTTCTATTTTTTTAAATTATTAATTTTATATTTTTTATATCACAAAAACACAAAGTAATATAAAAAATTTGTATATATGCAAAAATATAATATTTTGTATTATTCTATATATGCAGAAATATATATACAAACAATTATAGTCAAAACAATATAGAAAACAAAAAAACAAAAATTAAAAATTTCAATTTTAAAACTTTGACTACAATTTTATGACATTAAATGAAATAAAATGAAAATATTGTAAACATAAAAGTTGTATAACTCATCAACATGTACAACTTTTATTTTGGTCAACTTGTCATGTGACTTTGTTTGAACGATTCAAAATTTGAAATTCAAATAATTTCAACTTAAAATAATATTTGAAAAGAGTAAATCATTTCAGATGAAAAACTCATTAATACCAAAGTTGTAGAATTCATCAATATGTACAACTTTTATTTTGATCATATTTTCATTTGACCAAATTTGAATAATTAAAATTTTGAATTTCAATAAATGGCAACTTCAAACAAGATTTTAAAACATTAAATGATTTCAACAATAAAAGTCGTGAGCATAAAAGTTGTTGAACTCATCACTATCTATAACTTTTATTTTGGTCACTTCTTCATGTGATAAAGTATTAATAAACATTGTTCATAAATTCACATATGACTCATAGTTTCATGAACTATACGATAAACATTTTGATTTGTGAACAATATTTACTATCACTTTGTCAGATTAAAATATGATCAAAATAAACGTTGTAGATCTTGATAAGTTATACAACTTTAGTATTCATCACTTTTTTAGCTGAAATCATTTAATGGTTGAAAATCTCGTTCGAACTTGTTATTTTTTTAAATTTAAAAATTTTAAGTGCTCAAACTTTGTCAAATGAAAAGAATGACCAAATAAACACACTAACTTGATAGGGCAAGATTTTAGAAAATTTTAGAGAAAAAATCATCATATTTGGAGTTAGTATGAGAAAAAGACTAGTTACAAATTTTACCCAGAGATTAAAAAGATAAATCATAACTATTCATGATGATCAATGATAAACAAATGTGATTTCTCTTTTTAATCTGTGGCTGAAACTTGTAACTAGTTTTTCTCCCTCATACTAACTCCAAATATGATGGGTTTTTTTCTAAAATTTTCTAAAATCATGCTCTATCATTTTAGTCTAGTCATCTATCTTTGTCACAAATTTTGAACAATTTAAATTTTGAATTTCAAAAATGACAGCTTCAAACCTGATTTTGAAACACTAAATAATTTCAGCAGTAAAGATGATGAATATAAAAGTTGTATAACTCATCAAGATCTTCTACTTTTATTTTGGTCATTTCTTCATTTCATAAAGTGTTAAGTGATTTCAAATAGATTCATCTGGATGTTGCAAAGGGTAGTCTCACACATATGCATAAATATAGTCTCACACACATACAAAAATTTGTAGTCTTACACACATACATAAATATATAGTCTCACACGTATGCATAAATGAAGTCTTATAAACACACACTTACACAAACACTCCATGTTCAACAACTAGCTAGCCCGCTGTAACGACTTTTCCCTTGACACCTTTTTGTTTCCATAGCAATATGTCTTTGGGTAGGTTCTTTTCCACAACACTGATCTTCTTAGAAAAGTCTGTGAATAGCGACATCTCATCGTAGTTATTGTAAGCTTCAACATCGTCCACGCCATCAACTCCAATAATGTGTTGTTTTCCGGAGGCAACCACGTGCTTTGTCTTCTTCTTCGAGGGGAGGTTACTTTGTGGGTCAGACATATAGAAAACTTGTGTGACACGTGAAGCAAGCACCCAAGGGTCATCTTGGTAGCCTAGATTCTTGAAGTCCAGGACTCTCAATCCGATCCCGTTCAGTTGGTGTTGTTTGATCCAACGGCATCGAAACAGGGCCACCGTTATATCCCTTCCATAGTCAAGTTCTCATATCTCTTCAATGATGCCAAAGTATTGGATCTTTCGCTCTAATCCATCGAGAGCCTCTATTCGAACGCCGTTGTTTTGGTTCACATATTTACTATCCTTTGCATGGGTATAGTACGTATACCCATTGATGTCATAAGCATTCCAAGATGTCACTTGTCTCGATAGCCCCTACGCCAACCTACTGATGGTAATAGAGTCTATGGTTTCTCTAGACGGTATGTTTTGATCCTTCAACCATGTAGTTAGTCGTTGCTTGTGTTGTTTCATGACCCAATCATCCGAACGGCCATTTCTCTCTGCCACAATGATAGCCAAGTATTCATCAATGTACGGTTGCATCAGTTGTGTACTCTACAAGATACTATAATGCTTGACTCACCTCTTTGTAATCATGGTCGATGAACACTTTTCTACCACTGGTGCCCTTTCCAGCCAGCCTACCCTTGTGACGAGAATCGGGTTTACCAATCCCTTTTTGTACTTTTAGACACTCTTGACAGCACTCGACAACTTCTTCAGTACTGTAACCCTCTATCATGGAGCCCTCTAGGTGTGCTCGATTATGCACGTATCGACTTAAAACCGACATGAACCGCTTGTAGGACCACATTTCATGCAAGTAGTAAGGGCCCAGCGCCTGTATCTGATGAACCATGTGAATAATGAGATGTGACATTATATCAAAAAAATAGGAGGTAAACACATCTCCAGTTGGTTTTATGTCTCCACCACAAATTCATGTAGGTCACTCAGCTCTTGCTTGTCAATCATTTTCTATGAGATCTTCGAAAAGAAGTAGCACATGCGGGTGATGGCCATTTTTAGGAACTCTGGCTTTATAGCCCTGATTACAATAGGTAGAAACACTGTCAGCATCATATAGCAACCATGAGCCTTGTAGTGTGTTATTGACAAATCCTTCATCGACACTAGCTTCTTCACATTTGCTGAAAACCCAGTCGGGACTTTGACCCCTCTCAAGAAAGTGTATATAGCTCTCTTCTCGTCTGGTGTTAGGTTGCAGCACGACGCGGGCAGAGTGTATTTTTCATTAGCCTCAGGTACCGAGTGAAGCTGTGGCATCACGTTTAGCTGCACCATGTCTTTCCGTGCTTTTAGACCATCCTTTGACTTGCTTGTGTCCATCAAGGTAGCAATGAGACTCTCAAAGACATTCTTCTGCGCGTGCATAGCATCAATGGCATGGGAGACCTCCAAGTCTGGCCAATAAGGCAAATGCTGAAAGAAGATCGATTGTTTCTTGAAAGGTACACCTTCTACAGGAGGTGTGCTTCTATCTCTGCTCGTCCCATCCGAATTCTTCTTTCCATAGACGACGCGTATGTTTTTCACCATTCTGTACACATGTTCTCTGTTATGATGTCTCTCCGAAGGGGGTTCAATCTCCGGGGCGTTGTCATAAAATCTAAAGAACAATTTGCTATGGTACTTGTGACTTGTCTTTAAAAAGTGTCGGTTTCTTAGGTAAACTATCTTCTTGGATGCATCTAGGTACACCCATGTAGTACCATCCAAGCAAACCAAGCATCCCATCTTCCCTTTGATCTGTCCAGACAAAGCAAACAGCGCGAGGTAATCAATGATAGTAACAAATATTATTGCTCTACATATGAAGTCCTCCTTTCGGAACGCATCGTACATCTGCTCCCCATGCCTCCATAGCCTCTCTATTTCTTGCATCAAAGGCTCGAGGAACACGTCTATATCGATGCCTGGTTGTTTAGGGCCAGAAATAAGAATAGTGAGGAGAAGCTACTTTCTCTTCTGACACAACCATGTTGGGATATTGTACATGGTCAAGATCATTGGCCATGTGCTGTAGTCACTCATCCTCTTATTGAAGGGATTCATTCCATCGGTGCTCAAGTCAAACCGTACATTCCTTGGGTCATCGCTGAATTCTTTGTGCTTCTCATCAAACCTTTGCCACTGACTACAATCAGCCGGGTGTGCAATCTTATTATCATCCACCTTGCGCTCATCATCCCACCATATCATGAGTGCGGCTTCTTTAGGGTTTAGGAAGATACATCTCAAGCGGTCGGTCACTGGCAGGTACCACATTATCAAGGTAGGAATTCTTCTCTGCTTTGCATCGTTGCCTAATGAAGTGTCCTCTAGGGTTGAGATTCTTATACCACCTTTTTTGTACCATTCTTATTTCTCTTTTTCCCCGTGGAGGCTTCGTCCCCACCGTAAAGGTCATTGTTCTTGTACCAACTAGCCCCACACTAGGGACATTTATCCAATGACTTGAACGTTTCGCCACGAAAAAGTATACAGTGGTTCGGGCATGCATGGATTTTTTTCAACCCCCATTGTCAATGGACTTATGACCTACTTCGCTTGGTATGTGTTGGCGGGAACTAAGTTTGGTTGTGGTAGCACCCATGACAGGAGATGCAATAGATTATTGAAACTACAGTCTGACCAGCCGTACTTAGCCTTTAGGATGAGCAGCTCAAGCACAAAATGTAGCAATGTCCAATGTGTCGGACAGCCCTTTTTAACACCATACACAGTCTCCTTCGATGTTTTTGTCACCCTTTCCAAATTTTCTAGACCTTTCAGGCTATTTAGTAAAATCTCTGGTCCAAGGATTCGAATCATGTCCTCCAAATCATTTTCATCCCCAACACGTGCTCCACCATCATTATTGGCACCACCTTCGTCGTTACCATCCTAACCACCAGCATCACCACTTTGTTCATGGCCAAACTCGAAATCCATTCGTGCATCAAGCTCTGCTGAATATTGGGACAGAGATTCTATGGTTTTGTCGTCGTATTCCTCCTCATCCTCGTCGTTAACAATAACTGTTTCACCATGATAAATCCACACTGTGTAGTCCTCAACAAATCCTCGCATAATCAAATGTGATATGATGATAGTCACATTTGTCCATGCCATACGATTCTTGCAATCTCTACAGGAATAAATAATTGTATCCTTATTCTCTTTCAATATCGTTGCATATTTCTTTGTGGCTTCAATAAATTTATCCACCTCTTCACGAAAACCTGCCTTGAACCTTAACAAACTATACATCCAAGAGTTCCTGTACTCCATCTTTTACAACACCAACAAAACAAACATTAAAGGACTACTTATTCAGATATATATAAAAATAAATCAAATTAATAATTACTTGAGAATAATTGTATATACTTCAGATATATATATATATGATATAAATCTAATATAATTACATGAAGCATACAAACACACCATGGTAGAGTAAAATTAATTAATGACCCATTTATCCATAAATAATTAAAATACATATTTATTGATTACAATAAATAATTTCAAAGACAACAATTAGCAATAATTATACTTTACCCAATATCTTTCATGCAAACCCTAGTCCAATTTTATCAAACATAAATTTACAAAAACAAAATTAATAAAAAAATCAAACCCTAGATCTAGATCTAGATCTACATGCACATAAAACATGTATAAAACTAACTAATTGTTCACTAAAATCAAGAAACATGGACCAAATAAGAGTATGATCTTGTTCCCCTCCCTAATTTACCCTAGTACATTTAAAACTTGGGTCTAATTTGCTTCATAAGTAGCTCAAGCACCATAGAAGAGAGAAAAAAATAAAACTTTAATTACTCACTAACCAACCATTAAAACTTTAAAAAAATGTGTGGAATAGCATTTTCTTACCTTCTACAACCTCTCCACCAAAAGATTTGAGATCAAAACCTTCCCCCCTTAGTAGAGCAATTTTTGGGAGATGCCCAAGGCCTCCTCACCTTTCTTTTACGGGTTAGAGTGAGTGACCCGAGGAGGAAGAATATGCTACAATTGTTTTATATGTGGATCATTTGTAGGGGCGGCTGGTGATTGAGCCGCCCCTACAAAGGCCCCCGTATTTATAGGGATGGCTCAATCATCAGCCGTCCCTGCAAATAGCAACGTGGGGGGGCGGCCCCCACAAATCAGACCCATTTGTAGGGGCGGCTCAGATCACCAAATTACCCCTCTTCGTTTCTATTTATAGGGACGGTGGTGTCCTGGCTCCGAAAGACGTTGTCCAGTAGGCGGAGTCATCACCAGCCGCCCCTACAAAAAATCCATCCCGTTGCTAAAAATCGTTTTTTACGTAGTGAAATTCGAACGACCACGCATAGCACATAAGACGTTATTGTGTATACTTTGTTGATCGGAGAGTACCGCCGTCGTCACCACAGCGCCATGTCGGTCCCGTTCGCTTCGCTGAAAAAAAACCAAAAATATTGTTCTGACTGATTTATTGGGAGAGAAAAATACTGTATTCCGACTAAAAATATAAACTGAAAAGTACATATTATAACACAAGCAAACAGAGCCGCTATTCCCCCGCTTTCCTCGTTGTCTCCTCGAGACAGATTTTCACTACAAATAACTTGATAGAGATATTTCCTTACTTACAGAGTTAGACACTCCTTGCAGCCTGATACTCCTTTCTAGCAAGACACACTCAGTGATGATCCACGAATATATATATTTTTTTTTGGTTGTTTTTTATAACTATATAAAGATCGTCCAATGCACATATATATATCTTTCTGGTGATGCAGAAGGCACCAATACTTTGCGCTTTGCGAGGGTAAAAAGCGCAAACAACCTTTTGGTTCAAAAAAATCGACGAAAAAAGATACGGAAAAGATATCGCCGAAGGCAACCATAACAAGCAAAGCAACCCGGTTGAACGGCCGGCGGGCGCGGGCCAGGTACGTACAGTACGAAGCTGGAGGAGCGGCCACGGCTCCTCACAGTCAGTCACAGGTCACGAATGCCCGGCCGGCCGGCCGGTCCCAGCTGGTGTCGCGTCACGCACGCCACGTCCGTCCACGACACGAGCGAGAAGCATAGGACGTGGTGGTGGGGCCCCGCCCGGTAGTACGATGCAGAGCAGGCCGCACGGGCCGTCCCGTCACGTACGTGCGCTGCAGGAGTCAGGACGGGCCGGGCCCGAGCTGTCAGCCTCAGAGGCCCCAGCGCGCGGTCAAGCTTTACGGCGCGGCCGTGGGGACCGCCCGCTTCCTACCCCCCGCTCTCACGTGTGCGATTGTATATCGGCCCACGCACGCAACGCCGTGCAGCCCTCTCGAAAACCGGCTCGATTGCCCCCAAGGGATCGCTGTCCGCGGCGTCGCCGACGCACGGGCCAGCCCGGGATCGGGTGCCGTGTGAATGGGCGGCCGCCGCGATAGCAGGATGGATGCGCGCGCGCGAGGATCTTGTGCGTGGCGTCCTGCGTGCCAGGTGCAACCGCGCGCGGTCCCGGTTCCCGTTCCCGTGCGCCAATTTCCTGCGATCTGATGGATGCGATGTGTCGACGCCTTGTCGGTTCCGACAAAGACAGCGGGGGTTGGTTGGGCTGTGACTCGGACGGTTTACAACCTGCGATAGAAAGTGTTGTGTCATGTCACTTCTTGCTCACAATTCGATCGCTCCGAAAGGGAAAGGAAAGGGAAGCATGATCTCGGCCCGGGGGCGAGTGGATATATGCATTCGTGCGCGCCCACTCATTCTCGCGTGCACGTGGTTCAATGCCTTCTCTACTCGGTTCTGAACTCAGGTGCATGCATGTGGTCAGTCCCGGCCCGTCGGTTGCACGAGTGCTGTATTGGATTCCACTTTTATAGCAGCTTTTCCCTTCAGTTGAATATATCATCGACACCATTATTACGTGTGGTCAGCTAGCTTCATATACCGGAGTAGTAAATAATGATGGGTAGTACGAGCATTACATAAGCTAGCTGCAGTTTACCATGGCCTTTATTTTTGTAAACAAATTTAAATTGACCATTAATAGATCGCATCATGGCAACGACGACTCGTCAAAGTGCTTGCCCCATAGCCTCTTCCACCTTATTTTGCTCATCTACTTTTCAGCCTGGCTTGTGCTTATTTCGGTTTATTCTCTCTCACAAAAACACTATCCAATCAGCCGAAATACCACCAGTAGAACAAGGTTTTGTCTTCTATCAATCTTAGCGCACGGCGTAGCAGAGGCGTGAGGGATATGCGGAAAAGCATACCTAACTTCTACACAACAGTGTTCAACGATTGATAGCGACATTGCTGCCGTGCTCGTCGTATGGGTCATCTTTTTTTTCAATAAATAAAACATATGGTCACTCATCACGTCGCAAAGTCTCTCAAAGACGGATTTTTTTTTTTGTCGGCTCTCAAACTTGTAATCTGATGTAATAATACGTTCGGCATCTCAAAGATAAGAAAGACTCTGCTATTAGATTGGCCCACTAGAAACGAGCCCAGAATATCCAGCCCATCCATTTTTCGCCATTTTCATTTCTTAATTAAAGCGTAGCCCAATATTTCAGGGCCAGTCAGGCCTGCAAAGTGACCCATAAGTGGGCCAATAGCCCACTAACCAACCAATATTATTAACAGGAGGGCTCCGCACCATTCTCTCAACCATCAGCCCTCAGAGCAAACAATCCCCAAACGCCTCGGCAGCCTCCCTAGGGTTTTGCTCGGCGCGTCGGATCCAGCAGTCCGGGGGGAATCGCCATGGCCTCGCGTCCGTCGCTGAAGTCGAAGCCCAAGGGCAAGGGCGGGAAGAAGGGCGCCGCCGCCGACGAGGACGCCACCGCGGCGGCGACCACGGTGCGGCTCGTGAAGGAGTGGACCACGTGGACGATGAAGAAGGCCAAGGTGGTGGCGCACTACGGCTTCATCCCGCTCGTCATCGTCATCGGCATGAACTCCGAGCCCAAGCCCTCCGTCTTCCAGCTCCTCTCCCCCGTCTGATGGGATGGGATCTCCCCGACAAGGCCGGCCCGGATGCGGTCGGTCCGTCCGTCTGCTTTTATAGTAGTTTGTAGCTGGTACTTCAGTTGCTTTGATATGTCCGAGATCGAGTTGAAGAAGGCGGCTCATGCTTTCTGGGCGAATTTGAAGGCTTTTTCTATGATGATATGGTTTAATAATTTCGTATTGGCGGATGTGTCTTCTATAGATCGGATCAAAATCTCTTGGTTATGTGATCTGCTATGAATATGAGGGTATGAACTATATCGGTTTTCATCTGTGTGTACCTTTTTTTTGTGCCTCTTGCTTGTGCTGATGTTTTGGATGGTTATGGTCTTGTGGATGTCTCATGTTCGCTGAGATTGTGAATTTTGGTTGCCTCACTTTCATATCAGAAAGCGTATGAGTATTCATTGATCATAATGAGTGTTCATTGGCATTGCCAACAAGAGGTGGTGGATGTTGCTCCCAGACACATGTTTGGATGTTGCTCCCAGACACATGTTTTGCTTTGTTTATTTGGGCAAATTCAAATCTCAAAACAAGTGTAACAAAATTTGCGACATATCTGCTACACGTAAGTTATGAGATGCACATGCAGACCAGTTCGGTTTCAAAACTATAGCTTAGAGTGCTTTGCTGTTACAGTTTATAGAAGAGTAGCAGCAAAAATTACGCCATTCTACTAGCAACTTTGATAGCAATGCACGGAAAATCCGCAATGCACTAACAGCCACAACATCAAATTATTGTTACTCTCAATGAGATGCCATGATAGTGCATTTGCTATTTTCTATAGAAACTGTCAAAATTAAGAGAACTTAACTAAGGCAACGATGACTGAACATGCGAGTACTTGTTAATGAGAATCAAAATGGAATAAACATCTTTATTGATCGTCTGTGCAAGAAATAAAGGTAAATAGCATACATGAAAGGGGGTGTTGTGTGTTGTTTCTACATCCTTCAAGAAAAAGAAGGCCCTCCAGAAGAGACCAAGGCATCAAAACTTGTACAAATCCTAAATAATCCAGCTATTTATCTGGGTGACATGTAGTCATGTACAAATGCACAGTTCACCCAAATAATACAAATAAGATTTTCCTCCGCAAAACTCCAGTGCTCTCTTGCTGAATCTATTAATAATAATATATTGCTATGCCCTCGAATTGCACCTTCTACTCTGATTCTCCAATAGATTGATCAAGCACTGGACAAGCTTAGGCAGCAGAGTGGTGGCAAACTGTGAAAGCCAGAAAAAACTGTGGACCACTGAATCGCTCATACAAAATACTCAGGATCAAGAAAGCCCAAATTTGGACAAGTCTGACTGAAACAAAGTCGAGAATGCCTCAGCAGCAGTCCCATCATCAGCCTTAATTTTGAGCTGCGCCTTTGCTGATGCTGTGTTGACAATACATTCAACAAGGAAGAAAGCAGTAGCCCCATCTTTCTGAGCATAGAAAAAGAACTTGTAGTTCGGAGGCTGACCACCTGAAGCAATGCATTGGATGTAATTGCTTTGCATATGACGGATGAGTGATTGGGGATTCATCAATGATGCTGCTCCTTGTGGACTCAAAGAACATTCCTGTCAACGAAACACAGTACAGATCAGAATGGAAAAAACATAGCTCAGAACATAGGGCAGTTGATATCAGACATATTGGGAGAAAAATTTCAAGGTAAGATACGCCCTAGACAACCATGGCACTCAGGGTTTAAATTCATTAGACCACTTCGCTAAATCATGACCCTGAAACAGGCGAAATCACTGTTCAGAGGCCATGAATTGGAACAGGCTTCTAGTTTCATACTCTCCGTCAGAAACAAATATATTAGACAACCGTAACCCAAAAAAAAAATCTCATGCAGTGGGCTACTTTGCAAAAACTGTAAGAAAATCGACCAAGATGTGAAAAGGCTATGTGGCGTATGTTGCTCTGCTTGTAATCAGAAAATGCATTGACAAAAACCTAATAGTAGGCATACCTGAGACAGCGCCAATGTTAGTTGGCCCCATTTCCTCTGGAACGTACCAGGATCTAGCACAGGCTTCGAGTTAAGGGTCAGTGCTGGTGGTGGTGGAGCAGGAGCTTCAGTAACGCCAAGGCCAAGAAGGTCATCGAGACTGAAGTTTGATTGTGAGGAATATGTCGGCCCACCAGTATTTATTAGTGAAGTTTCAGCTGATGTCTGAGAGCTTATCAAAGAAGGGCTAATCAAATCGGAAGGAGCATTGTATGTAGAGGTGGAAGAATCATTGCTGCCTTTTGTACCATTGTCTTCTTTATCTGAAGTACTTAGCAAAAGATCATTATCATTTTCTTGATATCTTTGGGCAGAAATTACATTTTCTGGATCATCTGCCCCAACAGTCAAGCTTGTAAGATCCTCTGAGTACTCAAATGGTCCACGATGCTCCTTATCTGTAAACATGTACGATGGCTGCCAAATACATAGATGTTAGTACCTTTTATACAGACTTTGAATAGCTGCCTTGCTATGAACACATGCTACTGTCAGCTCCACATTTGTAAATTGCATTAAGTGCACATCAAAGAAATGTGGAAAAAAATTACTCCAGCCATAAAAGGAATGTGTTTCACTGTTTTTGCAGGACAGAATATCGCCAGACGATACCAATACATAGCAAAGGCATGAACTCTATTTGAGTCGCTTAATTCAATTTACCTCAAGCAACGATCTGCAGAAGTGCTTATCATGGGCCTACAACTGCCTTTACAGTTGAAGACAGCACTTAATCTCTTGTATGATGTATTAGCTAAAAATACAATGTTACCAACCTTCCATACAGTTCTTTCATTCAAAATCATCATCTTTTTTTAGGAAAACCAAAGACAATATATCATGGAACTTACTAAAGAATTCATAATCTGCCAGGAGGCAAGTTGATGGTGCTCGAAATCAACCACCCATTTAACAAAATCATTGAGAACAATACAGATCAATAGTTAACCAAAATCCACAAGCCAATTAGTATTCAGCAAAGCCCTACATTTAAATCTCTCCCCCCTACCAGTTATTGGAGTTAGTCAAAAGTAAATAAATAATCTATTATAGAACTGAACTATTTGTTGCTATGTCAAAACATTAATTAACGTACAGTCATCACTGAAAGGGAAGGCAACTTGAAAGCAAAGGGTACTAAAGTAAAAGTTGCACCGTGATGGGCAATGAATTTAAAAGTGGAAATCACAAGGCCCATTAGCATAATTTATGGGTGCGTTTGGTTGCTTGCATCCCTCCTAGACTGCATTAGGCCCAATGCAGGATACCCTAAACCAGCATAAACTAACGCAGAATGCTGGCGTTCAGTTGATTCCATAGAACATTTTGCACTGTGCAAGATCGTGTTTGATTGCCTGCATTTTATTGCATATAGGGGCTGTTTGCTTCATGGCCTCCCAGGCGAGCAGCTGCCCCAGGCGCCCGAAATTGGATGCCTGGGAGCTGCGCTCGCACCAGGCAGCTTTGCCTGGGTGCAAAACAAACAGGCCCATAGTCTCCTTATTTTCATGGTACGAGTAAAATCTGTTACCTCCGTCCCACCTCCAGTTCCTCAAGACCAAACAACAAGACCATTGCTGCCTCCTCACACCCGCAATGGCGATTTCCAAACCAAGAACCCCAAATAAACAGAAAGAAAAGACTCATGCTCAACGAGTTCTAGAGCACATCAGGCAAGAACCAGACCAAGGAGATAACAAATCAGGCCAAGATCACACTCAAGTATGTCAAGCTTGATGTCATTTCGTTGCCAAGCCTGCCACGCAGGCACAACAGCAGTAGAGCGTCAGGGACCCCAACCCTCATGTTCACTGGCATCAATGAGATCTATGAGCTGAGTAGCAAGCTCTGGTCAGCTGTGCAGGGCGAGGAACGGAGCAGGAAGGTGGCTGGCGAGCTTGGCATAAACACGGAGGTGAAGGTGAAGGCCTGGATCTCTGATGCAGAGGCCGAGCTGACTGCCAACATCAAAGTCAAGTGGGTCAGGGGGGCTTCTGTACGGCACCGAGACAGAAGTGTGGCTAGTGCCGTGGTGGTGGCCAGCATCCCTCGAGATTACAACGGGACCTCTGGCGCTCAAGATCCCAGTGACGCCTCACCGCATCGCCCTATCTAGGCCTTCTAGGGAGATGATACCTCCCACCTCACCGATGGTACAAGAAACGCAAAACTGGCAGGGCAACAGCGGCGGTGTGCTTGGTAGCAGCACAACAGCCTGCATCTCGTGCAAACTGGGGCTCAGGAGGTAGGGAGGTGAGGGTCCAATTCCATGGGCCCCCTAGCTTATCCAAGCCTGCACTCCACAGCCTGGCCAAATTTTGCGTACTAGGCAATGCAGCCTCTAGGCCCCATTTTGTATTGTTTAATGCTGCATTAGTCCCAATGCAGCCATCGAAACACGAGAACTATGCATACACCCATATGCGGGCAACCAAACACACCCTATATGATAATCAGAATCATATAAAATAGCAAGTAAAGGTCTCCATATGTAAAATTTTTAGCAATAGTTCAGATCAGATTAATTTGCATACCTTCTGATATACAACTGATAGACTGTTGAACTCATCAAATATCCGATCTTTGATTTCACTGCTCTGTGTATCTGCAAATACAGAGACAGCTTGTTTGGGAGGGTTTACTACACGTTCTGCTACATTAGGATTGTATTGCAAAAGCCTATAGTAGAAAAGCGCTCTGTCATGAACATCCTGCAACAGATGTGAGGTTTAGCCAGATCAAAATCTTTTCACTAGTGGTGATGCATAATCCATCTTTTATAGCAGAAACTCAAACAAATCCTGACCTGGTGGGTGTCAGATAGACCAGCTGCTAATGTAGCTCCTAGTGCCTTTTGTGTCTCTGGAGGTCTTTTAAAGAAACATTTCATCACTGCTGTCAGGAGATGCAAGCGAACCTTCAAGATACAGTATCAATGGAAAAGTTAAGTGGAGCTCAAGAATGAGTAGCTAATGGATAGGGACACCCCATAAAAAATCTAAAGCAGATGCATGGAATTCTACACTAACATCAGGGTAATCCTACACGGCTCAAGATGAAAGTTCGGATAAGGGCAACAAAATCATCCTCAATTTCAGTGTGTAGCAGGAAGTAAATGGTTTTCATACATGATACCAAAACTTGCATTCCACCAATTAGAAAATTTCAGTTGTAATTAAACGTTCTCCCTTATCTTAAATGTGTATGCTACTGTTACTGATTTTGGGACACAAAATTGTCAGTCATGTATGTACTCTCAGTTAAAAATAAGTGCAATCTTGGACATCAGCAGTCCCCTAAAACAACTTTGACAACTAATCTAATGTTGTATTATATTCATAGAGTATGGCAAAATTATAGTATACAACTACTTTTCAAGACAAATACTAGTATCATTTCCAAATATACAAACTCAACACACAAAAAGTAATTCATAATCAAAGTCAAAATTTGAAATGGTTGACTGCCCACAGCCAAAAACCATACTTATCTTTTACTAGAGTACTATGAACAACAAACTTCCAATGCAAGCATAAGAAAAAAGTATAAGATCATTATTTTTCCTTGCTATATGGACAATAGTTTTAGCAACTTTGTTAACCTAGTACAAAATGTAAGAAAATTGTGTGCTGGAGCCCATTATAACACGTAAAATATGGGACAACATAGTCAACTACAAGGTTCCAAAAGGCGCTAGGCGCTAGGCCACTGATTAGCGCCTAGGACGTTTAAGCGGAGATAAAACGTGATTAAACATTTTTGCTTTTTTTTTCTTCTTTTTTGTTGCCAGGCTGTGCTTAAGTGCATTACTGCATCACGTCTAGCCTTGTTACAACAGGCCAAGCAAAGCCAGCAGTAGTATTTCTCTTGGCCCAGAAGACATTAAGAGGACCAGGCCCATTAAAAACCCTACCCCCCAGCCTTATCCACTCCCATTCTATTCCCTCCGTCTCCCTCCCAGGTAGCCGCACGCCCGCAGCCGCAGGTCTCCTCCCGCACAGCCCCAAGGTCTCAGCCCGCAACGCCGCAAGGTCTAGGAGCACCAGGGAGATGCGTGTGGGATCACAAGGCCACGCTGCACCGGTGGCTACTTGAGGAGGTGTTGGTGCTCGAGATTCTCATTGCTGCTGGCACCAACGCAAGATGCGGAGGTGGCGGCCGTGACCACGGCGCAAGAAGATCTCTGTTTCTTCATGCGCTGCTGCCCACCGTGCTCGCACATGCTCCTGCCGCTCGCCTCTGCATGCGCTAGCTTGCCTTCCTCCTAATTTCCTCTGATTCCACGCCACTTACCCACTGGCTGGTGTTTAATTTGACGCCTATGGCCTAGGCGAGGCGCTGGGGCTCCATTCAGCGCTTAAGCGCGCCTAGGCGAGCGTTTAATTGCGTTTTTTCAAACATTGGTCAACTACTGGATAAGATAAACGACACAAAATAAGAACATGTTGATACCTCAGGAGAGTGCTCTTCATCCCAGTTTTCAACAAGACTTTCAAGGATGTATGGAGCATCATGCATGTCTTGTGAATATTCTCCCAACATCCATATGAGAGCTGCTTTTCCTTTTGGCTCCTGAATGTTTTTGCTGCTGATATTTCCAACAACAGCTATACAATCATGGCTCCATTGAGGATATTTTCTGAGAAGATCTTTCACCAAGACCTGCATTTTAGTTTTTAATCAGAAACATCAAGATTGTAAATCGTAATCCTGCTAGACTAGATCACGAGTAAAGGTCAGTAACTAGCATTACAAACACTTACTAGAGTTTCAGCAGTCACATAATCCTTATCCATTTCAAGAAACTGTAGAAGCCTGTCCACAATGGCATTAACATCATACTGCTGCAGTGCTATTTTTCCAACTGCCCGGATAGACTCTCTTGCAATTGGTACATCAACATTTCCAGCGTATTCACACAGTTCAGTGACTGGTGGGAAGAAACATGCAAAGTATTTTTTTTTAAACAATGGTAATTAATGAGTAAAAACATATCAAATTATAGTTGGAAATAGGATATCTGGCAAATACCAATCTCATATGTGTTGTTTTCATTTGCTATAGCAGTCAACATCTCAAGTTTCAACTTCTTCACATATGAAGGATCACTAAATTGGCAGTAGAAGCTTTTATAGTCTGAGGAAAATAACATTGGAGCACGCATCACCAGAAGATGTAGATGGCATAGCACAGAGTATGACTGTTCAGGACTGCCAGCACCCACCAGAGTAAGCAAGGGTGCTTTAATACGTTCGTAAACCTAAAACAGAGGAGCTAAAAGAGATTAGATGGATCTTCCACCAAAGGCCGATGAGATAAATCAAACACAAAAATAAGACAAAAATTAACCCATAAACATGAGAAATCCAAAGAAATAAAGTGTCCATGGAATTAAGAAAATATTCAGCTACATTAACTTCCAAATAACAGCATTATCTACAGCTAACAGACATTCGAAATGGCACATTCATTGTATTGATTGCATATCATAACATAAATGTAAGAAGGCTACGACTCATCTAGAGACCAATTTTGCAGTTGTTGTGATGTCCTCTGCTAGTCTGTTATGGGATCTTAATCCAAGTAAGATTTTGTTTTATTGTTTTATGCCTCCTAAAAAGGTGCTCATATACTTAAATCTCATATCCAGAACAAGAAAGAATTAAATGCTTCTGAAAAGCAATAGCAATAATGCAACATGATCCAAACCACGTCTCTGGGAGTAACATGTGCACCTGTTGATGAACATCAGTCATAGACATTGTCAAATGGAGAAAAACTTTAATTGTTGCCAAAACAACAGCTCCATTTGCATGGTGAAGTCTATCCTCCAACAGATTCATTATGTCAAATATTTCGTTATTATCAGATGGAAGGAACTTTGATGCCAACTCAAGAACAATGCACTGTGCCCATTCACTGAATTCTTTGATCCTGCACATAAAAATAGAGAACTCAAGAAAATTCACATTGGGGTTATTTAACAGAAAAGGCTCCAAAGCCAGGTTGAAACTCACTTGTTTAACAGGTAAAATACCACTGGCTTGCTATACAATGTCTCAATCTCTCTTGCTGCTGCCTCTGAGTTAGCAGCTTCTAGGGTCCAGATCTCCTGCAATGCATGTAGGCAATTGGCAACTACCTGCAAGTCACCGATATAATCAGCTTATCTCAGAAAAGCACAGTATTCAACAAGATAGCATCCAATCATTCATCAGTTGAACCAAAGCACAAACTGCAATCGTTCAGAATAATAAAATACCTCACAGGCTCATAGATGAAACACAGAACTTACAAAACAGCCTTTTAATGGAAGTCACGCGACAAACATAAGCTCATTTAAGCAACTGAGTTTTGATGTTCCAGAAATGAACAACAATGGATTGGGCCCATCATTAATCAGTTGAACCAAAGCACCAACTGCAATCGATCAGAATAATAAAATACTTCGCAGGTTCATAGCTGAAACGCCTTTTAACAGAAGCCACACCACAAACATAACTACATAAGCTCATTTCAGCTACTGAGTTTTGATGTTCCAGAAATAAATAACAATGGATTTGTAAACTTGATTCTGATCAGGAAAACTCAAAAGTCTCCTGCATATAGCTTCTGCTATACACAAAAACAAGTAGAAGCAGTGAATTTCAAATTCACACTCATATTTAACAACTTGCAGGTATTGTACAAACATCACAAGGTTAAATTGTCATGCAATTAGAGTTTATGATGTTGCAGGTTAAATTGTCGTGCAAAACTAAAAGAACAGGTTATATACAAGAGAGGCTGAAATTTCAGTCTGAATGATGTCATCAGACAATCTAAGCAAAAGCCAAGAAGAAGATTGGTGTTCACTCAATACTTTATAACCAATTAACCACAAAACTGTAGGTGGCTGAAACGTGCAAAACAGCCAATATAGCCAAAAAAAAGCAGATTACAGTAGTTTTGTTGTTAAGGGAATAATCATGAATATGCAGCTACAGTAGCCACTTTCATTCATCTATGTAATCAAGCAAGCTGTAAACCAGACAGCTACATGGTGCCCCCAATTTTATCAGCTACCATCGGCATGCAGTGCCTAAACTCAATCAGAGTTGGGATTCGCTCTGTGTGCATCGAACACATATTTCCAGCTCCATGTTCAATCCACAGAATGCAAAAGGTTCATTTTTTGGTGACAATTCAACAGTTGTTCAATTAACTTGTGGTTGCGGTCACTGAAACAAATTAGCAATAATGTGATACGATTGCTGCATAGCTTCACCAAGCAGTTCGTGGCAGGGTACTTCACCTGTGCGTCTGGATCGGAGAGCATGAGCGCCTTGAGCGAAGCAGGAAGGTCAGCATCAATGCAGGCGGTGGCAGATATGTGATACAACTTGGCAGCGCCAACAGCAGCGATCATCCGGACGTAGGCGCTGGGATCCTTCAGCCCCGTCGTGAGTGGCGTGACGAGATACTCGACAAGGTTGGGGACACGGTGGGAGCAGAGGCTGCGGAGCGCGAGGCCGCGGATGGTGGGGTCCTGATCACGGCAGTCCCGCTGGAGGAAGTTGATGGTGAGGAGGGCTAGGTCCGGATGCGCGCGCGCGTGGGCGCCTACGTAGAGATAGCACATCTTCTTGGTTACGACGTCGGAGGTGGCGGAGCAGAGCACCATCTCCCCGAACGCGGCCGACACGTCGATGCCGGCCGTCATGCAGGAGATCACCCTCTTGAAGACATCACGGCGCTGGTCGTCCGCATCGGGAGCGCGGCTCCCGGCCAGCTGCCGCAGCTGCTGCTTCAGATCCGCCACCTCGCTCTTCCTGCACTCACAGAGTCGCCAATTGCCTGGTTAGTTTAGGGTTCGGGAGGAGGGAGGTTTTGGGTGGCAGAGCGGGGGGCAGTGGCAAACCCGGAGGGTTGGGAAGGAGAGGCGGACTTCGCCGCCGAAGGGACGGTGGGAGCCATGGCGGTGGTCGGCCGCGGCAGGTTGGATCTGGCCTCGCGTGGGGAGGAAGACGACTGCGACGAGCCGTGGTGTTCGCTTGGGTAAGAGCTTGGATCTGAGCTGGGACTGAACGGGGTGGCACTAGAGACTGACAGGTGGACCATAAGCTAATACCCCTTCGTGGAGGGAATACGTATTTTTTTTCTTTTTTTAATCTAAATACGTATTTCTAATAGAAAAGAAAGGTGGGCATTTGCACATTTGGGCAAATAAATACGGTGACGACGCCGACATGACATATCTCAATACAATCTACAACTTTTTAATTAAATTAAAAAGTTTTTTATCTGAAATCGTTTAAAGTTCCAAATATGTGTTTAAATTTATAGATTTTGAAATTCTAATTTGGAATTTCTAAACGACCTTAAATGTTCACATAGTTAATACCAAGTTGTACTGTTGACCTGATCTACAAGTTTGGAGTTGATAAGTTCTTAATTTGAAGTTGTTTAGTATCTCAAATATTTATTTTAAGTTCACATATTTTGATATTCATTTTTTTAAAATTTCAAATAATATTAGATGGAGATACATCCTATGCCAAAGTTGTACTACTTTACAAGATTTAAAACTTTATAGTTGAATTTTTTCCATTTTAGTTCATTTAGTTGCTAAAATGTTCAATAGAAAATTATGATTTACTTATAAAAAAAAGATAGAATCCTATATATTCTATCAACACTTCAAATTGTGATTTGTTAGAATTCATGAAATGTCATCAGATATTTTTTTATTTTGAGATTTGAGAAAAAAGAAATCTAGGATTTCAAATGGTTTTCTAAAAATGTAGTTGTTTAGAATCTTGTTTTTACGCCATCCATGATTCCATGAAAATTTGAGGACCACCTAATTTTCTCTTGCTGAGTACACTTTTGAATTTAAATGGAAAATCAAGTATGAAGGATCTATGTATTATCTGAAACTCAAGATAATAATAAGTTGTCTCTCTATTGGGTTTTTTTAGTGGAGTCTCTCTATTGGGTATGTATAAACAAGAGAGAGATGGGCCAATGGGCCTTGTTAATGGACTATAATTATGTGGGCCACATGGGCCAAGTAAGATATTCACAATTACACGCTACACAACTTTAGCAGAAAACGGTCTTGAAGTCCTAGCTTTTATTATTTACAGGTTGAGAAAATGAGAGATAATTTCCTTTTATGAAAAAATGGGATGTAAACTTATACTTGAGAGGTTTTGTTTGTATCTAGAATTCTAGATAGAAACAAATAGTTCATACTTGTGGCGACTGATGAATAACTTTCTAAACGAATCCAGCACTCCAGTTGGGAATGGGCAGTAATTGCTCCTGCGAATTTAGCATGGTGAACGGTTAATAAGCGTGACCTACTGGGCCTTTACTTTTTTCTTCCTATTTGTGATCAAAACATTTCCGCTCTCCTGATTCAGTGATAAATACTCCCTGCTCTTCTTGGTTCATATTGGAAAAGAATATCTCTGTTAGTGACAAATATGTTCTTCAGTGATCTGTCGAAAGGAGATGCATTTTTTTGTTCCATTTTCTTCATACTTCCAAACATAGTTTTAGGCTTTTAGAGTAACTCCAGCAGGCGCCTACGTGAGCCCCAAAGCTAAATATAGGGGCTCAGGATAAAAATGCAGCTCCAGCAGAGCCCTTACTAGAGCCTCCAATTTGGGGTGGGCACCCAAATCTCTCCTCCAGACCCAATTCCTGTTGGCCCAACACCCCAACCCCCATCTGCGCGTGCTGCTCCTTCCCTCCATCCGCATGCGCGCGCTGCTCTAGCTCGACGTTCCCTCCCCTGCCTCTGGCCATTCCCTCCCCTACTTCCGGCGACCCCTGCCCTCGCCTCCCCTCCGGTCGTCGAGATCTGGCTCCCTCCGGTGGATTGCTCGCGGAGGTGGAGATGGAGGCGGCCATGGCGCACTGCTCGCGAAGGTGGAGACGGAGGCGGCCATGGCGCACTCCACCCGGCGCGATTCCCTCACGGCCATGACCGTGCCTTCCTCCGTCAAGCCCATCCTCTCTCCAGCTGCTCTCTGGCCCCAGCCGGAGCTCCTCCCCGCCCAGATCTCCCTCCCATGACGCCTCCGCCTTGCAGTCTGCGCTCCCCATCTGAGGCAGGCTCCTTCCCCTCACCGGCGCTCATGGGATCGCACTGTCGTCATGACGCCTCCTTGGCCTGCCTCTCCGCCCAGACTGCGCTCCCCGGTGCAGGCCTCTCCTTCCTCATCGCCAGGCGCTCACTTGCAGTGCAAATCCCACGATGCCTCACGCCCAGATAAGTCTGTTGGCCGCTTCACCGAGTGGTGGTTATTTGGGATAGCTCAGTGGTCAGAGCAGAGGATGACAAGTAGGTCCCAATTATCATTGTCTATTGAAAAGGATCTAGGGGGCTTTGATTTAGGGGCTTTTGCTGGAGAAGATTGCAAAATAAAGGGCCAACAAAAGTAGGGGGAGCACCCAAATCAGATATGGGAGCCCTGATTTGGGAGCTCCTGCTGGAGTTGCTCTTAGTAGATGATGGTGACCACTGATAGCTTATCAATAATGCAATCTATTTTCTGACGGGATCTTGGTTTTTGAAGGTCATTGCACTACCGGCCTTTTGAATCTGTCCTGGGACTGCTGTGACCAGTTTGCGATTCCCGTTTGTGCCGCCATCAACCTTTTGGAACCTGTTGTCCAAAAAAAAACTTTTAGAACCTATTGATTTAGAATTTTTTTATTTTTAACACTTTTTTAACTAATTTTAAATCTAACACTGTTCGTTTGTTTTTTTCAAAACTAACACTTTTTGCCCGCGCCTATTGCCATGGCGAAACGCCTGTGCCGCGCCATACATGGTGGCGCGGTGGAAGAATGACGTGGCACTTCCACGCGCCATAGCCGCTAACGTGGCAGAAGCTGCCGCGCCGCCATGCATGGCGCGGCACTGCCGCGTCCCGGCCCACGGCGCGTCCCTTCGTCAGATGTGTTCCGTCTTGCGTAACAATGGTCTGTTTTTCGTTCAATGTATATTTTTTCAAACTTTGTATCTCGCTTCTATGTTGTTGTACTTGTCATATTAGATTTTATCTCTTGTTCCAATGTCGCTACATATACTGTATCACATCTTATCGATTTATCGTGACTTGACATAGCACTGCGTTGCTGACTCTAGTTTCGTAGCCCTGAACTATAGGCTATGCCGCTTTGCTCTATTACGCAAGACTGGTCATACAGTCTAATCGGAACCAACTTTTTGCAGTATGAGACGACGTGCGTGTAGATGCTGCTGTCAGTGCTGTAAACAACTACAAGTGCTGTCGCGACACATTAAAACGAATATGAAGCAAATAAATGGAGTCCGTGCGCAAGTTGACAAGTTGCCACATAACATTTTCATTGGTTCATGAGTCTGTAAGTTTCGGATGACAATATTTGTTCGACATAAGTTCGACATAACAAACTAAGTCCCAGGAGTGTAAGGATCCCTCGGACGCCTCTGTCTCTTTGGATTTGTAGGCAACACATTGGGAGTGTAGCCAACATCGGTGTGGTCGTGTTGCCGGTGCGTACAACTCGTACCCTACAAGTATATGATATGCACGATTACTTATAATTTTTATGATCGTTAGTTCATGGAGCCTACGTATTTAAAAAACTACCTTTGTTACTACATGTAAGGCTCCTTAGATACCAAGCGAGGCACCACCTAGCTGAGACATGCCGATCTCGTCCTGCGGCCAATCGTCCTACTGATCGTGCTGTCTGCGGAAGCCCGAGGGGGTCGTCCTCGTCGTCGTCCTCGTTTGTAGGATCCTTCCCAACGCTATAATATGGTGGTGTATGCACTGCGGAAGTGCACCAGTCACCGGCTGAGAAGAGCCGGCTGGTGTCCTCAAAGAGCCAGAAGACGTGCCACCCGACCGCGCCGGGACTGTCAGTTCCACCCAAGGAGTGCCCATGCAGCTCAGCTTCTGAGCTAGCTTCCTGCAGCTCCACTTCACCTTCTGCATAAATAGACGTTAAAGTTAGTGCATTTCTCAAACGCATATACACTAAGGAAACATTTTCGGAACAGAAAAAGTTTATGTTTACCTCCACAAAAGCCTCGAGAACGTCTGGCCCCAGCCCTTTAGACTCGTGAAGCCGAAACGCCGCTTCGTTGGACATCCTTGACAATTGTGTCGTCTAGGTACACAAACATGGTTGGACAGTTTTAGTACACATACTTAATACCAAATGAATAATAAATTATACCATTCGAATATCTTACCACGTATCTTTGAAGTGGGGCTCTCTGTAGTTGTGTGTCGTCCCTAGTGGCAACGTCGTACACATCTTCGATCACATCTTCCTCATCGTCCTCGTCAATCGCCTCCTTAGTGTACGGGGCTTGATATGTGTTCTCATAGACCTGTGAAGCCACCGCAGGTACTCGTTGAAGGTGTGCTGGTCGTGTGGGGGACCCGCATCGACCGACTGCCAGTCCCTGTTCTGCCACAACTGGATGTACGCGTTGTGTGTCACGCGTCAATCCTTGGTCTTATACCTCTTTCTGCTGTCATACCTGCAACAAAACGATTGTTAGTTGTACCATACACACCTCTGAATTGTAGCTTTGTTATTAATTGATAACGCACCCGTGCAATTCTTGGTTGGTGGAGTAAAGCGGTGGTGGATAGCCTGTCATTCTTCCAAACTGCCTGCAAACCCTGATGGGCAAGTGAATCTCGACCACGTGGAAGAAAATAAGAGGGACGTTGCAGCGATACTCGTCTGACTCATCCCTAGTGACAGGACTCAGATAGTACTCGAGCTCCGGAGCATCCCAAAGACGCCAATGCACCTGAACATTCGTAATTGAGTTAGGTTGTGATATAGTGTACATCGAACAAGACATATGTATGATAGTAAAGAGAGCGTAACCTGGTGCTGTGTCAGGACGTCGGAGACTGTCCGTGTACTCCCTGTACTTGCGCATCGCATTTCCTCTAACTAACTCTGCTTGCGTCCAAATATACAGAGCTGTAGGGAGTGTATCCTGCTCGTTCCAATGCTGCATGGAACACGATAATGAATTAGCCATTAATAATTTAATCATATGTAACTGTCTCGAAGAATATAGTGAATCGAAGTACTTACCGGTAAACCAGTAGCAAGGGGCCTCCCAACGGGCCATCGTTCCCAACACCAAACCTGAAGTAGGTAGGAGCAACCCTCAAGGTTCGCATACCCTGAGGTGCGACGGCAAGCAACGCATAGCTGTCGATATGTCCATGCCAGGACTACGCTGCCCCAGCTGTACGCCGCTATGTTATCCCACGACTGGCGTAGTATGTCAAGGAAGATTCAACTTATGGTATTGCCCGAGGCGTCTGGGAAGAGGAAAGCACCAAGGAAGTACCAGAGCCACACTCTAGCGAATCTGTCGATCTGAGCCTCATCAGTCTATGGGTCCAAGTAATCAAAGCGCTCTATGATCCACGACGACGAAACACCGGAACTTTTTCTGAAATTCACCAAAGAAAATGAGACCCGATGGCTGCAGGAAAGCAATGCAAGTATTAAATAAGCTTGAATTGCTCACTTATTTTTCTTGAAAACCTCGTCGTCCGGTGGAAGAAAGCCAGTGAACTAAGCCACCAGCTTTCTCCAGTGATCGTTGTCAACTATACCTGTTATTGAAAGTTCCCCCAACCGAAGGTCAAAGATAGCCTTCACGTCCTGCATGGTCAAGGTCATCTTGCCGCAAGGTAGGTGGAACGTGCGGGTCTCAGGCCTCCACCTATTATAAGAATAGAACGACTGTTAGTTGCCTCAAATTTGTTATAAGAATGTTTACGTACAATGAAGGCACTCGCACATGTCTACAGCTGCAGTAAGTAGTACTGGGTCAAGAGGCAGAAGACCGTATTTGACAACATAGACAAGCTCGAGGAAGCCAGCACGTCGTATGTACGACGCGTAATGCTCGTCCCACTGGTACGCCCTGATGTGCGTGCGGGACCTCAAATGAGGCAAGGGCACCTCTGCGTCGGTGTCACTCAAGAAGTGTGCTCGGTGCGGCTCGTCGTACTCCACCTCAAGAAGGGGTACAACGGGTGCTGCGTGGGAGGAGCCATCCTGTTACAAATTGATAAACAAAGGGTTAGAGTATTCAAATTAACAATATTCAAATTAACATTATGTAGTATTACGAAATTTGAACTACTTATTATGCAATAGGAACACAATATGAAAGCACATGTATATATTCAAAGTAACATTAACAGACATATTAAACAACTTTACTAGGAAAATAAGCAACTTCTATGTATTCAAACGGACACAAACGTCATTGAAGCTAGGAGGTTCATCAAACCATTCCAAATCGTCGTATCACGCACTACTAAGTACCGACACTTGAAAACTAGTATCTATACTGACAAACTTTACTACTATAAACTAACTAAATAATAAATATCTAATCAATCCCTAAACCCAAAGACCTAACTAACAGTAACCTAAACCCTAACTACCTAACCAAGCCTTAACTATACCACAACACACAACCTAAACCCTAAAGACTACCTACCTAAATAAACAAATTCACTAACCTAACTATACTAAATCACAAACCCTAACTATCCTAAATCACTAACCATAACTAAAATAACATTCATAATAACAAGAAATCAAGAGAGGGAGCTATCTTGATATGAGCTGAAGGAGAGGAGGCGGCGCTGGCAGGTGAGGCGACAGCGGCTGGCGCAGGCGAGGAGGCGGCGCCTGGCGCAAGCGAGGCGGCGGCGCTGGCAGGGGCTGGGCGGGCGGGGGCACAGGCGAGGCAAGGCGAGGCAGCGCTGGGCGGGCGGCGGCGCAGGCGGCGGCGGCGTTCGAGGGCGAGGGCGGGCACAGCGGGGGCGTCGCGGGCTTTAATTGGGCCTTGCCGCGCCACCAGTGATGGCGCGTAACAGCCGCGCCAGGATGGGTGGCACGACAGACCCTGCCACGACGACGCCACGTCATCCTTGTGCCGCGCCACCATGCATGGCGCGGCACAGGCGTTTCGCCGCGCCATGGCAATAGGCGCGGCCAAAAATGTTAGTTTTGGAGAGAGAAAAACAGTGCTATATTTAAAATTAGTTTATAAAAAGTGTTAATTTTTTTTTTGATTTAGGGGGTTACTATTGCTCATTTTTCTTAGCTAGATAGCACTAGCTTGCTGTGCCTGGCTACATCTTCGCGGTTTTGACTCATCATCGCCAGCACCTTACCTAAAGCAATAAGCCTGAAGCCCATCATCCATGACTCAAATCTCATCACGGTTGTGGTAGCTGATGTATAAATAATAATAAATAAAGGCTGTTTGTAATGATCAGGTGCTTGGATGCAGACACGCAGCAGGACTATCTCTACAGCTGGAAACCCTTCAAATCAGGGGAGTGTATTAGCGGCGCCGACGTTTGATTCTTCAGGACCAGCGTTTTGTTTGCGCTCATTAATTGCGGTAAGCATCGCCTTGCTATCGCGAGATCACGTGTGTCTATACGTGTAGTAGTACCTGTAAATCGCGTAGCCTCCTGCATTCATTTCATGCTCTCGAATGCATCCGAGAACGATTGATCGTACGTACATTCCTGTGGCGTGACATAATGGCATTTACAGACCCAGCAAGCCATCCATTTCAGGCGTGAAACTGGAATCATCGCAGATATCAGAGGAGTCTCTACGCTGAGAGGCCTGGTACTACATGGTGCAGAGCAGGGTGTAAGAATCCGAGGAGTCTGTCTCGACGCTGAGAACCCAACACAGGGCAGCAGGCGCGCGTGCTCGTGTCGCGTCCAAGGACGGTTCGTTGAATCCTTCCTCTCCCGGCCCAGGCGACGCCGGAGGTATCCGTTTGGAGGCTCGTCGGTCCAGCAGCCTCTGCTGGGCTCAACTGGCAGGGGGCGGCAGGGACCCGTCTGGACCGCGTCTGATCCGTTAGACGACACGGGCTACTAGTTAAGCTTGCCGCGCTGCGCTCCCTTGCGTGACCACTGGCCTGGCCGCCATAGCACGTCGATTGCTTCTGGTTTCCATTCCACGTCCGCGGTGCGTGCATGAACCAAGATCGCCCGGATCGGCGTCACACGAAACTGACTGTGGCTGACGATAAGATACGGTAGATGTCGATTGGCATGGCATATACGTACGTCTGATGCCATGTGAAAGTACTAGCACTCAGCAGAAGGTGAGTGCCGTGCACGGTGTTGGTGCCTTGGTGGCACATCAATCAGGGAGAGAATGACCCGTGCCGTGTGCTCGCAGCATTCAGCAGGGCTCTTGAAAGAGTCGCGAGAGATGCCCAAAAATGGCATGGCAGGGATGCAAATGACGGCCGTGGCTAGAGGCAGCTCAGAGGCACGACGAACCTGCGCGCTCATTGGCGCCTTTTCAACTTTTTTTTTTAAGCTGAAATAGCATTTTTCTCTCGTAACAAATCAATCAAAATAATATTTTTCTTTTTTTTTTTTTTCCAGCAAAGCGAACGGGACCGTTTCTTCCACTGCCGCTGCCATGACCACGACGACCGCCCGCCGCGAGAGCAGAGTGGTCAACGGGGCCACCACCCCGGCCGACACGGCACGTCGCGGCAGGCCAGCTCCACGAGATTGCGAGATGTGCACAGCCTGTTGAGTTTGCAACTTGCTTTGGTCTCACAAGTATTCTACCTTCCACCACCATGTATTTTTAAGCCCGTGCTGCCGTGCACACCATCCCCTACGTACGTACCCTAGCATACAACACGTGGCTAACAAATCTCGGCAGATTCTTCTTCTACTCACTTCACAGTTCACACCCTGCTTATTAAGCTGCGAGGTGAGTCAGTGTGAGGTACGCCACACCAAAACCAAAGACAAAACACACGTCTCTGGTCTCCACTTCATTCGCATCCACCGTTCCTCCCACCAAAGCCCCAGCCGTAGCACACTAGCTACAATGCACACGCCCTTCATGGACAAGAGCCCCCACCGCCGGGACAGCGCCGGCGGCCGGCTGAAGCAGCGGCTGGCGCGGATCCTCACGCGCTCCACCTGCACCACCAACGCCACGTCCGCCACTGCCGCCGCCGGCTCGGGCGGCGGCACGGCCTTCGTCAGCCTCGCCAAGACCAACACCGACTCCTCCCACCCGCGGGAGCCGGAAGCACCGTACTTCTGCACGCCCTGCACCTACGAGCGGCCCAAGGCCGTCGACGGCGGCACCCGCCCTCGCCGCCGCCGCAGCCACAGCGCGTCGCTCATACACATCTCCGTGGACTGCACGGGCGGCGCCGGGGCCGTCTCCGGCCACTCCGACGCGCCCCTTCTGCAGCACCTGTTGTCGGTGCCGGCGAGGGACGTCGTCAAGAAGCAAAGCAAGGGCGGCAGGGGCAGGAGCAAGCCGGCGGTGCGGTCTCCGTCGGCGTCGAGGCGGCACTGCTCGTCAATGTCCTCCTACTGGGGCCGCGCGCGGCGGCCCAGCAGCACGCCCACGCCGTACAGCTGGTCCTCGTCGTCCTCCACCGCGACGGACGACGAGCTCGCGCCGTTCAGCGACAGCGGCGGCTGCAGCGACGAGGAGGGCGGCGATGAGGCCGAGACGAGGACGCTCTTCTCGTCCCTCAGCTTCTCGTCCGACTCCACGTCCGAGTTCTACCACACCATCACCAACGGCGGCGGCGGCGGCAACACCAGGACCAGGAGGAGTCACAGGAACACGACGAGTCGCAGTCGCCGCCGCGCGCCACGGCGTGCGCTGTCGAGAACCAGCGACCCGCCGGCACCGCCCGACGCTTTCCGGCCGCTGGTGGTGTCCGTGGAGACGAAGAAGCAGCACAGGGAATGCAACAACGAGAGGAACAAGGAAGAGAAGGGTCTCAACGTCGGGAACATGATGATGACGGCCGCGGCGGCCGCGGAGGAGACGACCGCCGGCGGCGCGGGCATGGCAGTGGTGAAGCGTTCGATCAACCCGTACTTGGACTTCCGTAGTTCGATGGTGGAGATGGTGGTGGAGCGGCGCATCGGCAGCGTGGCGAAGATGGAAGAGCTCCTGGGGTCCTACCTCTCGCTCAACTCGCCGCGCCACCACCCGGCCATCCTTGCTGCCTTCGAGGACGTCTGGGAGGCCGTCTTCGGTGAGGAGTGAGAGCGAGAGCGGCAGCGACTCAAGTGTGATCATTCAGAGTCCTGTTTGAAAAGCTACGTAAGTACATGCCAATGCATAAATAGGCATGATTTTACCACCGAGATGCTGTGGTGCTCATTTATGTAACGAGTTTGATATACATGGTGATAATTGAGCGCCTGAGTCGCAGAGTTTAAATGAACAAAATTGCCCTAAGTTGAACAGAGCGTAATTTGTGTTTTGAACAAAGTTTAACCCTCATATCAACAAAGCTTAAGTTCGAATCAAAATTGCTCCGACTGAACTTTGGTTTTCTTTTATCTCTTTTAAAATAAAGTTGATTTGTTTTCAAATGACTTTCGACTTCAGCTTGACTCGTTAGGTTCGTCTCGTTAAGGTCGGTTTGAAGTTGGATCTCAAACAATAATTTAGGAGACTGTGATAAATAAAATTATGTAAATTTCTATTACGCTGTTCGGCTTATTGTTTTTGCGGCTGATAAGCCGGCTACGGCTGTTTTGTTGTGAGAGAAAAACACTGTACCATGACTGATAAGCCGGGCTGATAAGTTCAAATTAAACTTATGGAGGGATCTTTTGCAACAATACCACTAAGAGGAAGTACAACTCCTAACCCAAATCAATAGTTTTACTGAGCTCTATTGCAAGTACCACCTGCATCATGCACGCGCAACCGATTTCAGCTTTTCTTTCTGACGTAGTAGAGCCATTGGAGGCTAAGTTATGTATGTTTGAGTGCGAGAATTAAGTTTTGTTCAAGTGCTAGAATTAAACTTTCGGTTTTGGACCCTTGGAATTAAATTTATTTTAATAATCAAAATATAGACATATATTAATTAAGCTAATATAGTTGTATATGAATTATATTTGTATATTATTGTTGTCTATACGAGAGAGATACTTATACGTTGCATTTCTATTATAGGGGAGTAAGTTGAAACGCGTGTTATAAGTTGCAAAGTAGAAACATAGAATGATGATCTATAAAATCAATTTTCATCTCCCACTATATGAATTTGAGATAGACTTATATGCGAGCTTTGGAAAGTGGTAGAATATTAAATTTCAAGCCAAATAATCTAATTTATTAAGTAGATTTTAATTTCTCTAGATAAAAGGATACAAACGGCCCTCAGGAGAACAGAAAGGAAACGTATCACCTGAGTTTGAGCTTGGACAGACAGGGTGCTCAAGAGCACAGTCTGCCAATGAGTTTGAGTTTGAGCTTGGGCTGACGGGGTTGAGCTTTTCATGGTTGCTGCCTTACTGGACTTAAATTTGGGCCAAAGTCAGCATGTAGACCCAGCGGAAAAGATAGTCGCAGGCGAAGAAAACACTATATACACTCTAAAATGAGATGAACTAGAGTCACTTAAAAACTATGACCGACTTGCACCATCTCTACCATAGAGAAAAAGAATAGGCTGGTGCCGGTTCCATCGAAATAGAGTCCTCGTCCTCGCGAAATTTGCGTGCATATTTACATCATCACACTGTACATATCAACAGGAGCAACATGCCAAGACCCACAATACAGCTTAAAATGACTGAACTAGAGCCTCGTTTAGAACTATCAAAGTTCGAAGTTTTTTCTCTCTCTCCGTCATCAATTTTAGGTGGTGCCGGTTCCATCGAATATAGAGTCCTCGTCCTCGCTAATTACGCATGCGTGCATTTTACATCATCACACTTTTGAGCTAGTTAGTATCAACATCGAGCAAAGTGCCAATATAAACAAGGAGATTACCGGACTAGATTAGCTTTTACTCCTACTAGATTTTAGAGACGAGAAAAGAATCCGTATAGGATTACACGATGACGTCAGAGCTAGCGCACATACGTTAGGCTCCATGGAAGTGATTGGTTTCTCTGGTCGGCTGGTCCAACCAATGAGGTAACGAACTTCTCCTCCGTTTGTCAGGTGGACCTATGAGGTAACTAACGTGCACGAGGGACCCGCGCGGCAGCCTAACGGATAACGGTGGAACTTGCTCCTAACCCTGCACCTTGAACCCTGCATCGACGAGATCCGCTGGCTACTAGCTAGTCGCGCGCGCGGCGACGCGCACAAAGGCGCCGGCGCGCTTGTCCGCACGCGGCGAGCAGGGCACTCAGATAATCAGATGCCGACCCGGAATGCTCCCTGCGCCCGGCGCCCACGAACGGCCGCGATGAGAGGCACCGCTCTGCGACTGCGAGGCGCCCAACGCCCCGCGGCGCGCATCTCGTAGTCGCGCATGTGCTGCGCCCTCTTCCCGACGGGGCGAGGCCGGGCTACGGCGCCGCGGCTTGAGTTTGCTGCCTGGCTGACGTCGGCGCTTATCGTTTTCCGATTGTTTCCAGCATCGCAACATGCTGCTGGTGGTACCGATCGGAGTTCACTTAATCCTATGATCCGGTTGCTCAGCTCTACATTGGCAGTTTTGGAGTGCTTTGCTGGATTAGTTCTCCACTCTTCGCCTTCGGGGCCCGGGCTCGAGCTCACAGGTGTTGCCAGTTCACTACTTGCGGATACAGAATTACAGGGACCGAGCGAGTCGCGATTTGCTCCTCCCTCGTCTGACATTGCGGGCCGTCTTTATCAGAAATCCAGAACTGTTGGGTTGGGCCTTTTGCCCCTACAGGTGGCCCATTATCGTTCAAGAGCGATTGGGCCTTTTAACTTTATATATTCATCCCACCAAATGGTATTTTGTGACTCGACATCTTCCCGCTAGAGTTAAGGAATGGTGAACCCCGTGTCATGTCATCTTACTCTTAAGGTCCTCAACTGAGCATTCACATTAATTATTTTATTAGACACATTAGGAAAAATAAATAAATCCTAAAAGTCCTCACAATGATAAAAAACATTTAGCATTAGTTTGATAGATTCTAATAACATGCCTCTTTATAACTAAATCACGAAAATATCTGTTTTTTTTGTGTGCAGTTAGTCTACTGATTTTCCAATGCACATGCTTGAGATTATCCAGCGCACATGAGGAGAAGCTCGCAAGTAAGACAATGGAGAACATTCTTCTTTTTGTTTTCTTCACGAGAAGCTGGTCACAAGCGAAAATAAACATGGTCATATCATGGTTACCAATAGTGCGGTAGAGCGAGATGCGACGTAGTTTCGAGATAAGCAAATCATCGGTGATGCTTCCATAATTTCTTTGGAAAGATTTGAGACGTGATAGGTGTTGACAAGATCAGCTAACAGCTGGTTGAGGCGAACATAGTGTCTTCAATAGTTAAGAGCTGAGTTGTGAGGAATCCGGCAACATTTGAGGGCAAAAGAGGCCCAATGTAATGCACAAGATTGTCCAAACATTAAATTTAGAAGAGGACGAAAGAACTGAAAAAGTAATTGTGGTTTTATTGGGGAATGGAGCTCAAGAAAAGGAAATTAAAGATTATCTTTGATTTGTATCAATAGAAATAGCACAACCACATGATATAGAAGTGGGGGAAAAAAGAAGATGAAAGAATGATGATAACAACTTTAAGCGAAAAAAATTGATTAGTGATAGATATCATTACTCGTGTCGATCATTGCAATTGGATGAACAAAGAGATGACTAATATGTTCAAACTAATAAACACAATATTTAAAGAATGTTTTTTAGAAAAATCCAAATGTTATATAATGGAAATAAAAGAAGCTACCTTCCCACACTATTTTTGCATTGGCCTCCTTAAAGTATTATCTTATGAATTAAACAAAGTTCAATTAATATTGTACACAAATTTGATAGATTTGAAAAAATAACACCCAAGCAATAGATAGTGATGGTACTTCTTTTATCAGGATTCAGACCCATCTGATCTTTCCATAGGGAGAAGTGTTATGAATGAACTTACAGATGAATGTGATGACGCTCATGTAGTGCTGACGATCATTGCCGATGGGTGATATTTAGCAATTTGACTGACTAACCAATACGGAGTATGTTACACCTTTATTACATGTTAGTTACGTACTTACATACAGGGACAAGCGTGGCCGTACATACATGACAGAGCGGCAACATATATAGACGATACTACCTAGGAGTCTCAGGACTCTGGAGAACGCTCCATTGATCTTAGCAATCTTTGGTCCTCCCCTCCTGTGTACAGCTCGTCGGTGAATCCAAAATTTAGACGTGCATATATAAGTTTTCACCATCCTATGTCATTTCACACGTTTCTTCGTTTTCTCCTTTCACACTGCACTTTGACTCCAGTGTTCAACAAGGCTTTGTGATCTAGAGCATCGGCTGCATCGAGGAAAGCCATCAGGAACAAGACAATGGAAGAATTTAGATAGAACATTATGTTTTTTTTATTTTAAATTTTTTTCATATATAATTTCAGGATGTACTGTGCCGATTCTTAATATATTCCCCTTCCCTTCGCCAAAAGGAAAGATGAATGTGATGACGGCTCATGTGACGGGAGTGCTGACGATCGTATCATTGCCGATGGGTGATATTTAGCATTTTGACTGGCAAAACAATATGTAAGTAGTCCAACCTTGATCATATGTTACTTACAAGGACAAACGTGACCGTACATGACAGCGCAGCAACATATATATATATAGACGACAACGAATGGGATCTTAGCAATCTTCGCTCTTCCTCTCCCGTATACAGCTCGTCGGTGAATCCAAAATTTAGACGTGCATCATGGCCTCACTGCCTCTGCTCGTGTGTATCATCCTTTGCACCTACGAATACTCCCTCGCTCGTGGAGGCAACGAGCACGGCTTTGTAGCGGTGCTAACCACTGCTGAGCAGGCTCTACATCGAGAGGTACATGATCTGAATAGTACTATCGTCTCTCTCTTTTCTTTTTAATCAAAGGCTCGCAACTTTATTACGACATAGGGGGCTCGTGAAGATCACGATCCGCCAAAGTGATTACAGATTATTACAAATTATAGGAGGGGATCAACCCACCCTACGCCAGATTGTATTTGTAGGGACGGCTCTACATGGTTTGTAGCATTGATTTTGACAGCCGCCCTTATTAAACTGGGACGGTTAGCCCGCCATCGTAGGGGCGGCTAGATAGCAAATTTTTTTTAATCCGATGAGGTCTCCACCGGGAGCCACACATATCGACTCTATGGTTGCAGCATTTTTTCACGATTTTTGCATATTTTGCATCGGCCGGGATTCGAACCCGCAACTTCTCCCTCGCGTGCAAACTCCTCTACCACTGTACCTCACGATCACTCGTGTCTACGATCCATTTTGGTTCCCCACATATTATACAAAATTGAGCATAAATTGATTGTTTGAGGCCCTAAACTAATTCAAATAAAAAAGTTGTCAACTATAAAGTTTTATAACTTTTCGAGATCTACAACTTTCATTTTGGTAGTTTCTCAATCCGAAGTCACTTATAAAATTTGAATTTCAAATTTAAAAAATTTGAACGTAGTTTTCCATGACAAGATGATTTCAAATGAGAAAGTTATCAACTACAAAGTTTCATAACTTTTTAAGATCTACAACTTTCATTTTTACTGTTTGTCCATCCGAGGTCGTTTAAAAAATTAAAATTTTAAAATTTTGAAAATTCAAACGTAGTTTTCCTTGACAAGATGATTTCAAATCAAAAAGTTGTCAACTACAAAATTTCATAGCTTTTTGAGATCTACAACTTTTATTTTGGTTGTTTCTCCATCCGAGATCGTTTACAAAATTTAAATTTTAGTGCTTAATTTTTAATACTCGGTGTCTATTTGTAGGGGCAGTTCAATATTGAGCCGCCCCTATAAATTCGGCTGGATATAGAGCCGCCCCTGCAAATTGGGCAATTTGTAGGGACGACTGATAACACCAGCCGCCCCTACAAATCCATTTGTAAGGGCGGCTCATTTGGCAACCATTTGTAGGGGCGGCTCAATATAGAGCCGCCCCTACGAAGAAAGGGAGGCGTTGGCACAAATCGCTTCTGTAGTGGTGTTATAAGAAGGATTGATCCGAGTCCCTCGACAAACCATAACGAGCTAACTCATGTGCACAATAAACCATAACGAGCTAACTCATGTGCACAACTGCTACATGAACGTGGTACATAATTCACATCAAAAGAAAAAGAAACTGTGTGTCTAAGAAATTTAGCTTCTCTAAATAGAATATATACCTCCTGCTGTAGCTAGTGCTGTATATATACACCTCAAATCAAAATAAGTGAAGTTACCTCGCTCCCATGCATGCAATGAGTTTTCAGTGAGGCTGGATCCGGGAAGCAACACCGTGTCCATGCCACTGGTGCACCGGCACGGGCCGTGCACGCCGACGCAGAGCTCCGACAAGCCGTCGTCCTTCACCGACAGACTCCGCCGAAACCGTGCCCGCTCGAAGTACATCATGAGCAGGGTGTCCAAGGGCATGATGGGTACGACGCGAGACGACGCCGACGTGAGCATCCCGACTCACCTGGGCAGCTCCGTGGACTCGCTGGAGTACGTGGTCACCGTGGGCTTAGGCACGCCGGCCGTGTCGCAGGTCCTCCTCATCGACACCGGCAGCGACCTGTCCTGGGTGCAGTGCAAGCCCTGCAACTCCACCACGTGCTACCCGCAGAAGGACCCCCTGTTCGATCCGAGCAAGTCTTCCACGTACGCTCCCATCCCCTGCAACACCGACGCGTGCAGGAACCTCACCGGCGATGGCTACGGCGGCTGTTGCACGAGCGGCGGCGCCCAGTGTGGATTCGCCATCACGTACGGAGACGGCTCGCAGACGAGGGGCGTGTACAGCAACGAGACGCTGGCGCTGGCGCCTGGGGTGGCCGTGAAGGATTTCCACTTCGGGTGTGGCCACGACCAGGACGGTCCCGACGACAAGTACGACGGCCTCTTGGGTCTCGGAGGCGCACCGGAGTCGCTCGTCGTGCAGACGTCCTCCGTCTACGGTGGCGCCTTCTCGTACTGCCTCCCGGCTCTAAACAGCCAAGCGGGGTTCCTTGCCCTCGGCGCCCGGAGCGGCGTCAACACATCCGGCTTCGTGTTCACGCCGATGATCCGAGAAGAGAAGACATTTTACGTGGTGAATATGACCGGCATCACCGTAGGCCGGGAGCCCATCGACGTCCCGCCGTCGGCGTTCTCCGGGGGCATGATCATAGACTCCGGCACGGTCGTCACACAGCTCCAGCACACTGCGTACAACGCGCTGCAGGCCGCGTTCCGGAAGGCCATGGCGGCGTACCCCCTGGTGCCGAACGGGGAGCTCGACACCTGCTACAACTTTACCGGCTACGTACAGCAACGTCACCGTGCCGAGGGTTGCTCTCACGTTCAGTGATGGCGCCACCTTCGACCTCGACGTCCCCAATGGGATTTTGTTGGACGACTGTCTGGCTTTCCAGGAGTCAGGGCCGGACAACCAGCCCGGAATCCTTGGCAACGTGAATCAGCGCACACTGGAGGTGCTGTACGACGCCGGTCTTGGTAGAGTCGGATTCCGGGCTGCTGCCTGCTGAAGTATCGGTTTGCTGCTGCCTGCTACAAGAGTGATTTAAATCACCCATGCATACTCATTATTGAAAGATAAATAATGTCAACGGTACCATAGGGATGACAAAGAAGCTGAATACTCACTCTTTGGTTACTTGTCAACTTGTGACTGGTTATGTTTGTCAACATCCTTGTGGCCTTCGCTTCAAATTTCAAAAAATAACCCAAAGCAGACAACATTTTTTAGCATTATTAGTTTTTTTTTAAATCAAAAGGCACCTGCTTCAAGACAATAACATGAATACTCACTCATCTCGTGGCAATGCATAATTTTGTTCTGCTGACCGAGAGCTGGCGACCATGCATGGAGGCCGGAGGCTATCTCGTACGTGAACTGCAGTGAGATGTAAAAGGAGAAAAATTGAATGAAACAGTAATAAGATGTAAAATAACATTGAAAAGATGTTCGGCAGCCGCTTCCTGTTTACACAAGAATCTAAGCACAGGGAGCAAATGTACGGTACTGGATTATTGATAGTTCTACGACCAGATTCTACTGCTTGTTGGTTACAGAAAACAGATAACGAAAAACAGTTACTCTCTATATTGGAGTACCTTTTGAACATTTGAAATGCATTCTTATGCAACCAAAGCGAACTTGCCAAATCATTGCAAGGACAGCAAGAGGGGGGGGGATTATAGTATGGAGCAGAGCACCAAGCAGGTGAGATATCCATTAAGGAACATAGCTCCAAGCACACTTGAATTTTCTCTGTTCATGGATATTGTCAAAAAAAAGGAAGTCCTGTTCTCAAGAATCAGTATTAGGATAATATCATGTAGCAAAAGTAAATTTATGGAGCATCTTTTGAAAAATCTCGAATGCAACAAATGAATTGAAATGAGCAATAATCACCTTTTAGGCATAGAAATTTCAGCAATAAACATAAGTTTAATTGTAACTCACCATTCATATTGTATTAGAAGAATTCCCCGCGCGTTGCCGCGGGAATTAGCAATGGTTCTCATATTATTATTATGGAGTATTGAGTATTTAGAACTTCTTAGATATAATTTAGAAACGTAAGCAGCTACTTGTCTATCGGACAAACTCAGAAATTATAAATGCACTCTTTTCTATCTTGCAAAAAGGTCTCAAGTATCAAATCGTAAGATCTGATTATGCAGAACTTTTTTTAAGTAACTAATAAACATGGGAGAAGTGGAAATCAAACTATATGGAACAAAGCAACACATTGTCCGTGAGACCCATTGATAAAGACAAATAATGATGATATTACGGGAAGAATCCTCATCTATAAAATGGAAAAAGTTTTTTTTGGACGCGTGCATGTGGGCTGTGGCAACCATATGCACACGGTGGGACCCAAGCAGATGCAACCATATCTATTTCACAATCTCTCCCGTGATTCTCTCTCACCTATTTCCCCATTGGCTTCTCATCCAGAGCAAACTGGTGGAGCTTTCTCACGCTTTCTCTTCTCATCCAGAACAAACTGGTGGAGCTTGTGCGCAGCCTACTGCATCTGCTGAATGGCGAGCGTCCATCAAAGATAGAGGCTGTGTGGCGGGCTTCTCGCACCAGCCATTGCAGATGGCGAGAAAACCACGCCGGCAAGCCAGCACAACGGGGAGCGCATGCATATGGCAAGGATCTCGGGGCGGATTCCTGGTGAGACATGCATGCCTGCACAATGGAGCTGGTGAGGCGGATTCCAGCTCCCTCCAGAAGGCCAAAACCCTATCTCTTCCGATCCAATGGCGACAATGGACCTTTGGCATGGCCATGGCCCATGGATGCTGGTACTTTGCATCTGAGGGAGGGTGGAGGTGAGGCCGAAGCCGGAGAATTTAAAGGAGGCCAATTGGAAGGAGAAGCGGAAGGAGAAGCGATGGCTGTTGCATGCGAGCAGCCGTGGTGAACGGACAGCTCGCATGCTCCTCAACCATTCGGTTGGTATTTCCGTGTGGGATGTAATGATGGATGGAAGTTTCTGTATTAAATTGAGAATGGGATTGAAAGGCTAGGTACGATGTAGTGCTGCGGTTTGTTTCTTGGATGACGTGGATAGCTCTGGTGCTAGATAGAACTTATAATGGGGTTTTGCTTTATATAAGAGATGTAGATTATTGCTCTATTCTGTTTTTAAGAAAACTATCCCCATCTACTATTTTTTTAAGAAATACATAGAGTAAACCCGTAATTTCATGTCTAAATTACCCACATCATGAAAGGTAATGTAAAATAGCCCTATAAATTTACATCTAAATTACTTATATCTACCATTATGCAAAACAATGTACCATTATAAAATATAATATAAAACAACCCTTTTGTTTGTACCTAAATTATCCACCTCTTTAGTTGTGAAAAATAAACTAAAATATCCCTTAGATCTATTCTTAAATTTTCAATATAGCTATTATGGAAAATAATTGAATGACCAAAAGTAGGCCATAAATGTTTGGGAAATTTTGTTGTAGGACACTGCTAAAATATATAATATGCTGATGGACACCGTCCGAACGAGAATTTTCCCAAAGACACCGCAAATTTGTGGTTCTTTGCCCAGATACCCCACACCGATTATTTTAATCATTTATCAGATTTGCGGAGAGAGAAGGTGGGTGAAATGACTTTTTTGCCCTTGTCTTCAACCTCCGGCTGGTCAATGGTTTTTGCTCTAACACATTGTTGCCACATTTTCTTCTCCGGCGAGGTCTCGTTCCTGCTCCCCAGCACCGGCGAGCCCAGAGTGCAGTCCTTATGCTGGATCCAACGAACAACACTAAAACATTGGACATGCCACAAGATCCAACGTTTTAGAACTAGTCCAAAACGTATCTGAATCGATAAAAGAATATAGACAGTTGCATCGTTGGGTACAATATAGGATGAAGATTCATTACCTCCGATCCTTGATTTCTTCTCAACGACCATCGACAACAAGGTCAATGACCCAGAGAAATGGCCTTCTGAGGAGTACCCAGGAGCATCCCTTTCCTTGTAGATAATGGACACAAATTGGCCGCTTGCAATGGTGATCTAGTCGTGGCAATCATCAAAGTCATCACAGGTAACAAGATCCCAATAGAAAATCATCTGATTCGCCACGTGGATTTATTTGGGCTAAACCCTAAACAAACTGGAACTAAAAACCGTGAAAAAGGGAGATGAGTCCCCTCTTCTTCTTACCCCCAGCAAACGTACTGGAGAGGAAGAACAAGAGGGGCCCTATGTAGAGGCGCGGTGACAGCGAGGGCCTAGACTAGAAGCAAGGGCAGTGGCGGCGTTTTCTTGTTGACGGCAGCTCTAAGACCTCTCATTGCATAGAATTATTAAAATCGAACAAGGTTACCTAGTAGTTCACAAGAAAATGACTTGTCATATCATGAAGAATCGAATACATAATCTTGCTTCTTAATACTATCATCACTTTGATTAAAAATTACAAACAAGGTTTGGACGCCTATCATGATACATAACCGTGTCGCTAACTCGTTTCCAAGCCCCACGTCCAGCTGCTTCTCCAACTTGGCATTTTTTGCCCGCACCTCGCCCAGTAACCTCTACCGAAGCAAGCGTTCCAAATCTAAATCACGCAGCCACGTAGGGCACGAACGTTGATGACGGGCCTCCGTTTGATGTAGCTCTTCGTAGCGGTGCGGCTAGTGGCGAGAAACCACGGCTAGTGGCCGTAGTCGCGGAGCTCCTACGAAACCCTAGCTCGCCTACGGTACCACCTTCTTCCCCTCCCCCTCCCCTCCCCGCCACCACCCCTGCCACCATGGCCATGGCCATGGCGCCCTCACCCCAACCTAGCCCGACCGCCTCCACGGCCGCTAGGGCCCCTAAACCGCCTGCCGGCTTCACCACTGCCTGGCCACCTTCCTCCCTGCTGACGGTGAAAATGTCGTAATTTCACATAGCCGAAACACCGTCGACATGCCTTAAAATAAAAGGAAATGAGCATTGCATGAGCATATTTTATCCAATAACTAGTTCAACATGTCCATGGAGTATTTCTATGTAGATATAAGCTAAATAAAGAAGATGAGCTTGTGGACCACCATAGGGGGTCGGCCAACCACCCCTATGGGCCCACTAGCCTTTCAACCCAGCCATGATCCATGTGAGGCACTCCAAAGCTACTCTCCACCCTTGGATGCAATGTGTGCTTTCTCTGGACGGCTCACATTTGAAGCACACGGATTGGATGGACCACATGTCACCAAACCGACATCAACACATGGTCCCACCACTTCATACCCACACATGATCAAGAGAAAAGGCCCCACACCAAGTGGGAGGCCCCACCTATCATAGGGCGTTGACTGCCCCTCCTATGGTCGGCTAACCACCCTTTTGTGATCCACTACTTATTGCATGCTCCCATGCAACGAAACACAACATCCTCACATCTCAACCCTTGATGCAATGGCGGTTTGGATCAATGGCTATGAAGGTATGTCACATGGATTGGTGACATGGCACAAGGAGTGACCCTTATTCTTCCTCTCAACTATATATACACCCCTACCCCCTCACTCTCAAGACACCACAAGAAGAAGCTCTCCACTCTCTCTCTCAAGATGTAGTACTAGTAGTAGTGTTAGTATAGTTGAGAATTAAAGTGAGTCTCTGGTCCAGGAGCACCTAGCATTTCTCACCTTCTATGTGCAGATGACTCGCTAATTCTCATGAAAGGCTTAGAAAATAATGCTACTCATTTACAACATATCTAAGAGCTCTATGAGGAATGTTAAGCTTTAGAAAATAATGCTACTCATTTACAACATATCTAGGAGGTCTATAAGGAATGTTCGGCTATCAATTCGACCAGACTACCGAATAGGAAGCGATGCACCCGATGCAGCGTCACAACGATCTCTGGATGGTCGTACAGACTGATGGTCCCCTCCAAATCTCGAGCACGCGCTGGCGCAAGCTGGCCTAGCGGGATCTGATAGACGCGGAGACGGACGCCGTGGCTCTGCGACGTTAAGTAGTCCGGTGACGGGCGCTGGTGGAGACCCCCTCCAGAGTAGCCTGGCCCAGCGCAGCACAACTAACCAGGCCATGGCGCTTGGCTGGAGCGGGCAGGAGCGCTGTTGCGGGCGTGACCGGTCCACTCTAAATCTCGAGCACGTGTTGGCGCAAGGTGGCCCGCGGGCTCTGGTAGACGTGGGGACGGACGGCCGTGGCTTTGCGACGTGAAGTGGTCTGGCGACGGGCGCACGTCCGACGACGGGTGCTGGTGGAGACCCCCTCCAAAGTAGCCTGGCCCGGCACAGCACAGCTAACCAGGCCATGGCGCTCGGCTAGAGCGGGCAGGAGCGCTGTTGCGAGCGCGTTGTGACCCCCTCCAGAGTAGCCTGGCCCGCTGCAGCACAACTAACCAGGCCATGGCGCTCGGCTGGAGCAGGCAGAGCGCTGTTGCAGGCGCGACGTGGGCGCGGGGCAACGGTTTGCCGGGGACACATATATGCCGACCCGGGTGGCAACCTATATGCCGACCCGGGTGGTAGCTAACGATGCGCCGACCGCCATCCTCCCGCCCGCTTCCACGACTGTGGGCTAGCTTCTGCATCGTGGGCCCGTCTGTGAAGGCCTGTTCTAGGCTCTCCACGACACAGTGTCGCTTGCGCACGACACCCATGCTAGGAAAGCATGTGAATGAATAGAAGGAGAAAACGACACAGCGTCGCTTGCACACGGCACCCACGATAGGAAAGCATGTGAATGAATATGAGAAAAGTGCACATAAAATAGAAATAGAAGCATTGAAAAGGAGTCGACCTCAAGATCCATGGCATTAGAAATTTGTTACTTACCACTAGAAAATGACGGTTGGTGCTAATGAACCTTTTCTTATTATTAAAAATTAATAGACCATTTAAGTCCGAGAACAAAAATCCCACTCAGCATATAGCACACGGGAATAATAATAAATCATTGTAAAATACACCACTATAGAAAATAAAGAAAACTTAAATAGAACAAAATAAATAAAGAATAAAACTAACCTTTAATAATTAGGTTTCGTGTACTATATGAACAATTTGAAAAACATCATAGAACATCCCATAGATATACGTGAACAAGCAAAAATACACCACCGAACATTTTATGTGAATTATTAGAACAATTGAAAATACATCATGGAAAACACTATATATACTACTTGAACAACATATATTACACCATGGAACATCTCACAAATACATTGTGCATAGAAATAAAAATATAAATAAAGTATAATTATGCATACAAGAAAGAGTGATATAAAAGTAAAGTAAAAAATAAACTACTTAATTAAAGTAAAATAATGGAGAGGAAAAAATTAACTCTAAATAAAAAATTAAAAACAGCATCACATGATATTGTTTGAATAACCTAATATATACTACAAATCATATCAGGAGTACTATATAAATACTCAAAGATAATTGTAGAACATTTCATTTGGATTATCTGAACATCCCAAAATAGATTGTAGAACATCCCTTTATATTACCTGAACATCCCAATATATAATGTAGAATATCATATGTGTATTACATGAATACCACAAAATACATTATAGAACACCACATGTGTATATGTGATCATCACATATATACTAAATATATTATAGAATATCATGTGTATACTATGTGAATATAAAAAAATACATCACAGAACATCACATGTATACTACGTAAACATCACATATATACTACGTGAATATTACAAAGTACATCATAGACTATCACATGTATCTCATATAACATATGAAATGAAAAAAGAAGATAAAAACAAAAAGCATGAAATGATTAGAATAAAAATAATTAGATTAAAATAAAAATAAAAAATGAAAAAAATCTACATGAAAAGAGAAAAAGAAGTAAATAGAAGAAAGAACAAAATACATGAAAAAATAAAAACAAAATAAAAAATAACACATTATGGAAAAAGAAAAATGAATAATGATAAAAATAAAAAAGAAAAAGAAGAATAAAAAACCGCATAATAAAATAAAAAAGAAAGAACAAAGAAAAGAAAAAACACATAAAGGAAATAAAATAAAAAAGGAATAGAAAAAGGAAAAAAGAAGAAGAGAAACTCACCTACCGCCACCTACGAGTCTATGACGCGGATTGGAAAAGAGCAGCAGCGGCCAGGGGCGGAGCCCAGTGAAGGCAAAACTGGGCTCTCGCCCCCTGGCCTGATAGAAATTTACAAGGGCCGATGATTGCCAAGGACTAGAAATCTCAAAGTTAGGTCATCAAACCAACCTGCAGCCAGTGCTCCACAGCCAGCCCACAGGCCCACACTCGTCGCTCGTTGGTATGCCACCTAGCCAGTGCTTTCGTACCTTGCTATACAGGTTCGTTTTTTCTAAATAAAAAAATTCGCCCCCCTATAATTTCTTTCATCCTCCGCCACTGGCAGCGGCATAGATAGCGCGCTCCGCGTGGGCCGCTAGGCCATCACAAATTCCTGTGGGCCGCCATCGCGAGGGGGAGAGGAGGGGTTCGGCAGCGTGCTGTTGACCGACTAGTCGGCAGCGACGAGTTGCGCGGTTTTCCTGGGGTGGGGGTAGGGTGGGGGTGGTGGGTTTGTGGGGTGTGGAGGAAGCCCCTACTCGGCCATTTCAATGATCTCACACGTCACTCTAGATTCACCCCTCTTGTTGTAACTCAACACCCTTCTTTTGTCCAACGGTTTCTCCATTGCCGCCGCCAGATCTAGCGGCCTCCTGGGCACGGTCGCCCCCTCACCGGAGAAGAAGGGCACTGCAATTGTCGGTCGAAGAAGGGAGAAGAAGCCCCACGTGGCCAGAGAAGAAGCCCCAAGCGAAGGAACGAAGGCGGCCCCTCCCTCCATAATGAGCTATTTTGAGTATCAAACATAGGGGTAGATTAAATCCTCAGATTAGGGCCATGACAATCCGATTAACCTTACGACCGATTCTCCTAATCAGCTAGAGGCTGGGGGGGGGGTAGAACCGTCGTGTACACTCGCGCATACACTCTAGCCCATCAGCGGATGGCTTGGTGGGCCTCTGAGGGCCTGCTCTAGAAGAAGGCCTAGCACCAGGGAAACGAACCGAGCAGCTAAGTCCTAGTTCGAGTCATCCATGCTCGAGGGCTCGGCCAGGCCAAAGAGGTCGGATCCCCGACCGACACTAAGAATATACCCAAAGAATTTGTTAGGCATCTAGAGCCTGTCATGCGAGCAGAGCCACAGGGCGCCAGGCCCTACAAGCCTCTGTTCTCTCACTCCAGGGAGGCCGTGTCAACCACTCCCCGCCCAGGGTCAGGCTTGGGCATGACGCAACGTGACAAGGGCTACCATGCGCCTGCTACACAAACGAGTCTAAGCCCGCATGGTGCTGTTGATGGTCACTAAACACCCATTTTGACCATTAAATTTTCACTAAAGTGAAGGTAAATCGACATCATCAATGTTAAATAGGGTTTACAAATGACCTAGTTCCACTTGTACTTAGAAAGTATTTGAATGCAAGAAAATTTTGCCAAAATTCATTAAAATCAAGCTCAGGAGGCAAGTGAATGTGGCAGAGGGCCAGACAATGGTGGAGGGAAGGGGGCACGGGGGGCCTGGCACCCCCTGACGTGCTACTAATCCCTTAGTATATAGGAGTAATATATAGTTAATATACATGTATGTAAAAGTTGTTTGGCCCTCCCATTCATCACAAACGTGAAGTGTATTTGAGGCCCAATAAGAAGAAGCCCATTTAAGCCTATTCGGTTGCTCTCTTCATTACAGTTGTGAATATGAAGCGTCCAAGCCTTCCTTTGTTCCTCGCTTAGATGACCGCCGGCGATAGCTCTGTCGGCTATAGCTCTGTTGATCTGTTTGTCTTCTCTTTTGCTTTGCTAGTTCGTCGGACGCTGGTACTGTCGGACTGGGAGGCCGGACATGAGACGCCACATAAAAGTTGGATCAGATGCGTTAATAGATATGTAATTTTTTAGGTTAGGATTTGTGAAACATACTACTATTATTTATGTAATTTTTCGGGTTAGGATTGCGATGGACGCCATGGGAAGGCGAACCCGGGGAAGGCACAACGGTAGCCGACAACACCTGACAGTCGGCTCTAGGTGATTGCAGAAGATGTCAGAGGCAGTTGGGCAGTGTCCGCGACCACTGCAAGACGAAGGATGGTGCTCGTCGCCGCCACAAAGAGAATATTAGGACTCGAAGCCCTAGGAAACCCCCTGAAACCGTGTAATTTCTAGTCCCATTGCCCTTCGATATATAAGGCGGGACACGGGCTCCTATAGAAGGGATCAATCTATCAAACACTCTTATTTGGATTAGATCCATCGAGCTCTAGGTCACTCAACGAACCCTAGGTTAGATCTAGAGACTAAGCAAACCCTAGAACAGTAGCATAGCGCTCCTCCTAAATCTCTCTCTGTTGTAAGAACTCGATTTAGCATTATAACACGAAGAACAACATTGCTAGACGTAGTGCTTTGATGCCCAAAGTAGGATAAACCGCGTTTTGAGTGCTTAAGCCACCAAAGAATCATGTATCAACCCACGTCAAACAACTAGATTACTGTCACAGAACTGAACCCACGATAGTTGGCGCGCCAGGTAGGGGCAGCGTCATGTGTGATTGCCACTCTTCGATGGCCCAGGATACCATCCTCGCCCCGAGGGTGGCGTGCGCTTCTCTGATGAGATCGTCTCTGTCGGCAGCGCCTTCACCCCTGGTCAAGCTCTTAGCTTTGGGCCTCCAGCATGCCGATTTGGAGGTGCTCTCTGGACAAATCCGCCTCGGGTTGGACCCAAACCGCAACATGGCGGAACACCACCGGATGTTCTATACACTGGCCAATGTTCACCATCAGATCGTCACCGAAGGGGGGCTGCCGCCGGCTCCCCGTTTCTAGTGCACCTTTCGGGATCTTCCATAGAGGATACAGAACGCTGCGGCCATATTCCTGCTCGAGTTGGAGCAACTCACGAGGAGGGAGGTGCCATGCGGCGTTTGTTGACAGTCACTAAGAGCTAAGAGCTACCCTTCCTTTGTTCTGGAGAGATTAGGTAACTGTTAATGTCACACATTTGCTTTTGTTTGGATTTTGCAAGCTAGGAGATAAATTGAGAAACTTTCTCCCAAGGGTGATTCCTCTTAATTTAAAAGATCGGTTCATTATTATGTCATCCTGAACTTGACACAGGATAGGTAAAATTTTATAATGAATGGTCCAATTTTCTAACTAAAATTTTATCGTACAAGGAATATTGCATGCTCTCTTTTATTTGTCCAAGTATGAGACTTGATCCGGAATACTCATGATGATGGACTCATAAGGAACTCATGCACGGAGAAATGGCTGCAGATCTAAGACTAAGGAAATGGCTGCAGATCTCAAACCGACTGTCATCAAGCAATGGGAGGTAAACAAAAAATCAGTCACTCTCTACATGGTCTTCTGTTAAGATTGTCCTTTCATCTTTGGCAAAGGAAGACAAGAAGACAAAGCATTGCCTTAAAATTCACATGTGATAGGAATTTTGATGTACTACAACCCTCATATTTCCTAATTAACTACTTCAAATATTGCCATTTAATGTTTCAAGCCACATGAAACTACCTCCAGCGATAGCTTTCATTTTTACCTATGATGATATAGGTAGATAACAGTTACAGCTTTTGATAAGGCTTTCTCTGCAGCTAGTTTTTTTCATTCCTTTGACTACATTGTAGCTTTTGTTTAGTTTTTCATTACAACTATGTTCACTTTCGAATCTTTGTAAAGGTTAAATGTACCAGAATTTAGCTTATTTCTTGTTTCATATAAAACTTCCATGTATTACACGTTTCCACCTATCAAATGGATATATATTATGCTCAGAACATGGACACATTGAGACTAAATGCTTGCAATTCTGCTACATTTCTAACACGTGATCATATAAACTCTGATTTCCTTCCATCTTCCGTATGTTCTACAGACTCACCCGATGGAAACAGCCTGGAAATAAACTGCAGCGGTAACTCCCAGCCATGCCGTGAGCTCAAGTGACATGCCACTGAATCAAGTTATGGTCATCTATGTGGTTTATGGCTCTGTTTCATGGGCCCATCTATTGATGTATCGCCACTAAGTAAATGCTTTAGTTTTATATACAAATCACTTTAGGTATTTATGGTACTCTATGGAGAACAATATGTTGCATGTGTCAACTTACTAAGAAGCATCATCTATGACATATTTTGTTATGTTGGCTTTCCTTTCCTTGAGCCGGGTTTATTTCTCTGTAAACCATTGAGCTTGCCAACTATACAGTCCAGCTATGCAACTAGAATATCTCAGACTATTTACATTTTGCTAATAACCATCGCCATACCATTGTAGAGTATAGTTCCTTTCTTTTTCTGACCAGTAACATGTTTGCTAAGAATGATACCCTAAGTTTACTTCAAAAAAGAAAAGAAAAGAGAATGATCCCATCAGAAAATGACCCCCTTTATTTAGCATTATACAGATAACAGTCCATGTGAATAGCTCCTGTCCCCAAATGCGGCTATTTAGTTGCACATATACAGTGAAGCCATATAAATACAGATACTCATATAAGCCATATTTGTTCCATGGTTATGCTAAAAATGTTAGAATCATACAGGTCTGTACACGCACGCACAACTACACAGTCTATAACTTTATATAAGTTTACTATATCTGCAGTTGTGCCAGAGGACAACTATAATATATAAATATATGTACTTGCTCCTGTAAAGATTATATACGCTGCTAACTCTGATTGACCGAAACTATGCCATCCAAATATAGTTAGCTAGCCACGTGCGCAAGGGCGTGCCCTTTGTACTAGTAATTAACAATTAGGTCGCGATCTCCGGATAGCAACGCTATTACAAAGCTGAACAATCCCTTGTCGCATAGAATTGCTTATATATAATTAAAACAAAAAACAAGAAAAGTTACCTAGTTCACAAGAAAACTACTGTACTTGTCATATCATGAAGAATCGCATACACAATCCTACTTCTTAATACTACCATCACTTGGATTAAAGATTACAAACTAGGTATGGACAACTAAGATGATACAGAACAGTCTCCCTACAACCTGTTCAGTTGGTTGGTTCATATCGTTGCTGGTTTGTGAATAAGTACTGCTGACTGATTTGTGTGAGAGAAAAATACTATTCCGGCTAAAAATTTATAATCGTTTCGACAAGCCACAGCCAAACGAACATGCTAGCTCTCAGCCCCACGTCCAGCTGCTTCTCCAACTCGGCGTTTGTGCCCGCAGCTCGCGCAGTAACCTCTGCCAAAACAGGCGTTCCGAATCCGGAGTGCTAGACCGTGCAAATAACTGAGCAGCGCAGATGTATCATGCGTCTCGTCGTACAACAAACGTCAACAGACGTAAGTACGGAGTATTTGGCAAAAGTATGTGTGTATAACTGGATGATACCATACACTCTGGAAAATTTCATACATCAGAAAGGGGGAAAATATATTTGTTGAGCTACAAATAAAACAGAGCATTCATGTGACACAGACAAATATAAGATATACACATTGGATGGAGCGCGGGAACACAAGGATGGCAACAGGCTGTGAACAAGACATCTAGTTCTGCGTTTCACTGGCACCTATGGGTCACAATTGCAGCACCAAGGCCACAGCAACACCGCATAGGTTGATGCCACCTGAGACTCTGGTAGAAATCACCAGTGTCCACCTTTTCCGGTGGCATCAAGGCAACAGATGAATCCGACGGAACTACGATCAAGGGCTCTGATCATATAGCAGCACGTTGTTCTCGTTCAAAAGCCTCTGGAACTGCTCCAACCGAGCCTGTAGGTCCACAATTCCAGCCGCCTTCTGCGAGAGTATAATGTTTAGTCTTGCGAGGTAATCATCAAGTTGGAAGCTAGGCTGGTCCGCTTCACCTAATATGTTCATTTCCTGATCAAGGCAAAGGTGTTAGAGCAAAATGATTCAGCAACACAATGAGGCAGTTTAGATCCGTAGGGTACTAAGAACTAACCTCTTTGAGGATGTCCAGAGTCTCTTCAACCTGCTTTCTATGAGCACTAACCAAGTCTTCCTCTTCCTGCAGCAATTATTTAAAGTCAATATTCACCTCAGTCATGTCGTGACAAGAAAATCTCATAGAGATAGCACTACCTGAAGAAGATTATTTAGATGCTCATCTTCATCTGGCTCAACCCTTCTAGTTGGGTAAGCAACAGAATTTCTCATGTTATTCCCCAAAGTGGTATCTTTAGCCTTCCTTGCTGGTTGCCTTCCCTGCTGATAAATTATATCTGGTACTTCAACTATGTTTGGTGCCATAAAGCCCTTGCTTCTTTGTTCCCTCGAATAAGCACCATTTGATGAGGTGAACTCCACCGCATCCTTCACCTTGGGCATTCGTTCAACAAATGTCGGAGCAGGCTGTTCTTTAACGTACTGCTGCTTGGGCCAACCAAAATTGCTTCTCTCGGTGATATCATTCATCACCTCAGATGCAGAGAATGAGGGTACAACTGAAGGCAGTGGGGAAGGGCTCGACTCTCTCAAAGGCATTGCCAAAGACACATCTTTCTTGGCATTGCCTCCTTTTGACAAACTCTTCACTCTGAAAAATGAGATGTCTTGTGCATATTATAAGAACATGAGCAGTTATAGGAACAGAAATCATGGAGGTAAGTAATCACCTGTCAGCATATCTCAACGTGTTCAGAGTATGCTCGCAAGAGCCAGAACTAGGAGAAATGCATGATATCATGACAGTGCGTGAGTCTCCAATGAAAGAGTCCCGCAAGACTTCAGTTAATTTGCTACCTCGGAAAGGAATGTGAGTTTGATCATTATCAAGTGCTCTAATGCATTCCTTTAAGGCAAGCAAACTTTTATTGATCTCAGCACCCTCGATTCTGCATTGTGTTTCAGAAAGGACAGTTCGATAAACAAAATGCCAATACATTCACAAGGTACTGCAAACTAGAATAAAGGGGGTGGAAATTGTGAAAGGTGACCTTGTTTGTTTATCATTGTCAGTTGTATCAGCACCACGCTCACTGCCAGCAAGGTCAATAAATGACAACTTGCCGACTGGTCTGAGTGGTTTGGAGTCATTGCCATCCACACGGCGTTTAATGGCAAGCTGAAGAATGGCATGAGACCTCGAGGACTCTTCATTTGCACCGGTTGTGCCAGTACTTCTGGTAGCACTGCCTTTTTCAATCAACTCCTTGATAGTCTCAACATCAGAGACTCTATACTCTTGCAAACCAACAATACAAACCTTTTGCTTGCCATCCTCTCTCATGCAAAGTTTGCTGCATGAAGAAATTCAGATTCAAAATGTGAGGAGCAGGCACATAGATGTACACAATCCGTTAAAATCACAGATTTTGTGGTAACTCACCTCCTATCATTGAGAAGGTCAAATAATTTGCCACCATATATCTCAAAGAAGCTAACATACAACTGAAATCCTTGGTTTCGATACGTATGGTGCATTAACCTCAAGATATCTTGGGAAGCCTTAAGTGGAAGGGGACGCATGGTATATGTCTTTCCACTACCTGAGTGGAGAATATTAGTTCAAATGATATCAAGTGTTCTGTGGATATAGGATATAGAGAAGATTGGACATGTACCGGTTTGTCCATAAGCAAAACAAGTTGCTTTTGTTCGATTAAAAATTGCAGGAACCACAGGCTCCACTGTTTCACGATAAACCTGTAGGTTGGATAAAAACAGGACTGAGAATGGATGTACAATACTACCACTAATAGCAAAGAGTTTGCAATATGTACACACCTCATCATTTGAAACATCTTCATCTAAGACAGCATCGAATACAAACTCATGCTTTTCGACATATTCCGTAAGGTCAACCTGTGAATAAATGTGCCAGATATTAAGATTCTCAAGATTGTCATAAGGAATGGCAATAGAAGAAAATGCAAACCTTAAGTTTAGTCTCATGGACAGTCAGAGAGTTTTGTTCAATGTCTATGATATCTTCTTCTTTCTTTGATACTTCCTTTTTGTTAAGTGGTCTTTTGCGCACCTGCATTTTATATGTCACATCAAAACTATTTGAAATGGACAGATTATGACATAACAGCTAAGGCAGCAAGAACTATTTATCAGCAAGTGTGTGACAAAACGAAAGAACCTACCACCACTTTGATTTTTGCGACAGGTGCTGCCTTTTCTTTCTCAGCTAAGGCCTTCAGGTAGTTACCATCAGGAAAAACAGTAGACTTGCTCATCAGCTTGTTTGCTGTGAATCTCATATCAGATTCATCTAGACCTCCTCCATAGCCAAACTCTTGGGCACCATCATACATCCCTGGTACTTGAAACTGTACACATGAAATACGAATTTTGGATTAAGTTGTTAAGAAATGTCAATGGGGAACTGATAAGGCATCTTTTTCTACAGCACCATATTTTCCGGGGAAAAGGTTAGGATTAAAGAAGGAATGAAGGATCATCACTGAATAAAAGTAGACGCATCTTCTGAACTAAAGGACCAGATTAAGTTCAACAATTCAAACAGACTGATAAATCAACATATACTAATGTGGTGTCCCATCTCAACAACCGACCATGATTCCACCAACAAAATATAAGTTTAGCATTCCAGTTTCTGTACATAAAAATCAGCACACGCCTAGAAGACCCAGAAAAATGTGTGTTATCGAAGCCGATGACCAATCCAGAAACGAAATTAAAGCGATGTTTTCCCAATCCCATGACCCTCCCCGTTCACTTTAGCAACATCAGATCCAGCACGCCGACAGCATTCACGAACAATAAGATTTGTCCCAAACAAACAAGCGAGGTCACCGAAACAGAAGTAGCAACTGATGGAAAAATAATAATAATAATAAAGAGAGTGCAGATGATTGGCCTCACATCGGGGATTAGCTCCGTGTCGAAGGCATGGAGATCGAGCAACCCGGGACTGAGCTGCTGCCTCTGTCCCGGCGAGTCCCCAGCCGCAGCGTGCCCTCCGCGCAGCCGCGCCGGCGTCGCGGGCTCCACCGACACGAAGATCTCCCCGTCCCCGCGCCGCACCACGCCGCGCTGCACACCACAAAGCGACCCGCCGATGAGCTCCTCCCAGAAGAAAACGGAAAACCTGGACCCCGCGCAGATCTCGATGAAGCACTAAGCCATCCGTACCGTACCTGCTGCGCCCACCGGCCGGCGGCACCGGCATTGGCGGGGACGTCGAAGAGGAGCTGCTCCGAGGAGTACCGCCGCCGCCCGCCGCCGCCTCCGTCCATCGTCGGTGCCGGCGAAAGAGGGGGAGCGGGCGACGCCGTGTGGAGGGGAGAAGGCCGAGGGGGACTGGTGGAGGGGACAACGGGAGGCGGAGGGGGGACGCGGCTCCTAGAGTCCTAGTGGAGAGGGGGTGATTTTACAGGTTGCACCCTGGGATTTGCGAGACGTTGTGTCGACGCCCCCAAGTTTGAATTTGGAGTGGAGTTCAAGGCTGTGCTGCAGGTAGGGACGAAAAAATTGGGGCTGCGTTGCGGTCTTCATTTTGAAGCGAGGGGACCTTTTGTTCAGCTGCTTTTTTGGGGATTTTGTTAGGCAGCGCCTGTCTCGACCGCCGACCGGGGGGATGGTTGGTGGAACGGGCATTTCGTTATCCCTTCTTTTTCGAAAATTTTCATCAATTTTAGTATGGAGAGGTATCGTTGTCATCCACGTAAATGCGGTACCTAAGTCAGCAGAGTACCTGCGCAAATATTGATTAAGCCTAAGTCAATAGAGTATCATCTAGCCTAGATACATAATAATAGGGCTACTTATATAACTACGCATAAAAATATCCTAATTTTTTTAAAAAATAGGTTGTCAAATTTTAGTTTACAAAAAGATTTTGAAGCTTTATTTCCTCATTTATATTCTGATACCATATGTGGCACTACTGTTAAAAGGTCCTAATGGCTAGAGGAGGGTGAATAGTCTAATAAAAATTTCTACAACAACACTTAACAAAATGGTTAGACAATTATGAGGCGAAACAAAAGTTGCGCTAACCTACTCAAAATGCAGGCCACCTACCATAATTCTAGTTTATATAGTATCTATTCACACAATAGCAATGACACTACCCTATGGCCCCGTTCGTTGATCTGGAACTTGGCTAAAAAACACTGTTCCGGCTGATTTGTTGTGAGAGAAAAACACTGTTCGGCTGAATGGATGAACAGTGTCACGTGAGGGGAACCAGCCGGCTGGCTGGTTTCCTCAGACCAGCGAACACCACCTATGTTAGTGTGCTCTCAAAGACTAATTAAAGAGCCACACCAACTAAGTAAGCAAGCTCTCACAACTAACTACACTAAAGAGCTTGACAACTAGTTTACGGTAATATAAAGAGAGTGATCAAGAAAGTTATACCGCTGTGTAGATAAAGGAACCAATCAATCACAGGAGTGAATAACAATGAAGATCAATTACCTCGGAATCAAATGATGAACACAATGATTTTTTACCGAGGTTCACTTGCTTGCCGGTAAGCTACTTCTCGTTGTGGCGATTAACTCACTTGGAGGTTCACGCGCTAATTGGCATCACACGCCAAACCCACAATAGGGTGCAGCACAACCAACACAAGATGAGGATCACACAAGCCACGAGCAATCCACTAGAGTACCTTTTGACGCTCTACCAGGGAAATATCAAGAACCCCTCACAATCACCACGATCGGAGTCGGAGACAATCACCACCCTCCGCTCGACGATCCTCGCTGCTCCAAGCCGTCTAGGTGGCGACAACCACCAAAAGTAACAAGCGAATCCCACAGTAAAACACGAACACCAAGTGCCTCTAGATGCAAACACTCAAGCAATCACTTAGATTCTTTCATAATCTCACAAAGATGATGAATCAATGATAGAGATGAGTGAGAGGACTTTGACTAAGCTCATAAGGTTGCTATGTCAATGCAAATGGCCAGGCGTATGAGCTTGAGCCGATCATGGGACTTAAATAGAAGCCCCCACGAAATAGAGTCGTTGTACCCCTTCACTGGGCACAACGCGGGGTGACTGGACGCTCTGGTCCGATCGACCGGACGCAGGCCCTCAGTGTTCGGTCATGTGATACACGCCACGTGTCCCCTGTTTCAAATACTGTTTGTCAGATTTCAATGGTCGTTTGCTGACCGGACACTACGCACAAACTAACCGGGCGCTCAGCCTTCAGCGTCCGATCATTTCTAGTAAGGTTCTAGAAACGATATTTCACGACCGGATGCGTCCGGTCATGTTTGACCGGACACAGTCAGCGTCCGATCACTTGTTGACTTCATACCGCGTTATTGGTCAACACGATCGGACACAGCCTTCCAGCGTCCGGTCCCTGAGCGACCCAGCGTCCGGTCGTTTGACCGACGCCAGCGTCTTCGCTGTTACAACTGACCGGGCGCACTGGTTCCTCTAAGACCAGCGTTCGGTCACTTTGTGACCAGCGAGACCACCTCCTCTTCACTTGATAAACTAGGTTAGCACTTAGGGTTTCATCAATTCACCAAAACTAAACTAGAGCTTTCAATCTCTCGTTTTTTGGTAATTGATGACAACTCTTATACAAAGATATGAAATAAGATTCAATTGAATCCATGTTGCTTGTCCAAGCATATCTACCATGTGTAAAAGGATATGGACAAGTTTTATGAATTCCATATGGTAGCAATTGCTCCTCCTACATATGTGCTAAGAGTTTAGATTGTAGCTTGCACATATGCTTAGATAGGAAATATATGAGACAATGTCTACCAAATGATGCTAAGGTGTAAAAGATGGACCTTTGAAGCGTAATACTAATCGGAGTGCACCATTATACCATCCTTAGCACCATGGTTAGCTTGATACCAATTGAAAAAATAGCTAAATACCACTTGTAAAACTTTGTAAAAGATACCACTTGAAAATCTATTTGGAATAGATATCACTTGGTAATACTTGGAAATGATACCACTTTTGAATAAACCTATGCATGCTAGATTTTCATTTCATCATTCAAGTCTACAACTATCATTCATCACATAAGCATGGATATTTAAATTAAAACTTGTGTTATGCAAGCAAACATGTGAAATGTACATTCAAATGCACCATACAAGTTTATGAGCTTGCTCCCTCTACTTGTGTGCTTAAGATTTTAATTGATCCCTTTCCTTTGTCATATCTCTTCCCCCTATGTGAAATTCTCCCCCTTTCACTATCTCTCCCCCTTTCACTATCTTTGTACACTATTCTCTCTCCCTTTGTCATCAATGACCACAAAGTTTTAAAAATTAGATAATACCATTTGTAGGGTTGAGATTATCAATGTCAAGCAATGGGGTGAGGATCATATTCTCAAATTTGGTTCAAACTAGATTATTTGTCAAAGATATTTAACTCGGTTTGATCCAAGGACAAGCTTCTTCACACCTCTAAATAAGGGTTATCTTGTACCATGTTGAGTTAAACACTTAAAACTCATTTTCTAGATTAAACACTAGGTTTGCAAGCCCATAAACATGTCATATGCTACCACTAGATCAAGTCAAGCATAGAAGCGATAGTGATACCATACAAACATCAAATTAATTTGATTTTCATAAATGAGCTTAATAAAATGAAGAGATGACTAGATGCACTAAACATGTCCTTAGTAAGGATGTATGCCATGTCAATCAACTTTTATCTTGGATTGCTCGAAGGAGAGGCATGTCATATAAGTGGGGGTGCATCAACACATATTTGAGAAATCTAATATGTTCAACTCATTCCTTAGCTTGCAAAACCTTTTCTCATCCAATGGCTTGGTGAATATATCGGCAAGTTGATCTTCGGTGCCTGCACTCTTAATACAAATGTCCCCTTTTTGTTGGTGAACTCTTATGAAATGGTGGCGGACATCAATGTGCTTTGTTCTTGCATGTTGAACCGGATTGTTGGTTAGCTTAATAGCACTCTCATTGTCACATAGCAATGGCACTTTCTTAAACTTGATTCCAAAATTATTCAAAGTAGCATTCATCCAAAATATTTGTGCACAACAACTACCGGCGGATATGTATTCGGCTTCGGCGGTAGATAATGCAAAACTATTTTGCTTCTTTGATGACCATAAAACAAGTGATCTTCCCAACAATTGACATGTGCCCGAGGTGCTCTTCCTTTCAACCTTGCATCCCGCATAATCCGAGTCGGAGTAACCAACTAGCTCAAACTTTGCTCTTTCGGGATACCACAAACCAATATTTGGTGTATGCTTCAAGTGCCTCAGTATTATCTTTGTAGCCTTCAAATGACTTTTTCTTGGTGAGGCTTGAAAATCTTGCACACATGCATACACTAAACATGACATCCAGCCTTGATGCGGTCACATAGAGTAGGCTTCCAATCACAGACCGATACAATTTTTGATCAACCATGTTGCCACTTGCATCACTATCTAAGTTACCATTTGTTTCCATTGGTGTGCTAATGACTTTGCTATCACTCATGCCAAACTTCTTGATCATGTCCTTGATATACTTGCCTTGACCCACAAAAGTACCATTCTTCAATTGCTTGATTTGAAGACCAAGGAAGTAACTTAACTCTCCAATCATGGACATCTCAAACTCTTTAGCCATCATTTTTCTAAACTTATCACAAAAGTCTTGATTGGTTCATCCAAATATGATGTCATCAACATAGATTTGCAATACAAATAGATCTTATCCCACGAAAAAATAGCGCGCTATTTTGCCGCTATAGCGCGCTAATAGCGTCCCAGATAGCTCGCCGCGATGATATCTTGCATTTTCACGCTATACGCGCTATTGCCGCTATAGCGCCGCTATTGCCGCTATAGCGCCATAGCGCGCTAAATCACCGCTATTGTTGTTTCATGTGCTGACAAAAAAAACGAGCCAGAGTCAGATTTAGGCCCATCTTGAGCCCTCTAACCCTAATCCAGAGTACCCTCCATTATTGTTGTTTCATGTTAGCTACTGAATATTTGAACCTCATGGATGTTTAGACTGTATGGAAGTATGAAACTATGAATATGTTGCATGTTTGGACTGTTTATTATTTTTTTACCTGGCTGTATATAAATAGCGGGCTATAGCGGCGATATAGCGTGAGCAGCTATCTCACGCTGCGGCGCTATAGTGGTGCTATAGCGCGGCTATAGCGGCGCTATAGCGACGCTATAGCGGCGCATAGCTCCTAGGAGTGGCCGCCGCTAAATTATATAGCGCGCGATTTTTTTCATGGATCTTTTCCAATCTTCTTGATGAAAAGAGTGGTGTCAACCTTACCCATCATGAACCCTTTAAAGAGTAGGAAGTCCCTCAACCTCTCATACCATGCTTTAGGTGCTTGCTTCAAGCCATACAATGCCTTCTTCAACTTATACACATGGTTGGGCTTCTTATCATCTTCAAAATCGTGAGGTTGCTCAACATATACTTCTTTATTGATGTAACCATTGAGAAATGCACTCTTAACATCCATTTGATAGAGCTTGATGTTGTGGGCACAAGCATAGGCTAGTAAGATTCTAATTGCTTCCAATCTAACAACCGGGGCATATGTTTCTCCAAAGTCAAGACCTTCAACTTGTGTATAGCCTTGTGCAACCAATCTTGCTTTGTTCCTTACTACTATCCCATCTTGATCTTGCTTGTTTCTAAAGACCTATTTGGTTCCAATCACATTGTGTCCCTTTGGTCTCTATACTAATTCTCATACTTGATTTCTTATGAAGTTATTCAATTCTTCATGCATAGCATTCACCCAATCAACATCCTTCAATGCTTCATCTATCTTCTTTGGTTAAATGGATGGATGACACAAATGAGAAATGCTCACAAAATGAAGCCGATCTTGATCTTGTTTGTACACCTCTAGAAATATCACCAATGATAGTGTCTAATGAATGATCTCTTGCAACATTGGTTGGTTGGAGGATTGGAACTTGATTGCTTGCACTTGCTTGATCATTAGGTTGAGTTGATGTACTAATCACTTGATCTTGTTCACTGTCATGAGAGCCACTTGTACTAGCTTGATTTGTATCATCTTGCACATTTGAGTTAGAGAGCACTTGCACTTGATCATCTTCATCATCATTCACTTGTCTAGGCCTCAATTCATCAATATCCATGTTCTTCATGACATTTGAAAGTTGAATGCCTCTAACATCTTTCAAGTTCTCATTCTCTACTTGTGAACCCTTGGTTTCATCAAATTCAACATTATGAACTTCCTCAAGAGTACCACTATCCAAATTCTAAACTCTATATGCTTTGCTTATAGTGGAGTAACCAAGTAGGAATCCTTCATCACATTTCTTGTCAAACTTGCCCAATCTAGTGCCTTTCTTCAAGATATAGCATTTGCAACCAAAGACCTAAAAATATGCAATGTTGGATTTTCTACTATTCAAGAGCTCATATGGTGTCTTCTCTTTCAATGGGTGACAATAGAGACGATTGCTACAATAGCAAGCCGTGTTGATAGCTTCGGCCCAAAAAGATTGACTCACATTGTACTCACTAAGCATAGACCTTGCCATATCAATGAGTATTCTATTTTTTCTCTCAAAAAGGTCATTTGATTGTGGAGTGTACTTGGCCGAGAATTGATGTCTAATTCAAATTCATCAAATAACTCATCAATTCTAGTGTTCTTCAACTCACTATCATTGTCACTTCTAACTCTCTTGATGGTTGTTTCAAACTCATTGTGAATGCCCTTGACAAATGTTTTAAATGTTGCAAACACATCACTTTTGTCCACTAGAAAGAATACCCAAGTGTATCTAGTGTAATCATCCACTATCACAAAGCCATATTTGTTACCACCAATGCTAGTGTATTGTGTTGGCCCAAACAAATCCATGTGCAATAACTCAAATGCTTTACTAGTGCCCATCATGCTTTTCTTAGGATGGATATTTCCAACTTGTTTTCCGGCTTAACAGAAGCTACAAAGCTTATCCTTTTCAAACATAACATCTTTCAATCCTCTAACCAAGTCATGCTTAACCAATCTATTCAATTATTTCATTCTAACATGACCAAGCCTTCTATGCCATAACCAACCCATACTAGACTTAGTGAACAAGCATGTAGATAATCTAGCTTCACTAGCATTGAAATCAACCAAGTATAGATTCTCATATCTAAAGCCTTTGAAGATCAAATTAGAGCCATCTACACTTATGATTTCTACATCATCTACCCCAAATATGCATTTGAATCCAAGATCACACAATTGAGCCACGGATAGCAAATTAAAATTCAAGCTCTCTACTAGCAACACATTGGATATGCTCATGTCATTGGATATTGCAATTTTACCAAGCCCTTTGACCTTGCCTTTGCTATTGTCACCAAATGTGATACTATCATAACCATCATTGCCATTGGTGTTGATTGAGTTGAACATTCTTACATCACCGGTCATGTGTTGAGTGCACCCACTATCAAGAACCCAATGCCTTCCTCTGACTTTGTAATTGACCTATAAAAGAAGATCAATTCCTTTTAGGTACCCAAACTTGCTTGGGTCCTTGAAGGTTAGTCACTAAGTTCTTTGGTACCCAAATGACTTTCTTCTTTGAGCCCATCCATGGTTTACCAATGAATTTAGCCTTCACACCATTTGTACCCTTAATAAGCATATAGCATGAATCAAGCTTAAGGGAGGATACATTAGCATTTTTGCTCTTATTGGTGCATTCATGCTCTTTATGACCCACTTGATTGCAACTAATGCAAAACCGACCATTGTTCTTCATAAAACTAGTATTGTGAGGAGCAAAGGCCGCCTTGCCTTTCTTAGGGGTATAGCCAAATCCCTCTTTGTGGAGAGAAGCTCTTTGGCTATCCAAGCACATAAGCAAGCGGTCCTCACCACCATAGGCCTTAGCCAAAGTGTGAGTGAGCTTGTTAACCTCCTTCTAGAGATTCTCATTCTCAACCACTAGAGAGGCATCACAAGTGAGACCATCACCATTAGATGAGGTGGAAGTGGAAGTACTACAAGAAAAGTTAGTAGAAGGAACAATGATAGGCAAAGATACTGATTCATCAATTATATCACAAGTTAAACCTATATCACAAGTATCAACATGCTTCTTTTTATTTTGCTCATCAAGCAAAGAGGAATGAGCCTTTTAAGCTTTTTATGAGCTTTGCCAAACTTCTCATTGGCTTTCTCTAGCCTCTCATGAGATGCATTGAACTCATCAAAGGCTTGCTTAAGAACTTTTAGTTTCTTACGCAAGCTTTTGCATTTCCTTCTCTTGATGTCAAAGTGTTCTCTAGCATCTTCTAGCATGTTAATTAATTCATCCTTAGTAGGTTCATCATCATCACTATCACTATCATTTTCATTTTCATTTTCATTTTCATTATCATCATCATGTTCTTCATCACTTTCATCATCACAAGTTTATACCTTAGTGGCCTTAGCCATGAAGCATGATGAAGAGTCGAAGAGAGAAGGCTTCTCAATAATAGTAATGCTTGCAAGAACCTTCTTCTTGGTGGTCTTGTTATCATCACTATCGTCATCATCATCACTTGAGGAAGCATCACTATCCCAAGTGATCACATACATATGAACCACCCTTCTTCTTCTTGAAGGTCATCTTGTCCTTCTCTTTCTTTTCCTTCTTATCCTTCTTGTTCTTCTTCTTGTCATCATTATTGTCGCTATTGCATGGACATTGAGCAACAAGATGATCTTTGCTTCCACACTTGAAGCACCTTCTAAACTCTTCTTTGTTCTTGGATGAAGACTTCTTTCTTCAAGAATGGTAGCCCTTCTTCACCATAAACTTGCCAAATCTCTTGACAAAGAGAGCCATCTTCTCATCATCATCATCCCATGAATCATCTTCTTCACTAGATGTTTCTTGCTTAGCTTTGCCCTTGGATGATGTGGCCTTGAATGCCACACTCTTCTTCTTCTCATCCTTCTTCTCATCTTTCTTCTCCTTCTTTTCTTCCTTCTCATCTTCATCTCTATATGTATCATCGGTCATGATGTCTCCCAACACTTGGTTTGGTGTCATGGTATCCAAACCACTCCTTACTAGAATAGTGATCAATGTGCCAAATTTTGAAGGTAAGCATCTCAAGAACTTGTGAGAGAAGTCCTTATCCTTCACCTCTTCTCCAAGTGCTTTGAGATCATTGACAAGCACTTGAAGCCTATGAAACATCTCCGACACACTCTCATCCTTCTTCATCTTGAAGCTTGCAAATTTCTCTTTGAGAATGTATGCCTTTGCACCCTTCACGGCTTGAGTGCCCTCAAATGATTCTTCCAACTTCTTCCATGCCTCATGAGCTCTCTTAATGTTCTTAATTTGCTCAAATGTTCTTTCATCCAAAGCATTATGGATGGCACTAAGAGCAATGTCATTATTTTTTAGTAGTATTTCTTCGGCGGCGGTGGGAGCCTCTTCATTTTCAATCTCAATCTTTGTCTCTACCACCTTCCAAACCTTCCTATTGATTGACTTGATATAAGTTGTCATCTTAGCCTTCTAATAGGGATAGTTGGAGCCATCAAATTGGGGGTGGCTTCTTTGTGTTGTTGATTTGAGCCATTTTTACACCAAAGGTTGTTAAGCCTCAAATCACGATGACCTCGACTCTGATACCACTTGAAAGGTCCTAATGGCTAGAGGGGGGGTGAATAGCCTAATAAAAATTTCTACAACAACACTTAACAAAATGTTTAGACAATTATGAGGCGAAGCAAGAGTTGCGCCAACCTACTCAAAATGCAAGCCACCTACCACAATTCTAATTTAGATAGTATCTATTCACACAATAGCTATGACACTACCCTATGTTAGTGTGCTCTCAAAGGCTAACTAAAGAGCCACACCAACCAACCAACCAAGCTCTCACAACTAACTACACTAAAGAGTTTGACAACTAGTTTGCGGTAATATAAAGAGAGTGATCAAGAAAGTTATACCGCTGTGTAGATGAAGGAACCAATCAATCACAAGATTGAATTACAATGAAGAACAATCACCTCGGAATCAAAGGATGAACACAATAATTTTTTACCGAGGTTCACTTGCTTGCCGGCAAGCTACTCCTCGTTGTGGTGATTCACTCACTTGGAGGTTCACGCGCTAATTGGCATCACACGCCAAACCCTCAATAGGGTGCCGCACAACCAACATAAGATGAGGATCACACAAGCCATGAGCAATCCACTAGAGTACCTTTTGGCGCTCCACCGAGGAAAGGTCAAGAACCCCTCACAATCACCATGATCGGAGCTAGAGACAATCACCACCCTCCGCTCGACGATCCTCGCTGCTCCAAGCCATCTAGGTGGCGGCAACCACCAAGAGTAACAAGCAAATCCCGCAGCGAAACACGAACACCAAGTGCCTCTAGATGCAAACACTCAAGCAATGCACTTGGATTCTCTCCCAATCTCACAAAGATGATGAATCAATGATGGAGATGAGTGGGAGGACTTTGGCTAAGCTCACAAGGTTGCTATGTCAATGCAAATGGTCAAGCGTATGAGCTTGAGCGGCCATGGGGCTTAAATAGAAGCCCCCACGAAATAGAGCCGTTGTACCCCTTCACTGGGCACAACGCGGGGTGACCAGACGCTTCGGTCCGATCGACCGGACGCAGGCCCTCAGCGTCCGGTCACGTGATACACGCCACGTGTCCCCTGCTTTAAATATTGTTCGTTAGATTTCAACGATCGTCTGCTGACCGACACTGCACACAAACTGACCGGACGCTCAGCCTTCAGCGTCCGGTCGTTTCTAGTAAGGTTCCAGAAATGATATTTCACGACCGGACACAGCCAGCGTCCGATCACTTGTTGACTTCATACCATGCTATTGGTCAACACGACCGGACATAGCCTTCCAGCGTCCGGTCGCTGAGCGACCTAGCGTCCGATCATTTGACCGACGCCAGCGTCTTCGCTGTTACAACTGACCAGACACGCTGGTTCCTCTGAGACCAGCGTCCGGTTACTTTGTGACCAGCAAGACCACCTCCTCTTCATGTCTATCTTCTTCACCCTTGCTCAAATGTGCCAACCACCAAGTGTATCACCTTGTGCATATGTGTTAGCATAGTTTCACAAACATTTTTAAGGGTGTTAGCATTCCACTAGATCCTAAATGCATATGCAATGAGTTAGAGTATCTAGTGGCACTTTGATAACCGCATTCCGATACGAGTTTCACCCCTCTTAATAGTACGGCTATCGAACCTAAATGTGATCACACTCTCTAAGTGTCTTGATCACCAAAACAAAATAGCTCCTACAAAATATACCTTTGCTTTGAGCTTTTTGTTTTTCTCTTTCTTCTTTTCAAGTCGAAGCACTTGATCATCACCATGTCATCATCATCATCATGCTATGATCTTTATTTGCTTCACCACTTGAAGTGTGCTACCTATCTCATGATCACTTGATAAACTAGGTTAGCACTTAGGGTTTCATCAATTCACCAAAACCAAACTAGAGCTTTCAATCGTCTAATCTAATACCTCCTAGGAGTATTTGTCTTTCATTAGACACTAAGTACTCAAGGGAGGACACCAAATTACGCGGTTCTGTCGGGCACACCCCGAAGGAGAACCTGAAAATCCACATTTTTCCACCAGGATCACAAATGAGAGAATAAAGCTTATAATATTATTAACTATTTCTTACATCCCTTTCTATATAACATCAGAGTATAATATTTATTATTTATAATAATGGAATATGAACATGTTATCAGAGTTATGAACAATTTAATTTAACAGCGGAATATAACATATGAACAGAGTTACAGCGGAAGTAAACACCTATTCATGACATGATGAAGCATTAATATATAATTTATGATAACAGATTATAAACTTCTATTTATAAAACATTTAGTGAGAGTTATAAATAAAACTATGATCGCGGCATGAAGGAATCCTCTCTGAGCCCACCAGGAGAAATCCACACCCAAGAGTTAGCTCTAGCATCCGCCTGTCACCTACAACAGGGAAAAATAAAACCCTGAGTACTCAATTGTATTCAGCAAGACTTACCCGACAGGAAAAAAGAAAAGACTCTAATGATATGCAAGGCTATCTGTCTTGTGGGTTTATTGCATCTGTAGGAGCATTACTAAACGTGCGTCCTTATATTTAATTTTATTAGCAGTCATCATTAGTTCATTAACTAACCATTCTATGTAAGCATCTGTGCTACTTTCAAGCAGGTGGTAAGCAATCAGAATCATTTTACCATATTTTATCTTCTAGTTCTTACTACGTTGCTAGACTGTAGACAAGTCGTACCGAATCGCCAGCGATTCACGAATCAATGTGCCTAGCTGGGTACTCTGAAACACACGCCCCGCTTGTACCCCAGGCACAAGCAGGACCAACCCGCTACCCTCCTGTCACGGGGTCCAGGTCCCCATCTAAACTTGGACTCCAAGCCCTCGCTCTTGAGTCCCGTACTCAGTGTGGTGCTTAGACCTCCACCATCCCCGCCTCTAATGAGCTTGGGCAAGTGTTTCCGAGCTCCACGTGACGCTCAACATGACTATAACCTACGCCCTTCTCGAGTGCTCACCATGGGACAACCAATAGTACAAAAATACGAATCTAGTGTTTAAGAAATTTAATCAAAATTTCAATGCCAAAACGGCATCGTTGTTAGGTTTCCAGACTTAAATCGTTTAGTTCTAAAAGCTGAAATTATATTCCACTTCCAATTCTTGAGCTATCAAAATACCATGGAACAACATCTATTCGCCAAATGAACAGTTGCATTTTCATCTACTAAACTTGCACTTCAAATTTTATTTAAGTACCAATTACAAGTTATATTTTATTTTTGTCTATAAAAATTGTTTTTCATGCTTAATCAAATAAACAAGCCATTCGTTATTTTTTTGTTATCAGGCATTTTTAAGCACTTTCTTCCTACTTTTCCAAAACAAGCCCTAAACAACTTTTGTCCACAAGATTCTTTAAAAGTTGTTAAGCACCGAGACAAGTTGACTAGCGACACTTATTTGTTTGTTTTATTTACGAAAGCAAGTCACACAAGATTCATTTATAATTTCATGCGTGCTTTAAACTTTTAAACCCGAAAACTTGTTTGGCTAATTTCTCTTAGGCATTAACCTAGGTGCTAAGCAAGCTCGTAACACCAAAGGTGTTACAACAAACCCCCCTAAAAAGAATCTCGTCCTGAGATTCGGTGCAAGAATCAGAAGTGGGGAAAACGCGATTACATTTCGTAGATCAGAAATTACACGAAAGATTACACGACTTCGAATACTAAACCACACGGGGATTTAGAGATACATGGTTAAGAGCAACCTAATCCAATCGAGACTTAATCCAGAAGTCGAGATAGACGAGGGCATGGAGAAACAACAAGATAATGATTATCCAAAATACGACATATGACCAACAGATCTAGAAACAGGAGATTGAGACGTCAAACACTGTGAACCCTAAGACCAAACCAGTCAAAGGTAGACTTGAACTTCTTCAAAAACCAGATCCCTTCTTCTCATATTACACCATCACCTCTGTATGATGACCTAGTTCTTCGGATGACGACTAGATCTCGTATCTCTACTTCGAATTCGAGGGGATGGGGATGAAGAAGAAGAGCAAGGACCAAGGGCATCTTATAGTGGCAAACGGAGATGGAGCGCAACACACTGGAAGTGGAGACAACGTGGATGGGGTACACTGGCGGTTCACGCTGTGGGGATAAAGTTGACCATAGTGCGCTTCCTGTGCGAGTGGCAGAGAGAGGATAAGGAGAGGAGAGGAGAGGGTTCGCTCGATGAGGGAGGTGTGCGGGCGGTCGTGTCCCCAAAATAAGAAAGAAGGAAGGGGAAAGGGGGGGTATGGTATGAGGAAGAGAGCGTGGGGTCGATAGCCGACCGGATGTCGGGAAAATGAGAAACGCACAGTGCACGAAGACGACGAGTGTGGCATGGTGCCACGGCCACGCGAGAACAGGGTGCTAATCGGCCCGACACCGACGGCATTCATAGGACATGCAACGAAAGGTCCCGACATGCATAGTGCGGTCAAGCTAGACATAGGGCTTGGGGCATGACATCCACTTAGGCTTTTACAATTACTCCTGACTACCCACGGCTAACTTTCCTTACTACTCTTCTTTCACTTTCCCATCCGTCTTTCATGTAAACTAAGACCATGTCATACGTTCTTCCTCCAAAACCACCTCCTCTTGTTTACTAGAGAGAACACTATTGCATCAACTCGTTGTGGGTTTCCGTTCGAACACCCAAATATTTCCAAGGAGAATATTTGTAGCAAAAGCAGTATGGCGGTGTAACTTGGTAAAGGTACTTGGTTAACAACCTCGATACCAACGCGTGCTGAGTAGCGTCACCATGTGGCAGTTGTTCCATAGGGGCCCTCGGTTTCGTCGCGGCACCATAAGTTATTAACCAGGCAACTATTACCAACTTACACGCCATAAAGACCATGGGGTTATAGACCACATAATAAGAGGAGTATTGCAAGGGAAGATTCAAACAACAAGGGTTCCTTTTGCCACAAGGAATAAGGAATTCAAATCCAATGATGGATTTGATTTAAGGAGGTTCAAGTGTTCTGCTAAGACATCCACAATTAGTCGATACAGTGTCCTATGTTATCCAATCACGACTGGTCTGCTGGTATCTGAATGGTAACTTCTCTTGTAACACACTTAACATTGCCCTTGAAAACTCTAAGCATGTCTCACAAAACTTAAGGATAGATGGACGCAATAAACACAGCGAACTAAATAAAATGCGCATTTCGAACGTCCTTATGCCGGTACAACATACAGGCATTCACTCTTCCATTCTCAACACATCGTTCACTTTCCCTATGGTCAGACTACCTCAACAACCACAGACGAAAACAACGGCAAGAGTACAATACTGGAGAACAGCGATGAAAGGCACTACTAACTACAGTAGATCTTCCCAAGGCAACTAATCTACTTTGGACCATGCATCTTCATTCCCGAGCTCGGCGGATTTCTCTACCACCCTGGCTATGGATCTACCTCCTCTCTGGGCAATAGCTGAGTGAGAGGAATCAATGGTTCTACTTCTAACACTTTCGAGGGTGGAGGTGCTGGTGGTACTGCAACATCAGTTCTCCTTCTTTCTGGCAGGTGGACAGGGATTCCCTCCACGATCAAGAGATCCTATCGTTCGGCGGCCAGAGTCCTCCGCTTGGCCCTAGTGACAAGGTAGGCCTCACCCAGCTGATGGGTATGTTGATCTTTGGCCTCCTTCAGAGCTTCCGACAAGGCAGTCTCCTGGCTCTCAGCGGCTGCCGCATTGGCATGCACTTCGTCAAGCTGCACCTAGAGCATCCTAGAGAAGATCTTGGCTTCCTCGGCTCGCTGGAGGCACATCCTTAGCTCCAAGGCTTGTCGATCATACTGTTCATCCAGATCAAGCAGGTACGTGGTCAAGTGCACCACGGTTGGACTGTCTTCTTGCACATTCCTCCCTTGTAAAGCCTCCATGCGAGCCCTCCAAGCCCGTCGATTCTTTTTCAAAGGTGGAAAGAATCTCATGGGGGTACGAGCAATGGGCTCTTCATAGATCTGGCAAAGGTACCGCAAGGCTTTGCGGGCCACAACCTGGTAGGTGTTGATGAAGCGAAACCCGGTTGCGGTCACATTCCAGGCTTCAGTGATGTCGGGGAACTCTTCACTCTTCCCAATGTAGACAGTAACCTCACACCGCTCAGTGCCATGCTTTTCATACTCACGGCCCTCATACTCGGGATGATCTTTGACTCCGAGCTTTTGTAGGGTGGCATGCAGGATTCTAGGAAAACCCTCAATGTTCAGGCAATAACTACTAACCCAGGCTCCTGTCATTCCTGATGATGGTTGCAAGGAAGGACTGAGCGGAAAGCTTGCTCAAACGCAAAAGCTAGGTGATCTAAAGTGCACCTAGTGATGGTACCAATGGCTAAGCTAGGCTCTGCTTATAAAGGCAGAGCGGTCAGTGGTCCTGGCGTAGTCCACCAAAATTCCTACGTGGACTACTACGAATGAATCGACTAATTTTTTTTTCACGCGTTCGAGGCGAGCGATGTCCGAGGCCATCACTGACTAGTACGACGGCAGGGCAAGGGTCCGACAAGAGCGCAGAAAAGAGCACGGGGAGATGTGGGTCATGACCGACGTGAACCACAGGCGAACATGGAGCACGAAGCCATAGTACAAAAATAACTCCAGAATAGGAACGAGTCAGTCGTGCACAATACGACACGCGTGCCACCTATGGATGGTGTATCCGCAAGCAATACAGGCACTACAATGCACAAACAGGTTATGCATGAATGCACGTCCTATACGTCCTTCCACTGTTACCAACATATAGGACAACCGTTCTCAGATTTTTGGCACATCGTTCTCTCTCTGTAACTAGTCGATACTATCGGACTATGCATCGGGGTCAGTGTACCTATAGAAAATTTGATTAAGCCTACCTATCCTAGATACATAACTATAGTAATAGGGCTACTTATATAACTTCACATAAAAACGTCCTAACTTTTTGTAAAAATAAGTTGTCAAATTTTAGTTTAGAAAAGGATTTTGAAGCTTTATTTCCTCATTTATGCTCTGATACCACTTGTAGCAGAAAACCGCCTAATCTAATACCTCCCAGGAGTACTTGTCTTCCATTAGACACTAAGTACTCAAGGAAGGACACCAAATTACGCGGTTCCATCGAGCACACCCCAAGGGAGAACCCGAAAATCAACATTTTTTCACCAGGATCACAAATGAGAGAATAAAACTTACAATATTATTAACCATTTATTACATCCCTTTCCATATAACATCAGAGTATAATATTTATTATTTATAATAGTAGAATATGAACATGTTATCAGAGCTATGAATAATTTAATTTAGCAGCGGAATATAACATGTGAACAGAGTTACAGTGGAAGTAAACACCTATTCATGATATGATGAAGCATTGATATATAATTTATGATAACAGATTATAAACTTCTATTTATAAAACATTTAGTGAGAGTTATAAATAAAACTATGATCGCAGCGTAAAGGAATCCTCTCTAAGCCCATCAGGAGGAATCCACACCCAAGAGCTAGCATTCGCCTGTCACTTACAACAGGAGAAAATAAAACCCCGAGTACTCAATTATACTCAGCAAGACTTACCCGACAGGAGAAAAGAAAAGACTCCAAGGATATGCAAGGCTATCTGGCTTGTGGGTTTATTGCATCTGCAGGAGCATTACTAAACATGTGTCCTTATATTCAATTTTATTAGCAGTCATCATTAGTTCATTAACTAATCATTCTATGTAAGCACCTGTGCTACTTTCAAGCAGGTGGTAAGCAGTCAGAATCATTTTACCATCTTTTATTTTTCAGTTCTTACTACGTTGCTAGATTATAGACAAGTCGTACCGGATCACCGACGATTCGTGAATCAATGTGCCCAGCTGGGTACCCTGAAACACACGCCCTGCTTGTACCCCAGGCACAAGCAGGACCAACCCACTATCCTCCTGTCACGGGATCCAGGTCCCCATCCAAACTTGGACTCTAAGCCCCCGCTCCTGAGTCCCACGCCCATACACAAGTATGCGTTTAGGATAATAAGTCTGTGACCTGCCTAGAACCCAATGCAACGGCCGGTTCTTAACCGACATAGATGGAACAAATGCAATCCGAGCCACGCTCGAATGCCAAACCAAGTCCAGATCTAAAATACCATTCCGCCCGTTCTCCAATTAACATCCATATATATATTCCAAGTGATAATAATATAGTAACATCCATAATATATTTCCTATCTCTCGCGAGTGACAGACAATCACTTGACTTCTATCGGAGTCCTGTAGCATAGCAATCTACATGATCCTGTCATACTGTTCTGTAGCTTACCGCAGAATAAGTTATTTTGTGACCACTTTGAGTTACGATAATTACTATATTAATTTACGAGATTATGGTAACTCCCTCATAAGTGATTTACTATAGCATTATGTTAAGTATCATCTTGAATTATAGTAACCTATGTATCGTAAATGTGTATTATCATTATCGTAAATTGGTACAAACATTATCGTAAATTAAGATGGCCATAGAATAAGTTATTCTGTGACCAGCTGTAGAATAGCCTTACCGTATATATATATATGCAAGTGGGTTTCATTCAACTTATTAAAACTTAATGCACAAATATAATATGAACTGCAGAAAAGTAAGGGTTATGCACCGGGGCTTGCCTGAGTAAGATATAACCAAAAGTTAGCATTTCATCTTCGGGACATAATCACCATAGCACCATCTTTTCGATTAAACACCAAGTCCTCCGGTTGATCCATCGATTCATCATCATTCCTGTTACGATATGCAATGCAATGCAGAGATGATGCAACAGATAATTAATAAGGTAACAACAACTCTTAAAACAGAGTATATACTATGAAATAACAAGCTAGCTCTAATGACTAACGTACTAATCTACGTATCAACATCGTCGAGAAAGGAGTCATTTCCCAACAAGTGTTTTAGTTATAAAAACATGGTGTACAAATTTATATTATGCGTGTATAACTAGTATATGAATCATATACGATCATGTAAAATACATAAGTTAATGTATGAAAATTAAAAGGCAAAGAAAAAAAAGTAGAAATAAATAAAAGAAAAACTTGGAAACACAACTTATGTACAAAAGTTATCAAACACAACTTATGTACATGAGTTATTCTATACAACTTACCAACGCTGCCAAAAAGAAATAAAAAAAATAAATAAAAGAAGAATAAAAATGTAAAAAATAAAAGAATACTAAAAACACATAAAACAATAACTAAATAAAAATAAAAATAAAAATAAAAAATAAAAAAAGAGAAAGAAGCGCGTGCGTGCGGCAGGAGTGGGCGCACGCAAGAGTGTTGAAAAAATTATTGCTTTCTGCCTTCACACGAGCATGCAGAAAAAGCTTGCAGCAGGAGTGGTGGGGATGCGCTCGGCGCGGTACAGTGAAATTGTGAACGTTCATTGAATTGGAATCGGTGTGCACGACCTACGTCGCTTGGAGTCGATCGGCTCCTAAAAAAGAACGTTCACGAAAAAATGAATCTGGCGTAGTAGGACAGAAAAGGAAAGAAACGAGTCCGAGGGAGTACTGTTCGCTGGATTGAAGGCGAGCGGACGACCGCCAGTCTGGAATTGGGGCTAGGCACCCGATTGTTGAGCCTGCCCTATTGCCCATGGCTTCTCGTGTACGTAATGGCGGCTTCAATACAGAGCGCCCTGTAACTTTTTTTGTTAGCCAAGCCCTGTAACTTTCTAAACAAGGCCTAACGGCGGCCAAGGGCCGAGGCTAATCGGATGGGCCACACAGTTTCGGCCCGGTATAGTGACCGGAGTGTCTGGCTTTATCCCTTCTCGCCGTACATACGCCATACATGAGATCAGCCATATTCCTAGCTCGCAAATTTTAACACTTTCAGTTAATTCGAAACCTTTGCAAGTCCAAGAGATAGTTTAGTGTAGTTGGTGACGACGACGACGACGTGAGGATTCCCTGCAAAGCGGGAGGGGTACAGGTTGACGGGAGCATGTATTAGTGACGCACGAGTATAAGATTCCGCCGCCACTCCATGTCTGCATCCCCATCGCGCGAGCGACTGACGACGATATGCAAACCTCGCCGCCCCGAGCAGTACATAAGCCGGCTAAAACTATTTTGTTGTGAGAAAAAAAATACTATAGATTCGAGCTGATAAACTAACTGATAAGTTCAAACAGGGCTCGCAGAATTCGCGCTCGGCACTCGTCAGCAGGCAGCAGCAGTAGCGCTGCATGCGCACAACAGCGGCGAGTTCGTTCGGCAGTTCAAGGGCCGCCGCATCTCGGCAAGTTGCAAGGGCGGGGAGCCGGAGAGCGGCGGGGACCCTTGTTTTTCTCACAGTGCAGGATCGAGACACTCATCATGAGAGAGAGAGAGAGAGCGCGCGCTATCGCCCAGCATGGCCCATCGATCGGCATCGCAGTTGCGCAGTCGTTGCAAGCAGGCTGCCACTGCGAATCCTACTCCGAGCATCGATCGTAAAGCGAATAAACCTGGCAGGGCAGATTCCTTTCGTCGTGTGCTTGCATCACGATCCAACACTTCCTGTTGGCAAAGCGGTCGGTTTACAGTGCGGGCAGCCGGGCGCATGAAGACAAAACTCGTAGCTTCGGGTTTTCGAGGGAGGCGAGACAAGGACGTAAACGCGTTGTTTTCATCGTGAACCATTCATAATTTTTTTTTCATATCACGGCCTCCATCAGTATGGGCACCCACTGATAATCAAGTATTTGAATTGACTGACTTCCATCAAAAACAGTTTTTGAATTAGTTGAAGCTCCCAGACCGTCCATTGCATTCAATCGGATTTGCTGGGATGGCTCATTATTTATAGAGACGGCTGGATATTAAGCGACTCCTACAAATTATTTTTCAAAAATTCACGAATCCGGACAAAATAAAATATGATTTTTTTTAATCTCAGGAGGCCCCCACCGGTCAGTCACACGTCGCGCGCTCGCAAGCCGTAAGTCTTGCATTAAAAAAAATTAATCTGGGGAGGCCCGCACCGATCAACCACACGTCGCCCGCTCGCAATATGCAAGTCGTGCATTTTTTCGCATAAAATCGTGCGCCACGCAGTTGCCGGGGTCCGAACCCGTTACCTTAGCTCTCAAGTTCCCTCCTCTAACCACTCCATTCAATACTCACTTGTGTTTATATTGGGTTTTGGTTCCCCATATATTATGCTAAATCGAGCATAGATTGATTGTTTAAGGACCTAAACGAATTTAAATGGAAAAGTTGTCAACTATAAAATTTTACAATTTTTCGATATATACAACTTTTATTTTAGTAGTTTCTCCATCCGAAGTCAAAACCGCCGCGCACAACCTCTTCAGATTCCTGGAGGCGCGTGGCGTGATCAAAACCGCTCAACGTCGGTCAAAACAGACTTGTTCCCGCCCAGGTGCTAAAGTGAACGGTGTCGGTTTTGATAGTTAGGGTACCGGTATTAGATGGTTTTGTAGTTGAGGGTTAAAATTAGATCAGCACAATAGTTGAGGGACCGAAAGTGAACTTACAACCTGTTCGTTTCGGCTTATACGATCGTGGATTATAAGCTGCAACAGTATTTTTCTCTCCTACCAAACCAGCCAGCAGTATTTCTGACTTATAATCCACGATCGTTTTAGACAAAACGAACGTGCTGTTAATCCTTTATTATACTGTACGTAATATATATTTCGGTCCTCGTTGTTGGTCGCGCTTCACTACTAGGGGCCTGTTTAGATGCCGAAATTTTTGGCAAAATGGCATTATAGCATTTTCGTTGTTATTTAGCAATTAGTGTCTAATCATAGTCTAATTAGACTTAAAAGATTTGTCTCGTGATTTCGTCTAAACTATGTAATTAGTTTTATTTTTTATTTATATTTAATATTTCATACATAAGTCCAAAGATTCGATGTGATGAAAAATCTTGAAAAATTTTGTAAAAATGGGAGAGAACTAAACTAGGCAGGCGTCAGCTATTCTGGTTCCGATCTGACCCCGCAAATGTCAAAGGGCAGCGACAAGGAGAGATCTGTCCCGCCGGCCGGACGCTAGACTTCTAGAGCATTGTTGCTGTCTGCCTTGTCGCCGTGCGCGGCCGTCGTCGAGTGCGCGCGGGGCCGGGGCCGGGACCAGGGCCTGGAGTCCGCACGCATTGGCCCCGTTCGGCTGGTACAATTTTAGCTGAAACTGAAATTGACCACCGCCTCCAGCTTGTTAGGTCTGGGCGTGCTCAAGCTCAACCGCAGCAGCGGCACTGCAACCGATCGATGATGGATGTGGTTGACACGTGACTGCGCTTTTTATGTAGCGTCGCGATCGGCTACCTGACTTTGATTGAAGCAACTGGCAGCAGTAGGTCCGGTCCATCTGCACTTTTCAAATGGCTGGCTAGTTCGTGGGACACTGCAGGTAGGTGCCAGGCGCCCAGGTTTCGATCTCCCGGTATTTGTATTCTTCTTCTTCCAAGGATATGGGTCTGTTTGGTTAAGATCCTAGGCACGGGAGCCGTTTGCTTGGTGCACTGAGAATTTACCTGGCCCAGGCAAGGATTCTCATGCGTTGGAATTTGATGGCCTGGTGGCTACAAACTTGCCTGGCAAGCAGCAAGCAAACATGCTTGCCTGGCATGCTGCGTTTTTGGACGCTGACTTCTTGTAGCCCTGATTTCTTGTCTGGTCCAAACATGCAAAAAAGAAAAAAGCAGTCTGGCTCGCGGGCAATGGCCCCATTCACGTGCCCTTAGACCCGGCTTGATTCGTTTATTTTTTATCCGAAACAGTGTTTTTCTCTCACAGATTCCTTCAGCATTCCTCCAAACCATCCAAATTCTTTCGAAATTCAGACAAGCGAACAGGCCCAATGTTGCATGGCACTGTAAAAAAAGATTTGTAGCGACGCTCTTTTTTAGAGCGACTTTATATTGAGCCGCCCCTACAAATGGTATCCAAACGAGCCACCCTTATAAATAAATTTGTAGGGGCTGGTGTTATCAGGCGCACCTACAAATGGCTTGATTTATAGGGGCGGCTCTATATCCAGCCGACCCTTTAAATCGGATTTATAGGTGCGGCTCAATACGACGAATAGTAAAAATTAATCACTAAAATTTGAATTTTTTCAAACGACCTCGGATGGAGAAATGACCAAAATAAAAGTTGTAGATCTCAAAAAGTTATGAAACTTTGTTGTTTACAACTTTTTCATTTGAAATGATTTACTGCTTCAAAATATTGTTTGAAATTCAATTTTGAAATTGTCAAAAAAACACTGATTTCTCTTTTTAATCTCTGGCTAAAACTTGTAACTAGTCTTTATCCCTCGTACTAATTTCAAATTTGATGATTTTTTTCCTAAAATTTTCTAAAATCATGCTCTATCAATTTGTTGTGTTATTTTGTCCATCTTTTCATGTCACTGTGTTTTATCTATTTGAATTTCAAAAAATAGCAACTTCAAACGTTATTCTCAAACATTAAATGATTTCAGCCAAAAAAATTCATGAACATAAAAGTGTTAGAACTCATCAAAGTCTACAACTTTTATTTTGATTATTTCTTCATCAACAAAGTAGTAACATTTGTTCACAAAATTTAGATATCGCTCTTATAGTTCAATGTTACTACCACTGTGTCAGATGACCAAATGACCAAAATAAAAGTTGTAGATTTCGAAAAGTTATAGAACTTCATAGTTGACAACTTTTTTTATTTGAATTCATTTTGTCGAGAAAGACTACGTTTGAATTTCTCAAATTTGAATTTCAAAATTTTCAAACGATTTCGGATGGAGAAACTACCAAAATAAAAGTTGTAAATCTCAAAAAGTTATAAGACTTTGTAGTTCACAATATTTTCATTTGAGATCATCTCCTCATGAAAAACTATGTTTGAATTTCTAAAAAATTAAAATTTAAAATTTTTAAACGACCTCGGATGGATAAGCAACAAAAATGAAAGTTGTAGACCTAGAAAAGTTATGAAGCTTTGTAATTGACAACTTTTTGATTTGAAATCATCTTGTCAAGGAAAATAAAGTTTGAATTTCTAAAATTTGAAATTCAAATTTTATAAACGACCTTAGATGAAGAAACTACTAAAATAAAAGTTGTAGATATCAAAAAGTTATACAACTTTGTAGTTGACAACATTTTTATTTAAATTCGTTTAGGTCCTCAAACAATCAATTTATGCTCGATTTAGCATAATATATGGGGAACCAAAATCCAATATAGACACAAGTGAGTATTGGATGGAGTGGTAAAAGGAGGAAACTTGCAAGCTAAGGTAACGGGTTCGGACCCCGTCAACTGCACGGCGCACAATTTTACGCGAAAAAATGCATAACTTGCGGCTTGTGAGCGTGCGACGTGTGGTTGACCAGTGGGGGCTTCCCTAGATTAATTTTTTTTAATGCGGGACTTGCGGCCAGCGAGCGCGCGACGTGTGACTGACCGGTGGGGGTCTCCTGTGATTAAAAAAATCGTATTTTGTTTTGTGCGGATTCGTGAATTTTTGGAAAATAATTTGTAGGGGTCGCTTAATATCGCGCCGCCTCTATAAATAATGAGCCGCTCCTGCAAATCTGATTGAATGCAATGGACGGTCTGGGAGCTTCAACTAATTCAAAAACTGTTTTTGATGGAAATCAGTCAGTGCCCACGCTGATGGAGCCGGTGATATGAAAAAAATATGAATGGTTCATGATGAAAACAACGCGTTTACGTCCTTGTCTCGCCTCTACGATTGCAGGCTGGGGGGGGGGTGTTAGCGTAGCCCGCCCGCTCGCCGGCAAAATTTATCTTCGTGGCTATTGTGGCCCAGCTGCGATTTCTTTGTGGCCCAACGTCTTTAAAACCGCCGAGCCCGTTGGACAATAGAGAAAACTGTTAGAACCCGCTAGTGTCGTCACGATACTCTAGCATCGGGCGGAGGCTCTACGGTTGTTCCTCCACGACAACGAACACCAGCGGCCCATAGCTCGAGGCCGTCGTCGTCGTCGCAACTGCCACGCGCGCCTCATCCTCGAGGTCCCCGATGACAACGCCGACGAGGAATCCACCGACGACATCGGCGACGACTTGCCCCTGCGGCTGATGAGCCGCTTCCACAAGGCCTGCATCGACGTACGTATCGTATGTATATATGCGCCTGCACGTACGTATTTTTTAGTGACGAGATCGATTTGTCATTTGAGAGCTATAGCTAGCAAGCTAACTGCATATGCATGGATCGATGGGCGCCTTCGTGTTGACGGTGCTCGCCACGCTCCAGGACGGCGCCGACAAGGTCAACTGGTTCGTCGTTGTGCCGGTGATGTGCCCATTATTTTGATCTTGTTTTTGTACCTCGCAACTTTCTTTCACTTGTTGGCCACCAGATATTTGAGGGATGCTGTGTGTGCGGCAGGCCCTACGGGTTTTGCAGCTAAGTATATTATGTCCGCGGAAGGCTTGTCCCGCAAAGTAGATAGCTTGGTGACTGATCGCTGTTAGATTGATCTCTAACAAAACTGGACCCAACAACCCAGTTGGGCCTTTGATTCGCGCCCTGATCGGGGGCGCCTAGCCCACCATGGCTGGAGGGCCCCCGTCACCCTGCGCTATAAAAAGAGGTGGGGGTCGGCGGCTTTTATCACGAGGTTGACCTGAGCCGACCTCCCCACCGACAAACCCTAAACCCGATCTAAGTGAGGGGCGCAACCAGTGACGGGAAGCCCCTCCACCGCTGCACTGCGCCGCCATCGATCTTCACCGCCGGCACCACATCTCCGACCCGTCTTCCCCGACCGTCGCTGCCCGTGCGCAGACTACATCAACGAACCCGATGGCGGCCTCCGAACCCTCCCCCTCTGTCATGTCAGGTTCGGTACCTTTCCCCTTCCCTCTCTGTCTCTTTAGTTTTACAAGCACTAGGATGTACATCATCTATTTTATCCTGAATAGAATCAGTCTATGGCTAGATCTATGATCCTAGTGTTTCTACAGTCCTTACAATGGTATCAGAGACACAGGTTTCTAGGGTTTTAGATCTAGAACGGGTAAAAATATTAGAAAAAAGAAGATTAGATCTAGTGCGGGTCTAAGAAGAAGAAGAGGGTTTTGGCCGACAAAGGGTTCGGTTGAATCCTAACTTTGATCCCTTCGGATCTGAGAAAAGAAGAGGGTTCGGATGAACCCAAACCCTAACTGGGTTAAAGAAAGAATGAGGGCTCGGTTTCAAGAATGTAAGATGCCGAACCCTAAAACCGTAGAGTTCCTCTGGGGAAGATAAACAGTGCCATCCCAAAGCCCTAACCCTAACACAGTTAACCCTAAATCTCATCCAAATCGGTCAAAACCAAGAAGAGCAACAAGAACCAAAGAAGGGGAAAAGGGGAAGAGGGAAACCCAGAGGGACTACCTCGCCGTCGTGCAGAATGGCGCGTGGGAAAAAGTGGGCTGAGCCGGGGGCTCTGCTCGTCGGGCTCCGGCCAAAGGGGCGCCATGGCCAAGCCACTCGATGGCGGCGCGCTCACCCGCTGGGGAGCACGCACACCGGCGAGGGGGCCGACAACGGCGCCGTTGCTCCACTGCTTCGCCTGCTCGTCGCTCGGTGCTGCGGTACTGAGGAGAGAAGAGAGAGCGGAGTGTGGCAAAGAGAGAAAGAGGGCTGAAAAGAATGAGGTTAGGGTTTCCTCAGGAGCGCGCGGCGCTGGGTTTTTATTCCGATCGAAACGCGCGGGTCGCCGTCGGATCTGGACGGACGGCAGAGATTGAACGGGCCAGCGTTGTGGCCTCAGGCGGGCACGCGGGCGCGGAGCTTTGCCGGCCCAGGCCCACGTTGCGGCCTGCGTGCTGCGAAGAGGTGGGCCGAGCCGGCTTTTGCCGGTTTTTGGGCCAAGATAGTCACAATGAGCCCGCGAGCCGATTTTCGCATTTTTCTTTTTCCAGAAAATTGAAAAATAGAAATTGGCTCAAAAGAAAATAGAAAATGTATTTTTTCCCTGTGGGTAAAATTCAAGAAAATGAGTTCATTTATTCCGCTGCGTATTTAAAGATGTCATTTTCACTATTAAATTCGAACCAACGGGAGAATTTAATTTTGAAAAATGGATATGTTTTAATTGATTATAATATTATTATTATTCTGACCAACGTTGATTAATGGCAATATTATGATGTTTTGTCTTGCATTAATTCTATTTCTGTCTAACGGTGATGTAGAATTAGTGTAGAGGACAATTGTATGTTTTAATTTTGACCAACGTTGAAACTAAGGCATGCAATTGTTATTATTACATTTATGTTCTCACTCTATTTGAATTGTATTTTCAGTTTTCAGGCGGATACAACTTGATGAGTTGTATCAAAGAGATCACCACTCTAAAAGGTGATAACTACATTGAGTGGAAGAAAAAGATAGATCTGGCCTTTATCTTGGCTGAGGTGGACTGGGTAGTCACCACACCGTGTCCCACAGAGCCTGTGGCACCGGTGAGGGAGACAAATGAGGCTAATGCCGCTTGGTTAACCAGAGAGAGGGATTTTGCATCCCTAAAGATGTCCTATGACCTTGAGCATAGGAAGTGGGTCACTGCCAACAAGAAGTGTTTGGCTGTGATAAAGAACACAATTGAGCCTGCAATTGTGGGCTCAATCCTAGAGTGTGACACCGTCACTGAGTATCTCGAAAGAATAAAGAGTCAGTTCACTGGCTCTTCAAAGACATATGCTACCCAGCTGATAAAGTAGCTGGTGATAGAGAGGTACTCAGGTAATGGTGGCATAATAGAGCACATACTAAGGATGAGCAATTTGACATCCAAGCTCAAACCAATGGATCTGGCTCTCAAGGATGAGTTTCTTATCCATCTGATTTTTGCTTCTTTGCCAAAAGAGTTTGACATTTTTGTTGTCAACTACAACATTCAGCCCGAGAAATGGGACATGGAGAGGCTCATGGCTATGTGTGTGCAAGAAGAGGAGAGGATGAAAGCTGCCAATGGTGGCTCTATCAATTATTTGAAAGACAACAAGAAACAGAATAATAATGCCAACTTCTCCTCAAAGTCAAAGGGAAAGGGCCCCATGCTGCATAAGCCTCAGCAGAACCAGTTCACAGTAGAGAAAGACCAATGTCTCTATTGCAAGAAGACGGGGCATTATAAGAAAAAATCCCCGATTACTTAAAGATGATAATGGCAAAGAAAGGTGAGAACATTATTATGTTCATAAATGAATCCCTGTATGTACAGTATTCGAAATCTACTTGTTGGATTGACTCAAGTGCAACTGTTTATGTTGCTAATTCTTTACAGGGATTCCGTTCGACGAGGACTACGGAAAGAAGCGAAAGACACGTTAAAGTCGCAAATGGAGTCCGAGCAGAAGTTGAAGCCATTTGCGATCTTTCTCTAGAGCTTGCTGATGGTTTCAAACTTATACTTAGAGATGTTCTTTATGTTCCCTCGTTACAGAGAAACTTAATAAGTGTTTCATGTTTGGACAACGATGGATATGATTGCCATTTTGAAAATAGAAAATGTAAGATAACATTTAATGATACATGTGTTGGTCTTGCCATCTTACAAAATGAGCTTTATTTGTTATCACTACGTGATGATATGAATGTTGTATGCGATGATGGGAACGTTGCGCGCGACAATGTGAATGTATCCTCGTTTGCGGATGTAAACAGAAAACGAAAGAGAGTTCACGATGCGTTGTCGAAATTATGGCACTATCGTTTAGGCCATATTTCGATGGGGATAATAGAAAGACTAGTTAAGAATGATATTCTTCCTCTATTAGAGCTCTCAGATTTAGAACAATGTAGAGATTGCATAAAAGGAAAGTATGTAAAGAAAATTAAGAAAGATGCCAAACAAAGCGCAGGAATTATATAGATTATTCACACAGACATCTGTGGTCCTTTTCCTGTAAAGAGTGTGGATGTTTTTGATTCATTCATAACATTCACAGATGATTACTCCCGTTATGGCTACATTTATCCAATCAAAGAAAGAATAGAAGCATTGGATAAATTTAAGATATTTAAGGTAGAAGTTGAAAACCAACACAATTTAAAGATTAAGATAGTCAGGTCCAACCATGGGGGCGAGTACTATGGTCGGCATACCCCATATGACCAAGTTCCTGGACCTTTTGCAAGGTTCTTACAGGAGAATGGCATAGTAGCCCAGTATTCTACACCGGGTGAACCTCAGCAGAATGGAGTAGCTGAAAGGCACAATCGTACCCTGATGGATATGGTACGCAGTATGATAAGTTACTCCACCTTACCGATGAGCCTATGGATGGAGGCGTTAAAAACCGCCATTCATATTCTCAATAGAGTACCAAGTAAGTCGGTGCCCAAAACACCGTATGAGTTGTGGACAGGAAGAGTACACTCACTAAACCACTTACGTGTGTGGGGGAGTCCTGCTGAGGCTAAAGTATTTAACCCAAACATCGGGAAGCTAGATCCCAAAACAGTGAGTTGTCATTTCATTGGTTACCCAGAAAAGTCAAAAGGTTTTCATTTATAAATAGACATACAAAGTTTGTGGAAACGAGACACGCTGTCTTCCTAGAGGATGAAATGATGAGGGAGAGCATGGTAGCTCAAGAAATTGACCTTGAAGAGAAGCGGTTGTATGCGTCCATTCCGATGATTCATGAGTTATTTTTCTCACTACCTGCTATCGCTGCATCGACAATACAAGATACTATGGTGCCAGCACCTGTTGTTATTCCGCCTGTGGCAACAATGAATGACAATGAGGAACCTGTTCTTCAGGATCCTATAGAACCAATTGTCACACATGAGGAGGAGCAACAACAGCCTCAAACAGAAGATGTGACAAATGTGGAGGCCCCTAGAAGGTCTCAAAGAGTTAGAAAATCAGCTATTTCTACTGATTATGAAGTGTACAACACTGAGGAATTTCAAATGGAGGATGATCCCACCTCATTTGAAGAATCCATGAGAAGTGATTATTCATCAAAGTGGCTTGAGGCCATGGAAGATGAAATGAAATCTATAAATGCCAATAAAGTTTGGGATTTGGAAATAATTTCTAAAGGGGCCAAAACAGTATGCTGTAAATGGGTCTATAAAATAAAACTTGACTCTCAAGGGAATATAGAGAGATATAAAGCCCGACTTATGGCAAAAGGTTTTACGTAAAAAGAAGGGATTGATTACAATGAGACCTTTTCTCCAGTCTCATGTAAGGATTTCTTCAGAATCATAATGGTATTAGTGGCACATTACGATTTAGAATTACATCAGATGGATGTAAAGACGACATTTCTCAACGGGGAATTGAAGGAAAATGTTTACATGGCACAACCGAAAGGTTTTGTCATGGAAGAAAAAGAACGAATGTGATGCCGCCTAAATAAATCCATTTATGGATTAAAACAAGCTTCAAAACAGTGGTACTTGAAGTTTGATCAGATAATAAGAAATTTTGGGTTTAAAGAGAATGTAGAGGACAATTGTGTCTATACAAAGTTTAAGAATGGGAAGTTCATCTTCCTTGTCCTGTATGTGGATGATATCTTGCTTGCTAGTAGTGATGTCAGTCTACTACTGGAGACAAATAAGTTTTTGTCCTCAAAATTTGATATGAAAGATCTTGGTGAAGCTTCGTTCGTTTTAGGGATCGAGATTCACCGAGATAGAAGTAAAGGGGTATTAGGACTGTCACAAAAGGCATACATAAAGAAAATCTTAAAGAAATTCAGTATATACAAATGTAGTCCCTCACCTGCTCCTATAGTCAAGGGCTATAGATATAGAGATTTTCAATGCCCTAGTAACCAATATGAGATCGATCAAATGAAAACGGTTACATATGCTTCAGCTGTCGGAAGCTTGCAATATGCTCAAATATGTACGCGCCCTGACTTGGCATTTGTTACCGGGTTACTTGGCAGATTCCAGAGCAATCCTAAAATAGAACACTGGAAATTGGTAAAGAAAGTCTTGTGTTATTTGTAAGGAACGAAAGACCTCATGATGACGTATAGAAGATCTGATTCACTCTATATAGTGGGGTATTCAGATTCTGATTATGCGGGAGATGATAGAAAATCCACGTCTGGATATGTATTCACTCTCGCAAGGGGAGCTATTTCATGGAAAAGCTCAAAACAAACCGTCACTATATCGTCCACAATGTATGTCGAGTTTGTAGCGTGTTATGAGGCAACGGGGCAGGTGAACTGGCTAAAGAAGTTCATACCCGGTTTGAAGGTGGTTGACGACATCTATAGACCACTTATGTTATACTGCGATAATAATCTGGTAGTACAGTATCCTCGCAATAATAAGTCAAGTGGTGCTGCCAAACACATTGACATAAAGTATTATGTTGTGAAAGATAAAGTCCAGGATCAAGTCATAAGTCTTGAGCATATAAGAATAGAAAGGATGCTCGTGGATCCGCTTACAAAAGGCTTACCACCCAACGTGTTCAGAGAACATGTAGCCGACATGGGTTTAAGGGAAAACCTATAATTCCTGAACAAAAGAAGGCTCAAAGATAAGTATCTATTTCAGAACAGAGTAGTGTGTTGTAGCTGTTAAATCTATCGGTAATGGACCGTGACGATGAGACATGCTCTATGCGCTAATCTGTAATGGAATGAACAAAAGTAAATGATATGAAAGTGAAAGATGGAAAGAGATGAATGGGGAGATTGTTAGATTGATCTCTAACCTAACTGGACCCAACGGCCCAGTTGGGCCTTTGATTCGTGCCCTGATCGGGGGCACCCAGCCCACCATGGCTGGAGGGCCCCTGTCACCCTGCGCTATAAAAAGAGGTGGGGGCCGGCGGCTCTTATCACGAGGTTGATCTGAGCCGACCTCCCCACCGACAAACCCTAAACCCGATCTAAGTGAGGGGCGTAGCCAGTGACGGGAAGCCCCTCCACCGCTGCACTGCGCCGCCGTCGATCTTCACCTCCGGCACCGCATCTCCGACCCGTCTTCCCCGACCATCGCTGCCCGTGCGCAGACTACATCAACGAACACGATAGCGGCCTCCGAACCCTCCCCCTCTACCGTGTCAGGTTCGGTACCTTTCCCCTTCCCTATCTGTCTCTTTAGTTTTACAAGCACTAGGATGTACAACATCTATTTTATCCCGAATAGAATTAGTCTATGGCTAGATCTATGATCCAAGTGTTCTACGGTCTTTACAACCGCAAACCCGCTAATAAACTTTGTGGCAAGGGATGCGGGTTAGCGGCCGGCCGCGAACCAAACCCGCCTGCAAGCTTACTCGCCTCCCTCAAAAACCCGAAGCTACTAGTTTTGTCTTCATGCGCCCGCCTGCCCGCACTGTAAACCGACCGCTTTCCAACAGTAAGTGTTGGATCGTGATGCAAGCACACGACGAAAGGCATCTGTCCTGCCAGGTTTATTCGCTTTACGATCGATGCTCGGAGTAGGATTCGCAGTGGCAGCCTGCTTGCAACGACTGCGCAGCCGCGATGCCGATCGATGGGCGATGCATCATCACATTTCCTGTTTATTATTCCCACGCCTCCTTCAGCCTGCAGGCTTCTTTACGACACGGGTGAGAGAGGGCTCGAATCTTCCAGTCCAGCCCCATGTCTCTCTCTCCTCTCCCTTTTGACATTTGGAGCAGAGTCAAAGAGAACAACACGAAAAAGCCTAGCCAAGCACGACGACGACCGCCGGGGCCCCCCGGCCGCCCCCTTTTGACAAGTGTACTTGGCGACACTGCAGCAGCAGCTAGTAGGGATGCAAATCCGGGGCGCGATCTTCTTCTTTTTATCCCTGGCGTTGCTGCCGCCGTGCCCACCACTTGCAGCGGGTTGACTTGGCATCGCATCGCATCCCATCGCAGAGATAGGGCCTGCCGCCTGCGGCTGCGGGTAGAGCCCCCCGCGCCGTGCCGCGTCTCTGCGGACCGATTGCCCCCGGCCTGGCCTGCGCGTCCAAATACTCCTATATATATGCGCGCGTGCTGCTGGAGCTGGACTGCCAGTGCCAAAAGTCAACCCCCACCCCCTCCTCCTGCCTTCCTCCTCGCCAGTCCCCCGCATACGGGCAGGAGCAGCACGCACGCGTCCCTCCGCCTCGTCAAAGGCTCCAGCGAGAGCCCGGTCGTGGTTCATGCGCGGCGTGCTGCTGCTCATGGCGGAGCACTTCAACGACTGGGACCTGCAGGCCGTCGTCAGGAGCTGCGGCAGCGTCGCGCACCCGGACCCGCCGGAGCCCGCCGCCGCCGCGGCGGACGCAGCGCCGCCGGAGCCGACGACGACCACGCCCGCCGCGCCGCCGCGGGGAGACGAGGCGCCCGCCGCGCGTGCCACGCCGCCGCCTGTGGCTGTCCGGGGACAGGAGCGGGCGCCGCCGCCCGTGGCCAAGGCATCGGCGGCGCTCCTGTACGACCTCGTGTACCTGGATTTGGATCACAAGCCGTTCCTGCTGCCGGCCGTCGCGCCGTCGCCGAGGCCGCGCGCCGGGGACGACGGGCGCGAGCGTGAGGTGATGATCTCCTTTCCCGCGGGGGCCGCGTTCACGTCCGGGATGCAGCAGAGGGCATCGCCGCCAGGCCGGAAGCCAGGCGCGCGCACGCCGCGGCCGAAAAGAAGGTACCGTACCGATGCTGTGCGCTCAAACTCCATCAATCATCGTCGTGCGTAGCACCATACCGATACCTTGAAGATGCCGACACAGATTTAGTGCAAGATTCCCTTTTTAGGCTTAATTTTGCGTGCATGATTTGGTTAGAGAATTAGAATGAAGTGCTGCGATGGCTTATTGCTTTCCTTTTTCCTCGCTCCCTGGTTGTGGTATGATGACAGCAAGAAGAGCCAGCTGAAGAAGGTGGTGCGCGAGATGCCGGTGGCCGACAGCGGCTCGTCGTCGTCGGACCCGTGGGCGTGGCGCAAGTATGGCCAAAAGCCCATCAAGGGCTCGCCTTATCCGCGGTAACTGCCTTTGACCTCGCCCTGCATACTTTCCACGCGTTGCACTCACTGCCTGCTCGACGGTATAGCTAGAGCCTTATCGTCGATCGTTGACTGCAGAGCACTCAACTTGGTAGGATCCCAACACCTTAATTATTGGCACCTTTTTTTTAATAAGCAAAGGAGAAAAGGGTGTAAATGCTATCCTTAAGGCTTCACATAGATGTCCTAGCTAGTTTGATAATTCAGTCACAAGAATGAACGAAACGCCATGCCACTCGGGCATCATCAAGCTTGGTCGCACTGCACGTCACGTGTACATTTGTAGTACTACAAGACAATTCGGTAGCCGTACTGCGTGCTCGCAGTTGACCTTGTGGATGGCTGCTGACCCCCGTTGCAATGGGAATCTGTGTGTGACCGCAGGGGGTACTACAAGTGCAGCAGCATGAAGGGGTGCATGGCGCGGAAGCTGGTGGAGCGCAGCCCTGCCAAGCCCGGGGTGCTCATCGTCACGTACATGGCCGAGCACTGCCACCCCGTGCCCACGCAGCTCAACGCGCTTGCGGGCACTACTCGCCACAAGACGTCGTCGTCCGGCGCGGCCGCCGAGCACAGCACGGGCACGGCCTCCTCTCCCAAGAGCCACGAGCAGGGCCAAGCGGTCGAGAAAGCGACCGGCCATGGCATCGGCGACCGCGAGCATGGCAACAACGAGACGTCAGCAATGGCTTGGGAGTTTGGCGGCGAGGAGATAGCAGCCATCGACGACGACAACGAGTTCTGGCCTGCGGGGATGGACCTGGACGAGCTCTTGGCGCCCGTGGACGACGACGTCGATTTCGGGCACGTCACGGAGGAGGAAGATGGCGTGCTGGGACGGCGGCTCTCCCTCTAGGTGGGCGCTGTAAGTTCAGAAATCAGAACCTTCAATTGCAGTAGAGGACGAAAAGATCTCGCCTCGAAGAGAAGCTATGCCCTCGTTTAGTCGGGTGAATTTGGATTTTGGGGCTACTGTAGCACGTTCGTTTTTATTTGGTAAATAGTGTTCAAACATGGACTAATTAGAAAAACGTTAAATCAAATTTCCCACCAAACCGTGTAATTAGGATTTTCGTCTACATTTAATCTCGCCTCATACACGTACCGAAAACATTCGATGAGAAGATCTTTTTGAACTTTGGGTCCAACTAAACAAGGGCTATGTATAGGCGTCTTTTTTGTGCGCGTTTCTGACAAACAGGATCCCGAAAACCAACGGGATGAATTTCCGTTGTATATCTGCGTAGTACTCCGTACTTGCGTAATCTCCGAGAAGTCGGTGCGCGTTGATTTTTGTACTCCTATAATTCAGGTGCACATGGACCAGGCAACACACCTGGAACCAAGTAAAACGCCGACACATTAATACCAGGTAGAAATCAAATTTCCAATAAATTCAAATCATCCACCAAAGAGATGCAAACGCAACTGTGCCAATGGTGAACGACTGTAACGTAAGCCACTGCATAGTACAATTATTCAGTTGTGAAGATCACACTATGCTGACAAGAAAAACATCTTAGACCAAAAAGAATAGGCATTCCACAGATTATAGTTTGCTGTCTTTGTTACCACAGATGTTTCGTAGTCGATACCACAGAATAGCATACCATACGTCCATCAAAAACTACGGCAAGTAGCACTCAGACACGCTAGACTGTCATACAGAAAGCTTACAAAAGCAACCAAGCTCATGGCACCAAATGGGTGGACGTTACTAGGTCATAATTTCCAAGACCTGGATTTACAAAGACGGGCAAGTCCGAACTTTAGTATTCCCACTTCTTGAGCTCCATACCATCAGGAGGGCTCCCTTCCACCATCTTTGATCCAACATCTTTCCAATTGGTTGAGAGAACAGTGCCATTAGATTCCACCTGCAGGATACGTGAGTATACATAAAATATAGTTGGTTCCAAAACCAGTATTAGCTGGGCCAAAGATCACGTACGAATGACTTCATCATGGCCCTCCGCATATCTTCATCAGCATCCTTGTAGATGTCACGGAAGAATTTGTTCAATGCAGCATCACCATCAAGTTTTTCTTCCTTCTCCTGATGCAGACACAAATCATGCAACCCCATACATATTCGAGAAACCTAAGTTGCAGCAATAAGAGTGGTACATATATAAGTGGGAATCTTGATCATACCTCCTTTTTTACTTCAGCTTCCAGTTTATCCCAGTCTTTTTTTGCCTTTGAAGATGGGTATGAAGGTCTTGGGGCTGTTTCAGCTGCAGAACATATATACAAATAAAATGTCTCTCTAAGAAATGCAAGACAGTTCAAGAAAGAAATGATCCAGATTATTAATTGGCTAATATTATCTACAGAAATCTGTTCATCTCAAACTGTTGATCATGTACAGATGAACCACAAAATGGACACACTACAAAACTAACGTGTGCACAAATCCATTACACTCAAATTAGTAGCCTCACTATACGGTTACTTGAGAAGGGCGGGCCTGGTGCAAGCGGTAGAGTCTTACCGCCTGTGATCGGAAGGTCCCGGGTTCGAATCGCAGTCTCCTCGCATTGCACAGGTGAGGGTAAGGCTTGCCACTGACATCCTTCCCCAGACCCCGCACAGAGCGGGAGCTCTCTGCACTGGGTATGCCCTTTACTATACGGTTACTTGAACAACAATCCAGATTGTTTAGCTAACCAATATCATCTAGATAAGGCTGTTCATCTCAAACTATCTATCATGTACACAGTTGCCGATAGCTTGAGCTTAATCATTGACCATCCATGAACCATGAAATGGAAAACTGTAAAAGTAAATTGTACAACTAAATATATCTTAACTTGGTAGTTCATTTAACGATTTCTTAAAAACTAAATTCTTGCTAAGGAAAGCAAGATGAGGTCACCTCAACAGATGGCCTCTAAGAGTATTCGTTAATATTGCTGCATAACTACAAGCACAATACTTCTGGTTGGCACTTTGACAGTATTATAGTGATGCTAACATAGTTTTAAAAGTTTTCATAAATCATAAGCAGCAACATGCCTATGCTTCTTCTGTTGGCAAACCAATACTTCAAATAGCTGAATTAGGGCAAAGGATATGAACAGTCTATGATACACATTGACCGTAATTTCCCTGATACGCCACAGTAAAGAATTAGGGGAAAGGACATCAGAAAGTCTGAAACACCATTATCCGTAATTTCCCTAATATGCCATAGTAATGATTGGTAATGAATATCATATATGTTAGAATATCGAAGTCCTTTTGAATGACGATATGATACACTACACCATTAACCATAATTTCCCTCATATGCCATAGGAATATCATGTGTGTCAACATTCACACATCATGCAGGTTTTCATTCCGTTCATCTAACTGCACCATCATTCTGATATCCACTATTATAAACTTCAGGCACCAAACTAGTTTCAGGGGGCAGTGTGCACACTAATCTAAGGTAGGGGAATGATATGGAACTGAGCAAAGGAAGGGTATAGAGGTAGAAATACTTAAATACCCATATAAAAACATCCAGCAAACCACAAAAAAAAAATGGCTCCGGCTCCGGCACAAATGAACAGGGAATGAGGAGCTGCCGGAGCCATGTTTTTGGTGCTCTACTGGCTACGCCACAGTACCCCTACAGTCACGGAGCCGGAGCCGGAGCCAGCGGGAGCTCCACCGAATGCGCTCTAAATCATGACCACAGCTGCCTAACTATAGAGACTCGGACATGATGAGTGGCAATAGTTCTAAAAGATATATTACCTGGTGCGCTTATCTTCTGGGGCACAGCCTTTGGTCTTCCACTGTAATCCAGGGTTGTCCATGTCACCTGCTCGGCTTTTGCAAGGCGTATTTCGACCTTGGTGGATAAGACTTGATATTTGCATTTCTCAGGGATAATCTGATTTCCAACAATATAAAAACATTTATTCACACATAAATAAAGTATATTCACTAAGCTGATCAGATAACTACAAATAGTCCACAAACATAACTGGATTGACAAGCAATGCTTTGCGGAATTTAAACGACAGGCCCCTATGTCAACAAGACCAAAAGAAAATGACTCCATTACCAGGTCTTATTTGGTTTATAAGTCATTCCAAAGGAAAAAGAGAGAACAAAAGTGCAACATCAATTTAGTTTTCACAAACCAACAAACGATCATTCTGAAACCTAATATACATGAATTTTATACTAGCATTAAAAATTATTTACCAAGAGCAGATCCAAAAACAAACAAGTGCTGTTGAAGCAATTTTTGGAGTTCACAAATTCAAGTCATTCTATGCTTATCAAAAGAATTGTATCGACTACATTATATATGATAAAAAAAAGAAAGGCAGTGCTGTGTATAAACCCAAATCTTTGCATGAAACACTATTATGTCTTATTAGCTAACCATTTTAGCTAAATCACAAAAAAATTCAGGTGGTTGAACTTCACAGGGGATAATATTAACCACAAACCTCCACAGTTAAGCACATGACCTGCTAAGTACTTCTTTAAAAAATAACACAAAGCAACATCTTGATTTGAAACTCCATTGCCTGTGTTTATACAGTTGAAAAAAGGTAAAGTGAAGCTTATATGTGTTTTTGTTTTGATTCTCTAAAGTTATTTAAATTTTCCACTCTTGACCTTTTGATTGAGACTCAGCAGCTAGAAATAATAAATAAATTTATATTCTGTATCTGACCCTTGTCTTGAAGGCAAGGTGCTAACTATAGGTTGACTTACACCTTAGTAACAGATAACAAGTATGAAAAGCAACATCAACATAGAATGGAGAGTGATTACCTTAGAAAACAGACGGGGCTGAAAATGGTATGGTTCTTCACCAGGGACTTCAATGGATACACTTAACTAAAATGAGAAACAAGATTAGTGAATACAGTAAAAAAGACAAGAGAACTATAATAATAATAATAATAATATGAGCAGAACACACCATCTGTTCACCAAAATCAATGACTACACTATCAGCGGGAACACCCTTAGCAAATATTGTCAGCACCACTTCTGTGGCACTGTTGTAGTAGTCATGCCTGCAGCACAAATTATTTAAGAGAGAATTTTAGCAAAAAAATAGCTACTCATGCTTGACATTAATTTCAGCAAGGGAGAAGCATTTTGCTTTCCTCCTTGTATGGCTCCCGAATTAGAATATGCTTATCAGTAAACAAATCTGTACTGGGAAAAGGTCAAGTGGTTTGATTACATAGCATTCAGTCTGAGCTAGGTGGTTCAAAGAGTTCTAGGAATTTACACTAGTTACCTGTATTTAGGTTTGCTTGGGGGTTCTACCACTGGCGGTGTATCCTCTATATTTGCGACATCCTCCTTGTCCTCAACAGTAGGAGCCACAGGAGGCTCAACATTCTTTACTGGTGCCTGGCTAGATTCCTCTGGACACATAAACCAAATAACAGGGCAGATAGGATGAGATGATTGAACTGAAACATAATTATTCTCCAGTACACAAGGCTGCTGCAAACATTTCTCAGGCAAGGCAGCTAAGTGGACAAATATCATCAGAAAATAGCATGTGCCACATTGCATTCCCAATTTACCCCCCTGTCACCACACGCACACTGTTATTTCTTGTTTACACTAGCTGAAGTTTATTTTGCTCACCAGCGATGCGCTCTTCACATTCCTTCAATAGACGAGTAAACCTTGAATCACCTGATGCATAGGAAGAACCCAACTCAAGAGCAGCCTTTGCAGTTTGGTATTCTTCAAGCTTAATGCATGCAGCACTGTAAACAAGAAATAACTTAGTACATAGATAAAAATGTAGCAGAGGGAATTATGGGAGTGTTCATGTATAACTTTTATTGAAAAAAAGAAGAGTGCCACTAACCCTTTCCGGTAGTAGGCTTTATGCATCATAGGATCAAGTTCAATTGCTTTGTTAGCATCCGCCACAGCTTCTGCAAGTTTAGTTAGTAATTCCTTTAGTGCTATACATTTATTGTGTTCAAAAACAAATATGCAAGCCAATGATGGTAGCATGAATAACACTACAAACTGAAAAGAAACTTCATGTGCACTTTCTTGTTACACAAACAAAGAAAGTTGCCATGACAAAACCATGTAGTTTATTATTTTAGTAATTTGGTTCCAATGATTCACATGTAACTGAAACCAAACTTTACACATCATTTCTTATTACAGCCACACCATGCGTTTCTTATGGTTCCTACTGATTCAGATGTAACAGGAGCCAAACTTTGCATTCCATTTCTTATTGCGAACAAATACTGCAATGATAGTAAATCAACATGTAGTTTCTTATTTTGGAAACTGCTGATATGGATGTACAGTTAGGATGAGGGGAGAATCTAGAATAGTGCTACACAACTATATAAACATATCTAAAATAGGAGGCATTTTTCTTGTCAATTTAACTGCAGAATCTGGTCAAAATGAGCTACTACTTTGCACTGCAACCTACTGAGAGTAATACAACAAAATGGCATCGCCCCAGACTAGGACCAACAGAGATTAATACAATCTAAATCCTTCCAAACCACTCTGTCATCACAACTTCTTCAACATGCTGCTGAAAACCCTCAAGCCACCAATTGAGTTGTACTACTTCACATGTATACACACATTTAACCTGAGACTCAGAGTAATAGCAAAAAAACAAGCATAGCAATGAAACAAGGAACTAGGGGTAACACATTACAAACCACAGAAATGAAACTGGTAAGGAACATGGGGCACCTAAAAACATGCACAGCACCACGACCGGAGCGAACTAAGGACATACCTTACAACACACATCGTGACACAGCAATTAGGGAACTTGAGATAAACCATATCACACACACAGCAAGGCAACAAGTAGGGCAGTAGGAATATACCTTGCAACACACAAGTCAAAGCTATATCCCAAACGTCATAATTAGCCCTGGACATTTCAGGCAATCTGAATCTTCGTACTCTACTGCCCACATATACTTAACTCTACCCGACCATCTCAGAAACCCCAATCATCTAAAAAACCAAACTACCCTAGTATCGCCACGAGTTCGCTCATCACAACAACAAAACAGCGAATCAAACTAACCTTCTAAAAAACCGCGCAGCCGCTATACCAGGCCCTTGCGGTTACATTCACACGCACATGCGAGCGTCGAACTACTGTCCCCGCACGTCAGCGCACAACCAATCGAACCGAACCCTAGCGGAGAAGTAGGAGAGAGCAAGGAAGGATGGGGGGTGGGGGAAGAGCACTGCCCGTACCAGTGTAGTTGCCGAGCTTGATGTGCGCCTGGGCGCGGTCGGCGTAGAGGTCGGCGGTGGCGGGCCCGGCGTCGATGGCCTGGGTGTAGAGCTCGGCGGCCAGCTCGAAGTCGTCGTCGACGAAGGCCTCCTTGGCCTTGCTCTCCAGATCCGACGCGGCCATGGCGGCTCCTCCCTCCGGCTTGGGGCGTCTGCGGGCGACGACCAGACGATGACTTGGGCGAGAGCCGACCAGAATAAATAAGGGAAAATCGGCTGCGTACCGTACCACCGAAAGTTTTGCGCTCATTGAAATACCACTGCAAAATTAAACCATAAACAACTGAGAGTAGTATTTTGTTAAAATAAAGTTACAGGAGGAGTACAGAAGTCTCCGTTGTGTCCGTACGCGATGTTGTCGTGGGTGATTGCCGTGAATAGGAACAGCTCCTACGGCACCTCTCCACCACATGCAGCGCCCGCAGGACGTGCTTTTGCCAGATAGGACTATAGGAGCACGCGTCAGAACATAGGCTCGTGAACCGCTGCACCAGGTGCTAGCAGGTTCCAGCAGCCAGAAGCACGCGTCCTTGCCAAGTTGAAGAAGCACACGTCCAGCAGCATGTTCTGGCGGCCAAAAGCAGCGCATCGCCTTTGCCACCGCCGGACCATGGCTCTGTCGGCGGCTTGGACAAGACCGACGAGGCGCCGAGGATGACGCAATTGCCGAGGGTGGAGCTGAAGTCGGCCTTCTACTTTAGGAGCACACCATCATCAGTGCCAGCTCGATGTGGAGGCGCCGTAGCTTAGTGGAACACCTCGGAGAGCGAGTGGTGGACTGGTGGGAGACGTCCACGACGCGAGCGCGGGCAGTGGCTTGGAGCGCCAGGAGACGCCCGCCACGGCGGGGGATAGGATCTGGTCGAGTGCGTGGTGATGCCGCCGACCAGAACACGCGTGATGTGCATGAACGCGCCACGCCCGCAGCTAGCGCTTGGTGCGGCGGGGAGCCTGGTACAACGGAGGAGGAGGAGGGCGGCGGGTCGTCGGGATGACACAGTCGACACGGATGAAGACGGAGTCGACGAGCAGCACGAGTGTGTGGAAGCGGCGCGAGACGAGGGCGCAACTGCCGAGCGCCTTGATGTCGCCGATGCGGTTGAGGACGTCCTGCTGCAGGGGCCCTCCTCCTCCTCCATCACACGCAGGTTACAGGCACACAGATCAGGATCAGCGAGAGGCGTCGGCGCGGGGTAGGACCGGGCGAGGCGAGAGCCGGGATTGCAAGGACGTGCGCAAGCACGGACGCTGCGGCACGTGGTGCCGATGGTGCCGCAGGAGCCGTTCTTGTTCGCGGCGAGCGTCCACGAGAACAACCCGTAAGGGCGTGACGACGCGTAATGGAGGCTACTTTCAGTTCCATCACTTTTGTCGCTTTATTTTAACGAAATACTATTTTTAGTTAACGGTTTAATTTTTTTGGTATTTTACAAGGACGTAAACTTCTAATAGTATTTTATAAAGACCGTGATCTTTCGATGATGCTACCTAACTAATTTACCCAATAAATAAATAATCGAGGTCACTCGTAGGTGGGCAGGGCAGGCGAAGGGATGGGTTAACGACGCGACCTTTTGAAGGGGCCCGTGGGGGTTCTAGAGGGTTCCATGCGGTAAGGCCGAGAGGCCGAGGCAGGGCCGGGCCGGGCTTTTGCGATGCATCATCGTCATTTGCAGCTTGCGGATTCTGGCTGGGTTAATTGCGGGGGAAGTTCTGCGGGTGCTCTCTTTGGGCTTGTTCTGCTTTTTCTTTTCTTTTCTTTTTCTTTTTGCTCTTTTGTGTGGATCAAGACAAGTCGCCTAGTCGGTCGTATGATTTTGTTATTAGTTACGAGGAAGGTTCGCGATCCGATCATTGATTGGTTAGATTTGATTAGTTGCTGACTGGCTGTCAAGTGGCCTTACTTGTTTAACCTCTTCCGCTGCTTCTGTTTAGTAATTTGATCGATCAAGAATTGGCCAATTGGGTGCAGGTTCGTGGTTAAGGTGACTATCTAGATTAGATCTCATGGCCATGGTGTTGCTTGGAACCGTGGTTAGGAATGTGCCATGGGATGGGATCCTCGCTGGCGTTTTCTTTTCTTTAGTGAGCATCAGACCTCGCTGGTTGCGGGCATGTACGGGCAACCGGAGATTCCCAATGGAGGTTACACACAATAAGCGTCTCGTTTTTTAAAAAATTTTTTATTTTTTAAGTTTAACTAGATTTATAAAAAAATATTATCAATATTTATATATTTTAATATATTTATTAAGAAAAAAATATTTCACTATTAATCTCATAATACTTATTAGATATCATCAATATTGTCAGTATATATTTTTATATGTTTGATTAAATTTAAAAGAAATGACTCTCTCAAAGCAAGGTGTACAGTTATTTTGACCGAGGAAATAAGCTAGAGAGATTGCTGCTACAAAGATGTAGCTACAAATGCAGCAAATTTCGGTGGCAACAAAATTGGGTGTTGGCAAACTATAGCTAGTGCAGGTTGAATTATCAGGATCTCATTTGTTTTTTTTTTTTTTTTTTGAACCTTGGCAAATTCATTACTCATCTGATAAGTCATCAGAAACGATTACAAGAACATTTTTAGGGGCGGAACTTGCGATGAGTTCCTCCCCTTCAACGCATTCATAACCCAAAGCAGCCATAGCATGTGCTGCACTGTTGCCAACTCTACTCAGGAAATTACAATCGAAATCTATAAAATTCACACGAGCTAAAAACTTGAGCTCCTCAACCAATGCAGCTTCAGGCATTGTATCGAAAATGTCAGACTTCATTGCTTGCTTGACCATCAAAGCATCCGTTTCCAGTATAAGTTTGCCAACACCAAATTTGCTGCCACCTGAATACCCTACAGACAGGATATCATCTCGGCTTGGAAAGCACTGAGAACATGATTCAGTCTTCCTCTTCCCGTTAGCACAACATCTCCATCATGATCTCAAATCAGAAAACCCAAACTCCTAGACATGCTTTCAGCCTTGAAAGAAGCATCACGATTCAGTTTCAGCACTCCATCAAGGGGGTTGGTCGATTTGACACTATGAACCTCATTTGTTTCTAATCAAGCTTTTCTAGTGTCTTTGGTTTTAAAAATTGAAATTGGCTATTCACCATTCCCTCTCTAGCCATCGCCTTGGGGCATTAGAGAAACCACCGAATAAATAGAGCTTATAATGGTCAGCACTGGATTTCTCTGGTGTGGTAACCGGAATTATACAATGCTCACTGTTTTGCGGTCCAAGTTTCTAACAACTAGTTGAGTTGGCTAGGGCTATATACACGGTCATTTGGAGTGTGCATTAGAGCAAGCTATAGGTGAGCTGAGGCTTATCCAATTGTCCTCCAAGTTGACAAGGGTCGTGGGCATGCAAATGCGCATGAGAAGGTCGGAATCCCCAATTGGGTGGTGCACAGAAGCTGGGCGCAACTATGCTCGGATTTTATGGACTAGCGTAAATATACTATGAAATTCTTTTGGGTACCATTGGACTCGATATTATCTTCATCTTGGCCAAAATATGTTTTTTGGAAATTGATTATGAGAATTGTTGGAGATGCTCTAGATAAACCTTTCTAATACATCTTGGCACACATGCTAGTTCTGTTGATCATGTATGCGTATGATTCCAACCACAAAAACATGGTCATGGCTTAGGAGGGGCCACGTTCGCTACATCGGTTCGTTGTTTTTTTTTTTGACGGTCAAGCTTAAACTCCTCTATTTCACACCGGTGTTACATAGTTTTAAATCCCTGAACACATAAAAAAACCCAAATATTGCTAATCGTCGACCATCATTGCTTCAATACAGCACTGATTATGGCATGAAAGTAAATCGATTCATTCGCTAAACATCTGAATCGCTTAGAACAATAAGTCCCGGAAGGTGGGGAGCTTGATCTCGCCCTCGGTGGTGAGCGGGATAGTGAAGGCGCCGATGACGGGGAGGTCGATGGTGAGCCCCACCTCCAGCAGGTAGTCGATGTCCCAGTCCCCTCCCAGATCCTTCATCAGCGTCACGATGAAGTCGTACGGCACCTTCACCGGCAGCTCCAGCTTGGTGCTGCCGCTCGCCGCGATCCACCCGGGGTCGGCCATCGTGCCCGACGCTATCACCCTAGGGCATTAGTGAGAGTCTGAGAGATCAGGTATGCGCGTATATATGGTATATGAAATTAACGGAATCAGAATGGTGACCATGTGAGAGAGGGACATGCATATGCATGACGTACTTGCCGGCGCTCTTGAAGGTGTAGGTGATCTCGCATATGGGGATGCGGTGCGAGTAGGGGTTGCTGATGTCGACGTGGCTGTGCAGCTCGACGCCCTCGCGGCTGATGCTCCGGAAGGAGACGCGATCCAGCGCCGCCTCGGGCTTGGGGATCTGCGTCACCTTCTCCACCACGAAGCCCTTGGCCTTGTCCACGAGGCCGGCCATGAGGCCGACGCTCCTCTCCCGTCTCTCCTCCTCCCCTCCCGCTTCCGTGGCGGCGGCGCCGGATCTCTCCTCCTCTGCCCCGCTCATGTTTGGGGAATTGGGGAACTTGCTGCGCGCGGCCGGAGGCGGTGTGTCCCTCGACGCGGACGGAGGCGGAAATGGGAAGGGGAACCGTGAGAGGAGACAGGAGAGGAAGGCGCCGGCCTTTATGCGAGGCGGAGAACGCGGGACGTGGTGCGCCTGTGCCTGAGCATGCTCATGCATCACCGAAATAGCAATGGATGTCCGAAACCCAACTACCCCATTTTACCTGCTAAGGCCTTGTCTAAGTATGTATTTATCTCAATTCATGTATATTGAAGTGGATTGAAATAGAATTAAACTAAGTTCTATTCCAACACATATGAATTGAAGTAGATATATATGTGCTCCAAATAAGGCATAAAGAGACAGGTATGGGGAGATTTTTTATACTAATGGGTAAAAATATGTAAGATACAGGTACGGATAATTTATACTCGTCTTATCAACACATATATCTTCATTAATTGCTATAAAATACACATATATCCAATATATCTATGGCTATTATGCCGTTAATTTGTGAAGTTTTGTTGCTATATGTTATAATTGTTAATCTCTATTAAATAAAATAAATAATTGATATATTATTATAGTAATATAATATATTCATGTTTTTCTTGTAAGGCCTCGACCTTGAGCAGCAGCAGCAGCCACGGAACGCCGAGAGGAGGTCTAGCAACGCGGCGAGGTTCTGGAGCACCCCGTCCAATTGCCAGCCATGCAGCAGCTGCCATCGCCCTCGCCGCAACACCACCAGGGCCCTACTGCGCCTGCTCTTGTCGCCCTCTCCCTCGTCGCGCTGCCCGCCTTCGCCACCTCCACCCCGTCCTCCGCCTACTCGCCCACGCGCCACGCGCTACAACTCGTGTCGTCACGCCGCTGCCAGCCGCTGACCACCCTCCTCTGCTCCGTCTGGAGGGACGAGGACGAGGCTAGGCCCACCTCGCCTGTCGCACCTCAAGCGGTAAGGCAGGGCCACCGCGGCTCGGACTTGGACCTTGATACCGTGCTGCTGCCTGACTAGGAGGTCCTCATCTTGCTCCACCCCGATGATGACGTGCACGCGCCCTCCGTCGGGTCGGCCATGTGCGCGTTCTCGGGCGGGGCCACTTCCCCAATGTGGTCGCTTGGGAAGATGCCCGCGTCAGGCCGCCGAGCCTACAACTGCGCCCCGCCACAGCAAGCCCCGCTACGCCTCGTCCTCGGCGGCGGATGATGAGGACGTCGCGCCCAGCTGCCACTGTGGCATGGTCACGTCAGATGCTAGCACCAGTGTGGCAGGTCTTGGACCGTTGGTGTACAACGGCAGTAGATTAGGAATCCACATAGTCGCTTTTTTAGTTCAAGGAATGCTTCAAAAGTTTGAGGACACAACGTGCATTTTACTCTTTTTTCTTCAGATACACACATAATTTAAATGCACACAGAACGTTACCAAAACCTCATTCAGATAGGGAAAAAGGAGTGTTCAAACCGGGGCACCACTCTCAACGAGAAAAGTGACTGAAGTGCTACCATAGTGACATCATCTATTCGATTGCAGAAGTCTACCTACCAGCAACATAGGGTAGGTACGGATCACTGTCCATCTAAGTAGAACATGTTTGGGTACACCCAGAATGGCTGAAGCTTGATGTACATGCCCCTGCGGTACTCAAGGTAAGGGTTAGGGGAATCATCTCAAATGGCATCTGTATCATCACCCCGCCCATGAAAGACCCATGGTTGTGTATAATGAGCATAGTACAGGCAGTTGCTTCTCCCGCCCCATCGTCCTGGGCTTATGCAAGAGAATGTTGGGCTCCGCACATCATCACCAACAAAGAGGGCATCATTCTCCAGCTTCACCACCTCCACCCAAGTTGCAGGTTCAGTGGACGTCCAGGCGGTAGGCTTTGTAGTTGACAGGTGCTCCAGATGATGTGCTCGAGTAGTAGTTGTAGTTAACAATTAGAAGCATGCCACTACATACCACCAGACAAGGTTGTGTATATGGGTATCCATGCATGTTGTCCAACCACACAGTTGCTATCTCCTGCAGACCAAGCTGGGGGCGAGTGTAGAGCCTGGGGTGGGTGTCCATCGCGATGAATTGACCGTTGAACTCCACAATCTGCACAACTGCATAATTAAGATTGAGCTGTAGTTTTGACCAAGAATCACTTCCAATCAGCCAATCAAGCAGACACTGACCACCCCGTTCTAGTTGCACGCAAACTAGGAGGTGTGAGTTTGGTGATGCAAGGGGAGTTGTCAGCATGCCAGAGTAGAAATAAGTGTTGTCGCCAAATGGAGCTGTGGAGGTAAAACTTTGGCACCAATGGACACATCCATCCACGATAAGACAATTTCTGCCGTGACCACAAATCAACTACCCATAGGAAGAGCTGGCAAAGTTCAACTTCTCAAATGTCTCTTCAGGAATCTGACAGCGAAGGGTACTTTTCATGTTGGCTGGATCAAGGACCTGACACGTGCGGAGCTCATTACCATCATCACTTCTGGAAGGTAGATTAGGAGCACGGACACTGATATGGGACCGAACGACAAGAGGCGGGAGCAGGGTGCAGAATGTGGATTTAGATGGGTACGAGGCAAAAGCGGCACGCCAAGAGCGGCAGGTGCTAGCAAAGCTGAGGAGCTCAATGAAAGAGCTCAACAGAAGAACAATGGAATGGAGCATACCTTTTGGGAGATCTGCCCACCCTTGAGGTCCATACACAGCAGGGGTTGTAGTGGAGGCAGAGGTGGCACCGATTTTGCTAGGGCTTTGCATGATGTCAAACTCTCTGCAACAAAGTAAAAAAAAAAAGTAAACAAGTTAGAACTAAATCAAAAATGAAAAATAGACAGTAAACTTGCTAGAGACTTAGGTAACATGCAAACATTTTAATCTATATGTGTTGTACAGTACAGATCTGAAGCAATTTGTTAAGTTGTTATACACTGTTGCGTACAAGGAATTCTATGTGATGGGTGAACCCTAATGTTCAGGCAAAGACAGATCGAAAAAAATACAGTTTTTAAGTCTTGTTTCAATTCTAACTTTTCGTCAAAGACTACCTAAACCCATCTCTATTTTCAGAACATAATATTTAGGATGACCTCCACATTAGTGAAGCATGAAACAAAGGTGAAACCTATGGCAAAATGACCAATTATGTGCTGCCGTTCACAGATCAACCATGGCATACAGAAAATACTTCAATATCTGAACCCCCACCTAACATAAAATTGGTGTCTTTTATCGTAGCCATGTGAGGCATGGCATACATCTTCTTGAATCTACCTGATCAATGAGAAGTCCATCTACGGCAGAGCCAGAACTCAATGGAAACAAGATACTAATGAAATTTCTTTGCTTGGTTTGGATTAAGAAATCAGAGCACTGTAGAAAAATCACAAATGTGCCAAATGAATTAAAAAGAAACTAGGAACTAGGTGCCAGAGCAAGCCTTTCTACTACCTACTAGATATTATCCTACAGGCATCTGAAATCATAAAATTTGACGTAACACACACAGTAATTTCTTTGTTCTCCAGATTAAAGGCTCCCAATCCTACTTCCTACTTGCCTAGTCTGCACCTATGTTGCCTGGACACGGATACAGGTATCGGATACACGGATACGCTATTCTTAAAAAAAACAGTGACATAGGATACGCCTAGAATTTTTTTTAATAATAATAATTAATAACTATACATGATTTAATATGAAAATTGAAAACCACAGCCACAGCATAGTAAGCTGAGTGCACAACTTAAGCCCCTTTGGCACGGCTCATTCAAAACGGCTTCACCGGTGAAGCCAAAGCCGGTGAAGCCAGAAAAACTGGCTTTTCCCGGCTTCTATTTCATTTTAACCCTGGCTTACAAAATGGTTTCACGCTACAGTACCTCGATTTACGTAAAATAGATGAAGCCGAAACCGGCATAAGCCGTGCCAAAGAGGCCCTTAATAAGGCCATAGCCAAGTGACATGTAGCATAAGAGCATCTCCAAAAGTACCCTTTTTTTTCTTCCTAAAACCATGATGTTTTACAACTCCTAAAACAGTATTAGGAGGAATAAATAAGAACATCTCCAAGTGTTTGTAATAAATCACTCTTAAAACATCAAAATTGTGGTCCTACACATAGTTTAGTTGCCGGTAGTTTTTTTCCCCCACGAAATCGTAAGTTTCTTCTCCGTCGCCGGCGCCTCCCTGCACCTTCTGCCATCCCCGACCTTCCCCTGCCGGCGGTAGCCATCCACGTGGCCTCGTAGAGCTGGGCGAGCAGGCCCTCAGTGGTGGTCGTTGCTGCCTAGCTCTCCCAGCCGGCCACTCGGAAGCAGTAGCAGGCGGCCGGCAGCCACTGAGAGCCACAGGAAGCAGCAGGCGGCCACAAGGACGGAACCTGGCTGTCTGCATCAATCCGGCAATCGATAAAATCAATCCTACCTCTTCTGCTGTCCGTGCTGCGGCCGGTTGCTCGCCTACAGGCACTCGTGGCCCGTATACAACACCGATACGGCACCGCCGTGGAGCTCCGCCTCCACGTCTGGGAGTCGCATCGGCTCCTGCTGGGCGCGGGTGACGAGGAGGGCGTGGGTGTGTTCTTGCTGGCCGTGGACGCAGGACGCGTCGTCTCGCTGGTGCGCCAGTGCTCCAGCGTTGTGGTCCCATGGAGGCGGAGGAAATACATCTCACGCGAGGATACGCGCGACCGGCGTTGTGCGTAACTTTTAGGCGGACGAGGTGGATTTTTTTCCAAATTCTAAAATACGAGGAGGTTGTATTAGAAGTTGTTGGAGAGGGATTTTTTCATTTTAAAAAAATCAAGGATTAGAAAAATAATTAGGAAGCTCTTTTAAGTTCACAGCTTAATAAGGTCACATCCACAGACCACACGTACACATCCTAAACAGCCTTCTCCAAAAGCTATTGAACGCACGGACAGTCGAGAAACTGAATAGTTACTTGGAGCATGGTTAATAACCCAGCCAGCAATGTCAGCTATAGCCATCCGAAGAAACACTTATATGATAGGCTGACTGATAAGCTGGCGTTTAGCATGTTTTTTTAAAGAATTAACTGTCAGTGCTAGTCTGCTTCCTTGCTGCCGCAAGAGCGTTGCCGGCGGTAGTGCGCGCGGTCGAGCGAGACTAGGGGGTTCGCACGGGATCGTTCGGTGGAGAACGAAGCGCCTTCTTTTCGCCCGCAGCTGGCTGGATGCGAGCTGTGTCGTCAGATTCAGCCCGGCGAAGAGTAGAGATGCGGGCTGTGTCGTCAAATTCAGCCCGGCGAAGAGTAGAGCGTCGGCCCGTTTTCTCTCTCTGCCAGACGTGGCCTCAATTCAGCTAGCTGACTCAGCCTTATAATACTCGCTCTTACCGATTGAATCTTGCTGGAGCAGGGGCGCAAGGCTGCAAGCCTGCAACTGTAGGGGCCAGGGGGCTGGGTCACCGCTAGCAGGGAGGGGGCGCCGCTGGCCACTCGCTGCCCTGCCGCCGGCCGATTCGACGGTGAGCCGCCCAGGGATGCTCCTTGCTCCGTCCTCTAAGCAGGGGCACACCAGCATAGAGCTGCAGCAGTAGGGGACAGGGATCTGGGACTGGGAGGGTCGCCGCCGGCCGCTCGCTGTCTTGCCGCCGGCCGCCGACCGCCGTTCGCCAATCGCAAGTCGCGTCGGGCCCTCCAGGGCAGTGCGGCTGTGCGGGAGTTGCGAGACCGCGAGCACCGTGCGGGTGAAGTCCTGAAGGGGAATAGGTCACGCGTGGGAGGTAAGTTGGGCTGGTTTTCTCTCATGGGCCGTATCCAAGTCGGCCCAACCGTGTCTGATACCTACGTATCCAGTTTTCCCAGTACGGCCTGGATACGTGTCCCAGGCGTATCCGGGTCTGCACAAATGCCACATGAGTGAAAGAAATGATGCAACGTTTGTTCAAATGGCATAATAAATACTCAGTAACACGCCAAAACATATTATACAATAAGTATTGTGCTTCTGAATTTAAGGAGAGCAGAGCCCTAACATCAGGATATAAAGTGGACTTCAGCAATGACAATCCAAAGTCAAGCCCCATGACGGCTGCTAAAACACCTAGCTGCCACAAGGAAAACTACTAGATTTACTGACAACAATGATAAGAATTAGAACCTGAATCAAAATTAGAAGCACCAGTGCACTGATACTGCTCTTTTTTTTTGCGAGGTGATACTGCTCATTTTCAGATTAACCGTGACATACACAAAAAAAAACGAGACTTCTGTTCGAGACATCGAAGCGTGTCTTAATACTACCTTCGTTTTATTTTATCCCGTGCACACACATGTAAGATTCAAACTTTAAAAACTTTAACCAATAATTAGGTTAATAATTTTTAACTATTATAATACAAACTTTATATAATTAGATTTGTAAAGAATTATACTATCCAATAATTATAAGGAATTGTACTTACCAACACTGCTGCTGAGATAGGAGTAGTTCTATTCTAGCCACATTAGTTGTGGGGTATAATCCCATTCAAAATGTACTCGATCAGGTACGGTCTATCGACCCATGACCCGTGCATCTTACAATCACACCAAAATCCAATTGAAACCTAAACGTAACATCTCGATTCAAGATGAAACCACAACAATAAGACAACATATCAGGTGCAAACCAACCAACATGTGCAAACTTGGAAACTATCAATCAGGACCACTAGATGCTGATCCAATGGATAGGGTGAGGAGACTTAAGCGCAAAAAAAAGGCCAGCGGGTGGGGGGCTTAAGCACAAAAAAAATTCCACCTCTCACCCGGCTGGTTTTTCAACCAGCCGAACGGCGCCAATGCTGGGCACGATCCTTGATTGACCGGTGGGAGGCAGCTTTAGGCCTAGCTGTGGGTGCCCGAGCCCGACAGACGGCGGCGCACGTCGTGACTTCAAGAGCCTAGGTAGCGGTGCAGTTTTTTTTAATTTTAACACTTTTTGGAAACTAATTTTAAATTTAACACTGTTTATTTTTTATTTCCAAATCTAACACTTTTGATCGCGCTATTGCCATGGCGCGGCGAGTGCATGGTGGCGTGGCTGGAGGATGACGTGGTGAAGACCGGAGACGTTGACCGGTAACGTGGCAGGTTCTGCCGCGCCACTGATCGTGGCGCGTCACTGACGCACCATAGCTAACAGCGCGGCAGTCCCAGGTTTGTGCATCTTAGCCAGCAGCATTGTGAGTCCAATGCTAGCACTTAAGTTGGCATCTTTCCTCAAAATGGGCAACGACTTTTATGAGGCCAGAGCTGTAAAGACGGATGGAACAGAAAGACGTACTACTTGTAAAGCCAGCAGCTGTAAAGTTGGTATAAAAAAAAAGAAAGGAAGAAGAAGTTGTTTAAATCTGGGACCAGAAAGGTTAAATTAATTCAGCAGCCAGTATTACCGTAGGTGATCAAATCGTATTGATATCGTCTCTCTAACCTAAGTACAGAGAACTCAAGGAAATAAGGAGTACTACTGTCCATGAAAACAAACAATCAACCCAAGTACTCCTTAACGCTCAATCATAATTTGATTTGGTTAACGCTCAATCATTCACTGATATGTTGACATGCAATCTCAGGACAGTCTGAGCCCATAAATCATCACGTGGTTTCCATATACACGCTGGACCATTTAAAAAAAAATTCATAGAAACTCAGCATCTCTCACCTTTCCTGTCTCACGCTGTCACGCATGTTCTTTTTGGCTTCATCAGTCTCCCTCCGCCTGTGTCTTCAGGCTTCAGTGCGTGCGTCCATCCCCTCTTCCCCTCGCTGGCTTCAGAACGCACATGGTGCACGTCTGATTTGACGGTGATAATTGTGAGAAGCGGTGTCCGCTGGGGCTGCAGCGTGCGCGGCTGGTGAGGGCAGACAACAGCGGCAACGCAGGGTGACAGCTCTCCTCTTTTGGTGCTGGTGACGCGGTGCGGCGTGGGCTGCAAGGCTCCATGGTCCGGCGAAGCCATCTCCTGGGTGTCTCTACCTGTGTGCCCAGCACACCTCAGCTCCTGGGCGCAAGGACTGTTCATGCTTGTTGCTTGATCTGCCATGCTTTGGGGCCCTCGAGCACACAGGAAGGACAGGATCACATGAAGCACAACCCTTAAGTATCATCTCTCAGCTTGTTCTATGTCCGGAGGCAGAATTATATATTGTTCACTACAGCATGGCTGTTTATAGAAGGCGTTTAAAAATGCCTTTAAAAGTCATCAAAATGCCTTCAAAAATCTTTTTAGGCATTTTTTAGAATGCCGCCTATTGCTTAACTCCACGCTAAACCTATTGTTTTTTTTTGCACTGTTGAACGGGTCAAAAATTGACTCAGCATCCTCTAAGTTATTATACTATTAATACGTCGTTAGAAGAAAAAAATCAACTAGCTAGAAAAGCTGGATGTTTGACGATCCTATTTTCTTGCTGCCCTCAAGAAAAAGAAAATTACATCCTCATCTAAAAATTACTACTCACCGGGGGCATGGTTGGGTCGAACGCGCGGTGGCTGCCCACCGGCATCGCCTCCAGAGTCCACGGCTAGTTGTGCCAGGTCCACCGCTGCCAGTCGCAACAGCATCAAGCCATCGATGCGTTCCATTCAATAGAAATCTAGAATCTGGGGCCTTGTTCAGATCCCATCAAAATTCCAAGTTTTTTCACTCTCTCTTCATCGCATCAATTTTTAGACACATGCACGAAGCATTAAATGTAGATAAAAAAAATAATTAATTACATAGTTTGGTTGTAAATCACGAGACGAATCTTTTGAGCCTAGTTAATCTATGATCGGACAAAGTTTGTCAAATACAAACGAAACGTGCTACAGTATCCGGATTGCAAAAATTTGCAATCTAAATAAGGCCTGGATCGGCCAAGGGGCAAGGGCCAACCCTGCATCACGCATTCACATGTGTCTGTGTGGCCTGGCCTCCGGCGACGCGTGGTGGAATGGAGCATGCGGCAGCGGACGAGTAAAAGGAAACAGCCCCAACATCACTCTCTCCCCGATGGAACCACTCACTAGCGAGTTGCCCGCTGCTTTCACTCGATCAATGGAAGACGCACACGAATGCATGTCGCCTGTGAGAGGCAGCTGCTGCTGCTGTGAGACTGTGAGAGGCAGCTGCAGCAACAGCCACAACCACAGCAACAGCCGCTAATAAGGTTCCTATCTACTGGATCTCCCGCTCTTAAATCCACATGATGACGTATTGACGTGAAGCAGAAACGGCGGCCAAGATGGTTCACACTTCACACGGCGAATTTGTTATCCACCTGCCTGTCTCCCCCTCTGGCATTCCTGTCTGCTTTCTTCTTCTGCTTCGTCCCCTGTCTCCACTCTCCACTACACTCTGGCACAAGCTCACATGGCCCCCATCCGCAACGCTAGCCTGAAACTCTCGCCAGATCTCACCATTTCAGACCCTTCCATCGTCGGATCAAAACACCTTACCAGTCTCTGAATGACATTCAGATACGTGCTACGGATTTCAGCTTGAGCAGCCGAGTGAGTTGCCCCCATTCTCTTTCACATCCTCCCTCCTTTGTATCAGCCATTATTATGCTTTCTCGAGTTTAATTCTCTGGAGTCTGGCACGAGCCCTTCTCTTATGGTTTCTGCAGCGTGTTCATTCCAGAGCCAGCTCCCTAGCTTCCTGATGGAGCCATCATCGTCTTCCTCCCGCCGCAGCAGACCTCGCGGTTCCGATTCTCCCTCTCCCACGATACGACGTCTACTGTGTCTCCTTCTACTCTTTGTTCTTCAGACCTGCATCCGCCCGGCCCCGGCGGTATCAGCAGCGGCAGCCTCGCCGTCGCCGTACCTGGTGGGCGTAGGGAGCTACGACATAACGGGGCCCGCGGCGGACGTCAACATGATGGGGTACGCGAACGCCGAGCAGGTCGCGTCAGGAATCCACTTCAGGCTCAAGGCGCGCGCGTTTATCGTCGCTGAGCCTGAGCCTGGTGGGACTGGGAAGCGCGCCGTCTTCGTCAATCTTGATGCCTGCATGGCGTCGCAGCTCGTCACTATCAAGGTGCTCGAAAGGCTGAAAGCAAGGTAACACCCCTTCAATCTCTCTTCATCCTCATGGCGATGGTGGAGCTGACTGTCAGGACCTCACTACTCCTAATTCAATTTGCCAGGTACGGTGACCTTTATAATGAGAAGAATGTGGCTATTAGCGGAATCCACACTCATGCTGGGCCAGGAGGCTATCTGCAGTATGTAGTTTATATTGTCACATCTCTCGGGTTTGTTCGCCAATCATTTGATGTGATCGTCAACGGCATTGAGCAGAGTATTGTTCAAGCTCACAGTAACCTCCGTCCTGGTAAAATATATGTAAACAAAGGTACAAAATTATCCGTGTCTTCCAGGAGTCCAAGCACTTCTGGCACTATAAATGTGATACCTCAACTAGTTGAATTATTTATTTCATAATCCATTTCTGATCATTCTCAGAATCTCTTACAGTGGTTGATCAACGTCCTCAAGTTTTTATTAGACATCCTAATCTCTGTCATGGTTGCTACAATGGTTTTTTGGTTATTACAAATAGAGTCTACATGACCGATGCCAGGCACATGATTTTCAGGTGAACTCCTTGATGCTGGTGTGAACCGCAGCCCGAGCGCATACCTAAATAACCCAGCTGATGAGAGAAGCAAATATCAGTACAATGTCGATAAAGAAATGACACTTATTAAGTTTGTAGATGGTGAAATTGGTCCAATTGGGAGTTTCAATTGGTTTGCAACCCATGGGACATCAATGAGCCGTACAAATTCTTTGATTAGCGGCGATAACAAAGGTGCAGCTGCACGTTTCATGGAAGATTGGGCAGAGCAGAACGTTATTCCAAAGCAGGCAGTTCATGTGAGTTCTGGGCATCCGCGAAGAGTCTCCGCACTAATTCCTGAACCAAATGAGATAAGTATGTTGCATTGCTAGTGGTGGATGAGATTATGTATCAGATTAAAATATCCTATATATAGGTCCTGGCTAAACTACTCTTTTATTGGCTTTTGTTTTTCAGCTGATGACGACCTAATACGATTGGCATCATCCTACAAGGCCTCAGGTGGTAGGCAAATATCAGGTTCAAGTATCGCCACGCGCATTCGAAGCACTGAACAAAACAAGCTCAAATTTGTTTTTGCATTCTGCCAGTCAAACTGTGGAGATGTTAGTCCAAATGTCTTGGGAGCATTTTGTACAGACACCAACCGTCCTTGTGACTTCAATCACAGTACATGTAATGGGCAGAATGAATTATGCTACGGACGAGGCCCAGGGTATTCTTCCGCTTGCATACAGATTATTACAGTTGAAGCTTTCATATTCTTATTTACATTTGGAAGAACTCATTATAGATTAATCCTTTAATTTAAATTTTGCTTGTTGCAGATATCCTGATGAATTTGAAAGTACTCGTATAATTGGCAATAGGCAATTCCTCAAGGCTGTCGATCTTTTCAATTCAGCTTCTGAAGAAATACAGGGCAGAGTTGATTACAGGCATACCTACCTAGATTTCTCGCAACTCGAAGTGAATGTTTCTGCAACTACAGGAGGTCAGCATCCGACGGTGAAAACATGCCCAGCAGCCATGGGGTTTGCCTTTGCTGCTGGAACCACAGATGGCCCTGGAGCTTTTGATTTTAAACAAGGAGATGTCAAGGTTGGTCCTACTGTAACAATCAAACTCTAGCTTCACAAATTTCGTTGGCGTGCTATTGACTGTTTTTTTACGTAATCCTTCGTTAGGGAAACCCATTCTGGTGGTTAGTACGAGATGTAATTAGGCCACCCGGCCCAGAGCAAGTGAAATGTCAGGCTCCGAAACCTATACTGCTAGATACCGGTGAAATGAAGGTTCCATATGATTGGGCAGTAAGTCTTCCTATTTCTCTTTACGAGCATATACAGTACAAGCTTGTAAAATATAATATTAGCTGAGTTGAGGCTTAGGGCGCCGCTGCTATTCTCGCGTCGTCGGCTGACTAGATAAATTAATATATCCACCGGTTTTGCTGCTCCTCTCCGTATTGGCTGTTGGAGAGAGGCAGGGACGAGTTCGCCTTGGTAGCTCCGAGCTAGCGACGAGTTAATCGCTAGAGAGTAATTTTTTATCCGTTCTATTGCCTCCATGTCACTCTGAGAGTCTGAGCTAGCGAGGAGTTTGCTGTTGGGGACGCCCTTAGTTCAGAGCTTAATCATAGCCAATATCAACATATTTATGATCGGACACGTGTCACTGGCTATGAGTCATAGACTAACTGTCAGTCTGTCACTGACTCAGAACCAAGTAACTATCGAACTGCATTTGCTCAAATTTCACTGTCCTCTATTGAATTATGTGTTTTTATATGCAGCCTGCGATACTTCCAATTCAGATCATAAGAATCGGTCAGCTAGTTATCTTGTGTGTCCCTGGAGGTATATATTCCTGATTCTTTGGCAGTGCGTGTGATGTCTTGATCTACTGACTTTTCTTATGATATCCAAAACTCATATCATGATGTTTTCATGGTTATTTCGGTTCAGAGTTCACAACAATGGCTGGGAGGCGGCTACGTGATGCTGTCAGAAATGTGCTAACAAACAGTGGTCAGTTTGATAACAATGTTCATGTTGTTCTCGCGGGGCTAACAAACACCTACTCTCAATATGTCACAACTTTTGAAGAATATCAGATTCAAAGATACGAGGTGTGTATTGTTTTCTTTAAAAGAAGAAAACATTGAATGAAATGACTTAATTTTGCTTGACATCTGTCTTCCCACGGTGTATTTGTTAGTTAAGTACTTAAGTATATGAATTTTAACTACCTTATATTAGGAATATTTAACAATCTCATTGGTATAGCTGAACTGCACTTGGTCCTGTTTCGTCTGTTGTATCTTTGCATCTCTGTCTTTTGTTATCATATTTTTTTTCCAATGTAGAAGTCAAACAATAATAGACCTATTTCTGGAAATGTTGTTCATGATTCATGAACATCCTTATGTACTTAATGGACATTACAAATACAGACTAATGCGTTTTTGCAGGGAGCATCCACGCTGTATGGTCCTCACACCTTGAGCGCCTACATTCAAGAATTCCAAAAACTTGCTACAGCCATGGTTACAAACAAGGAGGTCCCAACAAATCTGCAGCCTCCTGATCTACTAAACCGACAAATTGGTCTGCTCCCAGGTGTCATAGTCGACGAGACACCTCCCGGCGTCACGTTTGGAGATGTCAGGTCGGATGTCCCTGCGAACTCAACCTTCAGGAAGGGCAGCGTTGTGAACGCTACATTCTACTCGGCCTGCCCAAGGAATGACCTCCTCACCGACGGTACCTTCGCACTCGTTGAGAAGCTGGATGGCGGCAGCGATTGGGTTCCTGTCTATGATGACGACGATTGGTCGCTGCGCTTCAAGTGGTCAAGGCCTTTGCCGGTGAGTCCAATGAGTTTTGCAACGCTAGAGTGGACAGTTCCAGAAGATGCCCCATCCGGTGTTTACAGATTGAGACATTTTGGTGCCTCTAAGACCTTGATTGGGTCCATCAACTATTTTACAGGCACCTCTAGTGCATTTGTAGCACGTTAAGTGGTTTTTTTTCTTCTCAAATACACAAAAGACTTACATATCACTGTATTAGGGTAGAAGAGTTTTGAATACAACACATGTTCGGAAACAGTACGCGTACACTACACCTATAAAATTCACACCATCCAAAAATATTTTACAATGTTTTCCCTTTAGTTTTTACATGTATATATGTATTTGATGTTAATAACATCATCCCCTGTCATTTTAAACCGCTGTTCTTGTTGGAAATACACGTATTTTTTGTATTTCTATAAGAGGCAAAAGTCATTAACAACCGCTGTTGTACTAAATTCAAACAGCACTGATAGACAGTAATTCAAGCCAATAGAATTGGTGGTCTCCCTCCGATCCATACAAATAAACAGTCCATACACGCAAGGAGTTTTTTTTTTTTTAACCATGGAAGAGATCTCCATTACTCATAAACCAACGCCAAATCTTTGGCTACAAATGACCGAATACAAAGCGGAATACTGTCCAACACTGGATCAGTACCGTGACTTGAACTCGCCCCAAGGGCAGCTAAATTGTGGGCTACCAAATTACAATTACGGGAATTATGAACAACATAAGCAGAGAAATTGCTAGCCAACAGGTTTTTGAGTTCCCAAATGAGGCCACTTGCTGAAGAGCGATCAAAATCCGGAGAGGTGACGGCCTGTACCACCATCGAGACATCAGTTGCCAATATCACTTTTGAATTCCCAAATCAGCAGCTCTCTGTACAGCATGTAAACAGGCACAAATTTCTGCATGAAAAGCTTCTCCCACGTTCGTCAGGACTCCATAACCCGAGCTGATCACACCTCCATCAGCACCTCGGATCACAAAACTCCATCCCCCTTATCTGCCCTCTTGCTTATAGGAGCCATCGCAATTCAGTTTCATCCCGTCCCCTACAGGTGGCTTCCATGATTGTTTCAGAGGTGGTGGCAAGTTCACCTCAGCACGCTCTAGTGAAGACCACTCTTCAGCATAGGATCTGATCAAAGCTGCCTCACGTATCTTCTCGCCCGCAAGGAGGTTTTGAGACCACTGTTCACATAAATGCAGGAGAAAGAAAGAATCAATCAGGGACTAGAGTGGGGTTGAATAAAAATTTAAATCAAAAGTTGCAGCAGAATCAACACTTGAACTAGATGTCCGGTGTATACTGAATATACAGTACGTTGGAAACCAGATGTCCAGTCAGATTAACGAATTACCTACGGGATCTACAAATTTGGCCATCAAAATTTAAATCTACTTGTTACCAGAGCCTCAATTAGATGTGTGAAGTTCCTTGCACTCAAGTATACTTAAAAAAGTAGATTGAGTAAAATTTCCACGAGTCAACGAGAACAAGCTCAAGAACATGAACAACGCAAGAATGAAGGAGAACAAAGAAGTGACTACGTCCTTGTTTCTGCCACCAAGACTTTTTTTCTCGAATACGCACGAGTGTGCATATCATTGTATTAGAAGAAAGAGTTTATAGTACAAGAGTTTCATTCCCGGCCGTTAGTTAGTTTCCTGCGGACGCTACATTATGGAAAGAAACAACCACCGTAATCCATGTCTATCCCGACAAGGACCTAGCCTCGCTTCTCAGCGACGTAGCCCGCTTGTTCAAATCCATCGGTCGGCTTCGCTCTTGATGATGTGCTCAAGGACGATCTCGATTTCCGGAATCTTGCGTCAGATAGCGCCGTAGAAACTTCCCCGTTTAGTATCTCTATAAGAGGATCGGAGACGGACAACTTGCTTGCTTACGCTTGCGGTTATAGTACCATTCCATGAATCGGGCATAATAATGATGTGGTCTATTGTTTCACATCTAAAACTTAATGTCTTTCAAAGAGTCGCCGGTCCAAATGCTTTTCATGGCAAGCCAAATAAAGATCTTGATGCGAAGCGAAGCCCAACTTTCACAATGTAGGCCCGACATTCTGATGGATCCAGTTCATTCATATGCCGATTTGGTACGTGTAGCATCCGTCTGTCGTCCGTCATTAATGGTCCACCAAATGGATGTCCACTTGCCTGAATGTAGGTAATCCGTGAGCTCGAGCAAGGCAATCACTATTTTGCTAGGTGAAATTCCTCACTCTAGTGGCGTTTCCCCGCATCCACCGGTCTTCTTTCATCCTTGACTCTCTCCCTCTTTTTTTTTTTTAATCGGCAATTGGTCACGCCTTGATCGGTTCTCTTCCTGGCGCTTCAGGTTCCCAGTCCAGGAGCTCCTTCGCTGCTTTCCACCAACCATGCACTTTCCTCGGCCCCGCCAAAGAATCACTGCCAACTTTCCTTGCCCAAGTGGAAGATTTTCGGGCGTAGATGGGAACAGGCCAACCTTCCACTTCTCGCATTAGCGAACCGTGGCTCGGGTAGCTTCTGTCGTCGACACTTATGTACTAGTGATCTGGTAGTGTGTTTGGGGATTGATTTGGTACGAGCGGCAGCGAAGACACGGGCCTTGGAGGTCCAGAAGTCGTCACTAAGCATCCGCCCACCTCACTTGGCTAGGTTTGCCCCTGCTTGTCTGTCCGAAAATGCTTAGAATCTCTTTGATTGCCCTTGCCTCCCTCGGATAGATGGCTCGGAGAATGGCGCTCATAGATGCACCATTGGAATTTGATTTCAAGGCTATGTTTGCCGATAGAAACTTTGAGGATCCATTGCTATTATAAATAGCATATAAGCTTCCCTACGGTTATGCCTCGATGGGGTGTCCTTGCTTTTCAAGAGTATCACACAAGTCCGAAAGACTTCAAGACTCCTCGAACCCTATGATCTTCTCAAGTGAAACAAATATCATGCTCAAGGGTTCTTACTAAAATCGTCAGAGCGATAGAAACTTCCCGGAGTACTCTATAAGAGGATGGGTGACGGACAACTCCTTACCGGTTAGAATTCCATGAATCCAATAGTAACACATCTAAATTAATGCTTTCAAAGAGTCTCCAAATGCCCAACAGGATATGAATGAACTTTCACTTAGTACAAGGATTAGTTCTTTAATTATGTGTCATTAATCCACCAAAATCCACAATAGGGTTAGCAAGGCAATCACTATTTTGCTAGGTAACGTCCTCACTCTACTCTTGTTTTCTCACCACCCATCGCTTTCATCCTTCTCTCTCCACCTCTTTTTTTTTTGAAGCCAGCCTCACGCCATTCCTGGCGCTTCAGGTTTAGAGAGGCCCAAGCTTTCACCTAGGCCCCGCCAACCACTACCAACTTGGGACGGGCAGGCCAGCAAAGGCACAACACGGGCCCCGGTCCAGAAGCCCTCACTAAGCATCCGCACCACCTTGATGCCCCCGCTTGGGTTACAAGCTCACGCTACTGAGCTCGGCCTCTCTCCACCTTTTTTAGGGCTTGTTTGGATAGAAATGATGATGATCATAAAATTAATGCATATGCTTGGGTTATAAGTGGCTTTTGCACACAAGTCCGAAGGTTCAATAATATAATATGCCTGTGAAGCTCTTTCTAATGTATTGGTGTTTAAAGGACAAAATCTGTCTATGTGTGAGCCCTTGTTTAGTTTCACCCTAAAATCCCAACAAGTGCTATAGTACCTGTCACATCGAATATTTGCGGCCTATGTATGGAGCATTAAATGTAGACGAAAAAAAACTAATTGCACAGTTTGTTGGGAAATTGCGAGACGAACGTTTTGAGCCTAATTAGTCCATGTTTGAACACTAATTGCCAAATAAAAACGAACGTGCTACAGTAGCCCCAAATTTCAAATTCCTGGAACTAAACACGCGCTGAGTTCTGTTACATTTAATGTTATAATTAATAACATTGATGATTGCTTTGTGCATCCATGGTTGATGCGACGACCAAGGGTGTTCTCAATGAGTAGAACTAAATCATCGGTTGGATGGAAATAAAAAAAAAAGAAAAAGTTACCAGCCGCACAACATAGACGTGAGTGGGTCTTGCAAGCGGAGACACTAGATTCACGAGAAATCCTGTGAGCCGAGCAACGAACTCGTCGCTAGTGACCAGATTTTTAGATGTTCACTATCCTCCATATAATCAAATAGCTAGCTCGGAATACCTTGTTGGAGACGCGTAGTTTTATATCTTCAACTTGGAATTGTGTTATCTAGAGTACTGAATGTGTAATTAACATTAGATTGGAGAGAATACTGAACGTGTAATAGTAGATACTTAAATAAGAATTGTACAATAAACCTATTTAAGGCCTTGTTTGGAACAACTCAACTTCATTAGTGATTTTATTTAAACAGCGTAACAAGCAGCTTTTTAAGTAAAGCTAAACTGTTTTAGAAAAAAGTATTTGACAAAATAGCTTCACCAAAAGCTCATGAGGGAGTACTATTTTTTAGCTTCATCCTAACTCATGTCTATGTGAGAGGAGAAAAACAGCTTCACACGTTAATGTATTTTGGAAATGAGTGTTTGATAAAAAAAAAACCCAGATCACAACCACTTATAAAGCTGTTGTGAGCTGAAAAACAGCCCTAAAGATACAAATGTTATATTGGTTCTATATAAGTTCAATTTAAAATCAATAGACTCCATCTGCACTGGATGGCAATTGGCGACGCAGTGCACCGGCAACCTAACCGAGATCTACGCGGGCGCCACACGGCCTCGATGCCGCGTGTGAAATGATTAGTGATCACGGATTCACGGGCACGGATGTTGGCTGCTGTCGCGACGATGCCGATCGATCTGCCTTTCATGATTGGGCGTTGGCAGCGGCATGCATTTGATCTAGGTGGTTCGACCGCCGGCCGCATGCAGTTGCCCGCTCATGCGTCCGGTGAGCGCGCGCGCGGCATTGCATCGGAGCGGAGCACGGGCTGCGCGGCGCCGGCCGCCGAGGAACACGCGCGAACCCCTCGGCGAGTTGCCTGTTGCTTTTCTCTGCAACGTGGCAGGGACACCGCAAATGCATTGTTGTATTGTGATGAGAACGAAAAGGGGCAGAAGGTGAGAGAAATCGTTGAAGACACGGAGAACTCATCGTGTGTGTTGTTAACTTGTTATATATCCGACAAATTCGTGGGAGACATCGGCCTGTGCACGTCAGATGGATCAACCTGCTTTGTGCTCACGCTAATCACGTCTGCGTAGCGTATACGGAGGCCAAAGGACCCACACATCATGGGAGAAATAATAAGCACCGCAATGATGACTGAGATAGTCCAACGAGCCGTCCAGATCAGAGCACTTCGCAGCACACGTCGCTGAATCTTGTCCGGTCTGAACGAGTTAGCCTGCCAAGCAAACGCCGTTTCAGGAGAAGCATACACACACCCATTGTCGCTACAGAACAAGCACGAGTCATCACTTAGGCTCGTTTGGCTCCACTTCATCCACGAAGTTTTTTTTTTTTGAGCTTCAGCATCATGAACAGCTCTATGGGTGGAGCTGTAGCCGTTTTGATAAATCGTTTGGCAAAACAGCTTCACATATAGTTTTTCTTAAAATATGCTCTCAGAGAACGCCACGTAGAATGAGGTGAAGCCGAGAGAAGCCACTATTTTTTGCTCCTTCCCACCCCAAAGCTCTGTAAGAGCACGTTTTTAGGGGCTTCATCGGTGGAGCCGTTTTATTTTATCCCGTTTGGCAGAAAACGGCTCCAGACGGCTCCTGAAGTCGCTAGAGAAGCCTTGCCAAACGGGGCCTTACGCAGTTAATATTGATTAATTCGGTACACAAATTTGTTTGTTTTCTGCGAGAGGATCCAGATCTGTTGTTAAAAGCCAGCAGACAAGACGACGTTGGAGCAGATGGTGCTACAGTGGGCCAGAGATCTGCTTCAAACTCGCACCTCCCATGGTGAGTTGATGACGGACAAGAGTGTTGAGAACGGTTTGATGCAAGCCGGACTCAACCCAGCTTACCCAAATCATGCACTAACCATGAAGGAGGTTCGGGAGCTGAGTACTCTGTTCCAAGAGTTTAAGTTTTCTTTCGTTTCTCGATCTTGTAATAAAATAGCATATCTCCTAGCAAAACAGGTCACAGGCGATACACGAGTCGGGTGGTGGTCTTATGCCCCGGCCTGTGTTTCGGACCTGCTGTCCTCAGACTGTAGTCCTGCTCCCCATTGATGAATGAATCGCATTGGTCGCAAAAAAAAGTACAGTGGTTAAATCTTGCAACAACCTGTATCAGTCACTGCCCGTTTCATTGTTTTTTTGCCGAACCATAACTTCACTGGGCTCATGTCGCAACAGCCCCAAAACTTTTGGCTCTCCAGGGCGCACCACGCCCTGTTTGGTTGCTGTCCTCTACTCCTGGTAGGACGACCAATCCTGACCACGAGACACCTAAAATCAAGGATTCGAATGGCTGCCTATCCGGACAAAATTATCTAGACAAACAACCAACAACCTCGAGAACGTCTCGGTACATGGATATCCTATTATGGGTAGTGTGCTATTTGGTCACCTCCTATTACCAAAGTAATCTTCCCTTTGTGCATATACACTCTATGTTAGCTGTACTTTCATATCACAATTATCTAAAATCCAGTAAATGGGCCTCGTACAATTCAACAACATTTCAAAATAGATACTTTTGAAATCCAAACTAAAAATCAAACTAGTTCAATTGTCGGTGGGTTTCATCATTCATCGCCCTTGGATTACAGGCTAGATGACACACAAGTTTACAGACCTTGTCTAGCAAACAAACCCGAAACCTTAATCTGTCCAAACAAGTTGGAGGCCCTGTTTGCTTGAACTTATCAGCCTGGCTTATTAGCCAACGTATAATGTTTTTCTCTCACAACAGCTGCAGAAATCATCAGCTGAATATTTCGGACTGGGAACATCGATTTCTGTGATCCATTGCTCCGATACTTCTTTCAACCCCGAATAAATCAACTCGTAGAGTTGTCCTAAGTTAATTTTTTAAGTTCAACTAAATTAGAATACCAAAATCTATGACATCCAATTAATATCATTAAATACGCTATGAAATATATTTTTATAATTTATTCATTTGTGTCATAAATATTGTTGTACTTTTCTATAGATTTAGTTAAATTTTAAAAAGTTTAATTTAAGATAACTCTACGCTTTTATTTATTCAGGGGACAAAGAAGTAATAAAACATTTCCTGCTGGTAGGCAATTCGCCTAGCGGCTAGAGCGGAAGCCGGCTGAAGCAGAAGCCGGAAAGCCCGACGACGCGGGACCGGTGAGCAGCGAGAGCGGGCCAGGTTCTCTAGTCTCTACCGCCCCCGACGGAAAGCTCACGGCTCTAGCTAGTTTGGCTCAGCTCGGCTTCCCCCCCGTGTCTTCCACGCGGACCACGCCTCAGGCCTCACCCCGCCCGTCCCCGTCGCGGCGTCGCGCCACTTCTTCGGTTCTTCCCTGGCTTCGTCACCATCGGTCCACATCCGCTCCGCTCGCCCCCGCCCAGATTCGAACCCGGCTCGCTTTAAAATAGTTGCACACTGGCAGTGGCAGGGGCGCAGCGGAGCTGCACAAACCACAAAGCCGACGCCATCCCAGTCCTACGGGCTACGACTTCGAGGCGCCCCCGCTCTCGGAATTTTCAGCGGGTCGCGTCGCGTTCCGTGCGGGGCGTCGCAGTGCCGAGGTATAAATGGCGTCGTAGGCGGCCAGTCACTGCGGCCGCAGCAGCAACTGAATCATCCGGGGGAGGGAGGAAGGAAGGAAAGGGATTTCGCCGATCACGGGGTGAGTTTTTGCTTCCCCCTCTTCCTTTCGAGTCCTGGCCTGCCCGCGTCCTTGCTCAATTTCCCCCCCGATTTGGTGCTAATTGGGTGCGCAAATCAAGCTAGGGTTTCAGCGCAGGTTGTCCAGTTGTTATGCTACTCAGTGAGATGCTTGCTATTGTTATCAGGATGCTTATACTGTTTGGCTTAGCTTATGTGCTGCCCATGACGGTTAGACTGTGCTGCTGTTGCTTGTTTGGTGGGGGAGTGACTAGACTGGACCTGTTTCTTTGCTGTGGTGTTGCTTGTGGGGTTTGGTGTAGCTATTGGACTCTCGTGTTGGTTGCTTGTTGCCTGATGCCCTGATTAGACTTGTGACGCTGATCTCCCGTGGGTGCGTGATGTGATAGTATACACCAAGAATCTGAGGTCAGGGCAGATCTGAGTGTGGCCGCCTGGGCGGCATGTGCTTCCAAGGATATTACTTGTGCCCCTCGCCTCCCAGGCTCCCAATTCCCATCCTCTTTGGCTTTTCTCGAACATCCTCTTTGGCTTTTCGCTGCCCAAATCTGCCCACTTCCACCTCCACTCTCCTCTTCTGCCGCTGCTGGGATCTCATAAGGTCGAATTGTTTTGTCCAATAATACCATTTTGTATGCTGACATATCTTCTTGGCTGTGATTTAGAGATCTACTTTTTGTTTAATTTATCACCTAGGGATCTGCAGCTATATTTGGTAAACATTAGCTCATGTATGTTAGTATACTGTGTTCTTGTGGAGAAGTGCAATTACTACGTTCTAGAAAAATTCCATGCTCTCATTTTCTTACTTGCTTGGATAACACATATCCTGTGCGACTATGATCTGTCAGCTTTTCTAATAGGTACCAAATCTTCTCTTTTGCAGCCTGTAGTCAATTTGTCAGTTTATTGAGATATCCATCTTGCATGAGTTGATCAACAAGCCCATCCCTGGTTCCTGATGGAGGCATCATCTTCCTTGCGATTCCAAGTTTCTGGTTTTAGTTTGCCCAAGATATGGCTATGCCTTTTTCTGGTATTTGTTCTTCAGAACTGCAGTCCAGCACTTTCAGATTCACCATATTTGGTCGGTATGGGGAGCTATGACATAACAGGGCCAGCAGCAGACGTTAACATGATGGGATATGCAAATTCTGAGCAGATCGCATCAGGAATTCACTTTAGGCTAAAGGCTCGTGCGTTTATCGTTGCTGAGCCTAACGACAAGCGTGTTGTGTTTGTAAATCTTGATGCTTGCATGGCATCACAGATTGTTACAATAAAGGTGCTTGAAAGGCTCAAAGCAAGGTAAGAGTGATCACTCTTGAATCTTATATCCGAGATAGTCTCATTTCAACACTATGTGATAAATGACAAAATGCTTAGCCATTTTAAATTCCACTGCACAGAGGAGTCCAGACATAATGTTGATTAGATGGATCATTATATATTTTGTAAAAGTAAGTTTTTCCCTTGCACCCTCATGATGGTGTAGCTGACTATGCAAACCTCAATTTGGAAGGTATGGAGATCTTTATAATGAGAATAATGTGGCTATCAGTGGAATCCATACGCATGCTGGTCCTGGCGGTTATCTGCAGTATGTAGTTTATATTGTCACATCACTTGGGTTTGTTCGTCAATCATTTGATGTGATTGTCAATGGAATTGAGCAATGCATTGTTGAAGCTCACAACAATCTCCGTCCTGGGAAAATCTATGTGAACAAAGGTACAAAATTATGTCTGTTTTCTGGGGCCAATTAGGTTTTCCCAAACACTACCGAGATTAACTCAGCATTTTTTTAATTCATTCAATTCCTCTCTAATTTAAATTGCATTTAGTTTTAAGTAGGACTCCCAATGTTACTACTTTATCCCTGGTTGGTTAATTGATTGTTTGAGTTTGGCCAGTCGGCAAGCCCACAGTGATCAATGTCCTTCTACTTGCTGTGTGAAAGGCTGAAGGCTGCTTCACTGGGATCTAGTTACAGCTAATATTTTGTGACCACATGATTTTCAGGTGACCTCCTTGATGCCGGTGTGAATCGCAGCCCAAGTGCATATCTAAATAACCCCGCTGAAGAGAGAGGCAAGTATAAGTATGATGTTGATAAAGAAATGACCCTCGTCAAGTTTGTAGATGACGAATCTGGTCCAGTTGGGAGTTTCAATTGGTTTGCAACCCATGGAACATCTATGAGTCGTACAAATTCTTTAATAAGTGGTGATAACAAAGGAGCAGCTGCACGTTTCATGGAAGATTGGGCAGAACAAAATGGCATTCCAAAACAGGCAGCTCATGGAAATCATGATGGTTTGGAATCTTTACACATGACCTCTGGACTTCCGAGAAGAGTCTCTTCGATAATTCCTGAACCAAACGAGATAAGTATGTTCCATACTTCTTGACTGCATAAATTTTGTATTGAAATGAAATATTTTAGGTTGTTGCTAAACTACTCTTATAATTGTTTTTGGTCAGCTGATGACTTAGTGCAGTTGGCGTCATCCTACGAAGCCTCAGGTGGCCTGCGATTATCTGGTTCAAGTATCATCAGGCGCATTAGAAGCACTCAACAAAACAGACCTAAATTTGTTTCTGCATTCTGCCAGTCAAATTGTGGTGATGTTAGTCCAAATGTCCTGGGAACTTTCTGTATAGACACTGGCCTTCCTTGTGACTTCAATCACAGCACATGCAATGGGAAGAATGAACTATGCTATGGACGAGGACCAGGGTATTCACCATATTTACAAGTCATTATAATCATAGCTTTCATATTTTTGTATATTTGGAAGAATTTATTTATTATCGATGAATCCTTGCTGTGTTGCAGATATCCTGATGAATTTGAAAGTACCCGTATCATTGGCAATAGGCAGTTTCAAAAGGCTGTAGATCTTTTTAATTCAGCTTCTGAAGAAATACAAGGCAAAGTTGACTTTAGGCATACTTACCTAGATTTCTCACAACTTGAAGTGAATATTCCTACAAGTACAGGAGGTCAGCAAGTTGTGAAAACATGCCCAGCAGCCATGGGGTTTGCCTTTGCCGCTGGAACCACAGATGGTCCTGGAGCTTTTGACTTCAAACAAGGAGATGCCAAGGTTGATCATATTAATCAAATGAGCCTAACAAGTTTCACTAACATGGTATTGACTGGTTTATACTATGTCTTATCAGGGAAACGCTTTCTGGAGGTTAGTAAGAAACTTACTTAAGAAACCAGGGAAGGAGCAAGTCCAATGTCAAGCACCAAAACCTATCTTGCTAGATACTGGTGAAATGAAGGAACCATATGATTGGGCGGTATGTCTTCCTTTTTTCAACAATTGTACAGCTTCTAGTTTTCACAGCAAATGCAAATTCCTTAGTTCATTTGATAGTTGACACCGAGGTCGCCTTCAATACAGAACATGTGTTGCTTAATGAAATCACTACCACATAGGCTGGTATAGCATTCTTTTCTAGTAATATTAGTGACGTTGTGAGTCTCATTTGATCATTTCTTTCAAGTCTTAACTGATCTTGAGCTTTGTTTTAGAGCATAATCATAGGCAGTATCAATTTGCCAAAATGATTCTTCTTTTCGTGAGTGGTGGGTGGGGTGGGGGGTCTTTACTAGCTTCCTCCTTGTTTTTTACATCTTGTACTTCTTCTTTATTATCTTAATGAAATGGCACAGAGCTCTCCTGCATTTTTTGAGGGGGGAAAATGATATTTCTCTTATATCAGCTGTGAAACCAAGTAATTAAGTCCGCCTTACTGAATTTGTTTGTTGGTACTGCGCTGACTCATGTATTATTATTATGCAGCCTGCAATTCTTCCAATTCAGATCATAAGAATTGGCCAGCTGGTTATCTTGTGTGTCCCTGGAGGTAAATTTCCAATTCCTCATTTATAAGATATTTGCCAAGCAAAGACCAAAGAATGCATGTGATGTGTTGATACTATTGATATTTATTGTGGACATCCCTATGCTCATGTCATGCATTTTGTATGGTTATGTTTTGGTTCAGAATTCACAACAATGGCTGGCAGGAGGCTACGTGATGCTGTCAAAACTGTACTTACAAGTGACAACAGTGGTGAATTTAATAATATTCATGTTGTTCTTGCGGGGCTAACAAATACCTATTCTCAGTATATTACAACTTTTGAAGAATATCAGATCCAAAGATACGAGGTATGTATATGCCCAGCTCATTTGATGTTCAGTCTGAGAACATAATACAGAATGGAATAACGATAGTTAGCTTGATGTTTGGTGGCCCTTCCACAATTATAGTTACTTAATGTCATTTTTTAACTGCCTTAGTAGCAGCATGTTCTGGCTATAGCTGAATTGGCACTGTCATTGAGATTCATTCCTTTTCCTTTTTGTTTTCATGCTTTCCCCCTCATCCCTGCCATTCTAGAAATCAAGCAGTCTGGAGCATGGTCCTCTTCAATTTGTTTGGGGGTGTGCACCGAAATTAACCATCCTGTTTTGTAGACCCCTGGATGCATTATTGGAAGTTCTTTCAACCGCGTCAGCCCCCTTGTATTTAGCGTCACAAAAGGAGAATTCTATATTTTTCTCCTTTTGTTGCAAGTGTTCATGTCCTTTTGCTTCCTTTATTTTGCATGTCTGCACAGTGCTTGGTAGAGAAGTTCTAATATTTCGTTAGCGCATCATTTTAGTGATCTTCCTAGTAATATGTACAGTAGGAATAGTGAAGTCCATTCTAGATATATTGGCATTTCAAACAAATAAATGCTTTTTGCCAGGGAGCATCAACGTTGTATGGCCCCCACACCTTGAGTGCCTACATTCAGGAGTTTCAGAAACTTGCTACAGCCATGGTTGCAAACAAAGAGGTCCCAATAAATTTTCAGCCACCAGATATGCTGGACAAGCAAATAGGACTCCTCCCAGGTGTTATGTTTGACTCCACACCTCATGGGGTGAAGTTTGGAGATGTCAGTTCAGATGTTCCTGCAAACTCAACTTTCAGTAAGGGCAGTATTGTGAATGCTACATTCTATTCAGCCTGCCCAAGGAATGACCTTCTCACAGATGGTACATTCGCACTTGTTGAGAAACTGGACGGTAGCAACAACTGGGTGCCTGCCTATGACGACGATGACTGGTCACTACGCTTCAAGTGGTCAAGACCTTCAAAGTTGAGTTCAAGAAGCTTTGCAACGCTGGAATGGACCATTCCTGAAGATGCTCCATCGGGTGTTTATAGATTGAGGCATTTTGGTGCCTCCAAACCACTGATTGGGTCCATCGAACATTTTACAGGGACCTCTCGGGCGTTCGCAGTGCGTTAGGTAGTACACCATTGCGTTCGACGGCACACCTGTCAGAGAACCGACACCGTGTCATTTTTACATTGCATACCTGCCACAGTGTATCGACATGTTTTCCCTATGGTTTTTACATGTGCTTGATATTAATAACGTTGTCCATCTCTCATTCTCTCTGGTCATATCAAACCGCTATCACTACGGCAATGTACATAGCTACAGACTCGATATGTGTGAAATGTTAAACGGGAAACGTTTGGATGTTGCGGGCGTTTCGAGACCCTCATTTGCCCTGCCAATTGAGTGACATGTCCTCGCGAGTTAAGATATAATGTCTGTTTGCATTGGTAACTTCTACTGGTGGGTTATGATGAGACCTTCCTAGTTCCCAGATTTCTGCTAGTGTATGATCATGAGTACTCTTCGGCACTTTTGAAGTTCTTTTACTTCGATTGTTATTGCAAGGCCCGTCACCTTCGAAGTTATTCCTTTTGTTCGATGGCCCATTATCTATGTGCTTTTGAGATGGCCTGTTGGCGTATCATGGGGACTGCAAGAAGCCAACTCAACTCTTGTCTCAGCGTCAGCGACACTTTTGCAGATACATAAGATCTATGCAGTAAGTTAAAAAAAAAGATCAATGCAGTAGATGTACAGTATATCACATTTTCTTTGGATCACTATCTTCATGTTGTCTACGTTAACATGATCATAGATATGATCAAGTGACACTATAACATGATCAGGTGATACTTGTGTTTATACTTAGGCTCTGTTCGCTTATCTTATGAGCCGTACTGTTTCAGTGAAGGAAAAATATTTTTTCTCACAACAAATCAGCGAATGATACTTCTAGCCATGTCTTTTCAGTGAAGCGAACGGGGCCTAAATAGGATAGTGTATGAGGTGTTTACATGTAACTTGTGTTATCAATGATCTCACTTAGTATATTCTATATTATTATTCTATATAGTCCGAGTCATTGACGTTGAACAGTTAAAATAGACATAGGTGGTGTTTAGGTGGAGGTGTAAAGTTTTGGGGTGTCACATCGGATGTTACATCGGTGTTGTATGGGTTGTTCGGATACTAATAAAAAAATAAATTACATAATCCGTCGGTAAACCACGAGACGAATTTATTAAGCCTAATTAATCCGTCATTAGCACATGTGTTACAGTAGCACTTTATTGTCAAATCATGGACTAATTAGGATTAAAAGATTCATCTCGTAAAGTAGTCGTAATCTATGCAATTAATTATTTTTTAGTCTATATTTAATACTCCATACATATGTCAAACATTCGATGTGATAGGGTGTAAAGTTTTGGCGGAGGAACAAAACAAGGGCATAGTCCGAGTCATTGACGTTGACTAGTTAAAATATTCATTCAGCCTGTTCGCTTGTTGGTTTCAGCCAGGGCTTATCAGTCTGGTACATTATTTTTCTCTCACAACAAACCAGCACTAGCCGAGCTTATCAGCCCAGAAATCAACCAACGAACAGGTTGATTGATGGAGCTAGGCTAGCCCAACACGTAGGGTCACTTCATGCCAAATTATTATTTGGCGCCTGTGCTGCTACGGTTCCCTAACGATTGGCAAGAGGTATGCAAATCTCACTAAACACTAAATCTAAACCTAGAGCAAGCGTCAATGCGAGATCTAACTAGCCTATTCACTTCACAAAGCTAACCTAATCACCTAATATTTCCTTAGGTCTTGTTTGGATGCACATGTATTCATCTCAATCCACGTGTGTTGAAGTGAAATTGAACTAAGTTTTATTTTATTGCACTCTAACCCATGTGGATTAAAATTGATACACATGCATCCAAAAAATGCCTTAATCACATTTGATAGCTAGAGCACTTGGACGAGAGTCTCAACTCCCTGTAGCTCCAGCAAACTCTAACAACACCAAATGGGTTGGCTAAGGGGGCATATATAGCCCCAAACATCGAAACTAGTCATTGGGTTGAACTGTTGCTTTGCATTGAGTATCGAAGAAGTCCAATGACTCCACCGGATATAGGCTCTGTTCAGTGCTCGTAAAGTCGCTTGTGCTGATTTGTACGGCTAATTTATTGGGAGAGAAAAATACTATATCATAGCTTATAAGTCACTTATAGGGACAGCCGAACACTCCCATTATCAAACTGTTGTTGGAGTCGACCAATGGAGGTCTCGAAGCTTTGGTGATGCACCGGAGACATCCGGTGCCTTGTAGCTCTTTCCAAGCCTTGCCGCAACTGTCTCTACACTGACTATATGCAGTCTGTTCGTTTGGCCGTGGCTTGTCGTAAACGATCGTAAATTTTCAGCCGGAACAGTATTTTTCTCTCACACAAACCAGCCACTGTCTCTAGACTGACTATATGGCCGATGGTGCATGCACTCTGCTACACACTGCAAGTTAAGGTGGGGTCGTTGAGTGTTTCCAGCCCCGTGAACAATGTAGTCCCAAGATCCGGTGCTCACCGAAGGCCGAAGGTTTTCGATGTCTACAACTGATCAAACCGACGCCTCTATCTTGTACTGTTCCAACCCTCCGGTGCCTGAGACACAGACACACAGTGGCTCTCCGGTGCTCATAGACAGTAGCTATTGAGCTTCATTTTTCGTCTCTTTTCTTTTGAGCTTCATTTTTTTAATATCTTGGACTTTATGCAAGTCTTCTAGGGTTTTCAATACTGCTTCATGGTCTTCTTTCAGGTGTTTTTTAATAATTGTCTTCCTTTAGGTGTTGATAACTTGATCTTCATGTTACCTTTGTTCAAGCCATCCTTACATCCATTTGAACTAAACCTTGTATACTAGCAAATGTTATTAGTCCAAGTGGTCATGTTGTCAATCAACCACCAAAATAATTTATGGCGCTACCATAGGTGTCATTTTTCTTAAAATTTCTTCCTTTTGGTGATTGATGACAACACAACCAAAACAAGCAAATAATAAATACGAAAATAAAAAACCTATCTGCTCGCTTGGATGCAATACAAGAGCAAGATCATGTGATGCTAAAAGAGATACTACTTGAAGAATATATGGAAACTTATCTTGATCTTACCGCTTGTAATATATCCCCTATATGTAGCATTATGGACTTAATCCTCCTGCTAACTCCATAATTCACTCCTCCCTTTTTTCTCGAACCAAAAAATTTCCGACTATGGTTACAATCACCACAAATTCTTCCCCTTTAACCAAAAGCTTAAATTTGGTGATTTTGATATTTATTATGAATGGGCTTACTTTAGTCCACAACTTCTCTCCCTTGGGAATCGATGTTCGACTGATGGTTTTTGCGGCTGATAAGCCGAGCTGATGCTGTTTTGTTGTGAGAGAAAAATCATTGTACCATGGCTGATAAGCCGGGCTGATAAATTCAAGCGATCGAAAGCAAACATCAAAAAGCTCCTACTACCGGTGAGTTTGAAGAATAGTTCACTTAAGGAACAAATGTTTTTTTTATAACATTGGGAACAACTGTTAAGTTCCCTCGAGGACCAAAAAATCTACCTACTGCAGTCCTGTACAACACCCCTCGAGCAACGAAAATGTGCATTTCAGAGGAGGAAAAAATCGCAGTCCGCTTTGGGAAAGCAAAAGCCAAAAAGAATGTTCATCTTTCTATGCCGAATGCGAGACGCTGCCGGCTGGTGTTCCGAGTGGAGGGCAGGGAGCACGGTTGCTGCCGTTGCAAGCCATACAATGCAGGTGTCACGGAAGAAGAATTTCTCGGCCCTGGGGAGACTTTTAGATCCTCTTATCGTCTCTGGTCCCGTCCCTGTCCGTGATTCAGAGGCACGTTTGGAGCCTAGAACGACGTGACAGCCCGATGCGGTTTGTGTTCATTGCACCTCTGAAGCCTCAAAACAGAGGGGAGGAACGCCGAACGCACGAGTCAAGATGGCAACGGGTACGTACCCGATGGCTACTGGTCATCCGTACCCGCACCCGTCAGATCAAAATTTTACCTGTCGGGTTACCCGTACCCGCAGACGGGTAGAAAATTCATTCCATACCCGCACCCGACGGGTAATTCTTACCCGACAGGTAATTCTTACCCGACAATATACCCGAGTTCACACACCAAAATATAATAGCTTTCAGCAAAACAAATCAACAATAGAGCAGCAAAACATAAATATGGGTTGGTGGAGTGGAGTGAGGATGAGGATTAGGGTTTGAGAGAGTTCTGGAATATATATACTCATATGCTTATATGGGCCAAATATGGCCTATATGCTTATATGGGCTAAAATTACAGAGGTTGTATATTATTTATGCGGGTTTTTTTACCCGCGGGTATGCGAGTATGGGTAGTATACACCTGTTGGATCCTTTGGGACCATCTAGGAGTGGATCCAGTGGGGTTTCATTGGGTTTCTCGTAGTAATGGTGTGAACAGAGAGAGACAGAGAGGGAGAGGAAGAGCTAGGGTTAGGTACTGCCCATCCATTGAGTAGGGGATCCGGCCATCAGGTTCATCGGTGAAGTTCTGCGCTAGGCAGCGACGGTCGGTGAAGAGAGCGACGCAGTGAAGACCGTGGTGGCGCAGTGCAGTGGCGGCGGCGGTGCTTCTCGTCACTGGCTGCGCCCCTCTGTTAGATCGGAGTAGGGTTTCTAGGTGGGGCGTACGGCTCATGCGAACCTCGTACAGAGAGCCGTCGACCCCACCTCTATTTAATGCGCAGTGTGACGGGGGCCCGCCAGCCATAGATGGACTGGGCGCCCCGATCGGCATGCCGAGGTCAAGGCCCAAGTGGCCGTTGGGCCCACCGTGGTTGTGAGATCAAACCAACATTCTCCCCTTGATCTCAACTCATACTTTAACTTTAAACTTTGACTTTAATCATTTTCACTTTTATTTGTTCCATCACGGTGCATAGAGCATGCTTCATCGTCACGGTCAATTGCCGATAGACTTAATGTACTACAATACACATCTCTGCTCAAATGTATTCTTTAACTTTGGGCCCTTTGTTGTCCGGAAATCATAGGCTATACCATAAACCCATGTCGACTGTGTGTTCTCCAAACACACTGGGTGGTAAGCCTTTTGTACGTGGATCCGCAAGCACTTGCTTGTTACTTATATGTTCAATACTTTTAGTATGATTCCGGACTTTCTCCTTCACAACGTACAACTTTAATGTCAATGTGTTTGGCAAAGACACTTGACCCGTTGTTATAGGAGCGAACTACTTAAATGGTTATTGGGTGTAAGTTCTTTTAACCACTTCGCTTTTGTCCTTTAAGCCTCATATCAAGCTATACTGTGGGTATGCATCCTTGATGACACCATAACTGTTTCTCTGGAGCTTTTCCACAATAAAACTCCAACTGCGAGTGTTAGCTACTATGTGGGTTTCACTAAACATCTCGCCAAAATTTAACATTTGTACCCACAACTATTTGAGAGTACTTATTCTTTCTTACTCACCATGAGGCCTACAAATCTTTGCACAATTGCAAAACATTCTCATCTCCATTCCAAAGGATCTATATCTGGATCGGACTTCCGCCAAAATATCCTGGATACATGAACTATGTCGGTAAGTTCTTGCTTATAAGCATTCATTAAGCTTCCAACAATTTGAAGCATATAGGACGTCCTTTTTAATCGATCTCACATTTATTCTTGAAACACCGAAAGTTTCAAAACTATTACCCTTGACTATAGGAACAAAGCGCAGTTTATTCACATATATACTTTATTTCTTTAGAATCTTCTCTAAGTATACACTTGAGATAGTTCTAATACCCTTTTTTTTTTATCTCGGTAAGTTCCAATTCACGGAACGAATGATGCTTTACCAAGACCATCCTCATTGAAACTTGAGGACAAAACGCGCTTTTCTCCTCCAACGAGATTAACACCACTACTAGCGAGTAAGGTGCTACCCACATGCAGGATTAGGAAAATAAATTTTCCATGTTTAAACTTTGCATAAATACAATTGTCCTCTACATTCTCTTTAAAACCCAAACTTTCTTATTGTACTGTCAAACTTCAAGAACCACTGTCTTGAAGCTTGCTTTAATCCATAAATGGATTTCTTTAGGCAACATCCCTTTACGTTCTTTTCCTTCCACGACAAAACCTTTTGAGTTATGCCATGTAAACGTTTCCATACAAATCCTCATTGAGGAATGTGTCTTTACATCCTTCTGATGTAACTGCAAATCGTAATGTGCCACTAATACCATTATGATTATAAAAGAATCCTTGCAAGCTTATTATAATATATTCCTTCTCTTTGTGTAAATAATTTCGCCACAAGTGGCGCTTTATAGCTTTTCATATTTCCTTTGGAGTCACCTTTGTCTTGTAGACCCATTATAGCCTACTGTTTTGGCTCCATTAGAAATTTCTTCTTAGTCACCAGAAATATCTCCCTTATTCTTTGAGACCTTCTAGGGCCTCGTGGCACTTCTTTCATATGGGGCTATTGTTACTCTTTATTGCCAAAAGGCAATTGTTCTATAGCCTCCTGTATCACAAGATCCTTGTTTACTTATTCATCCTCTTTAAGAGCTAACGTCTGGTGTTGTATATGTCATACAACATCAACATGTATTAAGCAATTTGTTGCTCTAAACACTGTAGTGGATATGCAATCCCACTTCTATTCAAGCTTTAGGTATCTACATACCATGCTCCCCAGATTACTCCATCTTCAAGAAAGATGGTGTATCTTCAAATTTCTTATTTTGGGTTTAATCACTAAAAACTCATATGGCGTCATCCAATTATAAATACTAGTGACTATGCTATCTTCCTATCGAACCCACCTATTTCTTTACTTTAGGGGTATCATAATTATGACCGTCTTACTCCCTCAACGATCACATTCATCTTTTATAGATCACTTTTACCTTCCATGCATAGTGTGCATTGCTTATCCAAGTATGGGGAAGTATCTTTCTTAATCTTACATTTCTCCCCCTCGAAATGTGGTATGAACTTTTCTACCACAATTTTGAAACATTCGAACTCTTGTGAATGAGGAAACTTTGATTACTTACTTCATCCACATGATTGCGTTTCTGCAAACAAAATTCAGATGGGGAGTACATTTTCCTCATTACACTTCAAAACTCAACATAGTCTATTATTATCAATACTTCTGCAAGTCATGCTTGCATATCATTCTTATCTTTTGATTCCCATGCAACTTTCTTTTGTTCTTAAACTCATTGAGTACTTAATGACCATGACACAATCGAGTGTACGGTCAATACTAGGATAGCATAAAAGCTACCTCAAACTTCTCTCCATGTCCTTCCCCAGCACATGAGTCATCACATCCTTCTCCGCCATGCGGATAAGTACTATGCCAAACTCTCCCGTCATGCGCAGATTGGTTAACATATGTACTATGCCAACTTTACCCTGTCATGCGGGTATTTTCTCAAACTTTTCCCGCCATGTGGGTACTATCATAAACTTTTTCCCGCCATGCGAGATATTCCTTTGAACGGACATAATTGCGGTGGATCGGCTCGTGTTCAATCATCAAATTCGAAATAAATCCGAATATTCTTTTAACACACATGTTTAATCCAATATTAGTCAAATTAAACATGTATATGACTTTTACAACTCTCATAAGTGAAACTGAAAATAAATTCTTCTCCACAGAGAGTACATAAAAGATATTTCTCAATAAAGACTCTCATTTATTTATCTCTTTCTTGGATCAATATCCTAGAATTCTTTTCTTTTGAAGCCATTCTTTAAAGAGAACACAGTCCCTTAACCAATGGCATTCTTTCATACATAACTTGCCCTTAGGCATTTCATCATCTGAGTCACAAGTACCCAGCTCATTTCTCTTTCTGCCTTCAAGAATGAAAGCATGTAGGTCTTTTGTCTGAAAAATATTCAACAATAATGCTCATTAAACTTTGAAAACTTTATATTCTATTCTATATCACCGTTGGGCAGAAATAGAATAAAACATCATTCTTCTACATTAATTCCACATCACCGTTGGGCAGAAATGGAATTAACGTATAGAAATTTAATAATCTTGAAAACATAGAATTGTTCCTCAAAATTAAATTCTCCCGTTGGTTCAATTTAAATAGAAGACAATCAACTTCATTGCAATGAAACATGAAAATACATTTCTCTAGTTTAAGAGCATTCCTTGATCTTTATCTTTTCTCTGAAAAATTGGTCACTTTGATGCAAAATTCATCAGAGATTTAAACTTTAAACACAAAATTCATAGAATTATAATATTGTTATCATCAACGTTGGTCAGAAAATAACAATACCATAATTTCGCTTTAAACTTAAACTCATAAATAAACTTATAATATTGTTATCATCAACGTTGGTCAGAAAATAACAATGTTATAATTTATCTTATCTATCAACCGACTATTCCTCCAATTAAAATTTTTCTAGCTGGTTCTAATTTTAACTGGAGAATAAACTTTTCATCATTTACTGAATAACTATAACTACTCTTCAAATTAGAAGACAATAAACCTTCAACTTTGCAGCGGAAACTTGACAAAATTTCTTTTCCTACTTTTCAGAAGCATTTTTACTTTACTCATCTGTTCTCTAAACAAATTATCACGTTGGATCAAATTTGAGTAGAGATAAAACATTTAAACTTAACTTTATTCATTCAAAATAGCTTCTGAAAAATAAAATAAAATGATAAACTGAAAACTCTCCTTCTTGTTCATTTGGCCCGAGGCTGCTTGGCCCAAGGCTCGATCGCTTGTCCGCCCAAGAACCCAAGCCTACAAGAGACCAGCCCCTCAGGCTCAGGCCGAGAAAGTGGCATCCCGCCTGGGCCACCGAGTGGCTCTGGTCATTCCACGCCGTCGGATCAAATCCGACGGCCGTCCGCCTGCTTCGTTCCGATCAAAACCCCCCGCCATGTCAGCCTCCTCTGAACCCCTAGCCTCATTTCTTTCTCCCTTCTCTCTCGCGTCTCTCTCTCTCTCGCTGCAGCAGCACGGCAGCCGAGAGCAGCCACGGAGGAGAGAAAGCGAAGACGGCGCCACCATGGGGCCCTTCTTGCTTGCTGGCGCGCCTCCCCCGCGAGAGAGCGCGCCGCCGCCAGCGCTCCGTGTTGGCGCCTGCACCAGACCCGCCAGCGGATGCACCTCGGTGACCACCGCGCTGTCCGGTCTTTCCACACGACGGCGGAGATGGCAAATGATGAGGTAAGCCACCGGCCTTGCTTTTCCCTTTCCCCGCTTCGCTTGTTTGGATCTTGCTTGCTCTTCTCGGTTTTGACCGATTGGGATGGGGATCGAGTTAGGGTTAGGATTCACCCTTTTCTTCTTCTTCCCGAGTCAGAGGCGGGTTAGGGTTCGGATCTCATCGCTCTCTTGAATCCGAGCCCTCTGCTTCCATCTTCACCCGCTAGGGTTAGGGTTAAGGAACCCTTTACATGCCTTTCGAGATCCGAAGGATCTAATCCGTTCTTTTCCTTTGCTGTTCTCTTGATTCTCTTCCCGCGCGATGGCGGTTGCGACGGCGACGAGAGAACCAGGTAGGTCCCTCCCCTCCGTCCATCTCTCTGTGTTCATTTAGGGTTAGGGTTAGGGTTACGGGTACCCCTCCCCTTCTCTCTCTTTTCTTTTTTTCTTGTCCCCAATCTAGATCTACGAACTAGACTGGGATTTTAGGGTTTCGATTCCTCTTTCTTGATCCATTGTTAATTACTTTGAATCATCTACTTCTCTGTTTTTCTTTCTATTTCTTTCCCCGAGATCTGGTCGCGGGTTTAGGGTTCGATGAACCCTTTGTTTTTCTTTTCTTTCGATCCAAATCGGATCTAGCTCCGTTCTGTTCTTTTCTTTGCCCCGATCTAGATCCACATACGGCCATACTAAACCCGCTCTGGTACCATTGTTGGATCCTTTGGGACCATCTAGGAGTGGATCCAAAGGGGTTTCATTGGGTTTCTCGTAGTAATGGTGTGAACAGAGAGAGAGAGAGAGGGAGAGGAAGAGCTAGGGTTAGGTAATCGACCATCCATTGAGTAGGGATCCGCCATCGTGTTCATCGGTGAAGTTCAGCGCTAAGCGGCAGGGTGAAGAGAAGCGACGCAGATGAAGACCGTGGTGGCGCAGCGGCGCGGCGGCGGTGCTTCCTGGGCTGCGCCCTCTGTTAGATCGGAGTAGGGTTTCTAGGTGGGCGACGGCTCAGCGAACCTCGTCTGAGAGAGCCGTCGACCCCACCTCTATTTAATCTGCGATGTGTGGGGGGCCCGCCAAATACCATAGATGGATCGGGCGCCCGATCGTGGCGCGAGGTCAAGGCCCAAGTGGCCGTTGGGCCACTGTGGTTGGGAGATCAAACCAACAACACCCACACGCGTACCCGCATACCCGATGGGTACAAGAATTCGTCCAATAACATACCCGTGGGTGCAAAATGTCTTCCATACCCACCTCCTTATCGGGTAAAACCCGTCGGGTACTCGGGTATCCGTTGCCATCTTGACGCACGAGCCAAACAGTTCGTTGCAGGGAGGCGCGTATCCAAGGAGGTCTGCCTGCTGTTCTGCAGCAAGGGGCGGGTAGTTCAGGTCAGCTCACCCCCGTTGGAGACTGCAGCAGTCGTGTCTCCCGGCTCCTGTCGACAGCGTGCAAAAACGTAGACGCAGGTCATGCATTGCAGCCGGACTGCAAGGGGGAAACGGTACACGTTCACGGACGAGACAGCACCCGCGAGTTTGTTGTCTGAATTTCGAGTCCCCTGCAGACACGGGATTAGTGTGGTCCCGCATGGTTCACAAAATAACGACCCCCCTCTCAGTGACTGTAGATTGCGAATCTTGAACAAACATTGTTAAAGTCTTAATTAAAGAACAATGCTTTGCTTGATTAGGAGTCTCGCGCCCACCAATTTCGCGAGGGTTTAACAGATCAATCCATTTTTTTGGGGGTCTGAAGATTCGCACAGTGGTTTAGAAACAGTGTGGTTTCTTTCTCATCCTCATCGTCATCGAGGATCGATGGATCAGTTCCATGAGACTCTCAGTTTCTTCCTTCCCCCATCATAGCTTACCTCCTTCGCTCAGTCACAATGAGTGGCATTCTCGATCAAAACACGGACTCGATTGCCCGAGCAGAGAGAGGTACTCTCTACTCTTTCAGTTCTTCTACAGCTTCTGCCTGCCACAGTGAGTGGCACCCACCGAAACGAAGCAAATTTTCCCTCCCCTCCAGCCTCCCGGCAGCAGCGGCAGTCAAGAATCAAGATCCGCGAAATCCTACGCATCGCTCGGGCTCCATCATTGCACCCGCAGGCCTCTGCAGTTTTGTCATCAGCACAATGCCGTGCAGCGCAACAACTTTTTTTTTTAACAATTCTAGAATATTTTTCGCGCAGCAGGAGACAGAAAAAGTTTTCCCACGGGCCCATGATGGTGGCCGCTGTGGCCCCCCACGCCGCGGACCTCAGCTGTCAGCTCCTCCTCACTCCTCAGCTGCTGGGAGTGAGACAGATGCACGCTGGGGCTGGGCGCGCGCGGGCAAAAGGCCCCGCCCGGCCGCCCGCCTCGGATTCGCCGCTGATGCTGACGACGATGCACGGCACAAGTCGTAGCTTTTGCCTGCTAACTTTTGTTTTAGTTACAGCCGGGACAAGGTTAAAAGACCTGACCTGGATGAAAGCCAGCCAAAGGTCAGACTAAACAATGCGTTTCCGGCCTCTTTCCGTCGCCAAAGCGGGTGTAGCTTTGGGCCATTCTCGCGGCCTTTTCCCCCCGGCCAGCCTCCCACGCAACGCAGGTGACGGCCGCCCAGTCCGCCAGACCCAGACGGGGAAGGAAGGAGCAGCAACAGGGCAAAGGGCGCTGCCTGCGTGCGAAGTGCAAAGAGGGGCGGGGGAAAAGAGACGAGCAAGCACGGACGGAAATGGCAGCGGGCGCGGGAGGTAAACAAAGCCGAAAGAGATGGGCGCAGCGCGTCCGTTCCCCAGGACGGACGAGGAGCGACGAGACCCCTCAGAATCACGCACAGATCTTTGTCTTGGTCACCCTCACCGTACCACGATCGCTCCCTCCCCCATCTCGCCGCCACCGGCTCCATCATGACGACGCGACGCGAGGCGGGGGGACCCCGGCCTTTTCCGTGATCCCGTCCCGTCTCGTCTCGTCTCCCTCAGGCCTCAGCACTCCACAGGCAGTCAGCCAGGCACAGACACGGCCTGGGCGCCCCTGGGTGGCTATGCACTTGCACGGCGCGGGCGAGTGACCAGAGTGTACGTGCTCCTCCTGGCAGGCAGATGAGATGAGATGTGACTGCAGGTTTCGTACTGGCACCTCTTACACGCTGCACAGTGACCTGCAGCACCAGTTGACCGTTGTCTTGTAATGCAATCTGACGCGAGATTTGGAAGACGAAACTCGACGACGAAAGACGATTGAGCGGGAAAAAAAATCAACCATGCACCGCGAGGTTATCAGTTTCATCAAAATGCATGACAATTGAGACAACGAACGAACATGTTGAGATTTGCATAAGGCTGAGCACCTAGCTACAGGTAATTACAGGTCCTGTTGCAAGTCTCTTGTACAAAGCGTCGAACCAAAAAGAGAGAAAACTGAATGAATGAACAAAAAAAAGTGGTGAAGAGACAGATCCACGCTTGTATATGGGGGAGGTGGCTAAAGGAGCCTAAAAGGAGCTCTTTCCCCACGCCTAAAACCACGAAAAGAACTCGCTCTCACACATAAACAAGGCCTAAAGACGCTCGCTCGCTCGCTGATTCAACCGACCGCTGCATGTTCTTGACGAGCCTTTAGCGATTCGTACTTGCGGCGGGCGGCGGCAAGTTCGTCGTCTTTTCCTCGCGTCCTTTGCGAAATTCAGCGCGAAGCTTCGGCCGCCGCCTCCGGAGTCCCGGAGCGGCGGAATGGCGGGCATGGCAGATGGCGAAACCCGGCGTCGTCGTCGTCGACTCGACGCTGCTCACGGCCCTGGGTCACTCCGCGATCGCACCAGCGACGTGTCCACCTCCGAGACGGACGCTGCAATGAAGAAACGCAAGTGGCGCGCGCGCGCGTCAGCTTGGGCAGACAAATTTAATGGAGGAGGCACGAGACGCGCGGCCTGGTCGGTGGCGTCAGCATTACGGCGTCGGCAGATGTACCTCGGTGGAGGGACTGCTTGCAGTGCGCGATGGCGCTCGCGATGCCGTCCTGCTTCTCGACGAGCGAGTCGTCGCGTCGGGCCGACGGCGGCGACTGGTAAGGGGCGGATGCCGCGGACACCTGCGTCGTCGCGGAGGCCGAGCGGCTCTTCCGTAGCCGGAGGTCGGCGCCGGGAGCCGCCACCGCCACGCGCCGCAGCCGGCTCGAGATCTTGCTCAGGTAGCGCCGGATGACGTCGCCGGAGGGCGGCGGCCTGACCTTTCCCTCGTCCCGCAGCAGGGCCTGGTGGTCGGGCGAGCCGTACCCGCCGCCGTACGAGGCGAAGAGCCTCGCGGAGCGCGCGCTGCTGGTGCTCTGGGAGAAGCTGGCGCGTCCGCCGTAGAAGGCGGCCTTGGCGGACCCGAAGCTGAGCGTCCGCAGCTGCAGCCTGCCGCCGCCGCCGCGCCGGCTGCTGGCGCTGCTGTGGCGGGCGCGCGACGCGGCGTCGCTCGGCTCGGACGCGCAGAACATGAGCGGCGGCGGGCCGGGCGCCGTCGGACGACGCGGCGGTGCGGCGCCGCGGAAGAAGAGGCGCTCCTCGTAGGAGGGCGACGCGGAGCGGCTCCGGCTACGCTGCAGCGAGATGACGAAGTCGAGGTCCCCGCGCGCGGCGGTGGCGGCGCAGGACGAGGTGGTGTCCTCGGACTCGGAGCCCGACGACTCGGCCGCCTGGCTGCCCGCGCTGGACGCGGGCGCGGAGCAGCAGGACAGGTCGAGGTCGAAGAACGGGCCCTCGTCCTCCTCCTCGCCGTACCCGTACACGTACACGCCGCCGCCGCCGCCGCGAGGGGTCACCGGCGCGGTCGCCGCCGTCGCGGTGATCGTGGACACCGCGCGGCGGCGGCGCCGGAACCGCCGCGCCGCGAGCAGGCGTAGGATCTGCATGGCTATACTACACCTACACGCCCGTGCGCTCTCTCGGAGACTCGGACGTGCGTGTGTGGGCGGGAGGCAGCACGAGCACGGTCGCGCCGCTTTGGCTGCGGTGGAGTGGGAGGGTGGGGCGTTTGGGGTGGTGAACTGGTGGTGGGCGGTGGCTTTTAAACGGGAGCGGCGAAGGCAGTGGAGGTGGTGACTGGTGGAGCCGGACGTGTGGCTTACCAAAGGCTCTCGGTTTTTTCCTCCGTTTTTGGCGGTGTTTGTGGGGGGTGGCAGTGTGGCACGGCACGGGGATTTGGCCACTTGGCTACATCTACGGACTACGCGCGTTCGGCTCGGCGTGTTTGGGGTGCGCTGCACGGGCCCTGCCTAGCGAAGCGGTTTGTTGTATCGGGCATGGACGCATGGTTCATGCCAAGGTCTTTACCTCACCGGCGAATCGTGGGAGTTGCCAGCGACCAAAGTAGCGCCGGTCCTGCTTCGGCACTTGGACTAGGCTGCACGGAGAAACTCTGCGTGCGATGTTAGCAATTAGCATCATCAGTCAGGAGGCATGTCAACGTTTCGGGGTTTTTCCTTTGTCTCTTACTTACCAACCCGAAATCCTGAAGATGTCTACTGCTTACCATTTGACGATCTTTAATTCTTCGTTTTCTTTCCCACGGTGGAATTCTGAAGCACTAGCAAGCAGTGACACCCACCACCAACTTACAGTCGAGTGACCGTGACGCAAAGTTGATATTTTGACAAATTGCGCAGGCGCACATTTGGGATCGCTGAAGAAGGGGGTATTTGTCAAGCACTAGAGCTGTCAGATAGATTTTGATTTGTGAATTGAAAAGGGTGGCTTATCGTCCACTCGCGATCCAGATGGACGCAACAGGTACGTACACCATGCACCATATCACCTTTTTTTTTTTTTTTGAGGGAACATGCACATGCACCATATCACCCATGGAAGTGAGCAATCACATTGCTCCATTCTCGCCAGCACACTGGCAGCATGGGGGGCCTGGGAGGCTGGGACCATGTGTGGCCGGACGGGGGCCAAAAAATGCAAGACCTAGCTAGCAGATCACACAGAAGTCCAAAGAAGTCTGTGAAACGGCCATAAGTGACTGCCTGGAGGGTGCAGTGCCGGAAAGCGCGTCATGGCGCGACCTTTTACAGCCCTTTACACCAGCGGTCCTCGATCCCTTCTTCCTACCAGGCCTGAGGCGGTGAGGCCTCCTCGCCCGGCTCCCGGGCGGTCCAACCAACCTACAGTAGTCACAGGTCAAAAACTGCAATTAGGCCGTGTTTAGATTGCCTCAAAATTCTAATTTTTTTCACTCTCTCTTCATCACATCAATTTTTAGACGCATGTATGGAGCATTAAATGTAGGTAAAAAAAATAATTAATTACATAGTTTGGTTGTAAATCACGAGACGAATCTTTTGAGCCTAGTTAGTCCATAATCTGATAAAGTTTGTCAAATACAAACGAAACATGCTACAGTGTCCAGATTACACAAATTTGCAATCTAAACCGGACCTTATTTGGATTGGCCGGGCCAGTCGTCTGTACGTACTATACAACAAACGCCTCCGGACTCCGGGGGCCCAAGTCAGGATAGGAATGGGTTCCGTCATTCTGTGCAGTACTCCCTACTCCATGCACTCGTTCTGTTCGGACAGAGGTTTCAGCATTGTTTTTAAACACCCGCTTCCAGTGTTAAGTACCGTACGAGGTAAGCATATAGGTCCTGTTTACATGCAACCCAAAACCTAAAATTTTTCAAGATTTCCTATCACATCGAATCTTGTGGCATATACATGGAGTAATAAATATAGACAAAAAAAAAACTAATTACATAGTTAGCCAAGAAATCATGAGACGAATCTTTTAAGTCTAAATAATCCATAATTGAACAATTTTTGCTAAATACAAACAAAAATGCTACAATAGCCAAAAAGTAAAAAATTTTCGGAACTAAACGGGGCCATAGTGGCGTTCCTTGCTTGTTTTGTGTTAAGAAAGATGTGACGTGATGGATCATATGTGAGGACTTTAAGCGTCTGGTTTTGTCGCTCCGCGTCACGTCAGGTCGGCTGGACCGAACCCCGTGCAAGTAGAGGGCGCGTTTAGATCTATTTTTTTTTTTTTGAATTTTGACTACTGTAGCACTTTCGTTTATATTTGGTAATTAGTCCGCGTCACGTCTAATTCAGGTCGGAAAGTTTCGGACTCGAATTTCTTACCCAACTGCAAGTATTAGAGGTTTAGCCTCCACGTCCTCGCCGCCTGAAGATTCGATGTAATAGATACTGCGCAAAATTTTTTAGATTTTGGGTGGAAAGCCCTCAGTCTGGATAGAGGGTGGGAGTGGCACGGCGACGCCATACCGTAGCAATTTTTGGGCCTCTTTGGCTCCCGGCCACCCAGCGCCACGTCCCTGCTGTGGCGGCGCCATACTGCGTCGTGTGGAAAAGCAACATCACAACTGTGGTGAGAAAATTACTTAAAATAAATTGAGAATCGTACGACGTAGCAAACCTTAGTTAGAAACCAAGCAGCCTTGCTTTTCATGTGACCGCCTAAGCCTAAGCGAGGCGAATCAAGGCTGACAACTAAATCATAACACTAATTATAAATCACAACAAGGCCACTACAACGTACTATCACTCACATAAGAAGTCTGGTGCTTCAACCAACCAAAATCACGCGTGCTTTGAAGAACGTCCGATGGCATCGGCTCATTCGGTATTTGAACTTTGAACTATTTCTTCAATAGGAAGATCCACACAGACAAAAATAGATGTACTCCCTCCATCCTAAATTATAAATTATTTTTATTTTTTAAAAGTCAAAACATGTCAAGTTTGATCAAATTTATATAATAAAATAATAATATTTATGATAACAAATAAGTATTATTAGATTCTTCATTAAATATATTTTCATAGTATACTGTTAGAGATTTAGGCAATTTCAGTATTAATTTAATCTAGAAAAACATTAAGAACAGGTTTGTGGCCTTATATATGTGTACGTGTGATCTAAGTGCCATAAACATGTAGATGATACTAATAATCATGATTTTAATCGTTGACGACAGGGAATGAATTAGAACATACCCAGCGGCACCAGAGCTGGTTGCGCTAATCGACATAGCGCCTGTTGGAGTAGTCGTCCCGCTCAATGCAGTGCAGAGAGGTTGCAGTGTTGATCTCCCGCCGCCGTCACGAATCGCTGGGAACCAGGACGGAGAAGCCTTGGATGCAGCGGAAGTGTGGAGACTTGTGTGCATTAGAGACTAAGCTAACTGAATGTTGAAGTGTTTCTTTCTTTTATCTCGGGCCAGCAAGGAGTGGAGAGGGTGCGATGCCAGCGAGAGAGGAAGCGAAGGAGGCGCGATACTACAGGAGGAAAACTCCCATAACCTTCCTCGTCTATTTCCACTTTGGGTGTAGAAACTCCCAAACTCCCGTCATTACCACATTAACTTTCCCAATTAGGGGCAGAAACTCCCGTCACTTAGTAACTCCCGTAACTCCTGCCCATAAATGGCTTGAGTGGCAAAACTTTTCATGTTCTGCACCGCGTGCGTCGTGTCGGCCATGGCATGGCACGGCCACACCTCCACTCAACCATCCAATGTAGGCAGACATAGCTCGCACATATAAGTCGAGTCAACATCCAGTCAATATCCTGTATGGGACTAAATAATATCACACACATTATTTAATACGGGCCTTAAAATTTATTTGATTTAATTAGATAATATATGGGCCTGGCCCACATTAAATCTAATAATCCCCACCAAATTCGAAGGCACATGTTAAATAATCTCAAATCTATATTTCTTTGATATACCAGAGTTTCAACGGAGACTGTTAAGTTGAACATCCTCTAGAACAGGGGTTACACTCATTCGCAACTGAACAATGGACTATACCTTGAATTGATAGTTTTGTGCGAATTGAGTTTCACCAAAGTTCTTTCATGGTACTAGGCTGCTAGAAGCATCCCCTCTGTTTTGAAGCATATAAGTCACACTTCGATGTCTTTCATGAGTATCTAGAGATTACCCACATCTCATAGACTGTGACTAGCAGTCGAACTCATATAAGTGTGTTCCTTCTAGAATGTTCTGTAGGGCAATATCCCTGCTTAAATAAACCACTCGGATCACATTAAGGAATTAGCCAACCTGCCATACAACATAGGAGAAACAATGCATCTCATAACGATTTGGACTTTAGTATAAGGGGTTTCTCCATCAGTCAACCACTAGCTTGTTTCACCATCCTACTTCATAGGATCTCCGATCACATAGGATAGGTTACCACTATGGAATGACTTCAAGTGGATCTCAAGCCCATCTCCCTCGATGCACCATCTATCACATTACGTGATAGTCCCTTTGTAAACTGATCTGCCAGATTCTTAGATATATGGACATAGTCCAACGCTATTACTCTGGAGTTTCTCGGTTTTCTGACAGATTTTAACTGCCTCTCACATGCCTTGTAGACTTCATGTTGTCCCTAGAACTATTCACTTTGATTATCACAGTTTGGTTATCACAGTTCATGGATATAACCGGTATTAGTTTTTCAACCACCGGTAAATCCATAAGGAGTTCACGAAGCCACTCAGCTTCAACTGTGGCGGTATCTAATGCTGTGAGTCCTGCTTCTATTGTTAACCTCGTTAAGATGGTATGCTTGCAAGACTTACATGAAACAGCGCAACCTTCAAGTGAGAACACATATCCACTTGTGGCGTAAATCTCATCAGCATCAGATATCCAATTTGCATCACAATAACCCTCTGGTACCCTTGGATACCCAGTATATTGTTTGCCATAGCTCATAGTCCCTTTTAGATAGCGCAATACCCTCTCAAGAGCACACCAATGATTATCTTCTGGATTTGAAACAAATTGGCTAACTTTGCTCACAGCAAATGAGATATCAGGCCTCGTTGCACTAGCTAAATACATAAGTGAGCCAATTATTTGAGAATATCTCAATTGATCCCGTGCTATTCTTTGATTTTTCCTTAATAGAACACTTGGGTCATAAGGAGTTGGACCAGACGTGCAATCACTATATCCAAAGCGACTCAGCACCTTTTCCACAGAGTGGGATTGCACAAGTGTTACCTCACCATTTCCTTCTCTCAGTAGCTTTATGTTAAGAATAACATCAGCCTCACCCCAAGTCTTTCATTTCAAAGTTACTAGACAAAAAATCTTTCACTTTCTTGATCACATTAATATTATTTCTAAAAATTAGTATAGCATCCACATATAAGCACAAGATCACACCTTCTCCACCATACCGATAATAAACACATTTATCAGCTTCGTTCACAACAAAGCCAGCTGATGTCAAAGTTTTGTCGAACTTCTCATGCCACTGCTTAGGTGCTTGTTTTAGACCATACAAAGATTTCAATAACTTACACATCTTTCCCTCTTGACCCTTTGCTATAAATCCATCCGGCTGATCCATATAGATCTCTTCCTCAAGCTCTCTATTTAAGAAAGTTGTCTTAACGTCCATCTGATGAACGAGAAGACCATGTGAGGCAGCCAAGGAAAGTAGCACTCGTATAGTCGTTAGACGGACAACTGGTGAATAAGTAACAAAATAATCTTCACCTTCTTTCTGTGTATAGCCCTTTGCTACAAGCCTCACCTTGTACTTCTCAATAGTACCATCAGGCCTAAGCTTTTTCTTGAATACCCACTTACATCCCATAGGTTTACACCTGTAAGGATGATCATCCACCTCTCAAGTTCCATTAGACATAATAGAGTCCATCTCACTTTGAACAGCTTCCTTCCATAAGTCACATCAAGAGATGAATATGCCTCTTCTATGGTTTTAGGAGTGTCATCCACAAGGTATATAATATAGTCTTCACCAAAGGATTTTGCAACCCTTCATCTCTTACTCTTTGGAGTGACTATATTATTATCCTCCTCTAGATTTTCTTCATGGGTTTCAACATCAGTATGTATTACCGGTTCATGTGTGTCAGGTAATAAAATAGATTCATGACTAGAAGTGCCAGGTGTATTCTTCATAGGAAATTCATTCTAAAAAATATAGCATCTCTAGATTTCATGATAGTACCAACATTCACATCAGGCACTCCAGAATTTATTATTAAAAATCTATAACCCACACTATGAATAGCATAACCAAGAAAGACACAATCAATAGTTTTTGTCCAAGCTTTCACTTCTTGTTAATTGGCACATTTACCTTTGCCAAACAACCCCATGTCCACAAGTAAGAGAGATTTAATCTCTTCTTCTACCATTCCTTGAATGGTGTAATTTCTTTGGTTTTAGTGGGCACTCTATTCAGGACATGACTTGCTGTCAATATCACCTCACCCCACCATTCCTTAGATAGTCCTGCTGTCTCTAATATGGCGTTAACCAACTCAATTAGAGTGCAGTTCTTTCTCTCAGCAATCCCATTGGATTGTGTGAGTAAGGTGGTGTCCTCTCATGAATAATCCCATGCTCCGCACAAAACTTAGAAAAATCTTTTGAGAAATATTCTCCCCCGCGATTAGTCCACAACCATTTGATGTTTTTCTCTAGTTGGTTTTCTACTTCAGCTTTATAGATCTAAAAATAATGCAGTGCTTCATCTTTTGATTTTAGTAAATACACATGGCAAAATCTAGTGCAATCGTCTATAAATATTATAAAATACCTTTTGCCACCTTTGGTCAACTCACCATTCATTTCACACAAATCAGAATAAATTAGTTCTAGTGGTGCCAAGTCTCTCGCCACAGTAGCCTTGTGAAGCTTGTGAGGTTGTTTCGATTCAACACATACATGACATTTAGAACCTTTGACCAAATCAAAGTTCAGGATTAAATTTAAACCAGCTAAGAGCGAGTCATACAACCAAAATTAATATGACATAAGCGTGAATGCCAAACATTTGTCTCATTAACCTGGCTCACATTGTTCATAGAATTAACACATGCATCGTTTAAAGACAAGTGGAACAAGCCTCCGCTCTCATAGCCTTTTTCAACAAATGTTCGATACTTACAAAGTACGCACTTATTCGACTCAAACACAAGTTTATAACCATCACGACATAATAGAGAACCACTAATCAAATTCTTCCTTATTGAGGGGACATACTGCACATTCTTCAGTTGCACGGTCTTTCTTGAAATAAGCTTCAGATCGACCGTACCAACACCACGTACAGCCGCACGTGCCCCGTTCCCCATCAACAAGGAGGAAGTTCGCTCAACCTGATAAGAAAACAAAGAAATATCAGCATACACATGAATATTAGCTCCTGTGTCAACCCACCAATCAGGTGAATGACAAACTAAAAGAACTATAGGTAATAAATTACCATACCCTGATATTCCTCCATCAGCCTCAATCATGTTTGCATATTTCTTCTAGGGCTTCCACTTGCCATCCGGGCAGTCCTTAGCATAATGCCCGGACTTGCCATGAGTGAAACAATTTCCCTTCTTCTTCTTCTTCTTAAAAGGCGTAGTGTTCTTTTGTTTGAGTCCTTGCTGGAATTTCTTTTTGTGGGAGTGTTGAAGATTTTTCCGCACCACATGGGCACTAGAACCTCCCTCAACAGTTTTCTTGCCACGGACGTCCTTTGCTCTCGCCTTCTCTTCAACATCCAAAGAGCTAATGAGGTCGGCGATGCCAAACTCCTATCTCTTATGTTTTAGAGAAATAGCAAAATCAGTCCAAGTCTGTGGCTGCTTTGCAATAATACAACCTGCCACAAACTTATTTGGCAATACACAACCAAAAATTTCGAGCTCTTTTGCCAGTGTTTGTATCTCATGAGCTTGTTCTACTACTGAACGGTCATCAACCATCCTATAGTCATGAAACTGCTCTATGACATACAACTCACTACCAGCATCAGAAACTCCATATTTGGCCTCAAGTGCACCCCATATCTCTTTACCTATTTGTAGCGGCACATATGCATCCACTATGGAGTCTTCTAGTAGGCTCAGAATTGTAGCCTTGAACGTAGTATCAGCATGTTTGAACGCACGCTCCTTATCAGGAGTATGCGGCCCAACGACCCTAGGTTCAACAACAAAATAGCAGTGCATAGCACTCAACCATAGAATGTACCTCTGCCGCCACCTCTTGTAATGAGTGTCCTAAAAAATATTCGGTGTTAGCGTACTCGCAAAGCCAACTGCCAAGAATGGCCCATCAGGTTTTTGGATTATTAGAGATTTAGGCAATTTTAGTATTAATTTAATCTAGAAAAAGATTAAGAATAGGTTTGTGGCCTCATGTATGTGCACGTGTGATCTAAGTTCCATGAACATGTAGATGATACTAATAATCATGATTTTAATCATTGACAATATGGGATGAATTAGAACATACCCAGCAGTACCAGAGCCGGTTGTGCTAGTCGACATAGCGCCTATTGGAGTAGTCGTCCCGCTCAATGTAGTGCAGAGAGGTTGTAGTGTCGATCTCCCGCCGCCGCCACAAACGCTAGGAAGAAGATGAAGTTGTCGAACGATCGAGCAGTCGCGTGGTCGCTCCCCAAAAACCTAATGGCTGTCCTTCACCCAAGTAGATGAACATGAAGATGACCCAATTTCGGAGGCCTGCTCTCCCTATTCCCGTGCTCGTAGGAACCAGGACGGAGAAGCCTTGGATGCAGCGGAAGTGTGGAGACTTGTGTGCATTAGAGACTAAGCCAACTGAATGTTGAAGTGTTTCTTTCTTTTATCTTGGGCCAGCAGGTGAAAGCCCTAGTTTGGTTTTAGATAATCGATGAAACCTAAGCACTGACCTTTGTCATGAGTGATGATATGAGCTAGGTTGGTGCAATCCAAGTGAGGAGCATGGTGGCACTCAAATGGTGATGTTGATCACATGAGATGAGGAGATGGCTACATGTGATGATGATTAAGTGCTCAAGTTGGAAAAGAAGAAAGAGAAAAACAAAACCCTATGGAGATCAAGGCAAAGGTATAATTAGGTATTTTGTTTTAGTGATCAAGACACTATAGAGAGTGTGATCACATTTAGGATAGAAGGCCATACTATTAAGAGGGGTTCTTAACTAGACAATTTGGTCATCTAGTGCCACTAGGTGTTGGACTTCATGCATTGCATTTAGGCCTAGTGCACATCGGAGAGCAAGCAAAAATATTTATAAAAAATGTTTTGAGAAATGCTAACTTGGCAATAACATGTTTTTGAAAAAACACTTTTTGAGAGTTAGCATCGCTTGCAAAGTAGTGTTAGACTGCTTGTGGATCGAATCGAGAATCGAAAATGCAACTAACGAAGGTTTTTGCCTCGAGGTGGTCACCGCCATGGGTGCAGCAGTGCACCGCCCTGGTCTGTCCAGTGACCGGCTAGCCGAGACCGAGAGCAGCTGGTTTAGGGTGGTCACCACCCTGGGTGCGGCGATGCACCGGCCTGGCCTATCCGGTGATAGGCTGAACATGACAGAGAGCAGCAACGCTGGGGTGGTCACCAGACGTGACTGTGTGCACCATCCCTAGCACGGCGGTGTACCATCACTGGCTGTCCGGTGCCACCACCACTTTTTAACCGAGGCTAGGACTTGCTGGAGTTAGGTCCTAGAGGGCACCGCCCTGGTCACCGCCATGGGGTGGTGGTGCACCACCCTAATTATGCAGAGAGGGGTGTTTTTGGGGCTCGGCCAGTGTGGCACCGCCACCCCCTGCCCGATGCCACCATCACCCCTGTCCGATGACCAACTAGCCGTTGGTTGACCATTGGAATTCGACCGTTGGGGCACCATCACCCCCTGTCCAATGAATGCACCGCCCTATCCGGTGCCCTCGCAGAAAGTAGCTCCAAGGGGTAACGACTCTATTTGCTTGTGTGGCTATAAATAGAGGGTGTGGTTGGCCTTGGCCACTCTCTTGGCACCTCATACACTTGTGCACACCCTTTGAAAGCTAAGCAACACACTCCACTCACTTGTTCACTTGATTTCACCATCTTGAGTGAGATTGGAGAGCCTCTAGTGCATTGCATTGAGTTGCATCATCTTGTGGCACTAGTTGGGTGATTTGGGCTTGTTGTGAGCTTGTTACTCTTAGTGTTTACCGACTACTAGATGGCCCGGTGATTGGAGGATCATTGAACGGAGTTGGTGATTGTCTCCGGCTTCGATCGATTGCTTGTGAGGGGTCTTGTGCCTTCCCCGGTGGAGCGCCAAAGGCAACTCTAGTAAATTGCTCGTGTCATTGAGCTACCTCACTTGTGGGTAGGTTCTTGTGGTGTCTAATTGTGTGGACGAGGTTTGTGCAACACCTCTTAGCCGCCAAACCACCAAGTGTTGATCGACACAATAGGGACTAGCGTGCTGGGAAGCACGTGAACCTCGAGAGAAAAATCTTGTGTCTCTTGTATGACTGGATTTCTCCCGGTGATTGGATTGTCTTCATCTTGTGATTGGTTCATTCCTCGATGCGGCGGTATAATCACCATACTCACTCTTTTACATTCCTTGCAAACTAGTTGTTAAGCTCTTTAGTGTAATTAGTTTTAAGAGCTTGTCTTGCTTGCTAGTATAGTATCACCTAGTGGAGCTCTTTAGTGTAGACTTGTTTAGAGCTCTTAGTGAGTAGTGACATAGCCATTGTTTGTGTCTAGTGATCATAGCAACTAGAATTGTTGGATAGGTGGCTTGCAACCCTTGTAGAGCTAGAGCAAAATTGAATTTCACCATTTAGGTTACTAACCACTTGCTCTAGTGTGTTTGTAGAAATTTTTTATAAGCTATTCACCCCACTCTAGCCATTTAGGACCTTTCAAGTGGTATTGGAGCCATGCTCACCATTTGTTTCAAGGCTTAACAACCTTTGGTGCAAAATATGGCTCAAATCATGTTCAACCGTGTTGGGGGTAAACCACCGTTCTTTGATGACACATCTTTTGACTATTGGAAGAGAAAGATGAAGATATACCTTGGTTCAATCAATGACAAGGTGTGGGATGTGGTAGAGAATGAGTTTGTGATTCTTGACCCTGCCAATCTAATCGACAATGACAAGATCAACAAACAATGCAATACCATGCCACTCAACACAATATACAATGTCATTGATTCAAAGGTGTTTGAGCAAATCAAAGATCTTGAGAAGGCAAGTGAAGTTTGGGTGAGATTAGAAGAAACATATGAGGGCACTTCAATGGTAAAAACTGTCAAGCTCTACATGCTCAAACACAAGCTATCAAACTTCAAGATGAAGGATGACAAGTCCATTCCAGAGATGTTCTATTGGCTACAAGTCATCATCAATAATCTCAAGAGTTTGGGTAAGAAGGTAAAGGATGAGGACTTCTCTCACAAGTTCTTAATGTGTTTGCCAAAGAGATTCAAGACATTGAGAACTATCATCTTTAGAGGTGGATTGAAGGATGTCACTCCAAATGAGGTGCTTGGTGATGTGATGATCGAGGACCAATACAATAGTGATGGTGAAGAAATTATGAAGGAGGAAGACAAGAAGAAGAAGAGTGTGGCATTCAAGGCTGGCACTTCATCCTCCAAGAACAAGAGCATTGGCAAGGCTAAGAAGGAAGAATCAAGTGATGAATAATGCTCTCATGATGATAGTGATGATGAAGCTCTAGCTCTCTTGGTGCACAAGTTTGACAAGATGATGAAGAAGAAAGGCTATGGTACAAGCAAGAGAAGAGATCACTTCAAGAACAAGGAGTATGTGAGGTTATGCTACAAGTGCAAGAACCCCGATGATTTTGTAGCGGATTGTCCCTACAATAGTGACAATGAGGATAATGAGAAGAAAAACAAGAAAGAGAAGAAGTAAAATAAAGATAAGAACATGACCTTCAAGAAGAAGAAGGGTGGATCCTATGTTGTCACATGGGATAGTGATGCCTCCATCGATGATAATTCAAGTGATGATGACAAGGCATCCAAAACGAAGGCTCTAGCAAGCATTGGTATCAACAATAAGCCTTCACTATTTAACACTCCATCATGCTTCATGGCCAAGGGCTCTAAGGTAAAATATGATGAGAGTGAAAATGATGATAGTGAAAGTGAAAATGATAGTGATGATGATGAATTCTCAAATGAACAACTAATGAACATGCTAGAATAAGCCGACTCAATAATTAACAAGAAAAGCAAAAAGTGCAAATAATTGCAAAAGAAGCTTAGTGCTCTTGAGCAATCCTTTGATGAGCTCAATGCTACTCATGAGAGGCCAGTGGAAACCCATGAGAAGCTTGGCAAAGCTCACACCAAGCTTGAAAAGGCTCACTCCTTGCTTCTTGAACAAGATAAGGAAAGGGTCATAGTATCATGTGATGTGGGCATAACATGTGACATTATTGAAGAATCATTTTATGAACCTATTGTTGTTGCTCCCACTAACCCTTCTTGTAGCTCATCATCCACCACCACTACCACTCCTATGTAACACCCCCATGTTAAGCTTGCATTTTTCACTTGCATTGCATGAGCATAAGCATCATCCATTCATTCATGAGCATGAGCACATGAAATTTTATTTCATTCACTCTATGTTTATCACATGTGATACTTAATTTATACATGTATATGCCTTATGGTCATGCTTGGCTAACGCAAGTGGGTGTTGTTTGGTCACCAAAACAACTTAGACACACTTAGAATGAAAAATGGAACCAAGTTTACATTCATGAGTTGGCCCAAAAATGCTTCTATGTGATAGTTTTACTAGAATTGCCTTTATTAGGTTGATTGTTTGACCCATCTTGACAAATTACTTAGAGTGCTTGCATGGAAGTGGGCCCTAAATGAAAGTTGTAGTTCATGTCATGTAGGACAAACTTTGTTTAAAGGTCAAGAGCTGAATCAGTGTCTAAGTTAGTCAAATAAGGCCTCCAAAATTCAACTTGATGCTGTTTTGAAACTCAAATTTTTCTAAGTCTAAAACTGCTTTATAGTTTTAGGGTACCCACCTTTGGTGATTTTTAGTTTGCAAACCAGTTCGAATTAGACAAAACTTCCTTAAGCAAACTTGGAGTACTCCTGTAGCTCTACAAAGTTGTGAAAATGGTTTGCCAAAATTCATCACGGATTGGGAGAACTGGTGGCACAAAGATCATGTTTCATATGAACTGAATCAGCCCTTAGCCGATTTGAACCGGCCACCATTGCCACCACTGAGCTCGTGCTCGCGCATGGCCATGCTCCTCTGAGCTCTCTTGTTTTCTCTCTTCTTGTGTTAGAGATAGCCTAAGACTATGTCTAGCTCACGCCGCTGGCCTTTGGGCCAATGCCGACATGCCGACGTTGGAACATGGCCTGTCGCCGTTGCGCTCTCACCACCATGACGCCATGCATGCGGCCAAACCACACCATCGCTCCACCGTAGCCCCTACCCTAACCCTAGTTTCCTTAAGATTCATTAGAGCCTCAACCAAGCTCAGGCGAGCTTGGCATTGTCGGAGATGGCAATGGCGCCACCGTGTGCCTTCGTCATCCACCATGGCCACCGTTGAGCTAGCTCTAGCGAGCCCCTTGGTCGACCAACCCCTCCAGTAGATGTGCACAAAGGTGGAGAGCACGATGGTGGTGACCGTGTCACCGAAGACCTCCTCGTCGTCGAGCTCTCCGCCAGTCAACCGCGCCCCTGCTTCTATGTGTACGACGAGTGGGACGGCGTTGACCGCGGGGCCCGGCTATCAGCGCCGTGGTGAGCAGTACGCCGGGTGCGCTTAGCATTAAAAGGGTTTTTGATGTTTTCTTTAATTGTTTTTCTAGATTTTGTAGCAAACTTGTAAAATTCATATCTGGATCTAAGAGTGTCCAAATGGAGTGAACCAAATTTTGTTAGCTTCATCTTGATGAGTACTATCTGTTAAAAATATGAAACTTGTTATGTGCTACAGTTTGGTACCTTATTTAAATTATCTTGTTTATTCCCTAGTAATCTTGAAAAATCCATAACTTGAGTTTGGGAGATGCTAAAAATGTGATTCCAATTTTGTTGGTCATGTTTTGACATGCTGTAGCTAGGAAAAATACGAAATCTACAGTTATACTACTTGGAATATGACTTCTTATTTTGTCTCAATTAAACGCTAGTTTCTTGTGAAATTTATTGTGGTAGATCCATGTACATATGGATATGAAATTATTTGTATAGTATTATGGTGTTATGAGGACTGGAGGAAAAATTGTAAATCTGTTGCTTACACTTTTCACCATGCTAAACATATTTAAATTGCTATAAACCATGTAACTTGTCATTTTTGTAGAGGTTGTTGTACTTGTCAAAATGGCATGAAATTTTAACAGTAGTCGCTTGATAGCATGTATGAGCTGCAGTATTTTTTCTAGAATTTATTGAGCACTAGAAGTAGCCGTTCCAATTTTCACCTGAATTAATTGATAAATTAATAAAGGCTTGTATAAAATTGAATTGGGTCCAACCATTACACTTTTTAACATGTTGGTGATGGGTATAACCTATTGGTACATTTGGTTGTGCCTTGAATTGAGTGTTTATATGCAGCTAGTTATTTATTGCCCCATAATTCACTTTTATCTAGTTCTATGACTTGGTTGCTTTGTATGAACTTGATGCTTGTTAATTAGATGATTAGGCTAATTAAGATAAGTTGTTAGCTACAGGTTTTAGGCCTCTTACTGATGATGAACAATTTTATCTTATTTTGCTAGAATATGGTGAGTGTATGTTTGCTTTGCTAGAGAAGGGATATGCACCTACTCAGTAAACAAAAATTAATCTACTAGAGAGGAGATATGCACCTACTCAATAAAGCAAAGTGATCCTGTCATCATCTTGTTATCTTGATGCTAAGGATGTGTATGCATATGCATTTCGTCGTACCACACTTGCACTTCATCCCTTGTGCATTCTCTGTATTTATCTATATCTTCATGCATATAGGATCGTCGGAGGGGATAACACTTCTAGAGTTCGAGGCCATGGGAGAGGAGGACCAGCAGGAGACCCACAACAGGAAGTTCCAAAAGGCGAAGAATAGGTCTAGGAAGAATTGCCTGAGTGCCCGGACCATAAGCCCTCAGCCTACTTGAAAGGCAAGCCCCGGAGCATTTTAAGCCTCCCATGCTTTATAAATATCAACTTGAGTTCTTTATGTTTGATGCATTAGGTTATAAGAGTTGATTGGAAACACTTGATGCATATAATTTCATTGTCCAAAAATATACCTTGAACCCTATGTAGGTCTAGGATCAAATAAATGCTTAGCCATGCTTAGTTTGGTAGAAGTCGGGTGATTTCCTGTCACCTGCGAGCTATACATGGAACCTGGTCATGGTTGGCTATATTTGGTATCATGAAAAAGAACCATGTGATGATGTAATTAGAGGTCGGACGGAGTCTATGTTGTAGGTTGATTCATGTGATTCCGTCTGTGCCGCTTAAGGACCACATCGTTGTTGGTCCTCGGTCATTTTGAACACAGCCTCTCACTTAGCTGGCCGAATAACTCGTTCCGACTGTGAAGCCGAGTAGCTCAACTCAGGTCAGGCCTCATTCTATATGAGTGCGCACACTAGAGGTAGTAAGGATGTGCGTGGAGCTAGATGTGAGTCCAAGGGTAGGCCAGGCCTGATTGTCCTTGTAGCCGGTCAGTCCCTGAGTGTGTGGCGCTGATCGAACCCACGACATATGACTTAAGTTGTACCAAAGGTGACCTAAGCTACCTTGGCGTAGGTATGTCTGGGTTTGTGTTAGGATTTCTACCCAGCTGGTTGTAATCGATTTGAATCGCCGTCTCTCTAGGATAGTGAAAAACTTGACTGAGCTTCCTTCTATCGTAGTGAGAACATGAAAGTGAAATGGCTATGATGATGATATAATAAATGGCTATGATTACTTTTGTTATGCTACATAATTGTATAACACATGTTTGGCATAGGTTAGTTGCTAATCTAGAGTTGAATAGCTATAATTAACTTGAAAACCGAATTATAAAATGTGTAGTTCAACTAGTGACTTTTTCTACAAAATGTTATCAACCTAGCTCCACTTATAAAGCCTTGCATGATCCTTGGTGTCGCTTTATTCTTAGTTTATGATGGGCAAGTTTAGCTTAGTAGCTTCTTGTACTCAGGTTTTATTTCCCACTTGTTGCAGATGGTACTGTATATCATGGTTATTGCAAGAACTGCTTCTCTCCAGCTGTGGACGAGGAGTGAGGCCACGGGCATGGCCCTTCTGTGTTGTATTACCTATGATGCTTTTGTTGGACTTGATCATGAACTGGCATGTATTTGAACTGTGTGTGTGATGATGGTTTCAAAACTATATTGCTTCCGCTACTGCAGTTGAACTTGGTGTTATAATATTTATATTTGAACTCTGATGTACGATGAACTATTTGTGAACTTTATGTAACATGTGACGTGTATGTTGAATCATGTACGATCTTGGTTGTATATTGGTGATTATTCATGATCCTTCATGATATTCGACGGACTACCGGGTTTATATGGGCTCAAGTACGACAGTGCTATCGCTCCGGTGGTTGCCATTGTACTTGTGCTCTTATAAATTGGTCAGTTCTGCCACAACTAGTATCGGGGCAAGATTCAATATTACTTGTCATATGTGTAGTTAAAACAAAGGTTTTTGTTTTACAAAACAGTTTTGGCAACTTATAGCTATACATATAGGTGTTCAAATCTGAAATTTGAATCTAAAGTGTGCTAGTGACCATTTCCTTTATGCCCAGTTATGGATTTCAGGTGGCTTAGTAAGTACTAACTTTGGGGGTTTACTTTCTTGCAATTTTTATTTTGTCGTTCATACGACGTGCTATTGTATGGGTGCCATTGACTTGAATGGTAATGTATGGATCAACATACCTCTACGCCTAGGTAAGGTGGTGAGTGGCATGACCGCAAGATGTTAGAGTGTGGTCTAAGGGGAGAGGTAGTTTTGATACTGAAGTATATATATCTCGTATATATATGGAAGTATTTAATTGTGGGTTAGTTTTGATATGGCTGTATATACATATTTAGATGTATGTATGGACATATTTACATATGGGTAGCTTTGGTACGAAAGTATATATATTGGGTATATATATGGAAGTATTTAGCTTGCAACTTAGAGACCAGATTTTCATTTCCGCATATACATAATTGTGGGGTTGGGCTGAAATGAAATTCTTCTGTAGGTACACTAACAACGAAACGTGTAGCCCGACTAGTTACACTTATATTATGAGAGTACATATGTATGCCACTGTGTATGTCGCTAGAACCTTAATGTTTCCTAAGTTTGTGAGGACATATAGAACATGCATGTATCATGATAACTCATTCATTTGCATTTTTGCATTGTTCCTCCCCTTATAAGTTTCTTATCCCATTAAATATGTCTTTTCAAATGTAAGACTTGTTCTCACAAGAGTTGCACCATTTTTTGGTACAGATGATAGCACCAGGATCACCGGCTAGGAACGATACGTTCCTGGGTTTGTTTGGCACCCCCGCTCTGGTTTGGAGGGTGTTGCACTTCATGGGGTACACAGAGCCGCCTCGCTACTTTTGGGTACAGGAGGATGTGGAGGGGCAGCCGTGGTACGAGGTGTAGCTGACCATTCCCGCTCGAGCACTGGCACCATAGTGGCAGGAATGGAGAGCTGAGTCCAAGGGAAAGTCCCCTTGGGAAGGTGCATAAGTGGTAGCTTTTGAGGTTTTGAGCAAGATCTATCAGCAGCATGGTGATGAGCTCATTGGCAGTGCCGCTGGGACCTTTCCTCAAGTGGATTTGTCAGTTACAGCTTAGGTATAGACTAACCGCAATGCTTTGGTGCGGGACCGGGATGAGTGGGCACAAAGTTCGAGTCCTGCTATGAGTGCCTTGTTTGCTGTGATGTAGATGTTCTATGCACGACAGGACACTCGGGATTTCTGGTAGGAGTCTTATTACATTTGTGTGGACAAGCTCATGAGAGCTGAAGCCACACAACAGAAGCTGACAAAGTGTGTGCGCAAGCATCGGAGGACAACTAGGGAGGCTCTTTGGGACACGGATGATGCTCAGACAGCACTAGGGGCCATCCAGGCTCAGATGGTATAGGCAGGCCAACAGAGGAATGAAGCCAACCATCGTGTAGAGGCGTCAGAGGAAGCCAGGACCAGGACTATGGTGCTAGCTGGTCGTCAAGCAGTAGAGTTTGGTTGGAGGGAGGAGGAGTACCTGCGTCGACTTTAGTAGGCCTAGAACACCATTGCAGAACTTTAGCACGACGTCCACCACCTCAACAATATCATTGACCCCATTCCTCCCTAGGTGCAGAGGAGGTGGACCCAGATATGTTGATCAAGGATGATGGTTGGGAGGAGGTTGAGGAGGAGCTAGATGAGGATGTTGTGCCCATGGAGGATAGTGATGATGAGCCTATGTCCGACATCGACAGCGACCACTCGGATGAGTAGAGTAGCTGTAGTGACTAACTAGCTACGCTAGATGTTATCTTTTGTGTTCTTAAGTAATGGACATGTAACTTAAGTCTCGGTTTAGTTAATGTGACTTTGATGTAACCTCAAAACCTTGTATGGTTGATCCATGATGTTGCCTAAACACTAAAAATTCCAGTTCTATTTTGCTGGCAAGATTTGGCATGTATGTGAACGCGTTGCTAGAATGCCAAGTAATGATATTGGTGATGTTGTGTTGTGGAAATGAATTATTGTGCCGTTGTTTTATTGTATGAATTTATTCTCTCCAGTGAATTCAGTTTGGCATAACAATAAAATTCTTCTGCAATTATTTGGCATCATCCAATAATTACTTGTTGTAATTTTGCAAATGACGTGCACCCGTGGTCAGGTGTTGACTGGTAGTCAGGATGGTAACAACAATCCACCCCCACCACCACTACCACCCTCAGCAATAGATTTCTTTTTAGTTTTTGGGGAACCAACGTGCTATGGAGGAAATGCTGCGCAATATCGCGTAGAATACCGCACGCGGGGGACATCAGCATCAGGGTCTAGAACCTAACCAATACAGCACGTTCAAGGTTTTCTTAGACACGAAGCCACCTATCTTTGAGGAAGTAGAGGAACCACTACAAGCTAATGAGTGGTTAAACACAATTGAGCAGAAGTTTTGCCTTCTGAGGGTCACAGATCAGATGAAGGCCGAGTGTGCTTCGCACCAGCTACAGGGTCCTATAGGCATATGGTGGACCCACCACTTGTCTACTTTTTGTGCTGGTGCTAATGTCAGTTGGGATCAGTTCAAGACAACCTTTGGGGGACATCACATACCCCCAGGGCTTATGAGGATGAAGGCTACAGAGTTGATGAAGATCACTTAGGTAACCAAGACCCTCACTGAATATATGCATGCTTTCAACAATTTGTCAAGGTACGCTCCTGAGTTTGTGAACACTAAGGAGAAGAAGATTGAGAGCTTCAAGTGTGGACTTGGTACCAAGATAATGAAGACCATGGAAAATTCTAGGTATGCAACCTACAATGAGTTTGTTAGTGATGCTCTTACCTAGGAAAATCAAAACAATTTTCATGCTGCAGCTAAGGGCCGCAAGCGAGCCTTTGAGGCAGGTGCATCAGGTTCATCTCAGCAGAAAGCTCCTATGGCAATGAGGCCTTAGTTTCGTCCACCTACACGCAAGTTTAGGCCACCATAGAAGAAGACACAGCTCAATTAGCAGCAGAAAGTGTATCACAAGGCCTTCTCTATTGCTCTACCTAAGAGAAATGCAGGACAAGGGAGCTCAGGAGGGCCAAGGAACAACCAGCCGTGCTTCAACTGCAGTCAGGTTGGTCACTGGTCAAGAGAGTGCCCCTATCCTAAGAAAGGCAACCATCAGAACCAGGGCAATCAGAGGTAGGCAAATTCTAAGACACGCCCAGGGCATGTTCATTACACTGCCGTGGAAGAAATTCCTGCTGGAGAGGTTGTTACTGCTGGTATGTTTCTTGTGAACCAACACCCTGCAATTGTTTTGTTTGATTCTGGAGCTTCGCATTCATTCATGACTCAGGCATTTGCATCTAAGCATGATCAGAAGATAATTGTTGTAGACAAGGGTGGTTATTGCATAAGTTCAGCTGGGGCTAGTATCTCTACCAACCAGATAGTCAGAGATGTGCTCATCTCCATAAAAGAGAGGGAATATACTATGGATCTCATAGTGTTGCCAGGATTATGAATAGATGTGATCTTGGGTATGAATTGGATGAGTGATCATGGTGTTCTTATTGACACTTCAACTAGAACTATTATGTTGAGGGAACCAAAGGGGGGATGGTGCTTTTCTAGTGCCACTTCCCAGGAGTTTTGACCTTCAAAACATATCTTGTGCTATACAGACCACGACTCTCTTTGATATTCCAGTGGTATGTAAGTTTCCAGATGTATTTCTAGATGAGTTACCTTGGTTGCCACTGGATAGAGATGTGGAGTTTAAAATTGAGCTAGTGCCTGGTACAACACCTATCTCTAGAAGACCTTATAGGATGCTACCAAATGAGCTTGCCAAACTCAAGATTCAGTTACAAGAGCTTTTAGAAAAGGGACTTATTCGACCTAGTTCTTCTCCATGGGGTTGTTCGGCTTTGTTTGTAAAGAAAAAGGACAAATCATTACGGATGTGTGTGGATTATAGGCCACTCAATGCCATGACAATTAAAAACAAGTACCCTTTACCATGTATCGATATCTTGTTCGATCAGTTGGCAAGGACAAATGCATTCGCCAAGATTGATTTGAGATCAGGCTATCATCAGATTAAAAGTAGGCCAAAAGATATACCTAAAATAGCTTTCTCAACCAGATACGGCTTGTATGAGTATCTTGTCATGTCTTTTGGTCTGACAAATGCTCCTGCATACTTTATGTATTTGATGAATTTGGTATTCATGCTCGAACTTGATAAGTTCATGGTTGTGTTTATTGATGACATCCTAGTTTACTCTGAAAATGAGGAAGATCATGCAGAGCATTTAAGGATTGTCCTAACCAGACTGAAAGAACATAAGTTGTATGCCAAGTTTAACAAATATGAATTTTGGTTACGAAAACTGCCTTTTCTAGGTCATGTGTTGTTAGAGAATGGAATCTCTATAGATCCAACTAAGATACAAGAAGTCATGGATTGGAAAGCCCCGACCTTAGTTACTGAAGTTTGGAGTTTTCTTAGTTTAGCAGGTTACTATCGTCGCTTCATTCTGGATTTTTCCACGATAGCTTAACCAATGATGAGGTTACTTCAGAAGGATGAGAAATTTGTTTGGACTCTGGGGTGTGAAGCTGCTTTTCACACTCTTCGGACTTTGCTGACCACCGCGCCTATCTTAGCACAACCCGATATAGATGTGTTTTGTGATGCATCTGGTACAGGCTTGGGATGTGTTCTTATGTAGGAAGGCCAAGTCATTGCTTATGCCTCACATCAACTAAGGAAGCATGAAGTTAATTATCCGACCCATGACTTGGAGTTAGCAGCAGTTGTTCATGCACTGAAGATCTTGAGGCACTATTTGCTTGGGAATGTGTGCCATATCTATACAGATAACAAGAGTCTTAAATATATCTTCACTCAAGTTGAGTTAAACATGAGATAGAGAAGATGGTTAGAGTTGATCAAGGATTATAACTTACAAGTGCATTATCATCTTGGCAAGGTGAATGTGGTTGCAGACGCCTTAAGCCGCAAATTTCATTGTAATTCCTTGGGAGCACTATTGGAAGATGGATTTAATCTGTTGCATCTTGCTGTGTTACACAATATCACTGTAAGTTGCTCACTTGAGAGGAAGGTCATCGAAATTCAGAACACCGATGTAGGTGTGTTTCACATCAAGAGAAAGATGATGGAGAAGGAAACCAAGCATTTTAGACTAGATGAGAGAGATGTGCTATGGTTTAAGGATTGACTTGTGGTGCCGAAGGATCGTGAACTTAGAAACCAAATCTTAGATGAAGCTCACTCTTCCAAGTTGTCTATCCATCCTAGTAGTAGCAAAATATATCAAGACTTAAAAACACATTTTTGGTGGACAAAGATGAAGAAAGAAATCATAGCCTATGTTGCTAGGTGTGATACCTGTAGCAGAGTCAAGGCAGATCACCTAAAACCTACTGGACTACTTCAACCTTTGTCTATTCTAGGTTGGAAGTGGGAGGAGATCAACATGGATTTTATTGTTAGACTTCCACCCACTCAGAAGGGTTTTGACTCCATATGGGTAATTGTAGACCATTTGACCAAGTCCACACACTTCATTCCAGTCAGGACCAATTATTGACCGCATCAGTATGCAAAACTATATATAGCTCATATAGTACGTTTGCATGGGGTACCGAGAACCATCGTGTCAGATGGGGGATCTTGGTTTATTGCTCGTTTCTGGGAGCACTTGCACAAATAGTTAGGTACCAACTTAGTCCAAAGTTCTACCTATCACCGTCAGACATCTGGACAGACTGAGCGAGTGAATCAGATATTAGAAGACATATTGAGAGCATGTGTAATCTCTTTGAAAGGTTCATGGGAAAAGTGGCTACCTCAAGCTGAATTTTCCTATAACAACAGTTACCAAGAGAGTATTAAGATGGCTCCTTTCGAAGCTTTATATGGTCAGAAATGTAGAACTCCCTTGAACTAGGTTGAACCCGGGGAGAGGAGGTATTATGGAATTGATTTTGTCAGGAAAGCTAAAGAGCAAGTTCGTATCATCCAACAACATATTGAAGTCGCACCATCTAGGCAAAAGAGCTATGCTGACAAAAGAAGAAGACCTATTGAGTTTGAGGTAGGCGACTATGTGTACCTAAAAGTATCACCAATGAAAAGAGTGCAATAGTTTGGTGTGAAAAGAAAACTTGCACCTAGGTATGTAGGTCCATACAAAATTATTGAGCGAAGTGGAAGAGTAGCCTACAAACTACAGTTACCTCCAGAGATGAGAGCTATTTTCAATGTCTTTCATGTCTCTCAATTGAGAAAATGCTTACTTGTTCTTGAAGAAAGAGTTGAAACTGACGATATCAAAATAGAATCAGACCTACCTTATGAGGAGAAGCTTGTACAGTTATTGGATAGTAAAGAAAGGGTAACTTGGAACTGAGTGATCAAGTTCCACAAGGTAATGTGGAGTAACCACAGTGAACAAGATGCAACATGGGAAAGAGAGGATTATCTACGTGAAGTTTACCCCGAATTTTATGAAAAATGGTAGGTCATTCAATCTCGGGACAAGATTCCTATAAGGGGGGAGGGGCTGTAACACCCTAGTGTTAAGCTTGCATTTTTCACTTGCATTTCATGAGCATAAGCATCATCCATTCATTCATGAGCATGAGCAAATGAAATTTTATTTCATTCACTCTATGTTTATCACATGTGATACTTAATTTATACATGTATATGCCCTATGGTCATGCTTGGCTAATGCAAGTGGGTGTTGTTTGGTCACCAAAACAACTTAGACACACTTAGAATGAAAAATGGAACCAAGTTTACATTCATGAGTTGACCCAAAAATGCTTCTATGTGATAGTTTTACTAGAATTGCCTTTATTAGGTTGATTGTTTGACCCATCTTGACAAATTACTTAGAGTGCTTGCATGGAAGTGGGCCCTAAATGAAAGTTGTAGTTCATGTCATGTAGGACAAACTTTGTTTAAACGTCAAGAGCTGAATTAGTGCCTAAGTTAGTCAAATAAGGCCTCCAAAATTCAACTTGATGCTGTTTTGAAACTCAAATTTTTCTAAGTCTGAAACTGCTTTACAGTTTTAGGGTACCCACCTTTGGTGATTTTTAGTTTGCAAACTAGTTCGAATTAGACAAAGCTTCCTTAAGCAAACTTGGAGTACTCCTGTAGCTCTACAAAGTGGTGAAAATGGTTTGCCAAAATTCATCACGGATTGGGAGAACTGGTGGTGCAAAGATCATGTTTCATATGAACTGAATCGGCCCTTAGCCGATTTGAACCGGCTGGTCGTGGCCAACCACGGCCAGGCCAAACACGCCATGTGGCATCCATACACCGGCGCTGGCCCCGCACTGCCGTGCCAAAGGAGCCAATGGCCGGGCGCTTGTTCCCTCACGCGCTCACTTCCACTCTCCCTCGCTCTCGCTTTCTCTCGCGCAGACGAAGCGGATAGGAGCACCGTGCCGCCGCCGCCAAGTTTTGGCCGGCCAACCTCGCCACCCACGCCGCACTGCCATCCAATTAACCTCACCCACAGCTCCGCCATGTCGCCCTCTACCTTTCTGACCCACTCACGTCACCATTTGTGCACAGGTAAAGCCCTAGGGCCTTTGCACTGTCGTCGTGGTCATCACGACCACCATTGCCGCCGCCGAGCTCGTGCTCGCGCATGGCCATGCTCCCCCGAGCTCTCTCATTTTCTCTCTTCTCGCGTTAGAGATAGCCTAAGACTAGGTCTAGCTCACATCGCTGGTCTTTGGGCCAATGCTGACATGCCGACACCGGAACATGGCCTATCGTCGCTGCGCTCTCATCGCTGTGACGCCATGCATGTGGCTGGACCACACCACCGCTCCACCTTATCCCCTACCCTAACCCTAGTTTCCTTTAGATTCACTGGAGCCTTAACCGAGCTCAGACGAGCTCGGCATTGCTGGAGAAAGCAATGGTGCCACCGCGTGCCTCCGCCATCCGCCATGGCTGTCGTCGAGCTAGCTTTGGTGAGCCCGTTGGCCAACCAACCCCTCCAGTAGATGTGCACGGAGGTGGAGAGCACGATGGTGGTGACCGTGCCACCGGAGACCTCGCCATCGGTGAGCTCTTCGCCAATCAACCACGCCCCTGCTTCTATGTGTATGATGGGTGGGACAGCGTTGACAACGGGGCCCACCTGTCAGCGCCGTGGTGTGCAGTACGCCGGGTGCGCTTAGCATTAAACGGGGTTTTGATGTTTTTCTTTAATTGTTTTTCCAGATTTTGTAGCAAACTTGTAAAATTCATATCTAGAGCTAGGAGTGTCCAAATGGAGTGAACCAAATTTTGTTAGCTTCATCTTGATGAGTACTATGTGTTAAAAATATGAAACTTGGTATGTGCTATAGTTTGGTACCTTGTTTAAATTATCTTGTTTATTCCCCATTAATCTTGAAAAATCCATAACTTGAGTTTGGGAGATGCTAAAACTGTGATTCCAATTTTGTTTGTAATGTTTTGACATGCTGTAGCTAGGAAAAATATGAAACCTACAGTTAGCCTACTTGGAATATGACTTCTTATTTTGGCTCAATTAAATGCTAGTTTCTTTAGAATTTATTGTGGTAGATCCATGTACATGTGGACATGAAATTATTTGTACAGTATTCTGGTGTTATGAGGACTGTAGGAAAATAGTAAATCTGTTGCTTGACACTTTTCACCATGCTAAACATATTTAGATTGCTATAAACCATGTAACTTGTCATTTTGTAGAGGTTGTTGTACTTGTCAAAATGGCATGAAATTTTAACAGTAGTCTCTTGATAGCATGTATGAGCTGCAATATTTTTTTCTAGAATTTATTGAGTAGTCTATTGGTACATTTGGTTGTGCCCTGAATTGAGTGTTTATATGCAGCTAGTTATTTATTGCCCCATAATTCACTTTTATCTAGTTCTATGACTTGGTTGCTTTGTATGAACTTGATGCTTGTTAATTAGATGATTAGGCTAATTAAGATAAGTTGTTAGCTGTAGGTTTTAAGCCTCTTGCTGATGATGAACAATTTTATCTTAGGTTGCTAGAACATGGTGAGTCTGTGTTTGCTTTGCTAGAGATGGGATATGCACCTACTCAGTAAACAAAAATTAATCTACTAGAGAGGAGATATGCACCTACTCAATAAAGCAAAGTGATCCTATCATCATCTTGTTATCTTGTTGCTAAGGATGTGTATGTATATGCATTTCATCGTACCACACTTGCACTTCATCCCTTGTGCATTCTCCGTATTTATCTATATCTTCATGCATATAGGATCGCCGGAGGGGATAGCACTTCTGGAATTCGAGGACATGGGAGAGGAGGACCAGCAGGAGACCCAACAACAGGAAGTTCCAGAATGCGAAGAACAGGTCCAGGAAGAATTGCCTGAGTGCCCGGACCATAAGCCCTCAGCCTACTTAAAAGGTAAGCCCCGGAGCATTTTAAGCCTCCCATGCTTTATAAATATCAACTTGAGTGTGCGGCGCTGATCGAACCTGCGACATATGACCTAAGTTGTACCAAAGGTGACCTAAGGCTACCTTGGCACATGTATGTCTGGGTTTGTGTTAGGATTTCTGCCCAGCTGGTTGTAATCGATTCGAATCGCTGTCTCTCCCGGATAGTGAAAAACTTGACTGAGCTTCCTTCTATCGTAGTGAGAACATGAAAGTGAAATGGCTATGATGATGATATAATAAATGGCTATGGTTACTATTGTTATGCTACATAAATGTATAACACATGTTTGGCACAGGTTAGTTGCTAATCTAGAGTTGAATAGCTATAATTAACTTGAAAATCGAATTATAAAATGTGTAGTTCAATTAGTGACTTTTTCTGCAAAATGTTGTCAAACTAGCTCCACTTATAAAGCCTTGCATGATCCTTAGTGTCACTTTATTCTTGGTTTATGACGGGTAAGTTTAGCTTAGTACCTTCTTGTACTCAGAGTTTATTTGCCACTTGTTGCAGATGGTAGTGTATATCATGGTTATTGCAAGAACTGCTTCTCTCTAGTTATAGACGAGGAGTGAGGCCGTGAGCATGGCCCTTCTGTGTTGTCTTACCTATGATGCTTTTGTCGAACTTGATCATGAACTAGCATGTATTTGAACCGTGTGTGTGATGATGGTTTTAAAACTATATTGCTTCCACTACTGCAGTTGAACTTGGTGTTGTAATATTTATATTTGAACTTCGATGTACGATGAACTATTTGTGAACTTTATGTAACATGTGATGTGTATGTTGAATCATGTATGATCTTGGTTGTATGTTGGCGATTATTTGAGATCCTTCGTGATACTCGATGGACTACTGGGTTTATACGGGCTCAAGTACGACAGTGCTATCACCCCGGTGGTTGCTATTGTACTTGTGCTCTTATAAATTGATCGGTTCTGCCACATCCTACCTCTATTACTAGTGATGGTTTCACTTGTGATGCCTCACTAATGGTTGAGAATGAGACTATCAATAGAGAGGTGGATGAGCTCACTCACGCCTTAGGAAAGGCCTATGGCGGTGAGGCCCGCTTGCTAAAGTGCTTGGGTAGCCAAATGTTCTCTCTTAACAAAGAGGGATTGGGCTATACCCCAAGAAAGGCAAGGCGGCCTTTGCTACTCTCAAAGCTAGCTTTGTGAAGAGCAATGATCAGTTTTGCAATAGATGTAAGCAAGTAGGGCACTTAGAGCAATCTTGCATAAAGAACAAGAACAGGAACAATGCTAATGTATCCTCAATTTGTTTTGATTCTTGTTATAGGCTTACCAACGGTGTGAATGATTTGAAGGCTAAGTTCATTGGTACACCTATTGTGGGCTCAAAGAAGAAAGCTATTTTGGTACCAAAGACCTTAGTAACTAACCTTCAAGGACCCAAGCAAGTTTGGGTACCTAAAAAGAATTGATTTTCTTTTGTAAGTAAATTATAAAGCCGGAGGAAGGCATTGGGTGCTTGATAGTAGGTGCACACAACACATGACCGGTGATTCAAGAATGTTCAATTCAATCAACTCAAAAATGATGACAATGGGTTTTATAGTATAACATTTGGTGATAATGGCAAAGGCAAAGGCAAAGGCAAAGGCAAAGGGCTTGGTAAGATTGCAATATCCGATGACTTGAGCATTTCCAATATGCTATTAGTAGAGAGCTTGAACTTCAACATATTGTCGGTTGCTCAACTTTGTGATCTTGGTTTCAAGTGCATATTTGGAGTTGATGATGTATAGATCATAAGTGTAGATGGCTCTAACTTGATATTCAAAGGTTTTAGATATGAGAATCTATATTTGGTTGATTTCAATGCTAGTGAAGCTCAATTGTCAACATGTTTTCTCACTAAGTCTAGCATGGGTTGGTTATGGCATAGAAGGCTTGGTCATATTGGAATGAAACAATTGAATAAGTTGATTAAGCATGATCTAGTTAGAGGCTTGAAAGATGTCACATTTGAGAAGGATAAGCAATGTAGTGTATGTCAATCCAGAAAGCAAGTTAACAACACACATCGTAAGAAGAACATGATGAGCACATCTAAGGCATTTGAGTTGTTGCATATGAATTTATTTGGACCAACCACATACACTAGCATTGGTGGAAACAAATATGGATTTGTGATTGTGGATGATTTCACTAGATACATATGGGTGTTCTTTCTTGTTGACAAGAGTGATGTGTTTGCAACCTTCAAGACATTCATAAAGAGAATTCACAATGAGTTTGAAACAACCATCAAGAAAGTGAGAAGTGACAATGGAAGTGAGTTCAAGAATACAAGAATTGATGTGTTTTGTGATGAGTTTAGAAGTAGGCATCAATTCTCGGACAAGTACACTCCTCAATCAAATAGCCTAGTTGAGAGGAAGAATAGAACCTTGATTGACTTGGCAAGATCAATGTTAAGTGAGTATAATATGAGTCATTCATTTTGGGCTGAAGCAATCAACACGGCTTGCTTCTATAGCAACTGACTCTATTGTCATCCATTGAAGGAGAAGACCCCATATGTGCTCTTGAATGATAGAAAGCCCAATATTGCATACTTTCAAGTTTTTGATTGCAAATGCTACATATTGAAGAAAGGCACAAGATTAAGCAAGTTTGAGAAGAAATGTGATGAATGTTTCTTGCTTGGTTACTCCACTATTAGCAAGGCTTATAGAGTTTGGAATTTAGCTAGTGGTACTCTTGAAGAGTTTCATGATGTGGAATTTGATGAAACCAAAGGTTCCTAAGAGGAAGATGAGAATCTAGATGATGTGAGAGGCACTCAATTGGTCAATGCAATAAAGAACATGGACATTGGTGATATAAGGCTTAGAGAGGTGATTGATGTTGAAGATAACAAGAATCAAGTGCTCTCTAACTCAAATGTGCAAGCTAGTGGTTCTCATGATCATGATCAAGCAAGTGCTAGTGATGACAAAGTGCAAGATCAACAACAAGCGGCTAGTTCATCATCTCAATCAAGTGATCAATCAAATGCAAGCAATCAAGTGCAAGTACTCCAACCAACCAATGTTGTAAGTGATCATCCTTTGGATTCTATCATTGGTGATATTTCAAGAGGTGTACAAACAAGATCAAGATTGGCATCATTTTGTGGATATTTCACATTTGTGTCATCCATTGAATCAAATAAGATAGATGAAGCTTTGTTGGATATTCATTGGGTAAATGCTATGCATGAAGAGCTAAACAACTTTACAAGAAATCAAGTATGGGAGTTGGTAGAAAGGCCTAAGGGACACAATGTGATTGGAACTAGATGGGTGTTTCAAACAAGCAAGATCAAGATGGGATAGTTGTAAGGAACAAAGCAAGATTAGTGGCTCAAGGTTATACTCAAGTTAAAGGTCTTGACTTTGGAGAAACATATGCCCTGGTTGCAAGATTGGAAGCAATTAGGATCTTGTTAGCCTATGCTTGTGCCCATAACATCAGGCTATATCAAATGGATGTGAAGAGTGCATTTCTCAATGGCTACATCAATGAAGAAGTATATGTTGAGCAACTTCCCGGTTTTGAAGATGAGAAGAAGCCCAACCATGTTTATAAGCTAAGAAAGGCATTGTATGGTTTGAAGCAAGCACCTAGAGCATGGTATGAGAGATTGAGAGATTTCTTGCTCTCTAAAGGGTTCAAGATGGGTAAGGTTGACACCACTCTCTTCACCAAGAAGATAGGCAATGACTTGTTTATGTTGCAAATCTATGTTGATGACATCATATTTGGACCAACCAATCAAGATTTTTGTGAAGAGATTGAAAAGATGATGGCTAATGAGTTTGAGATGTCCATGATTGGAGAGCTTAGTTACTTCCTTTGTCTTGAAATTAAGCAATTGAAGAATGGTATATTTGTTAGTCAAGGCAAGTAATCAAAGACATGCTCAAGAAATTTGGAATGAATGATGCAAAGTCAATTAGTACACCAATGGGGATAAATGAAAACTTGGATAGTGATGCTAGTGGCAATATGGTGGATCAAAAGTTGTATCGGTCTATTATTGGAAGCCTACTCTATGTGACCGCATAATGTTTAGTGTATGCATGTGTGCAAGATTTCAAGCCTCACCAAGAGAAAGTCATTTAAAAGCAACAAAGAGAATATTGAGGTACTTGAAGCGTACGTAAAATATTGGATTGTCGTATCCCAAAGGTGCAAGGTTTGAGCTTATTGGATAATCCGATTTGGATTATGTGGGATGCAAAGTTGAGAGAAAGAGCACATCAGGCACATGTCAACTATTAGGAAGATCACTTATGTCTTGGTCATAAAAAAGCAAAATAGTGTAGCACTTTCAACCATCGAAGCAGAGTACATTTCGCCCGGTAGTTGTTGTGCTCAATTACTTTGGATGAAGGCTACTTTGAGTGACTTTGGAATCAAAAATCAAACAAGTGCCATTGCTATGTGACAAACAGAGTGCCCGTGAAGCTCACCAACAACCCGGTTCAACATGCAAGAACAAAGCACATTGATGTCCGCCATCATTTCGTAAGAGATCACCAACAAAAAGGGAACATTTGGATTGAGGGTGTGGGCACTAATGATCAACTTGCCAATATCTTCACCAAGCCACTTGATGAGAAGAGGTTTTGCAACCTAAGGAATGAATTGAACATACTTGACTTCTCAAATATGTGTTGATGCACCCCATTATATGACATGCCCCTCCTTCGAGCAAAGCAAGGTAAAGTTGATTAACATGTCATTCATCCATTGCTAAGGACTTGTTTAGTGCATCTAGTCATTCCTATCATGTCTTAGGCTCATTCATGAAAATCAAATGAATTTGATGCTTATATGGTACCACTATTGCTTGTATGCTTGAAATGATCTAGTGGTAGCATGTGACATGTTTGTGGACTTGTGAACCTAGTATTTGATCTAGAAAATGAGCTATAAATGTTTAACTCAACATGGTTCCTAATAACCCTTATTTGGAGGTGTGAAGAAGCTTGCCCTTGATTCAAACCGAGTTAAATATGGTTTGCAAGTGATCTAGATTGAACCAAATTGGGAAAATAATCCTCCCTTCATAATGGTTTCACCCCAACCTATCTAAAGTTTGAGCTCACATTTTGTGCTAATTAATGAAAAAGGGGAGAGAAATCCACAAAGATAGTAAAGATAGGGGGAGCAAACAAATAAAATCATATTGTAATGAGATCAATTAAAATTTGAAGCACACAAGTAGGGGGGCAAGCTCATAAACTTGTATGTTGCATTTATATGTGCATTACATATGTTTGCTTGCATGACACAAGTTCTAAATTCCCTATTTATGCTTGTGTGGTGTATGCTAGATTGTAGAAAATAATCGATGAAATGAATACTAGCATGCATAGGAAGAGTAATTAGACTTGTGCTTATCATATAAAAATTAGACCCTTTCATATAATGTTGATCTCACAGGGTTTTCTAGTTTTTGTGAATGTCTAGTTACTAATGGTGCTAAGGATGGTGTATATTGGCAACTCCGATTGGTATCATGCTTCAAAGGTCCATTCTTTACACCTTAGCATCATTTGGTAGCTATTACTCTCCCAAACCTCTAATCCATGCATATGTGCAAGCTTTCAAATCTAAACTCTTAGCACATATGTAGGGGGGGGCTAATACTACCAATTTTGGATTTATGAAACTTGTCCATAATCTTTACACACGGTAATATGCTTGGGCAAGCAACATGAATCCAAAAAGATTTCATTAAATATCCTTATAAATAGGTTGTTATCAATTACGAAAAAGGGAGAGATTGAAAGCCGTAGTTTGGTTTTGGATAATTGATGAAACTAAAAGGATCAAGATGCCCAAGAGGGGGGTGAATTGGGCTAATTCTAAATTTGCAATAATTAAGTTCTACAGTTAGCCCATTTCATCCCTTGTGACTAAATGTGTTTCTATTGTTCTCCTGTATAAAAGTTTTGCATCCTAGGTTCCAATTCTACTCTAGCATGACAATTCTAGGAATGTAAAGACATGAAATGAATTGCTCAAATGTAAATGCTTAAAGTAAAGAGAGGGAAAGAAACACGGCGATGTTTTTCCGAGGTATCAGAGAGTCGTCACTCCCCACTAGTCCTCGTTGGAACACCCGCGCAAGGGTGTAGCTCCCCCTTGATCCATGCAAGGATCAAGTGGTCTCTACGGGCTGATTCTTTGACACTCCTTCATGGTGAATTGCCCACAACCGCTCACAAAGTGACTTGGATCATCCACAAGCTCCGCCGGATGATCACCAAGCTTCCAATCACCACCGAGCCATCTAGGTGATGGCGATCACCAAGAGTAACAAGCACAAACTCTCACTTGACCAAGACAAGCCTAATGAGTAAGGTGGATGCACACTTGCTACTCTCTATGCACTAATGAGGTCCTTAATCTTGGATTATCAAATCTCAATCACCCCACTAGGCTCTTGCTCTCCCTTGCACTCCAAAGGTGTTTCTAAGCTGAACAAATGGGCAAGAGACCTCAAATGGATGAGTGAGATATGTATTTATACCCCCATTCAAAACATAATGGTTGAGGTCCAACTCAGCAAATATCAGGATGACCGGACGCTCCGGTCAAGGTGACCGGACGCTCCGGTCAAGGTGACCGGACACACCGGTCAGTGTAATACGTCAGCATGTCAGAAAGAGCCGTTTGCTCTGACCAGTCAGCACCCACCGGATGCGTTTGGTCATCAAAAACCCTCTCTGGAATCTACTGATGTTGACTGGACGCTGGCACCCAGAGTCCAGTGACTTCTCTGTTCAGCGTCCGGTTCATGGTCAACAGTCTATCCACGCTGCTATAGATACGGCTAGTGTCACGTCCGGTGAGCACTGGTGTCCAGCGTCCGGTCACACTCTAACAGCTGCTGCCGATCAAATGAACTGACCGGACTCTCCAAATTGCATCCGATCACAACCAAACCAGTGTCCGATCAGTCATTTGACTCTCCATTCACTTCCAATTCGAAATTCTTTGTGAATGAAGTTGACTTCTATCGATCTTGGCTATTCCAGAGCTACCTAATGCTAAGTTTGACAAGTGTGCACCATACCTAATCCATTAGACTCACCTAGGTTAAGCTACTAGTCCATACCCCCCTTAATAGTATGGCCAAAGGAAAAACAAAGTCCTAAACTACTCTAAGTGTCTCTCCAACACCAAACGACACTTAGAACTAGTCCATCCTTAGCCTTGTCGTCCATCCTTTGAAAACCGAAATGATTTCCATCGACAGGGGCATGACAACCATGATTGCCCAATCAATTTCCATTACCATGACCTAACTAAAATTGCCTCTGCAAAACACACGTTAGTCATAGTAATCTCGTGTCATCATTAATCACCGAAACCCAACTGGGGGCCTAGATGCTTTCAATCTCCCCCTTTTTGGAGATTGATGACAGCAGAACCTCGATTATGTAAAAGATATGAGTGAGGTTTTTAACATGCTTGGTTCATATAAGCTTTTTACAATAAGAACAAAGGAGTTAGGCATGCTTATATGACTCAAGCCAACATGGTGTACTCAAAAGATATGAATTAAGCATGAGTACATGAAGTAAAGCTCATTTGAATCAGAGTAAAGCGCGGAAGCAAAGCCAATGAGCATAACCAAGTGACATGACATATATAAAACAATGTAGAGAGCACACATGTCACATAAGTATCATCATCACATGTATATAATACAATGCACGAAAGTAAATGTGAATGCACAAAGTATCACACATGAAAGACCAAAAGAATCGAGTCTATCTCACATGTTCCCCCTAAATCTAACATACTCGGTCCCTCTCCCTCTTTGGCATCAAGCACCAAAACCTAAAGGTCGGACGGCAGGACAAGAGTAGTCGAGTTGGGCGCTGAGGTGAGGTGAGAGACCTAGAACTGAGCAGCAGCATCCTCTGACCCTGAACTCTGAGGGGTCTGACCTTCTATAGCTAGAAGTGAAGGTGAAGTAGTTTGGGTCTGGTCAGTAACTGGCATGGCCTATGACTCTGTAGGTGTCACTGTAGGAAGGGGAGCCACATCTGCCACTGTCGCTGTCGCTGAAGCCTCAAGTGTAGGAGTGACTGTCTAAGGTGGCTCGAATGACGCAACAGACGATGGAATCGTCTCGGTAGTCCCGGTAACTATAGCAGTTGTGGTAGGACCAGACACTCGGAACACTAGAGGTGTAGGATGCCCGGTAAGCTCACTGAAGGTAGCGCTGAGACTCTTGGAGACTCGGGTGTCTATCACTAACGCTGAAGAAGTTTGAGTCAGAGTGAAACCCGTACCAATAGGAGTAAAGTGCAGACCTTGAGCTATCCCTGGTGAAGCAAACCACTGAGACACCTGCTCTGTAGATGAGGCAAACTGAGGAGCTGGCTATCTCTAACTTGGAATGCCACTTGGCTATACAGCTGGAGTCACTGGAGTGGTGGTGGCAGGCTGGCATATCTGAAATGTAGACTACTGAGGATCAACCCCAATAGTAGTGAATACATGTTGCATGAAGCCAAGTAACTATTGCTGAATCATAAGCTGTTGCTACTGCATGGCCTGCTGCTGCTGCTAAAACTCATCCTGTTGTGCCTAAACCTGAGCAAGTGCAACTGAGGTCTCCTGTGCCTGGCATGCCTGGTCCTGCCTCATCCGCTCAAGTACAGCTAGAAGTGCCGGGTCTATCTACGGTGGCTGTGGTGGAGCTGAGCTGGAGCCACTGGCCTCTTTATCATGTGGATGAGGTGCCATCTGCAGAATCGGCTGATAGTCATCGTCTGAGCTATCACTCGGGTCGCTCTTGACCTCATCTTGTTGCTATGCATCAAGCTACTCCTCCTCTATCTCTGCGATGCCCCTGATGATCTCATCCTGCTGAGCGGCTGTCTCTGGTACCTCAGGGCGATGACTAGGTTGGCGAGGTGTCCTCACATGACTGTGACGTAGCATCTAGCTCAAGTCATACTATGGAAACTCAGTAGTAGCACCTGTCCACTCTACCATTGTCTCTGAGGACTTGTGTGTAACTACCTTTCGGAGTAAGAAAGTGATCCAATGAGCATAAGGCAGCTGACGGTGACCTCTGAAGCCCTCTGCTAGTGTGTCCTCCATCTCTAAAAGCATCACATCCCAAACATCAAAGACACTCTGAGACACCAGGTAATGCACTAGCCACAACTAAATTCGAGTGAGGCCCTCATGGTAGCACATGCTCAGAAGCAGAGTCCTCCTCATAATAGCATCAAGGAGCCGAGTTGTAGGTGTAAGGTCATGTGGTGTCTTGCTCAACCCCTCACCAAATGGCTCTGTGTAGCACGGTCTGACAAGATCTGTAGGTGGCACAAGTCTGCCGTGAGGGCATCTTGGAGGCTTTGTCTGTCCATAGCATGTCTCATGAAGACGAATAGGTGACTCTAGAATCCTCAGTATCTCTCTGACCCTCGAGCTCTAGAGCCTATAGTCACGCCCTTGGAAAGCAAAATGAATAAACCTGTGTCGCGGGTCAATCCACAAGGAGGAGTAGAACTCACGGACCCAAGATGGAACATAACGACCAGTTCGTCCAAGGAAATCTGACAAGCCTGGTAGATAAGTGAGGTGAGAATGGATCTGCTCGCCTGTAGCTGCAACTAGAGACTCTAAGGGGCAGACCTGCTGAGATCTGAAAGTGACACCGCTGTTGAGATATGCACTATAGAAGTCCTCCTGCAACAGAGTGTAGAAGTGCTCTGAGGCACGCTCATCCCACCTCGGTGGAAACCAATCCTCAAACTATATGAACCGTAGCTACTACACCTGTCTGGCTATGGCTGCCCTCAGGTCAAGGTGAATCACCGAAGGCGGACCCTATGGTCTAGGAGGTGGACGAGAGCCCTTCCTCTATGTCTGAGGGCTCAATGACACCTGAGTGCGTGTGCGACTGGAGCATCGAAGTTGTGGCTGTGCTGCCTACTCTATCTCCTCAACCTTCTCTGCCTGTTGAGTGTTTTTTGTCTGCTTTGCCGACTATGTCTATAGCTCAGTCACCCCCTGAGTGTAACTCTCCTCTAAAGAGACATGCCGTCCTCCAAGAATGATGGTCCCGGGTGGACTACCAAGATCAGCCTCAATCCTCTCAATGGTGGCTCTCTAAGCCAGTGACAACTGATTGCCTATGCGAATGCCACTGCCAGATCCACCTATCTCGGCTTGCTCTATGACGGCTGCCACTACTGCTGCTCTCTCTGCCTCAACATCATTGATCTTGCGCTTCTTCTTTGTGGTCTTTTTCGTCTTTCCTTTTTGCTGAGCAGCCAAGCGAGGCAGAGGCGTTGGATCCTCATCATAGGGACCACCCCCGACATTCTTGCACCGAGCCATCTTTGAAGCTAACAAGAATCACTGCCACTGATAAGGAACAACTACTAACTGACACTCGTGAGGCTTGGCCTCAATCCATACTCGTAGGCTTGGCCCCAAGTAAATCTGTCAATTGCCCAACTACCAAACAGACTCACTGCCTAAACTGACAGCACGATTGAATAGGAAGTATATATATAAGCAACTTTATATACTCAGGAAGCGAACGACCTAATGGAAAGCAAATAGTAGGAAAGTAATGAGCGAATGTGGCTTGCTACCTTAGAACAATCCCGAGACGTGTAAAGGGATAAGTTGTCGATCACAGGGACACCACACGGGAATGACAATGGCACCTCAGGGCTTGTGCTGTGAAGCAGTGCGGCGGCCGAGAAGGCGCGGTGCTGGGAAATTGTCGGTGCGAGAGGATGGCAACATGGCAACACGGTGGTGCGCAAGCATGTGGCGGCGGAGTGGAGCGTGAACACATGGCGGTGGGCGAGACACGTGTAGTGGCGCGGCGGCGCAATGCAGGCATGGGCACGGCGAGGCAGGCGCGGGCGTAGGCACAGCGGCGGTTAGGGCAGCAACGATGGTGTGGCATGAGAGAACAATAAAGTGGTAGCCCCCATGATGACAGACAAGGAAAGAAAAGGGAAATCTTTTCCACTCGCACTTCTGTGATCGGACGCTCCGGCAAATACGATCGGACGCAGCCCTCCGGAGTTCGGTCAACAACAGAGAGGTCTAGAGATCCTCAAATCATGACCGAACGCGTCCAATGACCCTTGATAGGACGCATCACAGAGTCTAGTCCTTTCCTAAGATCCATCCTGTGCTGATCAGACGCAGAAACATCATCACACCAGACGATATAGAAATACTATTCATCGTCCGGTCCTCCTTCAACAACTGTATCTCCTCCTTTTGTACTGACCGGACACTGCAACAGGTGAGTCCAGTCCCTATGTCCGGTCCCTCTTCAAATGTAGAAACTCCTCCTTTCTTCACGACACTCTCTGCCAATCAAGTCCTAAACTTCAATAAGATCCAAATAAACATCAATTGGGACTGATATGAGAGACCTCTCTCAAACCCTCAAGTTTTTCTAAATAATTTGCCTTCGGCTATAATTCTTTTTAAGAAAATAGGCAACAAAAGGGGCGAGGAGCACCATGTGACCACACAAGAGGGTTTTATGACCAATAGGAGCTTCAAATGCTCTCCCTATTTGTGGATAAACACAGCGGGTGCTCAAAAGATAACCCAAAAGAAACAACAAAGCAACACACATGCACATGCAATGCAATACTTGAAAGTAAGTCTAGTTGCTTGTCAAGTTTGATCCAAGATTAAGCTTCTTCACACTCTTTTTGGCGGTTATCTTAACCATATTAGGCAATCCCTAAGTGCATTACTAAAAATTAAACATGTTTTATATTACAATGCAATGTAATGGACAACACAATCTCATTTTTTAGTGAAGTTACTAAAGTCAAGCACATTTAGCAAATTCCTCAACCGACAAAATGTAGCCTCATCTAGCGGTTTAGTGAAGATATCTGCCAATTGATCATCGGTCCTTACACCTTCTAGTGATATATCATTTTTAGCAACATGATCTCTAAAAAAATGATAGCAGATATCTATGTGGTTGGTGTGAGAGTGTCGAACCGGATTATTAGCAAGCTTTACCACGCTCTCATTATCACACAACAGAGGTACCTTTTCTAGAACTGCACCATAGTCTAGAAGAGTTTGCTTCATGTAAAGAATTTGTGCACAACAAGCACCCACGGCAATGTACTCTGCCTCGGCGGTGGACAAAGCCACACTATTTTGCTTCTTGGAGGACCAAGACACTAGTGATCTACCAAGCAAGTGGCACCCTCCTGATGTGTTTTTCCTATCAATTTTGTAACCGGCATAATCTGAATCGGAATAGCCAACTAGTTGGAATCTAGCCCCTTTGGGATACTACAGACCAATGCTTGGTGTGTGCTTAAGGTACCTAAGGATTCTTTTAACGGCAACCATGTGAGCCTCCTTAGGATTAGCTTGAAATCTAGCATACATACACACACTAAACATGATGTCGGGCCTAGATGCGGTCAAATATAATAAACTACCAATCATAGAATGGTAGAGAGTTTGATCAATCTATTTACCTCCCTCATCTAGGTTGAGATGTCCATTAGATGGCATTGGTGTCTTGATTGGCTTACATTCATCCATTTTGAACCTCTTGAGAAGGTCCTTGGTATATTTTTCTTGAGAGATGAAAATCCCCTCTCTCATTTGCTTGACTTGAAAACCAAGAAAGAATGTAAGCTCTCCAATCATAGACATCTCGAACTCCTTTGACATCAATTCTCCAAACTCTTTGCAATAGTCTTCATTTGATGAGCCAAATATGATATCATCAACATATACTTGACAAATGAAGATCTCTCCATCACGTTTTTTGGTGAATAGTGTGGTATCGACCTTTCCAATGGTGAAACCCTTCTCAATGAGGAAATCCCGAAGGCGCTCATACCAAGCTCTTGGGACTTACTTAAGCACATATAGCGCCTTGGACAACCTATAGACATGATTATGATATCTAGGGTCTTCAAACCCAGGATGTTGATCAATATAGACTAGTTCTGTTGCAGAACCGACCAATTTATAAGAATACAAGTACAATGGCAATCCGCAAGCGGTCGCACCGTCATACTTGAACCCATATAAACCCGATAATCCGTTGAGTACCACGACGGGTCTCGATAAACGATTTACAACAACCAAGATCGTACAGGATTCAACATACATGCCACATATTACATAAAGTTCACAGATACTTTTCATCATCAGAGTACGAATAAAAGTTATTACAAACCGAGTTTGATAAATAAAGCGGAAGCAAATAAGTTCGAAGATAAAGTTTCCAACATAGTTTGATACAGTGCCAAGCTAGATCATGGTCCACAAAAGCAAGGATAGGAATTACTAAAGAAGCACGCCCAAGGCTTACTCCTCATCCACAATGGGATAGAAGCAACTCTTGCAATAACCATGATACACAAAGGCATCTGCAACAATGGGAAAATAAACCCCGAGAGTACGAGAAGGTACTCACTAGACTTACCCGTCATGAACCGTAAATAAAATGACTCCAAGGATTATGCAAGGTCAGTATAAGTGGACGTAACTTGACAATATTTTGCGAAAAAAGGCAACTCGATCCGTTGTACAATTATGATTCCTTTACCAAGTTAATTATCATTATCCATTTCTAGATTAGCAACTATCCCGTACCAAACATGTGGTATATCCTTTAGAAGCATACAATAGTAACCATAGCAGGTATTGTAATTCCATTTTCATCCGAACCATCATGTTCCATAACACACGCTTACTATGATGTTGGAGCTAGCCAAGTTTCTCACTATCCGGGAGAGACGGCGATTCAATCGATTTCAACCACCGAATTTATTCCTAACACAAACCCAGTCTACCAAACCACCATGATAGCCTTAGGTCACCTTTGGTACAACTCCGGTACACATTTCGTGGGTCCGTACTGCGCCGCACAATCTGGAACACCAGATGCCAGGATGCTCAGGCCAAGCCTGCCCTTGGGCTCAGTCTGATCGTTCCCCGGAAGGAGCGCACAACAGAACGATTCTAGCCTGAGTTGAATTACTCGGCTTCGCGGTCGGGACGAATTATCCGGCCAGCTAAGTGAGAGGCATGCGTTCAATCTTGTCAGAAGTTCCAACAACGGTACGGTCCTTGATCGACACAGACGGGGATAGATCCACACCCAAGACCTCCATGTCTTGTTGCTTCTCTATCGACATCCCGCCCGGTCTCCAATTATATTAACCATGGTTCTTTTCCACGATAGCAATTTTAACCAACCGTGCTCCGGTATCCACCTATATCTCGCAGGTGACCGGAAATCACCCGACTTCTACCGGTCTAAGCATGGCTAAGCATTTATTCGATCCTGGACCTATACCGGTTAAAGGTGTAATATCTGGACAAGGAATGTACATGCATCAAGTGGTTTCATTCAACTCTTATAACCTAATGCAGCAATCATAAGTACTTAAGTAAATATTTGTAAATTACTGGGAGACTTATAATGCTCCGGGCTTGCCTCATGCAGAAGGAAGTAGGGCGGTGGTCGGGGCACTCGGGAAGCTCTTCGTGTTTCTCGCTCCACGCCTTCGGAGTCATGGCTTGCGGATCCTCCTGGCCGGTTCCTTCCTCTCGCTTCTTCAATTCCAAAGAACGTGATCTCTTCCTCCGATCCTAGATGCATGAGTATGGCATAAGTATTACGAATGCATATATGTTAACAAGTGCATCATGTTTATTGAGTAGGTGCATATCTCTTCTCGGTTATTTAATTATCTTTCCATAATGCATCGATTATACCATAAAACAGCAGCTACTTGTTTTACTCATAACGGGAGTTCTACAAATCCAAATCCAGTGATCCTAGACTTTCTGGAAAGCTTATCAAATTCTCTACAACTTTGTTATTAACCATTTTTACAGTACACATCATTTTCAACATGCCACTCATCAAACTCTAGAATCAGTCCGGACTCAACATGCAACATAAAGTAACGATACTTCTACTTCATGCAATCATTCAAAATTTGACAACATAGAATCCACCAACAGTTTAAGCATACCAATTACATTTAGAATCATATAATGGTGAAGCCCAAACTATTTATTTAATTGCCTTTATCATTTTATTTATATATCTAGGTTAAATAATAAATATATATTAGAAGTACATAATAAATTCTCAAAATTTTACAGTGCCTTACTAATGCTATCAAAGGACTACTATAAAAATTTCATGTCATTTTACCAAGTAGAACATCCTATGCAAAAATGACAAGGCAGCAAGGCTTGAAATAGCATAAATGAAAAACCCTATTGAAAAGTGTCAAGCAACAGATTTCCTATTTTTCTTAGCATCCATATGGTACTAGGATTACCTCCAACAAATTTCATGAATTTTGGACTCATAAATAATTTATAAAAATTTATGCAAGGATTGACTATTCATAAAAGAAAAATCTATAACTATAAATTTACCCATGCACTGGTCCCCAAATTTTTACTAGAGCTTATATATGCTAAGAATAGCTCACCACAAAAATTTCATAATTTTTGGATCACAGGAACTCTAGATATAAAATAAACAAATTTGAATGCATTCAAAAGCACATTTCAAATCCCTATTTAAATCTCCAAAACTTTCTACTGTAAATGTTAAAAACATATTTTTCCTAAATACTACACTTCCTAAGGAACACTACAAAATTTATTTCACAAATTTAGGAGCTACCAAACTGAAGATACAAAATTCACAAAACAAGTCAAAATCTGGAATATAATGACCTATCCTATCTCTTCTCATCGTCACGACAATGCGGCCCCATTCGCCAGCTTGGACCCACACGTCAGCGACGAGAAAGCAGAGCAGCTATGCATGCGATGATGTGCGCTGGCTAAAGCTCGCCGACGGCGAACTCGCCGGCGGTGACATCATCACGGCATGACCTAGGTGACCTGGCGCATTGATTGAGCTACCTGGGTGGCCTTCTCGTCGGAGCTAGCAACTACGACGGCGGCTATGGCGGCGGCACAGCCGAGCGGAACGACGGCGGCATGCGCGGAGAGGCCACGGTGAAGCAAGCTCAAGCTCGGACGAGCATATACTACCTAAGACGCACTCAACGCGCTAGCTAACGCATGGAGAGGTGGACGGTGGCGCTCCGGCCACGGTGATGGGGCTCGCGGTGAAGTTCCGGCGAGGTCGTACGCGTTGCGGTGGCTTACCAAGCTCGGTCAGCGAGCACGGAGGAGGCAGTGGGTTGCTGGGGCACTAGTGGAGGCGTTGCCGGGGTGGAGAAGCAACAGGGCGAGCTGGCGTTAGCTATGGCGACGGCGGAGGTGCGGGCCGAGCTTCTTTGTCATTGCTGGCGAGAAAGACGGAGCGAAAAATGGGAAATGAGGCGCGGGTGGCTCGGACGGGCGCAAGCGGGGTTATCTTGGCTCGCGCTCGGCCTGCCTTGGCATGGTGGGGCGAGTGTGGTGTGACGCGCGGCCGTCGCCGCGAACACGCGGCGCGCGTGCTCTGCCGGTGTCGGCCACTGACGCCGTGATTCAGTTCGTCAGTTAAGTCCTGAAGTCGAGCCTGACAGCGAGTTTACACGGTGAATAATCTGCTAAACCAAAGCTCCAACGTGCAAGCGATCTACACGACTTGTGTAGTCCTATGTACCAGCTACAACTTTGGTTCAAGTACCTCGTTCTAATTCACAACAGAAACGGAGTAATAACACCCCAAACATCGGTTGTCAGTCGGTCAGTCAATCAACAACTTAGAATTTTTTGTTAAGTCATGAAATGCTGATTTTCCTGATTTTTGTGGGACCTATTCAAGCATGTTAGAAGCTAAATCAGTCAATGATCCAAAAATAAAAGTTGTTCCTTATGTCAAACACTACAACTTTGATTTAGTGAACTCCTCCATGCAAGGTCTCTAACACCTAGTTCAACTTTGGTCAAACATGTCACTTTTGAATGATGAAACACATCAAAGCATGGCTTAATGACCAAACTAGCCCTAGCCCTAAATACCAAAGTTGTTCATGAGGATACTCTAAGCATGTTTAAGCAATTTGCAAGGTCATTTAAGCATTTCATGTAGTAGTCACTCATAGAGCTATCCAGGTCAACACATGTAATATTACTTACGTGCTTGATCATGAAAGGTGACCTTCATGAACAAGGTTCCTTTTGTTAACCTAAGTGTAGCTAAGGTGTTTTAGTGACTAACATTACCCACTTGCATTCATTTGCACATGATCATATGCATATGTTCCAAGAAACACGAAATAACAAGCAATGTTTCATATGTTTCGATCACATGTTTCAATTGTAAATGATGATTTATGAATGCTTGATGCTCATGCTCATGTTATGCAAGTCAAGTTATGCAAGGCTAACATCCGAGGTGTTACAACCCGTCCCCCTTATAAAAATCTCGTCCCGAGATTTGCAAGACCTACCATTCTTGGAAAAAGGCGGGATAAACTTCTCGTAGATAATCTTCTCTTTCCCACGTAGCATCTTGTTCACTATGATTGTTCCACACCACCTTATAGAACTTAATAATCTTACTCCTTGTTACTCTCTCCATCTCTTCTAATACTCGAATTGGCTTTTCTTCATAGGTCAAATCCGATTGAAGCTGCACGTTGGTGGGTGCAATAGCTTCTTCCGGTACTCGAAGACATTTCTTTAGCTGAGAAACATGGAACACATCAAAGATTGCACTCATCTCTGGTGGAAGTTGTAGCTTATATGCAACCTTCCCCTTTCGTTCCAAAATTTTGTATGGCCCTACATATCTTGGTGAAAGCTTCTTTTTCATCCCAAATCTTTTCACACCTTTCATGGGTGATACTCTCAAGTATACATAGTCACCCACTTCAAAAGTTAGTGGTCTTCTTCTTCTGTCGGCATAACTCTTCTGTCTTGATTGAGCTGCCTTCATGTGTTGTTGTATGATACGTACTTGCTCTTCGGCTTCATTTACAAAATCAATACCAAAGTATCTCCTTTCACCGAGCTCAATCCAGTTCAAAGGAGTTCTGCACTTTCTGCCATACAAGGCTTCAAATGGAGCCATTTTGATACTCGCTTGATAACTGTTGTTATAGGAGAATTCAGCTAAAGGTAACCATTTCTCCCATGAACCTTTTGAAGATATAACACAACCTCTAAGTAAATCTTCTAGGATTTGGTTCACTCGCTCTGTCTGTCCTGAAGTTTGTGGATGATAAGCTGAACTTCTAATTAGCTTGGTTCCAAAAGCCTGGTGTAAGTGCTCCCAGAAACGAGCTATGAACTGTGGTCCTCGATCTGAGATTATAGTCCGGGGTACTCCATGCAGTCTCATGATCTGAGAAACATATAACTCAGAGTATTTCCCCACGTGATATGTGGTGTGAACTGGTACAAAATGTGCTGATTTGGTGAGATGATCAACAATAACCCATATTGAATCATGACCGTGTGGCGTCGTTGGAAGGCCTGTGATAAAGTCCATGCTGATTTTCTCCCATTTCCATCCTGGAATAGGCAAGGGCAAGTAATCCAAATAGCTTTTCATATGGACGGCTTTTACTCTACTACGCTTATCACACCTAGCAACATAGGTCATGATCTCTTTCTTCATCTTAGTCCACCAAAAACGGGTTCTTAAATCTTGATACATTTTACTACTACCCGGATGGATAGACAATTTGGATGAGTGAGCTTCTTCTAAAATTTGATTCCTTAGCTCACGGTCTTTTGGTACCACTAACCGGTCCTCAAACCATAATACACCTCTTTCGTCCAATCTAAAATGTTTGGTTTCTTGCTCTTGCATTTTTCTCTTGATGTGACTTATTCCTACATCTCATCTGCAGTAGCTCTATGATTTTGCCCTCAAGTGAACAACTGATTGTGATATTGTGTAGTACAAACAGGATGTAACAAGTTGAATCCATCTTCCAACAATGCTTCCACAAAGTTGTTGCAATGGGACTTCCGACTGAGTGCATCGGCTACTACATTTGCTTTACCCGGATGGTAATGCACTTCCAAATTGTAGTCCTTAATCAATTCTAAACATCTACGTTGTCTCATGTTCGATTCTCATTGGGTAAAGATATACTTGAGACTTTTTTGTGTCAGATATAGATGTGACATACATTGCCTAACAAGTAATGTCTCCATATCTTTAATGCATGAACAACGGCTACAAGTTCCAAATCATGTGTAGGGTAGTTGACTTCATGTTTTCTCAATTGCCGTGAGGCATATGCAATTACTCTCCCTTCTTGCATAAGCACACATCCCAAACCTATTCCTGATGCATCACAAAATACATCAAAAGGCTTTTCTATGTCCAGTTGTGCTAACACAGTCTTTGTAGTCAACAACAAAGTTCGAGGGTGTGAAAAGTCAAGTTTCGTATTCTGGTGTCCATTTGTACTTCTCATCTTTCTGAAGTAGTCTGGTCATAGGCTTAGCTATCTTTGAGAAATCTGGAATAAACCGACGATAGTATCCTGCTAACCCTAGAAAACTCCGAACTTCATGCACCGAAGTTGGGGCTTTCCAATCCATGACCTCTTGTACTTTGGATGGGTCTATTGAGATTCCATCTCTTGATAAAATGTGACCTAAGAAAGGTACTTTGCTCATCCAAAATTCACATTTGCTAAACTTGGCATATAGCTTATGCTCCCTCAGTCTGGATAGGACAATCCTCAGATGCTCCTCATGATCGGTCTCATTTTCTGAATAAATAAATATATCATCAATAAACACGACCACGAACTTGTCAAGTTCGGGCATGAATACCGAGTTCATCAGGTACATGAAATAGGCTGGAGTATTTGTTAGTCCAAAAGACATAACCAAATACTCGTATAAGCCGTACCTAGTAGAGAAAACAGTTTTAGGTATATCCTCCGGTCTGATCTTTATCTGATGGTAACCTGATCTCAAATCAATTTTGGAGAATACCTTTGGCTTTGCTAACTGATCGAACAAGACGTCGATGCGGGGCAATGGATATTTGTTTTTGATGGTCACAGCATTGAGTGGTCTGTAATCTACACACATTCTCAGTGACTTATCCTTCTTTTTCACAAACAATGCTGGGCATCCCCACGGAGATGAGCTAGGTTGGATAAGACCTTTGTCCAATAGATCTTGCAATTGAACCTTAAGTTCTGCTAACTCATTGGGTGGCATTCTATAGGGCCTTCTGGATATGGGTGCGGTACCTGGCACTAATTCAATCTTAAATTCCACGTCCCTATCCGGTGGTAGACCTGGTAATTCCTCTGGAAATACATCCGGAAACTCACAAACCACTGGGATATCACATATTGTGGTGGCTTGGATAGCATAGGCTAAATGTTGGGGTTCGAAATCGCGGGAGAGTGGGACTAGAAAAGCATTCCCTCCCGTGGGTTCTCTCAACATAATAGTGCGGGTGCTAGTGTCAATAAGAGCACCATGATACTTCATCCAATTCATGCCTAAGATTACACTTATTGACAACCCCGGCAATATTATCAAATCTATGGTGTACTCCCTCCCTTGTATCGAGATGAGTACATTTTTGACTATCTTTTTGGTAGCAACAGTTCCCCTCTTTGAACTTATGTTAAAACCCCTTTGCTTACTTACTTCTATTATTTCTTGATCATGTCTAGATGCAAATGCCTCGACTCATAAATGAATGAGAAGCTCTGAATCAAATAAAACAACAAATGGGATGCTTGTTGACAAGAAACATACCAGCCGTGACAACTTCTCCCATGGGCACTTCCTCCACAATGTATATAATGCACTTGTCCTTGACGTGCCCCAGCATTCACCGCCTCGATTGTTCTGATTTGGGTTGCCATTCCTCTTGGGGTGGGGACATTCCTTGGACCAATGACCCAGTTGGTTGCAGTTGAAACATGGTTGATTACTTCTGAATCCGGTGGAGCTGTCCTGATTGCCATTTCCTTTTGGTAAGGCAATAGTGAACGCCTTCCGGAATGGTTTCTGTGGCCTGCTATTCTGAGCTTTCGGTGGTGGAGGCCTAAACTTGGGTGCAGGTGGATGGAATTGTGGCCTAGCTGTGATAGGCGCTTTTGACTGGAAGGATCCGGATGCACCGGCCTCATATGTCCTCTTGCGACCCTTAGCAACTGCATGCATGTTGTTGTGGTTTTCTTGGGTCAAGGCATCACTAATAAACTCATTGTACGTGGCACATCGAAAATTGGCCAGGGTCTTCGTCAGTTTAGTACCCAAACCTCGCTTGAAACTCTCTATCTTTTTCTCCTCGGTATCCACAAAACCTAGAGCATATCTGGACAAGTTGTTGAATGCGTGCATATACTCTGTGAGTGACTTTGTTCCTTGAGTGAGCCTCATAAATTCGGATGCTTTCATGCGCATCAGGCCCGGGGGAATATGGTGTCCCCTAAAAGCCAGCTTGAATTGTTCCCAGGTCACTCGCGCATTAGCAGGCAGAGATGACAGGAAGTGTGTCCACTAGATCCCTGCTGGTCCTTGCAATTGATGAGAAGCATACTCTGCTTTCAGATGCTCCGTGACCCTCAACAGATGGAATTTCTGCTCAATGGTATTCAACCACTCATCGGCCTGTAGTGGTTCCTCAGCCACCTTGAAGATCGGAGGCTTCCTATCCAGAAACTCCTTGAATGTACTGTGCTGATTTGGCTCGGCCCCTGGTTGCTGTGGGTGGCCACGAGCGGTGTTTTGCGCGATAAGGCGCAAAGCTTCTTCCATTGTCCTTTGGCTCCCCAAGAACTGAGCAAAGAACTCCTGAGCAGACGGCGGCGGCGGTGGTGGTAAGTCATCACCATTGCCATCGTGACTGCTACCAGCTCCAGCACGGGTGCGCGTCATCTGTGAAGTTGCAACAATAAGCGATTATTGGTTGATGTCAAGATATTGCAGATGAATCATAATCATGCCAAACTGAAATCACTGGAGAAATTCTCAAATTCGCAATAAAAACAGAGGCATAACAATTCATTCTCGCAACATGGCATCCCCAATTTGACCACTTATCGCGCTCATAACGCATGCATGGTTAAATCGTGATCACCAACAAGGAACGGAATTGCATTGATGTTCAACCAAAGGTGCACTTAATCAACATTACATGATAGTCTGGTTAGTAATGCCAACTTCGAACTACAGGTCCATTACATGAATAAAGGTGATACATTAGTCCTTCCACTAAGTGCTAAGTGATCTAATCCTCATCATGATCACTATCGAGGTCAGACGCAAGATCATCTCCTTCCTCAGGTTCTACTTCTTCTTCAGGCTCCACTTCTTCTTCTTCTTCCTCGTACCCTTCTAGATCCATTTCTACGGCTCCAGGTGGGACATAAGGGTGGAGCTAATTGTTCAGTAGATGAACCTCTTCATGCAGATTATCGTTGTATTCTTCCGCATTAGCCAGCTGCTGTCCCAGCTCAAACTGTCGAGCTCTCAGGACATCTTCCCTTGTCCAAGCTGCATTTCGCTGGTGAGTTAACCGAGTCATCTCTTCAGTGAGCCTTTCAATCTCGGCGTCGTGCTCCCTCTGAAGCTGACGTCGGTCCTCGTGGGCATGACCAAGAGCACCAGACACACGTCTGAGGCTACCTTCAACTCCATCCAACACTCTCATCATTGCGAACATGGCGCTCATGGAAGGGTTATCACTGTTCTGCCCTTCTGCTGCACCAATCTCCAAAGATCTTCCTCTTGCCTGCTGCCATGAGTCAGTGGAGGGGTTACCCCTCGGAAAGACTCCAACCAAAGCGGCTGCCAGCTCCTGAGGAAAACGATCCATGATGTCCCTCAGGATCCCAAAGGCTGCCCTGCCAGCTGCTTCTTCAGCAGTCCTGCCAGTTGACTCATAACACCAGCCTGTCCACTCAGAATCGTCACCTCGGGGACGAACAACGGCCTCCACAGTAACTAAGAGACCTTCCCCCAACTGCTCATTCGCCCAGAAGTAGCGGGGTTCCATTCCATCAGGATAGCCTACGTAGCTGAGCACTCTCCACAAGAGTGTAGGCATCCCAAACTCTCCAAGAAACGTGTGACGTTGACGGGTACGTGGAGCAAGCTGACGGCGGGGAGCTCTGCCTCCAGTGGACTTGCGAGCGGTCTGCTTTGTGCGTGCCATCTGCACCATTAACAAGTACCACTAGGTGAGACAAGACCATGACGGATAAGAGTTACATAACTGAGTAAGAATTTTATAAGGGGAGGAACAATTTAATTATGTGCATGGTAATTATCATGATGCATGCTCATTCCGTACGTCCTCACAAACTTAGGAAAAATTTGTTTCTAGCGATAGACACGGTGGCATACATACATTCTCTCATAAATAGCGTAACTAGTCGAGCTACACGTTTCGTTGTTAGTGTACCTGCATAAAATTTCATTTCAGCCCTTAAACCCATAATGAATATGCATAATGTAATTGTAAATACTTCCATATATGTATACCCATACATATACTTCCGTATCAATCTACCCGACAATAATTTAACCCACAATTAAATACATACCATATACACATGCAAGCATGCATACATAGCCGTACCAAAGCTACTCTTCCCGACCGCATGCTCACGTCTTGCGGTCATACACTCATCTTACCTTGGCGTAGAGGCATTTGATCCATACATTACCATTCAAGTGAATGGCATCCATACAATAGCACGCCGTATGGACGACGAAGTAAAAACCCCCCATGTTAGTACTTAAATAGCCACCTAATAGTCCTTAATTTGGGCATAAGGAAAGTGATCATTGGCACACTTTAGATTTCAAATACCTATTATATAACTATTAGTTGCTAGAGAAGGGTTTTCGGAAAACAAAAACTTTTGTTTTAAATACTCTTGTGACAATTAACGTTGAATCTTGCTCTGATGCCAGCTGTCGCAGAACCGACCAATTTATAAGAATACAAGTACAATGGCATACTTAAATAGCCACCTAATAGTCCTTAATTTGGGCATAAGGAAAGTGATCATTGGCACACTTTAGATTTCAAATACCTATATATAACTATTAGTTGCTAGAGAAGGGTTTTCCGTCTTTTGTTTTAAATACTCTTGTGACAATTAACGTTGAATCTTGCTCGATGCCACCGTCGTCTCGAAAACCAATTTATAAGAATACAACCAATGGCAATCCATGTCGCACCGTCATATTGAACCCATATAAACCATGCCACATCGATAAACGATTTACAACAACCAAGATCGTTTCAACATACATACTTTTCATAAAGTTCACAGATACTTTTCATCATCGTCGAATAAAAGTTATTACAAACCGAGTTTGATAAATAAAGCGGAAGCAAATAAGTTCAAGATAAAGTTTCCAACATAGTTTGATACAAAGTGCCAAGCTAGATCACGGTCCACAAAAGCAAGGATAGGAATTACTAAAGAAGCCTGCCCAAGGCTTACTCCTCATCCACAATGGGATAGAAGCAACTCTTGCAATAACCATGATACACAAAGTGCCATCTCGCAACAATGGGAAAATAAACCACGAGTACGAGAAGGTACTCACTAGACTTACCCGTCATGAACCGAAATAAAATGACTCCAAGGATTATGCAAGGTCGTATAAGTGGACGTAATTTGACAATATTTTGCGAAAAAGGCAACCGATCCGTTGTACAATTATGATTCCTTTACCAAGTTAATTATCACTATCCATTTCTAGATTAGCAACTATCCTGTGCCAAACATGTGGTATATCCTTTAGAAGCATACAATAGTAACCATAGCGGTATTGTAATTCCATTTTCATCCGAACCATCATGTTCCATAACACGCTTACTACGATGTTGGAGCTAGCCAAGTTTCTCACTATCCGGGAGAGACGGCGATTTGAATCGATTTCAACCAAATTGGGAATTTATTCCTAACACAAACCCAGTCTACCAAACCCACGATAGCCTTAGGTCACCTTTGGTACAACTTCGGTACACATTTTCGTGGGTCCAGATCACACCGCATAACTGGAACACCAGATGCCGGAGGCTCGAGCCAAGCTCGCCTTTTGGGCTCGGTCGATCGTTCCCGGAAGGAGCGCGCTAATGAGCGATTCTCGGCCCGAGTTGAATTACTCGGCCATCGCGGTCGGAACGAATTATCCGCCAGCTAAGTGAGAGGCATCCGTTCAATCTTGTCGAAGTTCCAACAACGGTGCGGTCCTTGATCGACACAGACGGGATAGATCCACACCCAAGACCTCCATGTCTTGTTGCTTCTCTATCGACATCCTGCCCGGTCTCCAATTATATTAACCATGGTTCTTTTCCACGATAGCAATTTTAACCAACCGTGCTCCGGTATCCACCTATATCTCGCAGGGGACCGGAAATCACCCGACTTCTACCGGTCTAAGCATGGCTAAGCATTTATTCGATCCTGGACCTATACCGATTAAAGGTGTAATATCTGGACAAGGAATGTACATGCATCAAGTGGTTTCATTCAACTCTTATAACCTAATGCAGCAATCATAAGTACTTAAGTAAATATTTTTAAATTACTGGGAGACTTATAATGCTCCGGGGCTTGCCTTGCAGAAAGGAAGTAGGGCGGTGGTCAGGGCACTCCGGAAGCTCTTCAGGATTATGCTCCACGCCTTCGGGAGCTGCGGCTTGCGGATCCTCCTGCTGGTTCCCTTCCTCTGCTTCTTCGAATTCCAGCAACGTGATCTCTTCCTCCGATCCTAGATGCATGAGTATGGCCTAAGTATTATGAATGCATATATGTTAACAAGTGCATCATGTTTATTGAGTAGGTGCATATCTCTTCTCGGTTATTTAATTATCTTTCCATAATGCATCGATTATACCATAAAACAGCAGCTACTTATTTTACTCATAACGGGAGTTCTACAAATCCAAATCCAGTGATCCTGGACTTTCTGGAAAGCTTATCAAATTCTCTACAACTTTGTTATTAACCATTTTTACAGTACACATCATTTTCAACATGCCACTCATCAAACTCTAGAATCAGTCCGGAAACTATTCAACATGCAACATAAAGTAACGATACTTCTACTTCATGCAATCATTCAAAATTTGACAACACAGAATCCACCAACAGTTTAAGCATACCAATTACATTTAGAATCATATAATGGTGAAGCCCAAACTATTTATTTAATTGCCTTTATCATTTTATTTATATATCTAGGTTAAATAATAAATATATATTAGAAGTACTTAATAAATTCTCAAAATTTTACAGTGCCTTACTAATGCTATCAAAGGACTACTATAAAAATTTCATGTCATTTTACCAAGTAGAACATCCTATGCAAAAATGACAAGGCAGCAAGGCTTGAAATAGCATAAATGAAAAACCCTATTGAAAAGTGTCAAGCAACAGATTTCCTATTTTTCTTAGCATCCATATGGTACTAGGATTACCTCCAACAAATTTCATGAATTTTGGACTCATAAATAATTTATAAAAATTTATGCAAGGATTGACTATTCATAAAAGAAAAATCTATAACTATAAAATTACCCATGCACTGGTCCCCAAATTTTTACTAGAGCTCATATATGCTAAGAATAGCTCACCACAAAAATTTCATAATTTTTGGATCACAGGAACTCTAGATATAAAATAAACAAATTTGAATGCATTCAAAAGCACATTTCAAATTCCTATTTAAATCTCCAAAACTTTCTACTGTAAATGTTAAAAACATATTTTTCCTAAATACTACACTTCCTAAGGAACACTACAAAATTTATTTCACAAATTTAGGAGCTACCAAACTGAAGATACAAAATTCACAAAACAAGTCAAAATCTGGAATATAATGACCTATCCTATCTCTTACTGTCGCTGACAGCCGGGCCCCATTCGCCAGTTGGACCCACACGTCAGCGACGCGGAAACAGAGCAGCTACGCTGCGTGACAGTGGCGCGGCTAAAGCTCGTCGACGGCGAACTCGCCGGCGGTGACATCATCACGGCATGACCTAGGTGACCTGGCGCATTGATTGAGCTACCTGGGTGGCCTTCTCGTCGGAGCTAGCAACTACGGCGGCGGCTATGGCGGCACGGCGGGGCGGAACGACGGCGGCACGCCGGAGGAGGCCACGGTGAAGCAAGCTCAAGCTCGGACGAGCATATACTACCTAAGACGCACTCAACGCGCTAGCTAACGCATGGAGAGGTGGACGGTGGCGCTCCGGCCACGGTGACGGGGCTCGCGGTGAAGTTCCGGCGAGGTCGTACGCGTTGCGGTGGCTTACCAAGCTCGGTCAGTGAGCACGGGAGGAGGTAGTGGGTCGCTAGGGCACTAGTGGAGGCGTTGCCGGGGTGGAGAAGCAGCAAGGGCGAGCTGGCGTTGGCTATGGCGACGGTGGAGGTGCGGGCCGAGCTCGGCTGTCGCTGCGGCGAGGAAGACGGAGCAGAAAATGGGAAATGAGGCGCAGGGTGGCTCGGACGGGCGTTGGCGGGGTTACTGGCTCGCGTCGGCCTGCCTTGGCCGCGGTGGGTAGGGTGCTGGTGACGCGCGGCCGTCGCCGCGGACACGCGGCGCGCGTGCTCTGCCGGTGTCGGCCACTGACGCCGTGATTCAGTTCGTCAATTAAGTCCTGAAGTCGAGCCTGACAGCGAGTTTACACGGCGAATTATCTGCTAAACCAAAGCTCCAACGTGCAAGCGATCTACACGACTTGTGTAGTCCTATGTACCAGCTACAACTTTGGATCAAGTACCTCGTTCTAATTCGCAACAGAAACGGAGTAATAACACCCCAAACATCGGTTGTCAGTCGGTCAGTCAATCAACAACTTAGAATTTTTTGTTAAGTCATGAAATGCTGATTTTCCTGATTTTGGTGGGACCTATTCAAGCATGTTAGAAGCTAAATCAGTCAATGACCCAAAAATAAAAGTTGTTCCTTATGTCAAACACTACAACTTTGATTTAGTGAACTCCTCCATGCAAGGTCTCTAACACCTAGTTCAACTTTGGTCAAACATGTCACTTTTGAATGATGAAACACATCAAAGCATGGCTTAATGACCAAACTAGCCCTAGCCCTAAATACCAAAGTTGTTCATGAGGATACTCTAAGCATGTTTAAGCAATTTGCAAGGTCATTTAAGCATTTCATGTAGTAGTCACTCATAGAGCTATCCAGGTCAACACATGTAATATTACTTACGTGCTTGATCATGAAAGGTGACCTTCATGAACAAGGTTCCTTTTGTTAACCTAAGTGTAGCTAAGGTGTTTTAGTGACTAACATTACCCACTTGCATTCATTTGCACATGATCATATGCATATGTTCCAAGAAACACGAAATAACAAGCAATGTTTCATATGTTTCGATCACATGTTTCAATTGTAAATGATGATTTATGAATGCTTGATGCTCATGCTCATGTTATGCAAGTCAAGTTATGCAAGGCTAACACCCGAGGTGTTACAAGTTCATTTATAAAATCATTTAAAAATACACTTTTAATATCCATTTGAGATAATTTCATTTCATGATGGGATGCATATGCAAGAAGGATATGAATGGTTTCAAGTCTTGCAACCGGTGCAAAGGTCTCTCCAAAATCCAACCCTTCAACTTGGGAGAACCCCTTCGCAAGTAGCCTTGCCTTGTTCCTTACAACGATGCCTTGATCATCTTGTTTGTTGCGGAACACCCACTTTGTTCCAATGACTCTTTCATCTTGTGGTCGCTCTTCAAGTGTCCAAACTTCATTTCGAGTGAAATTGTTCAACTCTTCATGCATGGCATTTATCCAATCCGGATCTTGAAGAGCTTCTTCTACATTTGTAGGCTCAATGCAAGAAACAAACGAGTGATATTCAATAAATGAAGCAAGTTTTTAAGAGCGAGTCATTACACCCTTTGAAGGACTCCCTATGATGAGATCTTGTGGATGTGCTTGTAGTAGGGTTGAATTTCTTCTATCAACCACTTGAGGGGGAGGTTATGGAGCATCAACTTCTTGAGCTTGTGCCACCATTTGATCATGGGAGGCATGAGTATCTTCATTTTCTACTCTCTCATCTTTATCATCATCTTGTGGCACATTTGATGAAGAAGGTGGATCAATCACTTGTACATCATCTTCATCATCTTTAGGCTTGATGTCTCCAACCGGAATGTTCTTCATGGCCTCCCTCAATGGTTCATCACCTACATCATCAAAATTCTCATGTGCTCCTTGGGAGCCATTAGATTCATCAAATTCCACATCATATGTTTCTTCAACCAAGCCGGTGGTATGATTAAATACTCGATATGCTTTGGACTTTGATGAGTAACCAACAAGAAAACCAATATCACAACGTCTTTGGAACTTCCCTAGATGTTGCCGCTTCTTGTAGATGTAACATTTGCAACCAAACACCCGGAAGAATGATACGTCCGGCTTCTTCCTATTGAGCAACTCATAAGGGGTCTTGCCAAGAAACTTTTGAAGCAATAGGCGATTGGATGCATAACATGCGGTGTTGATAGTTTCCGCCCATAGAACTTTGGGTGTATTGTACTCATCAAGCACTGTTCTTGCAAGTGTGATAAATTTCTGGTTCTTTCTCTCTACTACACTATTTTGTTGAGGAGTGTATGTTGCGGAGACCTCATACTTGACCCCTACTTCATCACAATATGCTTCAATATTTGTGTTGTCAAATTCTTTTCTATTGTCACTTTTTATCTTTTTGAGCTTCACTTCAAATTCATTTTGTGCTCTCTTGGCAAACTTCTTGAAACATGCGGCCACTTTGGTCTTGTCATGATGGAAGAACACCCAAGTATATCTAGAGTAGTCATCAACTATCACAAGACAATATAGATTTCCTCCCAAACTCTTGTATGTTGTTGGTCCAAATAGATCCATGTGAAGAAGCTCTAGCACTCTTGTTGTTGACATGTAAGCTTTTGTTGGATGAGTGTTTGCAACTTGCTTGCCAGCTTGACATGCACTACAAAGCTTGTCTTTCTCAAATTTCACATCCTTCAAATCTCTCACCAATTCATTCTTCATTAGCTTCTTGAGTGAGCTCATCCCAACATGTGCAAGTCTTCTATGCTATAGCCACCCAAGTGATGTTTTGGTGAATAAGCATGTCTTCAAGTTTCCATCTTCGGAGGTGAAATCCACTAGATATAGGTTGTTGTATCTGAAACCCTTGAATATAACTTGATCATCATCTTTCTTAGACACAACCACTTCCTTCTCGGTAAATAAACATTGAAAGCCGAGATCACACAATTGACCAACGGATAGTAAGTTGAAACTTAATAAAGCAACATATAACACATTTGATATTGAATGATCATTTGATATTGCAACTTTGCCCAATCCTTGAACTTTGCCCTTTGAATTATCGTCAAATGTAATCCTTTCTTGACCATCTACTTTTTCATATAGTGACGTGAACATACGAGGATCACCCGTCATATGTTGAGTGCAACCACTATCAATAACCCAATGACTTCCACCGATCTTGTAGTTCACCTACACACAAGAGATCAAGCTTGTTGTTTAGAGATCCAAACTTGATGAGGGCCCTTTACTTTCTCAACAAGTGACTTTGCAACCAAAATTTGCTTAGGCCTCTTCTTGTTGGGTGGACCTAAGAACATGACTTTCATTTTTTCACTAGAATCCTTTCTAAGCATGTAGTGAGCATTGAAGGCAAAGGGTCTAGCATGCTTGGGCAAAGGTTGTGGTGGTGGAGTTTGACACTCATGAGCAAAGTGACCTTCTTGTCCACACTCAAAACATCTTTTTGGCTTAGGCTTCGACTTGTATTGTTGTTGATGTTGAGCTTGAGCTTTCTTCTCTTGATTTGCCAAGTACCCAATACCACTTCTATCCATCTTCATTACGGTGTTCATGAGTAGCTCACTTTGGAGATATTGGCCTCTTGTGAACTTGCTCAAACCGGTCCTAAGATGTTCTTTCTCGGACTTGAGCTTCTTGTTTTCTTCTCTAAGTTCATCATGATTTTTCTCCATCTTGAGTCTCTTGATCTCTTCTTTAAGCATCTCATTCTCAAGAGCTATATCATAATCATTGTCAAAATTCTCTATCACAATTGTGTTGGTGGTTGATAGCTTTTCAAGATCTTTCTTGAGCTTTTCATTCTCATTATTGAGCTTGACATAATCATCATAGTTGTCGGACTCAACCACTTTCTTGCCTTTGCTACTAGAACTTTGCCCAATGCTCTCAACAATCAAGTCATCACATGATCTAGCTATATCAATCTTATCAACATTGTTAGTAGCATCATGTGGCTCATTGAATAATAACTCATGAGAAAGAACAAGATTGTCATGATTAATCTTGAGATTGGTGTACTCTTCTTTTAGCAAATTGTAACTAGTGATGAGATCATTATGTATCCCCTTAAGTTTATCATGTTTTTCTCTAAGCTCCTTTTTAGAAGATTTGAGCTCCTTGAGTTTGGATGACACAATTTTATTTTCTTCTCTAAGCTCAACACTAGCTTTTTCGGCTATGTCATACTTTGCTAAGAGTGAGTCCTTCTCAAATTCTAGCTTTTCATTTTTAGCTCTTGTCTTTCTAATGATTTTAGTGTATTGGTTTAGCAACTTGACAAGATCATCATAAGAAGGTGATTCAAATTCTTCATCACTATCACTACCACTACCACTTTCATCATTGCTAGCATTATCATCACCACTACTATCATCATCATTTTGTACATTTCGTTCACCCTTGGGCATAAGGCATAGGTGTGTAGAGGATAATGGTGGCGGTGTTGGTGAAGATAGTGAAGAATCAATCACAAGAGAAGCCACCTTCTCGATCTCATTCTCACTTTCATCATCGGATGAGCCACTTGATTCAATATCCATGAGCCAATCACCAACAATGTATGCCTTGCCATTCTTCTTCTTCTTCTTTTTGTGAAATTCCTACTTCTTGCCATCCTTCTTCTTGTATGGTTTGTTCTTCTTCTTCTCATCATCATTTTCATCACTTGAGTCATCTTTCTTGCCGTTGTACTTCTTGTACTTGTCTTTCTTAGGTTTGGGGCATTGATGAGCTAGATGACCAAGTTCTCCACAATTATAGCAATCCATTTCGGAGATAGGCATCCATCTAATTATAGACAAGGGAGCACTCCCCTACTCCGAGGTCACGCAACGCATTAAGGAGGTGATGGAGCCTTCGTGGGACGACGCAGCCGCCCCCTCGATTTCGTCTACCCGGTGTCGGGACATCCTCCGATGCGTCCGGAACCAGGACATTTCATCTTTGTAAGTTTCCCCTCCTCATACCTCCTCTTCAATTGATTTCCCAACCCCTTGATACTAACTTTGAGAGGGACAGGGCCAGCCGAGGGACCTCATCTTCATGGATCACCTAGCGCCATTGCTGAGGAATTCGTCTATGAGGGTGGCGAATCACGCCGAGGGCGAGCGGCTAAGGAAGGCAAAGGAGGACAAGAGGAAGAAGAAGCAGCAGAAGCTGTAGGTGCGGGAGCAAAGGGAGGACACCAACAGCGATGGTGATGATGATGATGGAGGCGACGACGAGGTAGTCAACGACATCGAGTGGGATGACCTGGAGAACGAGGATGTGCTGACAGGTGTTGGTTCGTCCTTGTAGGAGTTGGGACCCTTCCCATTCCAAGATGGGGAGGGCACGTCCAGGGAGCTGGCAGAGACGGGTCATGCCATCGCCCAGTCCCAGGAGCTAACAGGGGCGGGCGGCTCTACCACCGCGCCCGAGGTACCAGCGGAGGCGGGTGGCTCCGCCATCGCGCCCCAAGATCCAAGGGGAGCGAGCCCCTCTGCTCAGGAGCAGAGGTCGGGGGGTTCAGCCCCCAAATGTATCCACCGCCCTATGGCGCTGAGGTGAGTCATCAAGTCCTCTGTTTTTTCTTGTTTTGGTCGGATTTCATCGCGACTTATGATTTTCGTCTCTTGTAGCTCCGAGAGGCAGTGTAATCCTTTGGTGCTAGCACAAAAGAAGAGCCTTGCCCTTCAGGCGAGGCGGCAGCTGCCGGCTGGTGTTGCGCCCATTTTGGGCGGGAGCGGCGCCAGTGTGACTGCGTCCCTGGCTAGTCAGGCGCTGTCCACGGTGGCGCCTATGGCCTCGGCGGAACGGGTGAATGCGGGGGCTCAAGGGACGCTTTCGAAGGTCACGGAACAGCCGGCGATGGCCGCGATACCGCTGCCGACGATGGGGCGGACAGGGCTACCGACCGCACTTGTGGCGCCGACCGTGGCGGGCGTGACACAGCCGGTCAGGACCCAACCGACGCAGGTGGAGGTGGCGGCAGCTGTGATAGGTGGGTCACAGTCGGGCGCTATCGTGGCGGTGCTTGAGGAACCGGTGCGACCCGCACCATTGGTGGCCTAGGTGATGGCATCTAGCATGGACCGGACAGAGCGGGACTTGGTCGAGGGGTCCCCAGAGGTCATGGTGCTGGGAGAGGAGTTAGCGTCCATACCGCTGACCCCTTCCATCACCGGAGGGAGTGTCCTAGTGGGGACATCATGGCAATAAGGGTCGGCGGTGATCGGAGCCGGCGGGGAGCCATCCCTATCCCTGATGTCGGTGGGCATTGAGTCGTGTACGCGGGACGAGCCCCTACTCCGGGTGGGCGAGTCCACAGGATCCGACGTCGATGCTCTTCACTCTCGATGATGTCGTAGAGAGCATGGAGTGGGAGAGCATCGACGTCAGGGTCGTGTCCATGCTCAAAGCCATGGACCATGCCCGAGGTGCCTTGCGTGATGTTGTCGTTCCCTCCGGCCGAGTATTCGCTTGACCCTGCTTCTCACCCTTTTCTTTCTCTGTATGTTTTTTTTGTATTCTGACCATTGTCTCCTTTCAGTCCCATATCACTCGCAGCCGGGGGAAGTCTTGATTCCTTCATGTGAAGAAGGAAACCTGGGACCATCTCGTCAAGGGGGCATGACTGTGCGGGGAGGTGATCGCTCAGCTTGTTGCCGCCCAGCAGAGGGTGGCCGAGCTGACTCCCCTCACCGAGGAGGCAGATAGTATTCGGTCGTGGGTGGCCAAGGCCTGTCGGCATGCTGATGAGGCTGAGAGGGCGTTCGAGGCCCTATCGGTGAGATCACAGAGGGACAATGAGGAGGCCGCCAAGGTCAGGAAGGAGCAGGATGAGCTGCTCCAAAAGGACGCCGAGACCCGCTAGGAGAACCTCGACCTTCTGGCCAAGGTTGAGAAGGAAAGGGAGCTGAAGCTGGGGGCTGAGGAGAAGATCACGGCCCTAGAGAGGAGGGCAAGTGTGGATGCCACGACGGTCACCTGGCTATGCAAGGAGCGGGATGAGCTGCTCCAAACCACGGAGGGGCTCCTCTTGGAGTGTGGCATGGCTCATGAGGAGCGTGATCTGGCCCTCTTAGAGCATGACCAGGCCTACCAAGAGTGCGATGATGCGTAGTAGAAGGTCGGCTCCCTCTAGGCCGAGCTCAGAAGCTGGAGGCCAAGAGCGTCTCTACCAGGCTAGCCGTGGTCCTCGCCGAGGCGAGGAGGAATCTTTAGGTGGAGAGCGATGAGCTCGCTATCCTGAGCACCACCCTCAGAGTGGTCTATGACGACCTTGAGGTGGTGCGGTTAGAGGGGACCAACTCGCTCGCGGCCCAAGTCATTGAGATCACAGCTCGGGTGCGCCAGCTCGAGAGGAATGTGCTTCGTGCCGGGGTCAACCAATCCTTCGTGATTGCTCATTCTCATTATGGGGACATCATCGACCTGGAGGCGATGAGCCACGGCTTTGTGCCTGGCTATGAAGCCCACGAGCTGGAGGAGATGGAGACGATGGTGGCTCCCCTTTCGCAGGACCTGGCGGTGAGAATAGAGAGCATAGTTCTCCCCTGGAGGGGTTAGTTAGCCAGATAGGTTGGGCAATAATTCATGTAACAAGTGGACAAGCTCCAACCCCTCTATACTATCCGAACAAACATATAATTTTATTTTGTTTGATCGAATTTGTCTTTCCTCCCTTTTTATGTGTGAAAAGGGGTTCATGTGTTCTGACCCTTCCATTTGTTTAGACCGTAGGGCCCGAGGTGTAGGAGGGAAACTCTAATCACGCTGGTAAGCAAGTGTGCCATAGTCGCTGGGGCGTAGGTTTCTCATAGCCTGAATAGCCTTACTCAGTCGTTCGTTTCCGTAGACCTTGCCACTAGGTTTTTTAATGTGAGGAAGGGGTCGGGTGCAGTGACTATTTCAGAAAGGGTATATATATGCCCTTATCAGCCCCCGAGTGAGACCCGGCCCTTTTCCGTTGCTAGGGTCGGGTGTCACTAAAGATCAAGGAGAGGATAGCCAAACTAGTAGGAGAAAGCATCTCTTGTTTTGGCACGTACCCCCTCCCTAGGATCTGAGCCATCGTTCTGCGACCACGCGTTTGGTCTCCTTGCGAGTCCAACTTTCCTTGAGCCCCCGCATGTAGCAGGGGTGCGGTCGAGGGTCCGCGGTTTCCGCAACCGAAGGGGTTGAGCTAATGTCACTTGCCTCGATGGCTCGAGTGACGCGCTCGATGAGCTCGCTAACGGGCATGTTCGAGTGGAATCCAGGTCCATCGTTTGTGACGGGGTCGGCATTCCACTGCTCCTTAACCTGCCTCCCGATAGATGCCCAAGCCGTTCCGGAGGGTGACTCAGGTGGCTCGATGGCCTCCCCTTAATGGGGATTCTGTGGGCTCGGCTCGAGGTTAGGATCGAACGAGAAGGTTGAGATGACCCTATCCGCTTCTAAGCAGGTCAGGCGAAGGCCGCTGGGGCTTATCTACATTTTCTCCCCTAGCTCTATTCTCCATGAGGCAGCCTTGGGCCCTTCATGGGTCAGCCTTCGAACCCTGGTTAGTTGGATTCCTGATTTAGGGTCGAGCGGCTCGAGCCCCTAAGCCCCATAGGGCTCGGTAGGGGTCGGCCGTGTTTCATGCATCACGCCATCCTCGGTTTTCGCAACCGGATGGGCTGAGCTAACGACACTTGCCTCGATGGCTTGAGTGTCGCACTCGGTGAGCTCGCTAATGGGCATGTTCGAGTAGAATCTGGGTCTGTCATCCGCTGACGGGGTCGGCATAGCCCTCATGTGGCATTCCACTGCTCCTTAACCCTCCTCCCGGTAGATGCCCGTGTCACTCTAGAGAGCGACTCAGGTGGCCCGCTGGCCTCCCCTTGATGGGGATTCTATGGGCTTGGTTCGAGGTTAGGATCGAACGAGAAAGGTCGAGGTGTCCCTATCTGCTTTTGAGCGGGGTTGGGCCAGGCCGTTGGGGCTCATCTCGGTTTTTCTCCCCTGGCTCTATTTGACGCGAGGTGGCCTTGAGCCCTTCACGGACCGGCCTTCGAACCTCGGTCGGTTGCCACTCATATCGAATAAGATGACTACCGCTTCATGACGCGACGCGAAGCGTTGTGATGCAGCAATTGCATATGAAATTCTTGGATGTATGGGATGAATGTATGGATGAATGAATGAATGCTTGAGAATGGATGAATGAATGATCATGCAATGGAAAAGAAAAGTGGGGGTTGATTGAGTTACCTCGATGGCTCGAGTGACGGGTTTGGGGATCTCTTACCGGATATGTCCACATGGGGTCCGGATCCGTCGTTCGTGACAGAGCCAGCGTAACCTGCATGGGGCATCCTACTACTCCCTATATGTCTCTCGACAGCGGCACAAGCTGTTCGATCGATTTGGGCAACCTGCCAGCCTCTCCTCGATGCAGATTCTATAGGTGGCCCCCTCCAAACCCTTCCCGAGAAGGTGGAGGCTAAAGCTTAGGGTACAGGGATAAAAACTTTGATCACGCTAGTGAGCAAAGACGCCATAGCCGTCGGGGCGTAGGTTTCTCGTGGTTCGACCAACTTTACTCAGTGCTTGTCTCTGCACACCTTGCCTCTAGTTTTTTAACGTGAGGAGGGGTCGGACATAGAGAATGTCTATCGAATAGACACTATTGCCAGCCCCCAAGCGAGGCCCGACCCCCTGCCATCGCTGGGGTCGGAGGCTCAATAGCAAAATTGATAGGAGAAATCGTGCGTAAATTAAGGGTGACCCTTCTCTCAGCAGCGGCTTTGAGCCATTTGATTGACATGGGCACATGATTTACCTCGGTGGTATGAGTGATGGGTTCAAGGAGCTCTTACGGGATATGATCGAGTGGAATCCGGGTCCGTCGTTCGTGATGAGATCAGCATAACCCGTGTGCGGCATCCTACTGCTCCCTACCCGTTTCTCGACAATGACCAAGCCATTCGATCGACTTGTGTTACCCGCTGGGACAGGACTCACCTGCAGAGATATGGGATCAGAACATCTCGCCCAAAAGCTTAGTCAGGCAGATAAGCCAGGAGACGAACTTGTAATAAATAGGCAAGCTCTTAAATTTTATTATAGCCAAATAGCTTTTTAGCCCTTCTCCCCTTTTTGTGTAAAAGGGTTAGTGCATTCCGACCCTTTCTGTCATTAAGGTCGTAAAGCTTGGGGTGCAGGTGAGCAAATTCTGATCATGCTGGTGAGTAAAGGTGCCATAACCGCTGGGGCGTAGGTTTCTCACAGTCCGACTAGTTATACTTAGAGCTTGTTCTCGCAACCTTAGCTCCTAGGTCTTAATGTGAGAGGGGGTCGGGCATGGAGAAGGTTCGCCCGGCAGATAGACTCTTTAACGCATACCGACTCTTTTCGTGGCTAAGACCAAAAAGCCCGGGTGCAAAAAAAACTCTGATCACGCTGGTGAGCAAAGGCGCCGTAGCCGCCGAGGCATAGTTTTCTTGCGGTCCTACTAGTTTTACTCAGCGTTTGTTTTCGTAAACTTCACTTCTGGGTCTTAGTCATGAGAAAGGGTCAGACGTAGAGACTTTCTATTAGATAGATATGCTCTTATTAGCCCTCGAGGGAGGCCCGACCCTTTGCCATTGCTGGGGTCGGGTGTCACTAAAGGTCAAGGAGTTTGATAGCAAAATTGATAAGAGAAAGTGTGCGTTTATTAAGGGTAAAAGCGACATAGCTGCTCGATGTTCTAGGCATTGGTGAAGACCTTGCCATCGATGGTCTTGAGCTTGTAGGCGCCTGGCCAAAGCACCTCCATGATGACATATGCTCCCTCCCATGGCGGGGAGAGCTTGCGGCGGTCCTTGCTGCTCTAAACGAGGTAGAGGACCAGGTCTTCGATGTTGAAGGCCTGACCCCGCACTCAACGGTTGTGGTACCATCGCAACGCCTACTGATACTTGGCTGAGCGGAGGAGGGTAACATCACGCGCTTCATCCAGCTGGTCCATGGCATTCTTGAGGGATGCCTTGGCTCCCTGTTCGTCGTACGCCCTGCCCCTTGGCCTCCATAGTCGAGGTTGGTCAGGAGGATAGCCTCGAACCAAAGACCATGAAGAATGGCATGTAGCTAGTGGCCTAGCTAGGGGTTGTCCTAAGGCTTCAGTGCACCGCGGGAATCTCCGTGACCCATAGTCCGCCAAACTTGTTCAACCGGTTGAAGATCCTAGTCTTAAGGCCTTGTAGGACCATGCTGTTTGCGCGCTCGACCTACCCATTCGTGCGGGGGTGTGCCACGGTAGCCCAATTGACCCAGATGTGGTATTCATCGTAGAATCAGAGAAACTTCTTTCCAGTGAACTGCATGCCGTTGTCCGTGATGATGGAGTTTGGGACTCCAAAGCGATAGATGATGTCAAGGAAGAATAGCATGGCTTGCTCGGACTTGATCGTGGAGATCGGCCAAGCCTCTATCCACTTTGTAAACTTGTCTATGGTGACAAGCAAGTGGGTGTAGCCCCGGGGCGCCCTTTTGAGGGGTTCGACCAGATCGAGCCCCCAGACCATGAATGGCCACGTGATGGGGATCGTCTGGAGCGCTTGGGCTAGCAGGTGAGTCTGCCGAGTATAGTACTAACACCCTTCATAGGTGCGCACAATCTGTTTGGCGTTGGCTACCGCAGTCGTCCAGTAGAAGCCTTATCGGAACACATTTCTGACCAAGGTTCTAGGTGTGGCATGGTGACTGCAAACCCCACCGTGGATATCGCTCAGCAAACGCTTCCCCTATTCGATGGGGATGCAACGCTATAGGATCCTACTATGGCTTCGCTTTGCCCTCGACAAGGACAAAGGACTTGGCATGACGTGTGAGCCATCAAGCCTCCGTCTTGTCTGTCGGTAGTGCCTCACGGAGAAGGTAGTCGAGGTAGAGCGTCCTCTTGTCGACCAGAGGGTCGGGCTCTATTGTTGGGTCTTCTTTGAGCTCCATGACTTTAGGGTCGAATGGAGCCAACGGTTGGTCAGCCCCCGAGCCCAGGGCGAGCGGCCAGTCACTAGCTTGTTCTGGCCCCTTGTAGCGAACCGAGGGCTTATGCTGATCGCTGGCAAAGATGCCCATTGGCACTGGCTCTCAGCCGGACGCCACTTTTGCCAGCGCATTGGCCACCTCCTTGAGACGCCTTGGAATGTGGTTGAGCTTGAGGCCATCGAACTTGTCCTCCAGCTGGTGGACTTCTCAGCAATATGTAGCTATCTTGGCATTGTGGTAGCTCGACTCCTTCATGACTTGGTCGATGACTAGTTGGGAGTCACCTCAGACATCGAGGCATCGGATGCCCAACTCGATGGCGATGCGTAGGCTGTTGATGAGCGCCTTATATTTGGCCACATTGTTGGAGGAGGGGAAATAGATGCAGACCATGTACCTCATGTGTACCCCGAGGTGCGAAATGGAGACCAGCCCTATGCCAGTGCCTTTCTTCATTAGTGATCCGTCGAAGTACATCATCCAGTACTCTTGGTCGACAATCGCTGGTGGCATTTGGACCTTGGTCCACTCTGCAATGAAATCAGCCAACACTTGGGACTTGATGGCCATCCGGGAGGCATACGTAATGCCCTGACCCATCAGCTCGAGTGCCCACTTCGTGATTCTTCCCGTGGCATCCTGGTTTTGGATGACCTCGCCAAGGGGGAAGGATGTCACGAACGTCATCGGATGTGACTCAAAGTAGTGGCGCAGCTTCCTCTTGGTGATGAGGACGGTGTATAGGAGCTTATGGATTTGGGGGTAGCGGGTCTTAGAATTAGATAGGACCTCACTAATGAAGTATACAGGGCATTGTACTTTGTGGGTGTGCCCCTCTTCTTCTCGCTCCACTACCAGGGCGGCGCTGACCACTTGCATGGTGGCCGCAATGTAGAGCAGAAAGGGTTCTCCATCGGTCAGAGGAACCAGGATTGGGGCCTTCGTCATAAGCTTCTTGACTGTGTCAAGTGCCTCCTAGGCCTTGGACGTCCATTTGAAGCCATCGGCCTTCTTCAAAAGTCGATAAAGGAGGAGACCTCGTTCGTCGAGGCACGAGATGAAGCAGCCGAGCGCGGCGAGGCACCCTGTAACTCGATGTACCCCCTTTATGTTCTAAATCAGGCCCATCCTTGTGATGGCTGAGATCTTCTCTGGGTTGGCTTTGATGCCACGCTCGGAGACGATGAAACCAAGCAGCATACCCCTCGGGACCCCGAAAATGCACTTCTCGGGGTTGAGCTTAATGCCATTTGCTCGAAGTTTTGCGAAGGTCTGCTCAAGGTCGGCTATAACCTGGTCAGCTCGTTTGGACTTAACCATGATGTCATCAACGTAGGCCTCAACGGTCTGCCCGATGAGGTCCCTGAAACACTTGAGCATACAATGCTAGTACGTAGCCCCAGCATTCTTTAGATCGAATGACATTGCGATGTAGCAGAACGATCCGAATAGGGTGATGAAAGATGTGGTGAGCTGGTCGGACTCTTTCATCGTGATTTGATGGTACCTAGAGTACGCATCAAGGAAGCAAAGGGTTTCACACCCTGAGGTAGAGTCGACTACTTGGTCTATGCACGACAAAGGAAATGGATCCTTCGGGCATGCTTTGTTGAGACCCGTGTAGTCAACACACATCCTCCATTTCCCACTCTTTTTTATACAAGAACAGGATTGGCTAACCACTTGGGGTGGTACACTTCCTTGATGAACCCGTCCGCCAAAAGTTTCACGATCTCCTCACCAATGGCCCTATGTTTCCCCTCATCAAAGTGATGCATGCATTGCTTCACCGGCTTGGAGCCTGGACGGATCTTCAAGGCATGCTCGACGACTTCACTCGGAATGCCCAGCATGTCTGAGGGTTTCCACGCAAAGATGTCTCTGTTGGCGTGGAGGAAGTCGATGAGCGCGCTTTCCTATTTGGAGGAAAGCGTGGTGCCAATGCGCACCACTTTGCCCTCGGGGCTGCTGGGGTCTATGAGGACCTCCTTGGCGCCCTCCACTAGCTCGAAAGACCTGGCCAACCACTTAGGGTTGGGTGCTTCTTCGGCGACCTCCTTCCTGATGGCCGTGATCTCTTTGGAGGCAACAATTGCCGTGGCATGATAACAGCACTCGACCTCGCATTTATAGGCGCGCTGGAAGGAGGTGCCGATGGTGGTGACCCCACCTGGGCTCAGCATCTTTAGCTTTATGTAGGTGTAGTTGGGGACGACCACGAACTTCGCATAGCATGGTCATCCTAGGATGGCGTGGTAGGTTCCATGGAATCCAACCACCTCAAAGGTGAGGGTCTCCATCCCATAATTTGATGGATCCCCAAAGCTGATGGGTAGATCGATCTGCCCAAGTGGCACAGCCTACTTTCTAGACACGATGCCATGGAAAGGCGCTTCGGTCGGTTGGATGCAAGCTTGGTCGATGCCCATAGCATCGAGCATCTTAGAATACATGATGTTAAGGCCGCTGCCTCCATCCATCAGTACATTGGTGAGCCATTTTGTGTCGATGATCGGGTCGACCATGAGTAGGTATCTCTCCGGTTGAGGGATGCTCCCTGGGTGGTCGGTCCGATCAAAGGTTATGGCGGACTCCGACCATCGGAGGAAGGAAGGCGTGGCCGGCTTGGCCATATAGACCTCGTGGCGCATGAGCTTCTGACAGCGCTTGGAGTCATAGGTTGTCGACCCTCCGAAGATCATAAGGCAACCATCCAACGTTGGAAAGCCATCGTCCTTCCCTTCGGCGTCGTCCGCGGTTGGGTCGGGTCCTTCCCGTGCTCCCCTTTGTTGGAGCCTCTGGACAAGAACCGCTACATGAGGTCACAATCCTTGTAAAGATGCTTGACGGGGAAGGCATGGTTCGGGCATGGCCCCTCGAGTAGCTTCTCAAAGTGGTTCGAGGTGCCCTCTGCGGTCTTCCGACCCCCACTACGATCGACGACGGTCACGAGCGAGTCCTCATGCCGCTGCTTGTTCTTCTTCTTTATGGGATGGTGGGAAGCGCCTTTGCCAGTGTCCTCATCCTGTTTTTCCTTGCCCCTGAGGCGGTCGAAGATCGCTCCAACCGCCTCCTCACCAGAGGCATGGCTGGTGGTGATGTCGAGGAGCTCCTTGGTGGTTCATAGGCCCTTACATCCTAGCTTGTGAACTAGAGACTCGTAGGTGGTCCTAGATAGGAAAGCTCCTATAACGTTGGCGTCGATGACGTTAGGCAGCTCGTTGCACTACCGGGAGAAGCGCTGGATATACCCACAAAGGGTTTCCCCGGCCTTCTGTATGCAGTTTCTGAGATCCCATGGATTCCTAGGGCGCTTGTATGTGCCCTAGAAGTTCCCCACTAAGATCTCCTTCAGGTCCGCCCAACTTTGGACTTTGTTGGGCAGAACATGTTCCAACCATGTTCATGCCGAGTTGGCCAGGAATAATGAAAGGTTGCAGATAATGAAATCGTCATTATCCGCTCCACCGGCTTGGCAAGCAAGCCAATAATCCTTGAGCCATAGTCCAGGGTTTGTTTCCCTAGAGTATTTTGGGATGTTGGTTGGTGGTCAGTACCTTGGTGGGAAGGCGGCGTTGAGGATGTATCGGCTGAAGGCCTGAGGTCTCGGTAGGCCAAGGCTTGGGCTTCGGTCCTCGCCGCTGTTGTAGCGTCCGCCATGACGAGGGTGGTAACCATGGCTAACTCCCTCCCTCGGGTCATTATGGGCACGCCTGCGGGTATCGAGGGTGTCGCGCGCGTCATGGTTGCGGCCAAGACGCTCATGCATCGAGACCGTGGTGCGTAGCTTGCCGCCTTGCGACGCCTGGTGGACTAACGTGTCATTGTCGGGTTGCTCTGAGGGTGTGCGCTGGCTGGCATCGAGCTCACATCGCCGAGACAGTGATCTCTCGGCCTGCTATGCCGCCGCACGCTCAAGCAGCGTGTGAATCCCATGGTGGGCCCGATGATCCTCGAGCGTTGCGGGCCCCAGAAGCCCATGGAGCAAGGCCGCCATAGCAGCGATGTTTTGTCTTATCCAGGCAATGTGTGGGAGGGCTTCATCATCTGCGATGATCCTCCGGTTCATGTTGCGGGCCATGGCGCGCGCGCCCACTGTCTCCATGGTGCTCGATCTCCCAATCGAGCTCCACGTGTTCCTGCTAGAGCTGGAGTTCTGCTTCCTTGAGCTCTTGGTGTCGGGCCATCAGCTGCTCCACCCATAGGTGGGGTGGGGCCCCTGTCTCCCCCTCGACCCCATCGTCGAGGTAGTTCATCAGGGTAGCCTCCTCTTCATGAACGCTTTCTACATGTTCCTCGAGGGTACCTGCCATGAAACACTCACGAGAGGGGTGATGACTCCCCCTACTGGAGTCAGAGCCGGAGGGCGATTCTGATTCTCCAGCGAGGAGGTCATGGAAAGACTCTACGACATATTTGGTCATCCCCACGAACTCATCATTTGCGGGGGATGGAGGTGTGCGTTGCGCTACAGGGTGGCCATCGGCCTCCGCGGCATTGCGGAGACCAAACAGGAGCGCTGTCGAGGCGCTCTGGATGAGGTATTCTAGAGAGAGTGGCTCCCATCCGACAAGCTACGCCATGACATTGGCGAATGAGAAGGTGAGGTGGCGCAGGACCTCCCGTGATGGCTAGGGTCCTAGGAAGACGCCGAGCTGGCGCTCAAGCCTCCTGTAGTTGAAGTTGAGGAGCTGGTTGCTTCTAGGAGGGTGGGCCTCCAGGGCGTGCAGCTATAGCTCCTCAAGCACCTCAGTGATTGTGTTGAGGCCGGCGGAGTGAATAGGTCGGACGACGGTGGTAGCCATCGCCAACTCTCCCTCCGTCGTGACGATGAAGTCCAAGTCCCCGAAACACATGTGCGCACCCGGGACCCAGCCGAGGTTGTGACTAGCCATCCGAGGCCTGGTGTGGATGTTGAGACGTGCAAAAAGGCCCCTACCTGGCGCACCAACTGTCGGTGTTTCGAGTTGCCACCGGCTAGTAAATTTCTAATATTACGTGTCTGGCCCGGATGGTGTGCTAAGAGGACACGAGGTTTATACTGGTTTGGGCAGAAAGTCTCTACATCCAATTCATTGCTGCTACTCGTGTTACTAGCACTAAGAGTTCATAGTAAGGGTTACAAACGGGCGAGAGAGGGACAGGTCCCAATTCTCTTATGGAAAGGGTGAACGGGTGCCGAGAGCACGGTCGCTTCTCGGCTACGTGTTCAGGGTTTGGTGGATCGATTAGATTCAAGTCCGATGGTTCGATGCCCCCTAATGGGATGCCTTGCTTTCCCTTTTATAGGCCAAGGGAAAGCACGGGTTATAGCGGAGGGAGAAAAGGAGAATCAAAAGGAGAAAATGTTCTCTAGGATCGCCGGGTCCTTCTTCTCTTCTATGTCAGTCCCACTGACCCTGTAGATGTCAACAGGGACAACTTCACATCATGGCCATGTACATCACTGGTGCCATGCGCGGGCATCATCTCCCGGTCATGGTGCTCCACTCTGTCTTGGCGGACATCGTGGTGAACTGACGTGCCTATCAGTGTTCGTACGAGGGTTAGGCAGAATAGTATCTGTTCGCCCGACGCTGTTCCTGATGTGAATCCTCAGGTATGTCCCATCATGGCCACGGGTTACATCAGGGTGTGTCAGTCACCTCCCTAGTGTCAAAGCTTTGACCTAGGCCTATTCGCTTGGACCTAGAGTGGTTGGCGGTGGTATAGGTCTCCGTTGGGCGAGGCAGAACCCGTGGCCCTGGGGTCGGGCGAGGTAGAGTCCTTCCCTAGAGGCCAGGCGAGGTAGAGCCCAAACCCAAGGGTTGGGCAAGGCGGAGTCCATGGCCTTGGTGTTGGGCGAGGCAGAGCCACCCTCAAGGGTCGGGCGAGGCGGAGCCCATGGCCTCAGTGTTGGGTGAGGCAAAGCCCTCGGTCTTGGTGTTGGGTGAGGCAAAGCCACCCTCAGGGGTTGGGCGAGGCAGAGCCTGTGGCCTCGGTGTCGGGCGAGGTGGAGCCCGACCTCGGTGGGCGGGTGAGGCAGAACCTGTGACCTCGGTGCCAGGCAAGGCGGAGCCCAAACCCAAGGGTCGGGTGAGGCAGAGCCAGCCCTTAGAGGTTAGGCGAGGCAGAGCCCATGGCCTCGGTGTCAGGCAAGGTGGAGCCACCCTCAGGGGTCGAGCAAGGTGGAGCCCACGGCCTCGGTGTCGGGCGAGGCAGAGCCACCCCAAGGGGTTGGGTGAGGCAAAGCCTGTGGCCTCCGTGTCAGGCGAGGTGGAGCCACCCTTAGGGGTTGGGCGAGGCCAAGCCGCCCTCAGGGGTCGGGCGACGCAGAACCTGTAGCCTCGATGTTGGGCAAGGCAAAGCCTGTAGCCTCGGTGTCGGGTGAGGCAGAGCCAACCCTCAAGGGTCGGGCGAGGCGGAGCCCATGGCCTCGGTGTCGAGTGAGGCGGAGCCAACCCTCAGGGGTCAAGTGAGGTGGAGTTTGCGCACCTAGGGGTCGGTTGGAACTGTAGTCGCGCTCTTGACTGCTCGGATGAATCAATGTTGATGGTTATTAGCTCCTCCTCTTCGGGTACCCTGGTATTGGTCCTCGATAAGTTGACAAGCTTTAAGATGAAGGATGATGAGAGCATTTTGGAGATGTTCCATAGATTACAAGTCATTGTCAATGATCTCAAGAGTTTGGGTGAGAAGGTACAAGATGATGATTTCTCTCATCGGTTCTTGATGTGCATACCTCTAAGGTTTGAAACATTGATATTGATCATCATAACAAGAGGATTGAAGGACATAACCCCTAACCAAGTACTAGGTGATGTCATGACACAAGAGATATACCATGTAGAAAGGGAGGGGGTTGATCAAGATGAGAAGAAGGATGAGGACAAGAAGAAGAAGAGTGTAGCATTCAAGGCTAGCTCATCATCCAAGAGCAAGGGCAAAGCAAAGAAAGTAGAATCAAGTGATGATGAAGATGCTAGTGACATTGATGATGAAGCCATGGCTCTCTTTGTGCGCAAGATGGGCAAATTTATGAAGAAGAAAGGCTATGGTGCAAGAAAGAGAAGAGATCACAAGGAGTATATGAGAAGATGCTACAAATATAAGAGCAAGGATCATGTTGTAGCAGATTGTCCCTACACAATAGTAACAATGATGAGGATGAGAAGAAGAAAGAAAAGAAGGAGAAGAAGGAAAAGAAAGAAAAGAAGATGACATTCAAGAAGAAGAAGAAGGGTGGAGGCTATGTGGTCACTTCGGATAGTGATGGCTCTTCGGATGATGATGACTCTAGTGATAATGACAAGAAATCCATCAAGAAGGCACTAGCTAGCATCGCCATCAACAACAAGCCTTCCATCTTCGACACTCCATCGACTTGCCTCATGGCAAAGTCCACCAAGATAAAATATGATGTGAGTAATAATGATGATTGTGAAAGTGATGATTGTAGGAGTGATGATGATGATGAGGAGTACTCAAAGGAGGAGCTCATGGATATGTTGGAGCATTTTCATACTTGCTTTGAGATGAAGAGAAAAGAGTGCAAAGAATTGCGCAAGAAGGTTAAATCTCTTGAGCAATCCTTTAATGAGCACAATAGCACTAATGAGAGGCTATTGGAAGCCCATGAGAAGATTGGCAAAGCTAACTCTAAGCTTGAAAAAGCTCACTTCTCTCTCCTTGAGCAAGCCAAGAAGGAGGTCATTGTGACTTGTGACGTGAGCTCTACATGTGATCTAATCAATGAATATTTCTTTGAGCCTATTGTTGTTGCTCCTACTAACCCTTCTTGTAGAAATTCCACTTCTACCTCATCTACTAGTGATAGTTTCACTTGTGACGCCACATTAATAGTTGAGAAAGAAACCCTCAAGAAGGAGGTGAATGAGCTCACTCGTGCCTTAGGCAATGCCTATGGTGGAGATGTCCGCTTGCTAAAGTGCTTGGGTAGCCAAATATTTTCTCTCAACAAAGAGGGATTAGGCTATACCCCCAAGAATGATAAGGCGGCCCTTGTCACTCACAAGACTAGTTTTGTGAGGGGCAATGGTTGGTTTTGCAACAGATACAAGCAAGTTGGGCACATAGAGCAATATTGCAAGAACCAGAACAAGCAAACTAATGTATCCTCAATTAAGTTTGATTCTTGTTATTTGCTTACCAAAGGTGCCAATGGTGTTGCTAAGTTCATTGGTACTCCAATTGTGGGCTCAAAGAAGAAAGTCATTTGGATGCCAAAGACCTTAGTTACTAACCTTTAAGGACCCAAGCAGGTCTGGGTACCTAAAAATAATTGATGTTCTTTTATAGGTCAATTATAAAGCCGGATGAAGGCATTGGGTGCTTGATAGTTGGTGCACACAACACATGACCGGTGATTCAAGAATGTTCAATTCAATCAACACAAATGATAGCAATGGGGTTGATAGTATAACATTTGGTGATAATGGCAAAGGCAAGGTCAAAGGGCTTGGTAAGATTGCAATATCCAATGACTTGAGCATATCCAATGTGTTGCTAGTAGAGAGCTTGAACTTCAACCTTTTGTCAGTAGCACAACTATGTGATCTTGGTTTTAAGTGCATTTTTGGTGTGGATGATGTAGAGATCATAAGTGGAGATGGCTCTAACTTGATATTCAAAGGATTTAGATATGAGAATCTATACTTAGTTGATTTTAATGGTAGAGAAGCTCAATTATCAACATGTTTGCTCACTAAGTCTAGCATGGGTTGGTTATGGCATAGAAGGCTTGGTCATGTTGGAATGAAACAATTGAACAAATTGATTAAGCATGATCTAGTAAGGGGCTTGAAGGATGTCACATTTGAGAAGGATAAGTTATGTAGTGCATGTCAAGCTAGCAAATAAGTTGGTAACACACACCCTAAGAAGAGCATGATGAGGACATCGAAGGCATTTGAGTTATTGCACATAGATTTATTTAGGCCAACAACATATACTAGTATTGGTGGCAATAAGTATGGCTTTGTGATAGTGGATGATTATACAAGATATACATGGGTAGTCTTTTTTGTTGATAAGAGTGATGTGTTTGCTACATTCAAGTCATTTATTAAGAGAATTCGCAATGAGTTTGAAACGACAATCAAGAAAGTGAGAAGTGACAATGGTAGTGAATTCAAGAATACTAGAATTGATGAGTTATGTGATGAATTTGGAATTAGACATAAATTCTCAGCCAAGTACACTCCACAATCAAATAGCCTTATTGGGAGGAAGAATAGAACACTCATTGATATGGCAAGATCTGTGCTTAGTGAGTATAATGTGAGCCATTCTTTTTGGGCCGAAGCAATCAACACGGCTTGCTACTATAGCGACCGCCTCTATTGTCATCCATTGAAAGAGAAGACCCCATATGAGCTATTGAATGATAGAAAGCCCAATATTACATACTTTAGAGTCTTTGGTTGCAAATGCTATATTTTGAAGAAAGGCACTAGATTGAGCAAATTTAAGAAGAAATGTGATGAAGGGTTCTTACTTGGTTACTTTACTACTAGCAAGGCCAATAGAGTTTAGAATTTGGCTAGTGGTACTCTTGAGGAGGTTCATGATGTTGAATTTGATGAAACCAAGGGTTTCCAAGAAGAAGATGAGAATCTAGATGATGTGAGAGGGACTTAATTGGTAAATACAATGAAAAACATGGGCATTGGTGATATAAGGCCTAGAGAAGTGATTGATGTTGAAGATGACAAGAATCAAGTGCTATCTAACTCAAATGTGCAAGCTAGTGGTTCTCATGATCAAAGTCAACCTACTGCAAGTGATGACAAAGAGTAAGATCAACAACAAGTGGCTAGTTCATCATCTTAACCAAATGATCAACCAAGTGCAAGCAATCAAGTTCAAGTGCTCCAACCAACCAATGTTGCAAGTGATCATCCATTGGACTCTATAATTGGTGATATGTCAAGAGGTGTGCAAACAAGATCAAGATTGGCACTATTTTGTGAACATTTCTCATTTGTGTCATCCATTGAACCAAAGAAGATAGATGAAGCTTTGAAAGATGTTGATTGGGTCAATGCCATGCATGAAGAGCTAAACAACTTCACAAGAAATCAAGTATGGGAGTTAGTTTAGAGTCCTAAGGATCATAATACGATTGGAACAAAGTAGGTCTTTCGGAACAAGCAAGATCAAGATGGGATAGTAGTAAGGAACAAAGCAAGATTGGTAGTACAAGGCTATACACAAGTTGAAGGTCTTGACTTTGGTGAAACATATGCCCCGGTTGCAAGATTGGAAGCAATTAGGATTTTGTTAGCCTATGCTTGTGCCCACAACATCAAATTGTACCAAATGGATGTGCAAAGTGCATTTCTCAATGGGTACATCAATGAGCTTGTGTATGTAGAACAACCATCCGATTTTGAAGATGAGTAGAAGCCCAACCATGTCTACAAGTTGAAGAAAGCATTGTATGGATTGAAGCAAGCACCTAGACCATGGTATGAGAGGTTGAGGGACTTTCTACTCTCTAAGGGATTCAAAATGGACAAGGTTGACACCACTCTCTTCACCAAGAAGATAGGCAATGACTTGTTTGTGTTGTAAATATATGTGGATGATATCATATTTGGATCAACCAATCAAGATTTTTGTGATGAGTTTAGAAAGATGGTGGCAAATGAGTTTGAGATGTCTATGATTAGAGAGCTTAGTTACTTTCTTGGTCTTCAAATCAAGCAAATGAAGAATGGCACATTTGTGAGTCAAGGCATGTACATGAAAGACATGCTTAAGAAGTTTGGAATGGATGATGCAAAGGCAATTAGTACACCAATGGGGACAAATAGAAACTTGGATAGTGATGCTAGTGGCAATATGGTGGATCAAAAGATGTATCGGTCTATGATTAGAAGCCTACTCTAAGTGACCGCATCAAGACCGAATGTGATGTTTAGTGTATGCATGTGTGCAAGATTTCAAGCCTCGCCAAGAGAAAGTCACTTGAAGGCAACAAAGAGAATATTGAGGTATTTGAAGCATACACAAAATGTTGAATTGTGGCATCCCAAAGGAGCTAGATTTGAGTTGATTGGATATTCAAACTCCGATTATGTGGGATGCAAAGTTGAGAGAAAGAGTACATCGGGCACATGTCAAGTTGGGAAGATCACTTGTGTCTTGGTCATCAAAGAAGCAAAATAGTGTAGTACTTTCAACTGTCGAAGCGGAGTACATTTTGGCCGATAGTTGTTGTACTCAATTACTTTGGATAAAGATTACTTTGAGTGATTTTGGAATCAAGTTCAAACAAGTGCTATTGCTATGAGACAATGAGAGTGCCGTGAAGCTCACCAACAACCCAATTCAATATTCAAGAACAAAGCACATAGATGTCCGCCATCATTTCATAAAAGATCATCAACAAAAAGGGGTTATTTGCATTGAGAGTGTGGGCACCGAAGATCAACTTGCCAACATATTCACCAAGCCACTTGATTAGAAGAGGTTTTGCAAGCTAAGGAATGAGTTGAACATATTGGATTTCTCAAATATGTGTTGATGCACCCCCACTTATATGGCATGCCTCTCCTTCGAGCAAACAAAGGTAAAATTGTTTGGCATGGCATACATCCTTTTCTAAGGACTTGTTTAGTGCATCTAGTCATTCCTATCATGTCTTAGGCTCATTCATAAAAATCAAATGAATTTTATGCTTGTATGGTACCACTATTGCTTTTATGCTTGACATAATCTAGTGGTAGCATATGACAAGTTTATGGGCTTGTGAACCTAGTGTCTAATCTAGAAAATAAACTATAAGTGTTTAACTCAACATTGTCAAGATAACCCTTAAAATTAAGTGTGAAGAAGCTTGCCATTGGATCAAACCGAGTTAAATATCTTTGGTGCATGATCTAGATTAAACCAAACATGGGAAAATGATCCTCACTTCACATGGTTTCACACTAACTTATCTAAAATTTGAGCTCACCTTTTGTGTTAATTAATGACAAAGGGGAGAGAAATTCCCAAAGATAATTAAAGGGGAGTGAATTACAAACATAGATAGGGAATTGACAAAGGAAGGGGATAAATTAAAATTTGAAGCACACAAGTAGGGAGAGCAAGCTCATAAACTTGTATGTTGCATTTGGATGTGCATTACATATGTTTGCTTGCATGGCATAAGTTTTTAAATTCCATATCCATGCTTGTGTGGTGTATGCTAGATGGTAAAAAATGATTGATGTAATGAAAACTAGCATGCATAGGATAGCTTGACACTTGATTTGTTTCTACAAGTGGTACTAGAACCTTGCTTCCAATGTTGATCTCATGAGGTATCTAGTGGTTTTAGTTTTCAAGTGATATCTAGCAAACCATGGTGCTAAGGATGGTGTTCAAATAGCAACTCCGATTGGTATCACGCTTCAAAGATCCATTCTTTACACCTTAGCATCATTTGGTAGTCATTACTCTCTCATACTTCCTAATCCATGCATATGTGCAAGCTTTTAAATCCAAACTCTTAACACATATGTAGGGGGAGCTAATGCTACCAATTCGGGTTTATGAAACTTGTCCATATCCTTTACACATGGTAAAATGCTTGGGCAAACAACATGAATCCAAAAAGATTTTATTGAATATCTTTATGAAAGGTTGTCATCAATTACCAAAAAAGGGAAGATTGAAAGCCATAGATTGGTTTTGGATAATTGATGAAACCTAATTGGACTAATCCTTGCATCTAAGTGTGTGACTAGATAGGGTGGTCCAATCCAAGTGGTGGAGCAAGATGAAGTCCATGGAGGTGAAGATGGACATGAGATGACGATGATCAAGCTACAATTTGGAAAAGAAGAAAGAGAAAAACAAAAATTAAGTGTTGATCAAGGCAAAGATATCAAATAGGTCTTTGGTTTGGTGATCAAGACACTATAGAGAGTGTGATCACATTTAAGATCGATAGTCGTACTATAAAGAGGGGAAATCTTTCGCTAAGCGGTTATCGAGTGCCACTAAGTGACATGATTCTTGCATATAAATTAGGGACCTAGTGTGCTAACAATTGACCCTTGAAAAATTCTTGGTAAATGCTAACACACGTGCACAAGTGGTGAGACACTTTGGTGTTGGCACATGGAAACAGGGGTGAAGTGATCGCGCTTGAAAAGAGAAGAGATTGGGGTGTCAGACCCTAGCTCAATAGGCATCGGACTCTGCCTGGCCGGGTCTGATGGCTTACCCAAGCACGCGAGCATAGAGGAGGTAGCATTGGACTCTGTGAATCTAGGGCGTTGGACTGGCTGGTGTCACTGTTCCTTGGGTCCACTGATGCCTTGCTGACGAGAGTGTTTACACGGACGCGACATGTGGCAGCGTCGGACTCTCCCTGGGTCCGATGGTGAGCATCGGACCGAGGTCCGACCCAAAAACACGTTCTGGAACCTCTCAGTGTGATTTTGTTGAGCATCGGACTCTAGGCGTCGGCTGGTCCGACGGTCATTCCTGGCTAGGTCCGACGGTGGTGATCAACGCGTGCCTAAGGGCTGCTGGGCGGCAACGGTCAATTTGATCTGAATAGGACACGTGGCAGCGCAGGAGCGGCCATGGCAGGGCATCGGACCCTATGTCGGACGGTCCGATGGCCTCGCGTAGCCAAGTCCGACAATCACTTATGTGACCTAACGGCTCTTATCTCGTGGTGGCACCTATTTAAGGTGCTTGGCCGGCTTGGGGCTTACTCTCTTGTCACTTTGACATACTTAACATCCTTGTGAGCCTAAGCAAACACCTCCCACTCATCTCCATCATTGATTCATCATCATTGTGAGATTAGGAGTGATTCCTAGTGTATTTGCTTGAGTGATTGCATGTAGTGGCACTTGGGAATCGTTGTGGCTGCGGAATTTTTGTTACTCTTGGTAGTTGTCGTCGCCTAGACGGCTTGGAATTGCGGAGGAGCATTAGCATGAGTTGGTGATTGTTCGTAGCCATCTCCCGTTGATTGTGAGGGGTCTTGTACCTTCCCTGGTGGAGAGCCAAAAGGTAACTCTAGTGGATTGCTCGTGTCATTGAGTTACCTCACTTGTGGATAGGTTCTTACGGCGCCTAAGTGTTGATCTACACAACAGGGACTAGCGTGCCGACAAGCACGTGAACCTTGGGAGAAAAATCTTGTGTCAAATTATGATTGGAATTCTCCCAGAGATTCATTTGGCATTCATTGATTGGTTCAGCATCTCTTGCCATGGCGGTATAATCACCTCACTCACTCTCTTGTATTTACATTCTAGTGTGGCTAAGCTCTTTAGTGTAATTAGTTTTGAGAGCTAGCTTGTTTTATGAGTATTTTGGTTAGTGAGGCTCTTTAGTCTAGTCTTTGAGTGCTCACTAACTTAGTTGGTAGTGTCTTAGCCTTTGCTTGTCATAGAGATCATAGTCAACTAGAATTGTGGTGTAGATGGCTTGCAACCCCTGTAGAGCTAGAGCAAAATTATATTTCGCTATTTAGGTTACTAACCATTTGCTCTAGTGAATTTGTAGAGAATTTTTATAAGCTATTTACCCCCTCTAGCCTTTTAGGACCTTTCACCGATGACACCGGTGGGTGAGATTTGGCACCCACGCCCTCGTCCTAGCGGGTGCAGTGCCCGTGGGTCAAACAACCATCCCATCTATACCGCAAAGGAACGAATGTCATACATGTTGTTCACAAGTTGTACTCCCTCATCTAAAAATGAATGCAGATATAGGTTTGGGATAAGTTTAGGTTTCTTAAGTTTGATCAAATTTATAAAAAATACTATCAATATTTATATTTCGAAATATATTTCTAGTGATATTTATTTGGCATCATAAATATTAATATTTTTTCTATAAATTTGGTCAAAGTAGAGTTTATCGACTGTTGAGGAAATGAAATTGTATTCTTTTCTATGGAGGAAGTATTAAATATCTAATTTTCTATTAAGTTACAAATATATAAAAATTATATTATCTACATACTAAATAATTATGGTTAGCGAAATATTTTTTTCATAATATATCGCTTTGGAGTCATAAATATTAATAGTCTATAAACTTAGTTAAGTTCAAAAAGGCTTGACTTAATTCAAATTTAGAACTGTATTTTGACGGATGTAGTAATTCAAAAGAAGAAGCTTAACTTTATTCATGGCAGAAATCTGACTCTAACCTAATATTTGTCTTATAAGCCGTACTTTTTCAGCGAAAGAATAATATTTTTTTCTTACAATAAATCAACCAGCAATACTTTTAGCCTGATTTTTCAGCCAAGCGTACGTAGCAGTAGCGCACTGCCTAGCTGAACCTAATCAAGGACCAAGACGGAGACGAGAGTCCGAGACCATGGCCGTCTGCTTGTACCTACCAGGTACAAATAGAGCCAGGATCACAGGCTAGATAAGGGAACCATGCATATATCCAGTAAATAAACTAACTCGGAACCGCGTAATTGTTTGGAAGCAAGCTTGTTCTCTAGCTGAAAACATACTCCATCTGTCCCAATATATCTATCCTTCTAGCATTTTACCAACTACAAGAAAGATTCTCTAAATCATCAACTACAAGAAAGATTCTCTAAATCTAGACATATGTCACGTCCGGATGCGTATAATATTACGTAAATCTAGACACCCAAAATCACTGCTAGAATGACAGATATAATGGGACAGAGGCGACAGTTGTTTCCACGCTATGCATCGTGCCAATGTGGCATTGTTGGGTGCCGGCGAAGGACCAATATTTCTGACTTTCTGATTTAGAAATCTAAGTAAAAAATTTACATGTTGGTCTCGAACTGGTAGGGGTGTTATTCAAACGGCCATTTCTAAGTGTCATCCAAATCTTAGATTTAAGAAATGTGATTTTGGGCACGTTCGCTGGTCTTAGAAGACCAGCCGGCTGGCTGAATCCCCCTCTCAGATTACTGTTCATCGAACCAGCCAAACAGTATTTTTCTCTCACAACGAACCAGCCGGAATAGTGTTTTTCAGCTAGCCGAACGGGCCTTTTATGTTGCTAAACTTAGTTTCAAATGTCATCCAAGTCCCGAATCCCAACCAACTCCCTGTGTTGACATGGCATGCTAACCATCTATTGATGCAGACCCGTTATGTGGGGTTCGTATGCCATATATTCAGCTCCATCTCTCTTCTCTCTCCTTCATCTCTCCTATTTCTTTGTCTCTTGTGTCATCGTGTACCCACTGTCCTTGGCGCCCCACCTTTTCTCCTAGCCATCGTGCACTCCTTCCTGTCCATGCTCTTGCACCGCCCTGTAGTAGGCTAGTGGCAGCAACCGAAAGTCGACCGTCACACACCGTCAGGAGTGAGGGGAGGTGGACCCTTATGTTAGTCCACGTCAATGCACAATCAATATCCTCATTGCCACAGATTTTGAGTTCTGTATGGCTTGTTTTTCTCTTCACTCGGACCAATCCACCTAGTCGACTTCTTGTATTTTTTGTGAGTTGTGTTTCAACTCCAATAATACTATTGTCAAGTACCTTTAGGGATGAGGATCTCGGCAAGATATGCAGTTCTTGAAGAATGAAAAAAAATCGATCTACTTCTTTTTGGTATTTGTTTGGATTCGGATGACACCTAGAATCAAGTTTAGGGATCTAAAATGCCATTTCCTACGTTAGAGCTAGCAATTGTAGCAAGGCTCCCATCTTATTTGTGGGTGTTGGAGAAAAAAAGACCACTATGGTAGGGCTCATACAGACCCCTAAAAGTAGATCAAGGCCCTATTTTATGCACGCGGAATGAAGGGCGTTCAAGGCTCCCCTACTTTTCCCGTTTCTTCTGTTTCCTAACCACGGACTCATGGACTCAGCTCGCATCTCTCTCTCTCTCTCTCTCTCGTGCACTGCCTCACCCTCGCTGGCTTTGATTCTGGCTGCCGGATCTGCTACTACTATGGAGTGATGATGCTCTTAGGGTATCTAAGATGACACCTGGAATCAAGTTTAGGATCCGAAAATGATATTTCCTCAGTTGAGGGACCGGGGTGACGGAATTTTACTCTCTGGAATCCGTGAGACGATTCATACCATTAGCCATGGGACTGGGCACTGGCCAGCGCCAGTTAGGGTTTACGGTTTCACAAGGAGCACGGAGCTTCCTGTCCTTGCTTGTTGTTTCAGGATATTGTTGCTTCTCCATAAGCAGCAGTGGTGCGGTGGTGCCACACTACCAATGCTCAAGGCCTCGTTCACATCATAACAACTACCCCTCTATTCAAAATTAAAAGTTGCTTTGACTTTTTTTTTACATCCTTTTGCTATGAATCTAGATATAATAATATATCTAGATACATAACAAAGTGAATGAATCAAAAAAATTAAAGCGACTTATAATTTAGAACTGAGGGAGTATTAGAAAAAATAATCGGCATGATCGCTGGTCAATTCAGTCTATCCCTGTCACTCGATCAGACCATTTCCAGACGTGACGTGGGTACCAAGTTTTCATATGATTTCACCCTGTTTTGTGCTGATTGTCTCCGCCGTGCAACGACAAGGCCAAGGTATACGTAGTTGCGGACTTGTAGCGCGGTGCCCGCCCATGCTGCGCCATTTCTTTTGAAGGATGCAGCTTGTATCCGTCAGGGGTCAAGCTCAAGTTATGATGTAATCCGCCGCTTAAGCAATCTGCTGACGAGCTCGTTGTTGCTGAGCGCGAGCCCGCGTTGTATCACCGAACTTGCAACAAGCACCTATATATCGTGTCACGTGCCGCTCTTGCTAGCTAGTCGGCCAGTGGGCACTGGGCAGAGCGTCTGCAATTTTGGACTCGGTTTCTGCGATCTCGCCACAAATCTTGCAAGCCCTTGCGTCGCATGCACCCCATCCCCATCCTCATTCAGACGATGAGCTCTGCTCTATAAATCAAGGCCGATGAAGGGAACTGCCCGCCAGTAGGGGTAGGACTGCAACAAGAACGTCGACGTGTTTGATGCATCATGGCTCGCATCAACGCTTATTCCCTAGCGCTGCTGCTCTTCCTGCTCAGCTGTGCGGCCTTCACTGGCCCATGCTCCAGCAGGGTGACGCTTCAGGTCGATGGTACGCTTGTTGCGCCATCAGGCTACACCAGCGGCGGGGACGACGGCTGGATCGTGTTCGACCACGTCGACGGCCTCACCGTGTCGGGCGGCCACGGCGAGGCGCTGTGGGCGTGCAAGCACTACTAGAGAACAGACTTTAGACTTTAAAACGATGTTTCAATTTGGCATTAGCCTCGGTATTTTTTGCTCCCAGGACTAAAGGTTCCTGCGCAACGGTCGTCCGCTGGGCAGGGATCTTTAGTCCCGGCTGGTATTACCAACCGGGACCTTTAGTCCCGGTTGATAATACCCTCACCCGGCTGCGCCATCCGCCCGGCCCGCATCGCGCGCCGTCTCTCCGCCGCATCCCGTCTTTGCCGCCGCACCCGAGCCCACCCTCCGTCGTCGACCGCTTCCCGCCCGGCCTCGTCGTCGAGCCCCACCGTCTCCACCGTACGTCGTCGTCGCGCGAGGTGCTCAGCTCGGCCCCGTGGCCGGCCAGCACGCCCTGTCCGGCCCGCGCCATCCGCCCCAGCTAGCCTACTAGCTAGCTGCTCTCGCCATTTTTTTTTTACAAAGTTTCTAGTTTTTTAGATTGTTTTTGATATATATGTTAGATTAAAATGTATGCTAAATTTAATTAGTAGTTTATTTAGATAGTTTTTAGATAGTTTTTGATATATATGTTAGATTAAAATGTATTAAAATTTAATTAGTAGTTTATTGTTAGTTTGTTAGTTAGTTTTTTAGATAGTTTTTGATATATGTTAGATTTAAATGTATTAAAATTTAATTAGTACTTTATTTAGATAGTTTTTTATTATAGTTTTTGATATATGTTATATTAAAATGTATTATCCATTACTAGTTTATCTAATTTCATGTTAGATTTATTTAATTGGATTTAGTAATTATATATTATATCTCTAATTATATTTAATTTTGATTTAGTAATTCTATCTATGTATATATGTTTATTATATTTAATTAGATTTAGTAATTATATATTCTATCTCTCTGTATATATGTTAATTAGATTTAATTTTATTTTAGTAATTCTATCTATATATCACTTGGATATTTTATTAGTAATTCTATCTATATCACATGCATATCTAGAGAGAGATTTTATATGTATACATATGTACTTAATTATTTCTATGTGTTTATATACATGTACTTATTTTCATGTGTTGAGAGAGAGAGAAAATTGTATCTAGAGAGACATTCTATGTGTTATCACATGCATATCTAGAGATATATACATATGCACTTATTTCTATGTGTTGAGAGAGAGAGAGAATTGTATCATTCTATATATACATGTACTTATTTCCATGTTTTTGGATCGAAAGTGTTTTTGATTCGATTCCAGAGCCTATACCTTATTATTGTTTATCCTTATGAAATATTATGTGTTATTATATTTAATTGGATTTAGTAATTCTATATGTGTTATCACATGTACTTATGTTATATGCCATAGTAATTCTATCTATGTGTTATCTTAAAGATACAAATGACTGCTCCAGATGATAACTTGAATGATGACATAATGGCGGATATTATCGACGCCGGCACCAATGCGGATGTAGATGACACGAGTCAGTACTTTGCTGATTATGAGGATATCCTGAATATCCCGGTGGTTGAAGATCAACAAATTATCGTGCAAGAAAATACTGGCGAGGTATATTCGATTATGTATCATCTCTTATAGATGCATGCGTACGTATATTTGTTGTTAATCGTTGTGTTTCTACTCATGTAGCCGGTCTCTGGATCTACATCAACCACCGGCAAGAGTAGGAAAGTTCGAGGGCCAAAAAAGCCATTAGAGGGTCATTTCATAATATTAGAATTCGACACCGACACTGGCAAACCATTGGGACCACATGCTCAGACATATGTCAATCAATGTGGGGTCATTGTAAGGGATAGGATCCCAGTTAGTGCTCGTGAATGGAAGCAGAAGATATCCACTCCTAATGTTAGTTTTATATCTGATCGTGATAAGAACCTAGCTTAGAGAGATATCACTCAGCATTTCACATTACAAGAAGATGATGCTTTGAAGGAGCTAGTGAGGGATTGGACAATGAAGAAGATGGCAACATTGTTCCAGAGTTGGAAGAAGACATTGTATAAAAAGTTTATCTTGAAGAATGATACGCTGGATTTCAATGCTAAGGCGTTTGTCAAGTTGGAGTCCCATTGGGATGACTTCGTACAATACAAGACATCTCAAGAGAGTGAGGAACGTGTGATGAGGAATCAGCAGAATGCCCGACAGAAGCAATACCATCATCGCATGGGATCAGGTGGTTATAGGAGTGCTATTCCCAAGTGGTAGAACCTAGAAGCAGAGATTACTGCCAAGGGAATCATACCTGAAATAATAGAGAAGAACTGGCCTCAACGTGCGAAGAATTGGTTCTACGCTCATGGGGGAAGCCTAGACCCAGACACTGGCAAGCTAATTTTCGGCCAAAAAATTGAGAGAGCAACACAGAGACTAGCTCGTGCTAGGGAAGAAGCTGATAGTGGTGTTTTCAAGCCCAACAGAGAGATGGATGAATTGACATATGCCCTAGGGAATCCCGAACACGGTGGTCGAACAAGAGGCTATGGGGCGGTTCCGTGGCTACAAGCATTCCCAGCAGACAAGGATACCTACAGAAACCACCAGAGAAAGAAGGATGAGGAGGCAGACCGAATCTGTGTATTGGAGCAATTTGTTAATGAGTCACGACAAGCATTGCTTGAATCACGTGAATGAGAAAAATCTCTTGAGACAAGAATGCAGGAGGAGATCAAGAGGCAAGTGCAGCTAGCAATGAGTCAAATGCAATCGCAATCAACGCCAGGAGTCACCATTAGCCCCGTTGGTCAGATGAAAAGCAGTTGTGCTTCCACGGAGCTGCCAGTTATTCAAGATGACGCTGGGTTGTGCTTCCCTGTTGATGACATTACCGAGCCTCTAACAACATGTGAGCTGCACATTCCAGATGGTAATAATGCATCAATCATGGTGGCTGTCGGGGTTGTATCTCCAATAGACCGAACGAAGACACCAAGAATCCATGGGTCAGTTATTCAACCTGGATATGCTAGCGTCTCGGTCGATAGAGTGCTCAAAGGTTACAGCAATGTTCCACTTGACATTGAAGACGGTGATGGGGAGAAGACACTAGGAGAAGCAGAGAAGACATTTATTCAATGGCGCAAATGCTTCATCATCATTCCTGGGGCACCACCGCTTCCCCTACCTCACCCTAGGTACGAATGAAAGTGAATGAAATATTATTTTTCATTAATTTTCTATTGGCTTCAAAAATAATTGACTCAGAACTTGTTTTTGTAGCAGGGTCTCCCCCCAGCCTAGCCCAATCATTCATTCCCCATCTCATCATAGCGTCGCGGGGGGCGAGACGACTTCATCCCCACGGCGATCTCCAACTCCTACACCGGTCCCATCGTCTCCACAACGATCTCCAACTCCTACACAGGCCCCACCGCCTCCACAACGATCTCCAACGCCTCCACGCCGGTCTCCAACACCGGCCTCATCGCCTCCACTCCAGTCTCCAACACCGCCCCCACCCCCTCGACAGCGACGCACTACAGAGACGTCTAAGGTCCCGACGGCAAAGAAGACCCCAAAAAAAAGAGTTATTTCTCAAGAAATACTTTCTGAAAAGACTGATGAGCAAATAGCAGCTGAAGAAGACAAAAAAGTGAAAGATTTTTTTATAGATATCAAAAAGCAGAGACAAGCGAAGCTTAAGGAGAAGCCGTACTTTTACATACCACGAGATCTGCTGAGGCAGAAGGTTGAAGATCACAAGAAAAAGATGCTTGAACTTCGTAAGCCTCCGCCACTATCAGACTATGACCGCTCCCTCGTGAAGTCACATGATGCAGATAAGAAAAGGAAAAGAGCATCAGGGAAAGATATCCCACAACTCAGACAACAGAAGCAACCAATGCAAAATCTTGTTGTTGCTAATGAATATGGTTCCAACATAGAAGTCTATCGACCAGACAACTCTGGAGAAGTGTCGGTTCAAGACCTTAATGCTTTTTTTAAAGATACTGGTTTAACCTTGGGTCAATTGACGGGCAAAGCTCCAATCCAGAACCTGGAAGTTGATACCTGGAAGACTTATAAATTTGGTAAAAGTCTACACAACCCTACGGCTCTGAATGAATTGGGTACGCAAATGTACTTGCTCAACAAGTGGTATATACAGGCGTGTGGCAGGGGTGAGGGGTGGATCTTTGTCAGATTTAGAGACCATCATTACTTCCGTGACGATGACATCTTACATATTAGTTTCGAAGAATTGCATCAACTATACCACATGGACGCTCTGGACAAATCAATCATTAGCTCCTTTTGTTTGTAAGTGATTCTTACTTTTATTTAATAAACTCACTTCCATGCGTACATGTATATAATTATCCTCACATGTAACTTATATTTATATACAGATTCCAGATGTCAGAGCTCCAAAGAATACAAGACACCAGTGTTGGCTTCATTGATCCTTATATCGTATTCAAAACCGATATTATTGCCAAGGAGCGGTGGGTATCTGAAGCACAGAAGAATATCATGAGGTTCTTCGTGAATTAGCACGACAAGACAACAATACGTTTCCCGTACAGCTTTGAGTAAGTGTTAATAATAATGTAGTCTACATATTTTATGTAATATCAATACAACTTATATGCATGTACGTGTATGTATAAACCAATGCAGGTTTCACTGGATACTCATTGTCATTGAGTTAAACTCAAGTCAGTTAGTAATCTTGAACTCGTTGAGAAAAGAGCGGGCACTATACCAAGATATGATAGACATTATCCAGAGGTAATTTCGATCTCTCGCGCACAACTATTATTGAATAGACTTTGCCATAATTTATTAACGATCGTACATTATTGGTCGCAGAGGGTTTGGAAAGAGTTTATTCGGCAACACCGCAAGGATTGCAAGGCACCACTTAATGTAGTTGAAATACCAGTAAGTTGTACTATATATACTTCAGCACATGTTTAATTACTATATCGTACTTTAATTTATGTGTGAGATGATGAGAATAATTTTCTTCTCGTACAGTGGTGTTTGCGGCAGCAACCAGGTAATAACTTGTGTGGATACTACGTTTGTGAATTTATCACTGCGCACATAAGAAGAACTCCTAAAGATGTCCTCAGATTTATTTTTAAATGAATATATATATATATATATGTATTAATACTTTTCCTTTTATTTCGAATGCAAGACTGAATGGTTGAAACAAAGGGTCATGCAAAAAGACCATCTGAAAGCAGTTCAAGAGTCAATAGCAGGATTTCTTCTAGAAAAAGTGCTAAATCCCAACGGCGAGTTCTACTTTGATCCTAAGAAATAAATGATGTAAATTAAATATTTATTGATATCGTTATTTTCGAGAACAAGATTATGAAAGTGTTGTATATATACATATATATCTATAATATATATAGTTTCATACTTTATTCGAATATAATAATGCTCGAGATGAGAATTAGATGTAATTATATGCGTGCGTGTATTTATATTAGCAGCGTAGAATACATACATAAAAACATATTATATATTAAACAAATATGTGTAACTGAACTGAAAATAAATTAAACAAAAAAAAAGAAAAAGAAAAGGAACCTTTAGTCCACCAAACGGGACTAAAGGGTGCGGCCACGTTTGCTCGGCTAGAGGGTCTTTAGTCTCGGTTGGTAAGGTCCCTCTTTAGTTCCGCTCGATGACCCAGGACTGAAGATTCCACCTTTAATCCCGGGATCGTTGTCTCGATGTGGTAACCGCGACTAAAAGTCGTTACCGCCCGGGACAACAAGGCCATCCAGTAGTAGTGAAGGCTGCCTGGCACGGCGGGTGCCCCAGTGGAGCAACAGTGAGTTGCCATATCACATCACATGCATCTTATTCTTGCAAGTGCATGCTGAAGTGCAAACATGCATGACACCACAAATATAAAGTGTAACTCTTGATCGACTTGGTGCGTCGCCAGTCGCTGAAGGTGCTGAACTCGAGGGACGTGGTGATCAGCGGCCTGACCTCGGTCGACAGCGAGCTGTACCACGTCGTGATCGACGGCTGCGAGGGCGTCACGGTGCAGGACGTACAGATCGTCGCGCCGGGAAGCAGCCCCAACACGGACGGGATCCACGTGCAGGCCTCGTCCCAGGTCACGGTCACCCGGACCAGCATCCAGACCGGGGACGACTGCGTCTCCGTCGGCCCCCGGCACCACCAACCTGCGCGTGGAGCACGTCAGCTGCGGCCCGGGCCATGGCATAAGGTACGTAGTGGACTGAGCACACTGTCGTCGTCGTCACATGTGTGATGGTTCGGGTCCGGTGGCGTCCAGCATAGGGAGCCTGGGGAAGGAGAGCGAGGAGAGCGGTGTGGTGAACGTGACGGTGACGGGGGCCGCCTTCGTCGGCACCGAGAACGGGCTGCGGATCAAGACGTGGGCGCGGGCCAAGGTGGAGGGCGCGTACGTGCGCGGCGTCGTCTTCGAGCACGCGCTCATGCACGACGTGCGCAACCCCATCATCATCGACCAGAGCTACTGCCCCAACCACGGCGGCGGCGCGGGCTGCCCCCATCAGGTTCGCGCGCGCGTGCGGCACAGACATGCATGCATGGACACAAAAGCAGTTCGATCGAGCAGCTCGCAAGCAAGACTCGTATGTATAGCTGCTTAGATTAGAATTTTGTTTTGCTTGCGTCACCGGTGCAGAGCTCGGCCGTGAAGATCAGCGACGTGAGGTACACGGACATCCAGGGGACATCGGCGTCGAAGGTGGCGGTGAAGTTCGACTGCAGCGCGAGCAACCCGTGCAGCGGGATCGGCCTCAAGGACATCAAGCTCACCTTGGACGGCGGAAAGCCGGCAGAGGCGACCTGCCAGCACGCGGACGGCAGTGCTTCCGGCGAAGTCGAGCCTCCAAGTTGCCTGCAACGCGTTACAGATTAAGGGCTCGTTTGGTTAATTCCCAATCCAAAGGGATCAATCGTGATCCGTTTGAACTGGGGATTAACCGAACAAGCACTAAATGGTCAACTAGCCCATTGCCCCATACCATCTTCTATCTACTCTTATATCTTAGTATAACTGAGAAAAAGAAACCCCTTAACAGCCAAAATATGATCGGGGAGTTCAAGATGGAACAAGAAAATCACATGCAAGCAAAGAGGATCAAATTCGATAGCAAAATATGAGCAAAAGTAATCCTAGAAATTGCAGCAGAAACAGACTTACAGCCGGGTTTCCATACTAGTTAAGCCGGGTTTTTTTCAAGGTTTTAAATCTCCGGCTATAGCTGTTTAAGAAGGATTTAGCTAAGTTTTTCTATGTACAACTTGGCCCTTAGCTGCCGCTATAGCCCGATATAGCCGGCTATAGCCTGTTTTTGAACATAGAAAGCTAAATGGCTTAGCCGGCTATTTAAAACCTTGGTTTATTTTGTACTTTGTCAAAATGTGTAACAGACTCCACTATTGTGTTCCTATCACAAGACTATCGAAAAGCATATATAGATAGTTCAGTTTGGAGTCTAGATGGAGAAAATGCGACTTCGGAAAAATCATCCATTAGAAACAGGCTTAGTCGGTTCCCTAAACCAGCTAAGCTAGTCTTGTACACTTCATTAAATTGAAGAATAAATTTCATCATTGCGTTAAGTTAAGAAGATAAAAAAAACATATATAGATTGTCCAATGTAGATTTCGAATGAAGAAATTATGCTCTCGAGAAGTGTTTCTACCAACGAGCCAATAACAATTCAGTAGTGCCACATCTTTTGCTTATCACTTAATCATCTAATCTTTCGTTAAGTACTTGTGGTGGCTAGAACACTTGGATGAGAGACTTAACTCCCCTACAACTTCAGCACCCTCTAGCACACTTGAATTGGACGGACATATGGGTAACCCCCAGATATAGTCGATGGTGGCTAGCTGCAACTTTTGCACTAGCGCCGGAGATTCCAGTGCCCCACCAGAGCCTTTTTGTGATGCCACGTCGACTAGCTGTTCCGACCGTTGGAGGGTCCTTTCTCCGGTGCCCTCTAAAATCTTTTGTAGAGCTTCTAGAAGCCAACCTTGTCTTCGGTGCTCAGTCCTTGGTATCATCAGAGTAATCCGGTGAATGAAGGTGTTGGTTCTTCATATGCACCAGAGTTATCTGGTGACGTGCCTATCCTCCGTGATGTCTTGGATTTCTTGTCTTCTATGATCTTCAATGGTGCTCCTTGGTCTTCCTTGAGGTGTTGATCACTTGATCCTTGCATCCAAATGAACTAACACCTTGTATACTAATAAACCACATTAGTCCATTTAATCATTGTCAATCAGCCACCAAAGTTATATATAATCCTTGCAGTGCCATTTTCTTTATAATCTCTCTAAGAGTGTGAAATAATTTTTGTTCCCTTCCTCTCAACTCTAGCCTAAATCGAAGACTCCTCTATTTAAAATGCACATATCTATGCTATGCAATATACTCATCTAAAACTCTTTCAACTATATACAATACTTCCACTCTCCAAAATAAGTTAACTTATAAAGCTATGTCAAACTATTTTAAATTTGATCAACTTTATAATAGAAAGTATCAATATCCGTGACACAAAAAAAGGACACTGTAAAACTATATTTCAAGGAGTCTAATAACAAATACTTTGAATCATATATATTGTTACTTTTTTGTTCTAAAATTTTGGTCAAATTTAATATAGCATGACTTAAGACAACCCTGGAAATTGATTTAACTGGGATGGGGATCATCATGTGTACGAAACGAACTTAGTACATGCATTGTACACATTTTATATAGTCTTGATTGTCAAAGGTTTATGCACATACATTTCGCTGGTGCTATTTACTAAGCGCCAACGCAACCAAAACTCCTTACAAACAATTGATGGTTCTACGCGCGCCCACACGCAAACCACTAGTTCTTTTCAAGTAGCAAAGAGTTGGGGATCCCTGAAAACAGCAGGGAAGGCAGAGCTCAGGCTGGCCTCCCTCATACACCTCTAGAGCCAGGGAGGTCGACCCACTGAAGCTGGAGCTCTATTTCCCCGCACTCTACGTTCCTTAGCCGTAGAACCAGGTCTTGCTTCACCTTCCCCTCCGATACATATATCGAGCTCTCCTCTGCAAGGCAGTTCTGTCTGTTCGGCACCAGTTTCTTTACTATGGTTTTGTCGGCAACATCCTGGAGTTTCATCTTCACAACCTCGACTAATGGGCGGATGTCCACCTCTGCATTACCCATTGTATCATCAACGAAAGTGCCCTTGTCATAAACTTCCTGAAAATGAGAGAGTTACTTGTCAATATGAGTGTTTCTCTCTTTAAGAGATTTGGAAAATGAAGTCACGGTGTGTAATCTAAGCTATGAAACAGTCTTCTGAAAGGACATGGACTAAGTGTTTCAAGTTTCAACTATGAAAGTTCAAGGACAGCTATTTTCTAGCTCAAGTTTGCATCTCAGCCCTCCTACCGAAGTTCGCCAGACATTCATATTTCCCTTTGAGACTCAAATAGTCAAATATCAAAACCACAGGGAGCCTCAGGAAACTAATACACTCAACCTAAGAAGCTTAAAAGATCCTAAACATGGCTTAATTTGAATTACATTTAGCTGGCACAGGCAAATTACAAGTGTGCATCAATTCAATTGATCAGTTACATATAAGAATAGACAAAGTTAATTTCCATAATATGGAAGTTATTCAGTAAGATTCAGCGAAAAGATAAAAGGCAAATAGTTACTCCCCTCCAAGTAGTGACTGCAGGCTGAGTTAGCATTTACTACTACTATATCAGGAGACACCTGATTTTCACACTGTATGAAACATGGTTGGCCATATCGATTCTTTTAGTACAGATAACAGCGACACTTGCACATATCGAGGAAGACTGGTAATAAACTAGTACTAGCAGTAAAGTAGTAGTACTTCTTCCTTTGTTCCTCGTTTGCTCAGAATATTTGCAGAGTTTGGAAAGGGTAGGGGCAAAAGAACCCAGACAACAGATTTGGGAAAGGAAAGGTGGAAGCGTATGCATACCAGTCTGACAGGAACTGCAGGGTCTTCAATAGAGAGCGTGAGTTCTTCGTTCCATTCCGGATTGGTACTCTTCTTCACCACCCGTGTCTTCAGTTTCTGTGGATTGTTGAAAAAATAATCACGATTCTGCGCACGCATGTGTGAAAAAAAGGACAGGCAACTTCATAGGGGAACGAACTCCAAACAGGGAAAATAAAATCCGAATAGCTGGAGTAGCGTATTAGTCGTCGTCTCTGCTGTAGACCGGGCGGGGATCGATTCGAACGAAGTTCGACAGATCTCTTGATGGACAAAACCCACCAGTAAATCAAGGCAAACTTCAGTCGCCTGTAGAAAAGAAAAGGAGGGGAGGAGAGGAGAGGAGGAGGAGCGGACCTGCTTGCCGATGCGAACGACGACGTAGGGATCGCTGGATCGGAGGTCGCGGATGGCGAGGCTCACTCCCCTCAGCACGCGCACCTTCACCAGCCCGACGAGATGGTGCAGCATGGTGGTCTCCCTCTCCTTCACCACCAAGTTCTCTCTCCTCCCCGTAGCCGCCGCAGGTCTTCTCGGTTGTTTGTTTCTCGATGGGTTTCTGTGGTTCTATTCTGCCTGCCGCTGCGCTCTGGCTTCAACTTTAAGTAAGCTGCCGTTGCGCTGGCCAAGTCAGAAATTGCCGCGGACCCGCGGTGCTTGACTCCCCCAGTCCCCAGCCCCCAGTGGATCTCTTCTTCTCCCACGGTGGGCCCCGCGGTCCCACCCCTCCTGCTGCACTACACGTCTACTGTACGTACACCTACACCAGACAGTGGGCTCCCCGGGTCGGAATTCTTGTGGGTGTGCACTGAGCAGCGTAGACTATTCGTCCGTTACGTTACGTCCTGGTCCTGGCTCCGAGGAGGGCCGACGACTCCCCGTTCTCCAGGCTGTTGTTGTTTGTTGACCGAGGTGGGTTTGATCCGGTCGCTGCTGCTCCGCGTCGATCCAGAATCCACAGATGCAGAAGCGGCAGGAAACGAACATCGTTGTGATGACACGGTAATTTTGGACGGGACGATCGGATGGAGCCTTCCTGGCACGGTGCTGGCCGGCGCCTGCCGTGGTCTCACGTCCGGCTTGAGGGAGCTGTGAATCAGGCTGTTCGCTTGCTCGTAAACGATCGTAAATTTCTAGTCAAAAACAGTATTTTTTTTCATACCAAACCAGCCAGCAGTAAATAATCCACGATACGATACGGCCTCCCGAACAGACTGAATATTCACGAGGAGGTATCATACAAGTCTTAGGCTGTCCGCACCGCAGAGCGGTAAAAGCGTCTGCAAACGCGCGCGCGCGCCTGGACAGCCGCACCGCAAGCCCTGCAAACGCCCTGCAAACGCTGTCGCGCGTTCCGGCCGCACAGCGCACCGCTGCAGGCAGCGGTCAGTCCGTACAGCGCTAAATACTGTAGCAAGAGAAAGAAAGAGAGTTAGGCCATGTTTAGATTGTAAAAATTTCAACCCGATGAATAGTAGCACTTTCGTCTTATTTGATAAATATTGTCTAATCATGGACCAACTAAGCTCAAAAGATTCATCTCGTGATTTTCAACTAAACTGTGCAATTAGTTATTTTTTTTACCTACATTTAATGTTCCATGCAAATAGCTAAAAATTAATGTGATGGAAAGAGAGTGAAAAAACTTGGAATTTAGAGGTGATCTAAACAAGGCCTCAGGGAGAAAGAGAAAAAGGGAGTGAGGGAAATAAAATAGAGAATAGTAGGTATAGAGTATGGGATAGAAATAACACGGGTGTAAAAGAAATAAATATAAAGTAGAGAATCTCGATGATTAAGATAAAATATTCTTTTTTAAGATAGAAATAAAGGTCGAGGAGTGCGGATAGCCTTAGGCCAGCCTCAACGGGCCGACAGTGCCATCTACGAGGAAGCCACGTAGGAGAGAGAATGTGACGGCGCTTAACCTGACGAGGGCCGATAGCATGCCTTTACATAAAGCGGGACCCACCAACACATGTTCCTATGTTTGTCTCCAATCCGTTGGCCTGCAGGCTGCAGCCCTACGGGAGAGCGCGGCCTCGCGGACGCTGGCATCCAGAAGAGTAAAACAATCTGAGGATAGATGGTGCTAAAGTAAAACAATTGGATACATCCTCTTTTTGTATTCTGTGTAGCTGAGTTGGCAGTGACGTGGTAGGTTTTTGGGAGCAAAGTATTGCGAGTGCCCTTAGGAGTAAAGTTAATAATAAAGTCTGTTGCTGGCTGTATGGATTTTTACAGCTATTTCTCAGGCAACTCATATAGTTGTTAGCTTTACACTACTAACATATGACTCATTTATTTCTCACAAAGTTTTTTGGTTTCTATGTCTAAGCCGGCCGTAAACTTATAGCCTGCTTCTTCTCTCTCATCTCGTCTCTCCTCCATCTCAGCATACAATCACTTACAACACTTTTACTATACTTGCTCTTAGCGGAGGTTGAATAGACATCGTACCTATTTATTGCAGTGTTACATTAAAGTCAGTCTTAGTGATAGTTTCATCTGAATTTTATTTGCATTTAATACTTTGACACATCAAGTCAGTAGGTTAATTATGAAGAGAGAGGTAGAGAGGAATTTCATAGAGTTTTATCTAAATAGAACCCGTTGTCACAGTTAGATCAAGTATAGTAAAGGGTTGTAAAAGTGAGATGCATGCTGAGGTGAAGAGATAAGGAGAGAGAGAGGAGAAACATGTCATAAGTTTATAGTAGGCTGAGACACAACAACCAAGAAAATTTGTGAGAGAGCCAAAAGTGAACCATGTATTAGCTATATGGGTGGATTGAGAGATTGACTGTAAAGATCTATACAACCAGCAGCTGATTGTATTAGTCCAACTTTTATCAACACAAAAGCTTACGTGACGACTTGATAACTGTGTTATGAAATTAACAAAAATGATGAGATACTCTAGTATCAAAATTAATAGGAAAGAGAGAAGACAAATTTCATATGTGAAAATTAGCTGGCACTGTTTTCTAGTGAATGACCTGCATTGAGAGCTTATTGTATTGTTCCATCTCCATATGTTTTGGCCGATCTTATGCAGCTTACAGTCTTGCTGTGCACCACGCCTCTCAGGTTTATCATGTGCTACAGATAATTTATTTTACACTAATAAACATGTCTATGTGTTACGACGGGAGAAATTTTTTTATTAAACATTAATGAAAGACAAAAAACGTAAATTATACATATCTATTTATGTTTTACCTTTTCCTATAAAATTTTAGATTATAATTCTTATGATGAGTATGACCACCATAATATAAGTTAATGTTGGCTATAATACGATATTGTCTGGTGAAACATGTATCAAATTAAAATGCAATCATGAATCCACGATATATTTTAGGCTCTCATTGCAAAGTACAAAAATATTTACTCATAAATATATTATAACTTTGTTTTTCATACAAGTAACATGTTACAGTTAAATATCGGGTTTCTTGACTTTCTTAGAAGGGCTAATAAAAACATGTAATTATGATATCTGACTAAAGTTGGCAAGGAGTTAATTCGTTGTTGAGGTATTAATAATTGGTATGTTCACTGATGATTATGACATGGGACCTTTTTTGTTTTTTCACATGGTTGCTCTCATTAGGATTGCACCGATACATACGTACAACTTAAAGATACATTTATTTAGACTGAATTATACAATGCACTTTTTATGTTTTTTATTTCATGATTTGATTGGTTAGAAATAAGAGTTTATTCCTAATAAAAATTATACTAATTATCAATAAATTAGTGGTGGGTATCTTATTTCTTACATCATAAAAAGTAACTATTAGAGCATCTTCGAGAGACTCTTCATATCCTTCGTAAATGCTAGGAACAGAGATTTTGGTAAAAATTACCCTCCAACAGCTTTTCTAAATGATCATGCAAATATAGCCATCTTCTATGCTAGATTTTTCGCTAGGCAAAAATACAAGACGAGAATGGCTCTCTAGGTTACGCATGAGATATAGAAAAACTGTTGGAAAATGAAAAGATATAGAAATCGATTTTTACGCAAATGACTCTCCAAATGATGATCTAGAGAGTGAGATTTAGAATGGCTCTTGGAGATGCTATTAAAGCAACTCCAAGGACTCTCTATTCTTCCTAGTTGTTAGGAATAAATTTTTTGGTGAAAAAATATCATCAAATAGCTTCTTTAATTGGTTATCCAAATATTGACATATTCTATTCTAAATTTTGTGCTAGCTAAATATAAAAGACGAGAATTGCTCGCACACAAGATATAGAAAACCAGTTAGAATAGATAGCTTCCCTCCTTTTACTCTGTACCTAGAAAATAACCTTGTATAAATCAATCATTTAGATTGATTGTGAGTCTTCTCTCTCCTTGCTCTCTTAAATCCAAATTCATTGTGAATCTTGTCTTCTTACTCGCTCAAATCTGGCGAGCCTGGATCGCATGTATAGACTTCCCTGCCGTCTCTCACCCCCCACGCCCGCGCCCCAGGTTCCATCCCTGTTTCCTCCGTCTCGAATTCAATTTATGTGAAAGAAAAAAGTTTTTTTTATTCTAAGCCATTACAATTCTCCAAGATTGGAGAAACGTCATTACAATTCACCTATTCAGAGATCTGCCATTATAATTTTATCTCTCACCCGTTCATGCAATTTTCTACGCCTACCGCGTATAAAGGCCCAGGGGCGTATGCGTACAACAACGCCCACGGACGTCAAGTCCGCGCCTCCTCCGTCAGACCAAGCCCGCCCGTGGACGCTCGCCTCGCCGCGGTCGCGCGCAGGCTGCGCGCCGCCGCTCCACCTCCGGCCCCATGGGAGAGGTGTGCGTCCTCTCCATCGACAGCGGCACGCCCGCGACCGACGGGCTCCTGGCCGGCGCCGCGCTGGTGCATCTAGAGGCCGCACTGCAGCGGCGCGCCGGCAACCCCGTGGCTCGGCTCGCCAACTTGACGTCCGTCCGATATCCCCAACCGGCTTCCCTGCGCCGGCTGCGTGGCGGGTCTGTTGGAGCGCGGGCGGGCTGCGCATGCGCGGATCCGGGGCGGGGCGACATAGACAGGGGACGAAGGGGCGGATGCGGACGTCCCGGGGGCAGGGGCGGCACGCGAACACCGAGATCGAGGTCAGGTTGATGGGCTCCGGCGTCGGCTTCATCAAGGTCCGTGCGTGCCCATGTTCTCGTTCGTCCTCGTCCCTTCTTCCTCCGGTGCAGAGTGCTCGTTCAAACGTTCAGTGAATGCAGTACTGATAAGATGACAGCGAATTGTTATAGAGTAGTGCTGCATCATGCAAATTACAGATTGTTGAGATGCCAGCGAATGTTGCTTGTGTCCCGAACGCGTGCGACTCCTGCAGCATGTTCATCTCGCTCGCGCGTGTCCCGAATGTGTGCGTGGCCCTGGGCCTCCCGTGTCCGAGCTCAGCTATGACCTCTGGCGCAGCAGGTCGCCGCGGGCGAGCGCCGCCTGCTTCGCGAGCGCGCAGGCCACTGCGGGCGAGCACTCCCCGCTCCGCCTCTCGCGCCGGCCGCTGATGCATGGTCGCGGTCGCACCCAGGGCGGGGGATGGCGAGAACCGACGCGGCTAACGCTGCCGCCGCCGCCGCCGTCGCGTGCGCCCCGCCGGCGCGCGGCCGCGTCATCAACGCCGTCATCATCTCCATCGCCGCCTCGTCGCGCTTCCAGCCGATCGCCGGTGGACGTCCGTCGGCTTGGTCGTATGCCCCCGCCACCGACGTTGACGCCATCGGAGGAGGAGAAGTAGCGTGCGAGGAGATGGTGCGGCGGCCAGGAGGTAGGGCGGCCTGGATCTGCCACCGTGCCTCCTGGATGGAGGCCGAGCGCCGCCGCCGCCGGGGACAAGGCCGCCTCCCTCCGCGCGCGCCTCACCGACGCCGCCGCATCCCACCTGCGCCACACAGCCATTGCTCTGGCCCGTGTTCGTGGTGTCGTTTACCCTGTGTGCGAGGTTTGCTGTTTTAAGCAACGATAGGAGGGAGGCGGGAGGCGGGAGCAGCAGTCGGCACCCGCGCGCAGGCCGGCTCCAGCAAGCTGCGGGCAGACGGCAGCCGCAGGGCGCAAGAGCTGCAGCAGGCACGCCGCCGGCACCTGGCGCAGAGCTGCACTCTGCAGAGGCAAACGGCAAACCGGCAACAGCGTAGCAGGTAAGCAGTTTTTTTTTTCCCAGTAATTCGGTTCCTCAGATTTCGTTGTTTTGGTCAGCCATCGTGCTTAACAGAGCTATAGCTATTGTGTTTTCGTAAATGTTACTCCCTCCATCCCAAATTGTAAGTCATTCCAAGAATCTTGGAGAGTCAAAGTTTTTCAAGTTTGACCAAATTTATATAACAAAATAATAATATTTATCATACCAAGTAAGTATCATTAGATTCTTCATTAGTTATATTTTCATATTATACATATTTGATGTCATCAATCTTTGTGTTTCTCTCTATAATTTTAGTCAAACTTGAAAAAGTTTGACTCTCCAAGATTCTTGGAATGACTTACAATTTGGGATGGAGGGAGTACCTACATTTGGGATTTTCATTCTAGGCTAGAAGATATCAGGCAGCATACAAATAGTAAACCTATTTTATAATTTAGAATGGAAGGAGCACTTGTGTAAACCTATAGAAAGTAAGAAATATGTCCATGAAAAAAATTGCTCTAATTGCAATTATTTTCTTCAACTCCAGCAACAACCCACATCACACCCAGTTCCCTCCCCCGGAACTCATATGCGTGTGGCGCAGGAAAAGGAAGCAAAAACAGGGATAAATCCAAAACATATGTACACTAACGGAGAAGTAGGAGAACTAGATAATGAAGAGCAAAGGAAGGCGACGCCTGGACAGTAGGAGAGAGTGGCGTTAAGGCCTCGTTTAGTTGCCCGGAATTGGCACCGGCAAAATCACTGCGCGGTACTGTAGTGCACTGTAGCATTTCGTTTGTATTTGATAATAATTGTCCAATCGTTGATTAATTAGGCTCAAAATGTTCGTCTCGCAAAGTACAACCAAACTGTGCAATTAGTTTTTGATTTCGTCGATATTTAGTACTCCATGCATGTACCGCAAGTTTGATGTGACGGGGAATCTTCTTTTTACATAGTGTTAAAGTTTGGATTTTGGGTAACTAAACACACCGTAAATAAAGAAAGAAGAGGAAACTGTGGAGGAAGAAAGAGGAATCGTTTGCTCGGTGTACATACATATGTTCAGTCAGATTCATGTATCGATGATAATATTCATGGAGATTTGGTGCTTGCTTAAGGATATATATGGACCAAGATATACATACAAGGTGTTTTGAAGTTTCTACTGAGTACAGACATGTATGGGGATTTTGGCTGGGTGTACAGAGGTTTTCGGTTGGTTTGTCTGTGGTATACAGAGAACTTGGTCACACTCACACGCAGCTGTTGCACGTTAATCTGCTGATACTAGAAAGTAGAAACCAGGTTTGTGCAATATGCTATGCTATATGTGCATGATGCAGGCAACGTCAAAGACGTCAAACCAAGGAAGATACTTCAGCAACTGGAAGGCGGGCGGGGCGGGACTGTCTCCAGGCGGGGAATCAGCTTGGTGCGGGGAAAGCGGAAAATCTGCAGCAGGGCCCCTTGGGTGATGAAATGGGCCTAGTCGTGCGGACCCTTGTCCCTCGGTAATATTAGGCCTTGGCCCAATAACTGAAGGACAAGGGAGGCGCGGAAGTGGATGGCCAGGGGCTGGGCTAGGCCCGATTAGCAAGCAGATGCAGGCCAAAACCGAAGTTTGCATATAGGAAAATAAAATAAGTCTTTTTTTTCCTTTTACTGAAAACTTCAGAAAATTCAGGAAACAGTTTCCCAAGGGAAACGACGTGAATGAAACAAATATGTTGTTTACCTATTCATTTATCATTGCATTAGAAAATTATTTTTCCTCTCAACTAAATGTGATTTCTAAATAAATCAAAGGCAAACATACTTAAATTGAAAACAAACTGAAAATTAGGGTGTGACAAAGTGTTTTTTCTCCTCCTTGAACACCTCGCTTGTCCGCCTTAATTAATCTTCAGCCGACCAAACATGGCTGATAGGATCCTTGGTACAAGCCGATGTGCCCAAAAGTGCTTTACTTTGAAATTTGAAAACAAATAAAACTATGTTTTACTAGGTTTAAACAATTTATTTTTAAACTTTTTCAAACACGTTTCAAAAATCTTTTGAAGCATTGTTTTGCAAACCATTTAAAGTATACTTTGAAAAATCATTTAAGAACTAGTTCGAAGCTTTTTTGAAATCATTTTAAACTATGTTTTTAAATAATTATTCTACAATCTAATTTGAAGCCACAATATAACCTTTTTTAAACTAAGTTTTTAAACATGATTTAATCTTATTTTTAATACATCTGAAAATTATTTTTAGAATTTAATCTCTCTCCAAATTACGTACTTGAAACTTATTTAAATTTAGTTTTAGAGGCTTTCCAAGCTAAAACTGGAACTCTATTGTAGAACTAGGTTTTGAAAAAAATAGGCTTTATTTTTTGAAATAGAACACAACCTAGTCGAGGCTTAATCAAAAATTTCAAGTTGGTTTTCCACATAATAATAAATGCCAAGGCTTGAATGCTGCCAAAGAAGTAGATTAAATTTTAAAAATGTTATAAAGTTGTTTTTTCCGCTCTCTAAATTAGCAATAACTTAAATAAATCTTGGTAACTTTTAGAAAAGGACTAAATAATTTATTTTATTTAGTGTTTTGTATTCACATTCCAAAATGGTAATTTTGGTGGTGTAACATGCTTGAGGACATTGAGATGAGAAAGGTAGAGAGCCTTCCTCATCATCTAGAGAGTGTGGTTTTGGTTGAGGAGTGGACCTGGAGGTGTGTGTGGTTTTGGTATATGTGAAGGAGTTGGGCATGGGATGGACACATGCAAACTTATGTTTTACTCATTTCTAGGGTTACCTGAGCCAAATACTATGAAAGAGCCCTTGCATACTGCTTACCCCCAAAGCAATAGCATCATTGGGTTGGCCATTGGCCAGTACAAAATCGTACTAAAATATCTTGGTTTAAAGAGATGAGCGTGAGTACGACTTAGACCACGATGGTTGGGACACATGACAGTCTACATCCTATGGTTGTGGCTGATGACACCAGCTTCATAGCACTCGCTTCGCTTTGTTTTTATTAATTCTCTTTTTGATAGTCAACATGGACTTGTAATAATGGTAAAGACCCCTATTTGTACCATTAATAGAGGTATTTGAACACTATGTATGATTGTGGAGCCAGTTGTGGTGGTAATACATATGGCAGTGCTACTCTTTAGACTATCACTTTGTTGTAATACTATGGATTTTCCTTTGAGGAAAATCATGGTTCATTTCAATCAATCTAATATGTTGGTCAAACACATCTCTTACAACTTAGACCATGGCGTAAGAGGCCTTTTGGATCTTTTGTAGTTTGACAACTCTATTTAGAGTTGCACTCATGTGTGTGATGATTGTTTGTGTCACATCATAGCTTGGAGAGCCATGGTGAGGAAAGGTTCTATAGAATAGAATGTGATGGTAACGAAGGCAGTCTTACGCTCATGCATCATTGTCTTCGATAACGCCATCCTGCACAATGTGCAGTAGTTCCATCATCATCATCAACAACCAGAACTATTGCATTGACGACAACTATCCCCATGAGGTGTGGGTCTAGGCATAAAGCTTATTGGTGTTTCCAAGGAAGTGGCCTGATGAGCTGTAAGAATTCAGCTATATGCTGATATGTTGAAGCTTGAGCACTTCCTAGTAGAAGATCCATCGACTTGCACAACTTTAGGCTAACCTAAGTGCCTAGAATCAATATAGTTCCAACAACAAAGTGAAAATGAACCTTTTTGATTGGAACACTAGAATGCATAACATTTGGATTTTAGTCAGCAATAAAGCAGTTACACATAATATCTTCTCTTGTAGAAAAACCAATCTTAAATGGATACATAGGCCAACTTGAATGGCAACCGCAAACATTGTGTTATTTCCATACAAATGAAAGCATAACAAGGGTGACAACATAACTGAGAACCATTTACTATAGGAAGTATGTTAGCTTTTGCCTATTCCTTGACCTAGTTTTGCCATATAGCTCATTCCATTGCTTGATCTCATTCATGACTACACCATCACTAGCAAAGCTTGCAGAGACCTGTGTAGTGTTAGATTCACAATAGTTTATCAGTTTGTCCCCTTGGTAATAAGTTCTACCAAATAATAATATAAAATCATAAGTTGTAGGCTATAAAACATGCAAATTGGTTTGCAACACTTACTTCATCTTTGGCCTGCTTTAGGTCCTCCATGGTTAATGGCCTGAGGGTGATTACCTCATCCATTTCATCCTCGTCGCCCTCCTCTAAAATGGCTTCCATGTCTTTGCTGTCTTTTGACTTTTCCTTCTTGCTTTCTTCATTTTGTGGGTTCTCAACACGCACATTCTTCCCTTTCACTTCCTTTTCCTTCTTGTCCTAAGAAATAAACATAATCATATCATGTAACATGATGTGACTCTGGCATCAAATGTTGACAATATCTATATTGATATCTTTATTACCCTTTTTTGGTGACATGTTATACTTCTACATGTTTCAATCAACAAAGTGTGTGCCTCTTAACTATAAAAAATAATGATCCTTGGTACAATTAATTAAAATTTAACAAGGGGTTTTGTTTGTCCTTTGTCTTACCTTCTTCATTTGTTTTTCTTTCTAAAGTAGCTCTCGAACAGGACGGTAAGCAGCCGCCACACAAAGATTCTAGGGAAATAGAGATTTAGTAAAACAAAGAATGACCTTTGAATAATCAACATTAAGATTAGCATGCGAACCTTTAGATCACTACCGTTGTATCCCTCAGTCATTTTGCCAAGTTCCTTGAAGTCTATACCTTCAATGTTTTCTTTGGACAACAACTTATGCAAAATTAGCTCTCTACTCTCAAGAGTAGGGAGACCAACCATTATCCTATTTGAAGCCACATGATACATCAGTGAATAGTCTAGAGATGATGTAATTTGATCAAGATCATAAATTTTAGAAACAACAAAGTTTTAAACACACCTGTGCTCGAATCGCCTAATGATTGCATCATCAAGGTCAAAAGGTCGATTTGTCATGGCGAGGACAAGAATGTTTTCACTTGGTTTGGATAAAACTCCATCCCAATGCATCATGAATTCATTCTTGATCCTCCTTGATACCTCATTTTCATTTGAACATTCACGTGTCCCTAGCATGCCGTCTACCTCGTCCATGAAAATGATGGCTGGTGCAATTTTGGCAGCTAAACTGAACAATGCTTGGATGCTCTTCTCGGCCTCTCCACACCATTTTGACATGATTGTAGACAATGAGATGTTCATGAAGCTAGCACCAGCTTCATTGGCTATAGCTAATTTGTATGAATATAATATTATATTGTAAATGGTGCTAGATTTGTAAATGGTAAATACATCATCTTACACTAGAAATAGTGTAAGATGATGTATTTACCATTTACAAATCTGCTTTTCATATTCGTTGTATTTAGTGACCTATATGGCAATAGGCAAATTTGTAAATGGTAAATACATCATCTTACACTATTTCTATGAATATAATATTATATTGTTTCCTTTACATCAGGAAATGAGAAAAGCAAAAAATTGTTGTTTAATGAAAAATATGGGATACCTTTGAGTCATTTTTTGTTTCAACTGAAACTTTCTCAAGGTTACTTGCTTGAAAAATTCTTAATCCATTACATAAACTGCTCAAGAATGATGTTGTTAGCAAAAGTATGTTAAAAGAACTAACAAATGGTTCATCATGAATTCAGGATCAATTAACTAACCTCGTTGAAGATAGAATAAGCCTCCCGTTTCTGTACTTAGGGTCCTGGTTATTCATTAAATGGTATGAGACTGCTGGGGCTAAAATATCCTCTAGGTAACTTGCAATTTCTACATAATCATCTAGGGAGATAGAACTCAAATCAGCACACTCCAAATTGTATGATGACAAACCCCCTACAATTTGATGTTTAAGGATTTCATCCCGAGCTTTTATCATATCATTTCGCATTTGTCTTGTCCATCTCTGAAGATGAGCCTCTTCATTAGGAGGCCTAGTCTCTAGGATGTATGGGAATAGATCAGTCAGATCCTTATTAATGCCATCAATATCTTGATTGTCATCAAGGAAGTGCGAACCGATTATCAAAACTCTTCCAAATTATTTGTTCAACATCTTCTGGAACATACAAAATGCTCTTAGTGAACTACGAAGGATAATATCAACATCCCTGATATAAAGAATAACTAGGCTACATGCAGAAGTCGAAATAATGATCTACAAAATTGGTTTAATATATCAATTCATAATACAAGTACTACATTCCATCGTCAATTATGCATGTGGATCTTGATTTACCTTGTAAAGGCACTGTAAGAGAATTTTCACATCCAAGGTCCAAACTGGAGCACTAAAACCTTCATTAGAAAAAGGAACCATAAATAACTCATGCATGCAAATTGTTCCTTGCTATCAATAGTATACTACATCCAAAATAAGAAACACAATTTATGGATAATGTAGAAAAGCTTTAAGCTTAAAAATTTAAGTTGGACGAATTGATATAATAGACCATTTTCGTTTACCAAGTCATAGTTTCTTAGAAATTGATGGAAGCTAGCAGTCATGCTTTTATTAGTTTGTCTCATGCATGAAAATAGTTTTGGCATAGATGAGCTAGTAAATAAGAACTTTGACTCACCACCACTACCATCATCATCATCGTCGTCGTCGTCGTCATCGTGTTCACTAGATTCTGAGTCTTTGTTCTTTTCATTAGATAATAAGGACGTGTATTCCCCAACTAACTTCATGTTCTTACAATGAACACATCTGTTGACAAAGACCAAAAAATGGTAAAGAGGGACAAACTATTATCAAAGGTCAAGTTTCATTGCACCACAGATGTGTTACCTTGTGTTTAAATCATGATTACCCTTTCCATGATCCACTGATCCTGCAACAATATTTCATGACAACACAATCATAATACCATGCTTGGTTATGACTTACAAGACGCATGTAACAAGCAAAGAAGTTAATAGGAAAAGTTGTGTGAAAAACAAAGGTTGCATACATCACATCATAAATATTGGTCTACAAGAAGAAGCCAGAAATTAACTAGTATCAGACAAAAAGAATAATAATGTGATACCTATTGACTCATCCTTCTTGCAAAATATGCTTAAAGATCCAACAAAAATCATACACTTTTTCCAAAGCTGACATAGTTTTGGATCTTATAGGAACCTAGATCAAGAATGGACAAGAGTCGGTTAGTTAAATCATCAAAAGTTTAGCGCATTGCCAGAATTAAAAAATATATATACACAAGTGTCTCCAAGTGTTAGATGTGGACAAACTATTATTGTCCTTTTCCAAGGACCCCATGGCTCATGTGAAGCATGAAGCCAACTTACTTCTGATTATGTTTTGTAACGGGGAAAATGTCCAACAATCTAGCTACAAAGGGTGGTGTTATTGACACCCATCAATCAATTATATGAAAAGAGAATGTAGGACCACCCAATCAACTAAAACACTATACTCAAAATCATCAATAAAATGTACCATACAAACTAAAGGTATTATCTCTATCTAAATCAATAATAAGGTGAAACAAGAACCAACTTCAACCTGTGCATTGCTTGAGCCACCATATTTGTGCTGCATCTGTTCAACGACAAGAAGAGGTTTATGGTAATATTAGGGAAAGGGGAAAGCGAAACTACCATCCAAATAGTATCAAGCTAACCTGATGCAAGAACTCGAAGATATTCAGTGCTAACAGACGTGCATTGAATTGGTTGGCAATGGCCTTGGCAAGTGACTGTAGGCATGTCTCTGTAGTAAGACATCGTGTTGTCAAAGCATGATCCAACCCAAAAGAGTATGCATGTATGCGTAAGCAAACCTGATTGACCGCAAAGTAGTATGGTGTGGCTTGAGTCCTTGAATACTTTGATGTGCTTTGGTAGAATAGTTTGACTCAGGTAAGGGAATGCTGCGCTCATGAGCACCAGCCTCATTTCCTCTCTAAGAAACAAGGGGAACAAAATCCTAATCATTTATGGTTCATCAAACATGAATCCAATTTCTTTTGACCCAAATTGATATGATCCCTAAAGTAGCCACCCTAATCCTACCAATCAATCCAACATAACTATAGACTAATCAGATCTCTATTTATTTTCCCAATCGAAATAAGGAAGGTAAAAAGGATGTAAAAAACCACACATGCACCTGAGATAATATGGGAAGTCGGAACAGGAAATTTTGGTCTCTTGCCCATCGACAAGGAGGCATCGAAGCTCTGATTCGATATCTGCAGCTGTTGCGCCGCCACCCAAGGTCACGTCCCCTCTTGGTGAAGATGCCATGAGTTGTGTCAATGCTAGGCCAAGGCCGACACCCAATCCTACGCCTATGCCCACCGCGGACACGAACAAACTACCATTGCTACTACTGTTCTCCATGGCGCTAGACAGTAGGACACCTCAACCTCAAACAACAGAAGTTCTTGGTTTGCACAAGGGCATGCAACTTGGTGGTGGGATAGGGATGGACTCTTAGGTGATAGAACACTCAACACTGAGTGGGGTTGTTGTTGTTGTTGGTGCTCTATGACTAAGGAGAGATGTGGTATTTATAGAAGGAGACGAGGGTTGTGGTGGGGGATCAACTCTATCAAGTCTCTGAGGGTCCAGGTCAAGTAGGTCAGTAGGTGTTATGATCCACATAGTTGTAGAAATGAGGAGTTATGACCACTAATTTCTTTCCACATTGATGATTTTGTAGAAATCAACAAATAGGCTCCATAAATCATATTCCTTCAACATTTTAGGCTCACACACAACGTGACTAATACGGCATGATGCTGCACAAATTTCAAATGGCAGAGTTAAGGGAAAGTGGGTAGGGATCAGTTATCAAACAAGCTGGATGCCACAATAGAAAGTTAACGGAGAGCTGTTATCTAATATTATGCGTGCCGTGAGGAATATAGAGCAGTTATAAAGCATGATGACAGTGAGAACAAACACGTCACTACATCCTATTGGAGCAAGAACAAATGGTAGTGCCAAAGTGAAGAGTGTGAACAAGTGTGGTGTGCGTGGGTCTAGGTATAGGGGACCACTATTGTACCCACCATGCCCATACCACTTCACACATTGTTTCATTAGCAAAGTTTCTCAAATACTAGAATTACAAATAATTAGAAGACATTGTCGTTCCTTTTCAAGAACTTTGGGACACATGGGAATGAAGTAATAGCCATTGCCAATCTATACTATTGGTTACAACAATCGATTTCCAGTAGCTTGATTGCTTGCCACCATACTTTGCAAAAACTTACATGGTGGATATTTATTGTATCCATCACTATATGGTATCCATGAATCATATTATCTCAATATATATTGGGCTGGCACATAGAAATACTAGTCACATTCCAAATGATTGGTTGCCATAGATTGGGTTATGGTACTCATGTAAAACCGCAAGTATTTCTTTATGGTAAAAGTTGTATGTAGGGTTATTGGGGAGCTTTGAGTGTGTAGAAAGTTAACATAGAGTGGTTATCAAACAAGATACATGTCGTGACTTAAAGTTAATGGAGTTACCAGATTAGATGGATGCCACTATGAAAAGTTAATGGAGAATGTTATAAACAACATGAATGTCAAGACAAAAGTTAACATAGAGACAATTTGTCAAAATGATGTATGGGGGTGTGGACACATCATGATGGCTCAAGAGAAAAAATAAGTGGGATGGTGCAGTGAAGAGTGTAGACATGTGAGATGGGTGTCAATGAAACTGTATGCAAACATTTGATGTACACCCAACCTTCTTCCTTTTATAAAACTTCTCAAGGGAAATTAAAATAGTTAGAAGACTTTATTATTTTACATTTGAAAACATTAGAAAGTATCAGAATAGTTCTATACTATTCTACGATGACATGATAAGTTATGACCACATGTTTCCTTTATTGTTGATCATGACTTATCAATCAACAAATGGACTCCACTAAATCATATTTCTTCAACATATCAGGCTCACACACAACCAAACTAATATGGCATGATGTTGCGCAATTTTAGATAGCACGCTAAAAAGAGAATTTAGAAAGAAGCAGTTAACAAACAGGCTGGATGCCATATGAAAGCATCTAGGCCCCTAGTTGGGTTTCGGTGATTAATGACAATACGAGATTACTATGACTAACGTGTGTTTTGCAGAGGCAATTAAGTTAGGTCATGGTAATGGCAATTAATTGGGCAATCATGGTTGTCATGCCCCTACGATGGAAATCGTTTTGGTTTTTAAAGGATGGACGACAAGGTTAAGGATGAACTAGTTCTAAGTGTCGTTTGGTGTTGAAGAGACACTTAGGGTAGTTTAGGACTTTGTTTTTCCTTTGGCCATACTATTAAGAGGGGTATGGACTAGTAGCTTGATCTAGGTGAGTCTAGTGGGTTAGGTGTGGTGCACACTTGTCAAATCTAGCACTAGATAGCTCCAAAGTAGCCCTTAGATCAATTGGAGAAAACTTTATTCACATATGATTTCGAGTTGGAAGTGAATGGAGGGTCAAATATTGACTGGACGCTGGTCCCGGTGTGACCGTACGCTGGCAGTAGAGTCCGGTCAGTTCATTTGATCAAGTGAAGTCGTCTGGATGCGACCGGATGCTGAGTGAAAAGTGACCGGACGCTGGGTGCCAGAGTCCGGTCAACTCCAGTAAGGTTCCAGAGAGGGAGAATCCTAATCGGACACGTCCGGTCAGTTGTGGCAGAACCTCCTAAATTATAGGGCCCACATGCACCTGTCACTGTCCAATGACCTCTGATGACTATGCATATGTTCCCGGTAACTTAAAAAGAGTGTCGGGTGTCCTCGGGGAACCCCGAATCATCCATGATTTTTCTGAGTAGGATCCCATTACAGAGTCATTGCAGTATTACAATAGTTTATTCAAATATATACATCAGAGTAATATAGCGGAAGTCTTACAATAACTTAGTTTACAAAACATTATTCAAACCTTACAAACTAAGTACGATTATTATTACAAACCATAGTAGTGGAGTGGCATTAGTAACATAAAACAAAACACACAGATAAAGATGCCCTGCCCAAGGGCCACACATTTACTTGTCATCTTCGATTTGAAAAACAGTCATGCAGCACGGTCCAAAACAGACCTGCTCATGAGGCTCACCTGCAACAAGGGTCAACGAACCCTGAGTACAAAAGTACTCAACAAGACTTAACTGAAATAAAAACTGAGAAGACTTAGGAATGCAGGCTCAGGGATTCAAGGTATGGCTTTAGCAATAAACAAAGTTCTTTTGCGTAAAAGCTCTCTAACAAGATTCTTTTATTTCAACATTTAAAAAAATCTTCATCAAGATCATATATGAATCTGCCATGATCCGTATTGAGACCATGAACTTCATATGAAACTCTTTCTCAACATGTGCTCAAGTTCCATTTATTAACTACGATGATGAACAGTGAGTTGAGTCTCCATAACCGAGGAGCAACGATGATTCAAACCGATTATAACCTAGCTGGGGATTCCCAACCACACGACATATGCAGGTCCCTGACCTACATATACCAACCTACCCTCAGGTCCTCTAAAGCAAGAATGGGTCCGCACCACCCGAGAGCACAGTACTCCACCAATCCATCCTATTGCCACGTGGGTACACGCTACTCCGGCCATCTCTCCACTCCCAGTGCGCAAGTAGCCATTCTCGTAATAGAATAGCCAAGTTAAGGCTTACTGGAGTATGTGGCTAGTACTACAAAGTCTCACCTCATGCAATTCAACAACGGACGGTTCTTAATCGACACAGGCGGAAAAAACCCGCTCACAAGACATCCATGTCCTGTGGCTCTCACACACCGAGTCCGCTCGGTCTAGATTTATTACTCCATATGCCCATATCTCATGATAACATAAATAACCAGTCGTATCCAAAAACCCAATTACATCTCGTAGGTGACAGGTAATCACCTGACTTTTATTGGTCTAAGCATGGCTAAGCATAATTAGGCATTCTCGAATAGAAACTGGTAACAAGGTTGATATGGAAAAACAAGGTTGATAATACACCAATTAGGTTTTTCACTCAACTCCTAATCACTTAATGCGGTACTAGAAAGCAAAAGCGATATAAATTTGTAAAACACAAGGTAGGTTTAAATGCATCCGGGGCTTGCCTTGATTGTCGGAAAAGTCAGGTTTCGGAGATGTTCCACAGATATCAAACCCAACCTCAACAGATGGATTAACTTCCTCAACAACTTGATTGACTACCACGTTCTCGCTTTTGTTTACTACATGAGGTAACAATGCCATATTTAATATGATGCGAGATATAAAACATGATGCTTGATAATGGATGCAAAAATTAATAACTTGAATACAACTTTCCTTCACGGTACAGCTGCAAACCAACAACTAACTAAACCTTCTCATAACTTCAAACATTTACTTTAATTACCAAGGATCATTTTATACTAATGACCCAAGGTCATCACTCAATCCAAAATTCAAACAAAACCTAAGTCATTAAAGTTTCCTATTTGCTTTTATGAATTAATTATTTAATCCCAAATTATGAAATAAATCAACTTCTTCCAAATGAGCTCAAAATTTTTGTAAAGACTCATCATATTATAACTAAGTGTCAAAACAATTTTTATAATTTTTGGATAATTATTTAAGCCTAGAAAAATCATGAAAACTCATTTATTAATTAAATAAAGCAATTTTTATCACATACAAAAATTACTGAAAATTAACATTTAATATTTTTGCTAAATAGTTTCATCTTAGAGAGGTCACACAAAAATTTTCATAATTTTTGGAGCTCTAATTAATTCTATACAAAAAGAACAAATCACAGCACTATTCATTCAATTACGCAAAATAGAAAAAAATCCATTTTCAAATAACGGTCACTGACATCGGGTCCCACATATCAGCACCGTTCCCCGCGCTGACCATGGCGGCGAAGCTCGCTGACCGGTGATTTCTCGTCGACGGCGAGGTCTCCGGTGACGGCCAAGGTACTACCACGTCCCCTACATCACAACGCGTCGATTGGTGGCACAAACTAGACCAATTACGGCCTGGACCGAGCACGACGCCAGCCATGGCGGCCATGACGGCGCGGCTGCGGCACACCGGCGAAAGGAGGCCGGTAGCGATCAAACAAAAAGCTTTGGAGGACTCAGGAGCTCACCCCAAACACGCTCGAGCAGAAAGATGGACCGGAGGAGCAACAGAGAAGCTTGTCCTCGGTCACAGCAGACACGGCGGAGCAAGCTACGTCGACGGCGATGTTCCGGTGGCTACAGTGGACGAAAAGGTCACCCAACAAGGCACAAAGCATCACGACAACATGGCGAAGCTGGAGCTACGCCGAGCAAGAGCAAAGACGCACCATAGAGTGCTGGCCACGGTGACGCGCACTCGACGGCGATGCTGCCGTCCGCGAGGAAGAAAGGCACGCACAATGTTTCCCCGGCGGAGTCAGGCTTCAAGGACGGGTTGGCTGGGTGCGCAAGGAGCAGGTGGAGCTGTGATGGGCTTTGCTACAACTGGTATGCGCTACGGTGACGGCACGAGCTCGACGGAGTTGGGCGGTGGCGACAGAAAAACAGGGGAGAAGAAACGGAGAAGAACGACGACGGCACAGGCCTTATAGCGTGGCTCAGAAGCAAGAAGAAGCCACGCAACAGCCTTCCCCCTGCCAGCATGAAGCCGGAGATGGCCTTAGGTGCGCCTGGAAGACGTCGGAAGCTCACCGACGGTGAGGTGTCGCCCGCGGGTACTGTTCCAGGTAATTACCGAATTGCCACTCGATTTAAATCACAAATTACTCCCAAAATTGCATGGTAGCTGTGACAGAACCGCCCAATTTATACAAGATCAAGTACGGCTGTCCCCATTTAGCACGTTGATGCGCACATACTTTCACTTATATAAATCTGGTAGTCCACCGAGTGTCACGAAGGACCTCGGTAAATCAATATCACAACCAAGATCGTATGATTAAGCAAATACACATCACATACGCAGAGTTGCAGCGGAAATAATATTACAATTTGATTCACAAATAATAGTACAAGTTTGGGTTTCAAAACCGATTAGTGAAAACAACATAGCGTTCAATTGATTACATTAATATAAGTTCCAAATACATTGCTAGCATAAGTGACATCCTCAGACAAAAGCATATAGATAAGAAGTAAATATAGAATCACCGAGCCCACCGGCAGTTAGCCACCATCTTCAGCAGGCCGAGAACTTCACCTGCAACATGGTGGGATAAACCCTGAGTACTCAAATGTACTCAGCTAGACTTACCCATCCAACTAATATTCTAAGACACCAAGGAGTATGTAAGGCTTTATAAGTAGAGCTAGTATACATTATTTGCAAAAAAACATAAGTTATCCAACATCTCTTTAAATGTGAATCACCAGTTATTAATCTTATCTCATACTAGATTAGCAACTATCCTATGCCAAACATGTTGGTACCATTAAGTCATCACAATAATAACCATATCTAGTTGAGTTCTTGCATAATCTCATAACCATCATTTCCATCATTTACTACGATGAAGTGTACTCCTGTCAAGTTCTCACTATCCGGGAGAGACGGTGATTCGAATCGATTCCTACCCAGCTGGGGAATTATTCCTGACACACACCCATACTACACCCGTCAGGGTCGCATTAGGTCACCTTTGGTACAATTCAGGAACCAAATTCACAGGTACGACCAACGCCGCACAATCAGAGAACCACTCTGCCAAGAAGTGCAGGAATTTTAAGCACCTGACCCCTTGGACTCACGCCAATGGCTCTCCGCACATCCTTACTACCATCCAGAGTGCGCACTTTTACCGCTCGTGGCCCCGGCCTGAATTGAGCTACTTGGCTTCGCGGTCGGAACGACTTATCTGGCCAACTATGTGAGAGGCTGCGTTCAACATGACAAGATAAACCTCCAATGTTCGGTCCTTAAACGACACAGACGGAATCACTACAATACCACATATAAGACTCTGCCCGGTCTCCATTTATTCAACAATACCAGGTTATGTTCCACGATAGCACAATATAGCCAACCGTGATCAAGTTATCACCTATAGCTCATAGGTGACAAGAAATCACCCGACTTCTACCGGTCTAAGCATAGCTAAGCATAATACACGTTCCTGGACTTAAATAGGATTCATGGTAGATATTTTTGGTCAAGGAAGGTAATATGCAGCAAGTGTTTCCAAACAACTCCTGTCACGTAATGCAACAATACGAATAACTTTAAGTGACATTAATAAAATAGGGAGGCTTATAATGCTCCGGGGCTTGCCTGAGATCCGACATAAGTCAGTTCAGTTAGCTTGCACCGTCTTGGTGACATCTCCGGTCCTAGCACTTGCTTAGTCCTTCCATCTTCGGGATAGATCCACCAAACCCAATCTTCGAGTGTGGCTCCACATCACATCCTTCCCGTGGTTCATCTAGCATACCTAAATGAGATGCAAGATGCATGTGTATGAATGTGATGAATGGTAACACAAGATGCATTACATAAGCATTCAAGACAAACACAAGATTATGCAAGACATAGACACCAATAGCTATTTAACTAACATCACACAACTAACTATAGAGAGCAAGCACATCAAGCATGACACAAGTTTAACAAGGTCACAAGTATCATAACTTGACCATCAACAAGGGCATAAGCCACACTTAGCAACACATGGAGTAAACAACCACAACTAGCATCTGTCAATTTCCGGACTGCGAACAACAGCTGCATGTTTGGATCATAACTGGAGTTATACAAATCCAATAGCCATGCAACAAGATATTTTGGAAAGCTTACGAAATTCTCTACATTTCATCTATAACCATCACAGCATGATTCACAAGTTAAGTGGGTCGAAATTACATATTTACAGAAACTGGTCTAAACAAGACAGAGAGCAATCAATTATGTAACCCAACTTTAAATAGCTATAACTCTTAAACTACTTGGCCAAATGACACCAAATTTTAATAGAAGCTAGATACATGAATTATCTACAACTTTTGTATAAACAAATTTCACAACAAAGCACATTATCATGAAGAACTTGGCTAAGTTCTCAGATCTGTCCATAAACCACATCGGCAAGAAAATAATTTTTAACTTATGTTGCAAACACATAATTGGGAAAAACCAACTTTACCAACATTTCACACATGACTAAAGAACATCAGAAAGCATGGTGCTCACCTCTAAATAAATTTTCTTAAAGCATTTCTTAATTTATTTAGACATCAAGGTGTATTTATGAACATATACCAAAAATGAATAATAAATTCTACAAAAATTACAGTAGTTCACATATCCTCTCAATAGTCTAATGTACAAATTTCATACCATTTTCATAAGTATGACTGCCTCTATGAAAAAGACAATTTGCTATTGCAAGAAATCATGTGAGAGCGAGATAAACCAATAACTCACTCATACTTCATCCAATACTAATGAAATTTTTACCACACATCAACTATCACATGAGTAGCATGCCACAAAAATTTTACTTAATTTGGAGCCCTAGATCTGCAGTTATGAAAAAGACAAAACACAACTAGCATTAAAAACCTAACTGCATAAATCTATTTTTACAGCAAAATATTTAAACTAAAACATGCCATATTATAGATCTATTGCATAGATAATTTCACAAGGATTCCAAAAATTCCACATTTACTATTTTATGATTTTTTTACTAATTACTACGAATTTTCAAAGTTGATCATTCAAATCTGTAAAAACCAAAGAAAAGACATGTAAATCTTGCATCGGGGGTCCTGCAGAAAACATAAATTAAACAACAGCGAATAGGTCCTTTCTAACACTATTCCTCTGAGTCAAGGACTTTGCAGATCGACCCTTCTCTTCTCTTGAATTCAAGCACGAGGTCCTTCCTCTCGGTTCACAGCAGAGGAGATGGCCGGCTTGCGGCTCCGGCGGCCGTGGTCGTCACCAGCGGCGATGGAGTGGCGGGGAAGGACCAGGGGCCCACACGCACCCGCTGGTGGTCTTGGATGGCCGGGAGGCGGCCCGAGGTGGCTCGGCCATGTGCACCGGTGGTCAGAGGCGACGGCGGACTGTGGCTGTGGTGCTTCTAGCAAGGTTCTGGACGGCGAGTACGAGCACGGCGTGCAGGATAGGGAGGCGAAGTTGATGGTGTTGCTCGTGAGGAGCGAGGGGGCTGAGAGAGGAGAAAAACGGCCACGGCACCGGCAAGCTCGGAGCTCGGCCATGGCTCCAATGATGGCAGTGCTGGATCGAACGAGCACGCGTGCGAAGCAAAGAAGGAGCTAGACGGTTGACCGGGCGAGGAGGACACATCAAGAAGCAGGAACGGGTGGCATGGAAGGTCCGCTCGCTGGCAATGGCGGGCATGGCGACCGCCTATGCTCTGCGCGAGTTACCAGAGGCAAGGGCGAGTCAGAGTGAGAGAGGGAGCTAGGACTTGATGAGGCAGGGGAACAGGGCTTGAGCTCGGCTTCACCAAGTGACAAGCAACGGCGAGGTGGCGAACAGGCGCAGCACAGAGGAGCCACGCGGCGTGAGCAGTCTGTGACGGTCGGCCTTGCTGCTTCTGCTGATCAAGAAGGAAATAAATCCAATACCACCTCAAACATACAACTGAAGCTCAATTTTTCCTCCCATCATATCACCTAAACCGACCGACGATTTGTTGAATCAAGTATACCATTGTGTAGAGATACGGGAGTACTCCAATATTGCTTATATGAAGTTGAGCTGGTTCGGCCTGGTTGGAGAGATACAAGGTTCCAAAGTGGGGTACACAAAAACTGAAATCACGAATTCAGTCATCCAGACTTAGCCAAATTTCGAGCTCCTAAAACAGCCATGGATTCCAACTTGAGGGCTCGGTTTGGCTTGCTTAGAAGTTGATCTAGCTCTTGGTCCAAAAACAAAGTTTGTTAACTCCACTCAAACTTCAACTTTTGTTTAAAGTGCGACTCCATGCAAGCACTCTAAGTGATTGGTCAACACCGGTCAAAATAGCATCACGGTAAAACTTAAATTAGAGTTTTAGACCAATCGAGGCATTTTCTTGACCTCTGCTCAACACGAACCCTTCATGACTTTTATTGTAGAGTTCAATTAGAGTCATTTGGGAAAGGTAGCAAGGTTTGGTTGATGACCTATAATTCCATTCACTTAATAAAGCAATCCAAAAAAGATTATAACTTATCCTTTCATGTGACTTCTTGATTCCAAACTTCATGAAACTTTTCCACTGATCAATATAGATGGATATTGATGTGAAACACATGAAATAAGTACATCCAACATTACTCAAGCATACTTTTTGGAAAGGGCAACATGTAAGCAATGGTGCATGGTCCAAGTTTAAGTGGTGGCTCATTTTCATATGTTTGACCTAACATCGCCATCACCAATTAACATGTCATGGTTGAGCTCAACTGGTAACAAACACCTGGGGTGTTACAGTAACTCAAAAATCTCCAAAAACAAAAGTTGTTCCAAACTCAAAGTTCTACAACTTTGCTTTAATAACCATACCCTAATTCGGTCTACATTTTGAAACACAAGTTTAAAATCAAAAGGGGACACTTTAAGTATTTTTCCCTTTTTAAATTACTTCAAATTTTACATAACAACTGTCGGGTTCATAAACCCGGGGTCCCTCGGGGACCGGCTTCCACGCCCGGGCTCGGCCCAGGAGAACAGGCTGTGGCTCATGGGCCGGCCCGAAAAGTCTAAAAAAAAATGGGCCGGAGGGACAGACCGGTCGCCAACCGGAAGGTCCACCGAAAGAACGAACGCCCGCTCGACAACTTCTTCGGCCCACCTCTCCGACCGGAGCGCTCGCCTCGGGCGCCGGCCACCTCCGGGCAGACTCTCCGATCGGAAGGCCTGGCCCAAAACGCTGCTTCCTACTCCGACCCCGCGTCTTCGACCGGAGACTCGTAGGAAGCCTGCTTACCACTCTTCTCCGACTGGCACGGCCAGTACCAACTGGAGCCATCCGACCGGGGACTCCTGCTCGGAAGGAACCAGGGGCGAACGGAGAAAGCAGTGCACAAAGTCAAAACACGGTACTAGGACCATACCCTGTACAACTGTGGGAACAGTGCTCCACAACCGACCTGACACAAACAGTATGGGAGGTACTGACATTTGTGTCTACAGTATTGTAGGCACCGACATTTAGGTCTACAGTATTGTAGGCGCCGCTGGGGCTCCCGTACGGCAAAAAGGCCCCCCACATGCCTCTGGGCATCGATAGTGGGCACCAGGATTCACCATACCTGGTACACGTGGTGGGGCTCCTCATATACTAACAGCATTCCGCAAGTACCGACATCCACCCTTTCTGAAGAAGCCAACGCAACCCCCCATGTGCACCGGACATTCTACAGCGACATCAATAGTGTTATGCGTGCCAACCATCATCACTACCCTCATTCGGTGCGGGCTACAAGACTTAGAAACATCCGTACTCTCACCCTCTCACCTGTGAAGCCATCCCCTTTATCTATAAAAGGGGATGCGCTCCCTCCAACAAGGAAGATTGATATTTCCAGAGGTCCACTTCTTCAAGCTCAGGCTCACTAGATCGATAGCTCAAAAACCCCTCAAGCACATGCTTGAACACCTAGCTCATAGCGGAGTTCCAGTCGCCCTCGGCCCTTTCAGTCGGACCCGATCGGGCCTCTTGTACACCCCTCATTTCTCCTTCTCGTTTGTAACCCCGCTACAGACTTCGAGCACCTGGGCTCAGGAATAAAGTCACCGATCGACCCAGACTGGATGTAGGGCACGTTGCCTGAACCAGTATATATCATGTGTCATTGAGTGCTAGGCCACCTTCGATCATAACGTACGGCAAAACTACAAATATTCACTAGTTGGTCACTTTCTGTACCGATAGTTGGCGCCGTTGGTGGGGAAGACGTTGTATGTTCAACACTTTTTGGTCATCAGATGGCCCATTTTTCCGCCACCCCCACCATGGCGGGCTCGGGCGATACGATTCGCCTCGGCTCACTAGAGTATCCCGCACTCCCGCCTGCGGGGATGCGGGTTCCACTCGTTTTTGAGCCATCCTAGGCCTTCCTCTTTGGAAGCCTAGACTTCGTCGCCGACCGGCTCGGTGTACTCCACCTCCGCGAGGAGACTCACGACCCGGCACCCGTCGAAGAGACGTTCTCCATCGACTCCGGGACGCGTGACCTCAACGGCGCGGCATCTGCGCTTCATTCCGAGCAAACTCTCTGCTCAAACCCCGCTGTAAGTAATATGCGTATCTTTATTCGCCCTTTATTTACTGCCTCCCACCTATCATCCGGAGGGACCCACCCACGCCACAAACACCGTATGTTTGGTTCCCCTATGGCCTCACGTCCTCCATGGACGCTTACGCTCGGGGGCTCCGAAGAACGCTGACGCCATCCCCCCTCACGTCCGAATTCATAGGAATGGCAGGCCCCGCTCCTGCCGCCTCCCACGAACTCCCAGATAACAAGGGCGAGCGCGATGGTTCCAGCATCAGCGATGTGGCGTCTTGCCACCATCCGTCCTGGGAATGCACCATGGCGGATCGTCCAGCACAATCGCTGGTGGTTGCCGAGTCTGTGCAAACTCACACCCCTCCGGACACGCGTGCGGAGGCCCTCGCGTCTACGCAAGCATACGCCGAGGAACTACGATAGAACCCGCCACCTGCGCTGGCACGATCACCACGGCACGTTGCGCCCCATGCGCATGGCCCGATGGGCGGCGCCTAGGGACGCGCTCGACAGGTCCAGCGCGACATTTTGAACAAGGGAAACGACGTCCCGCAATATGCCCGAGCCGGCCAGAACATCGCTGCCGCAACAATGCTCCTACGCGGTGTTCCCGAGCCCGACGACCCCTAGGAACGAGCCATCTACCGGAACCTCCGGGTTCTAGTAGAGGCCGCCGCCGTCTAGTAGGCAGAAAGCTCTGCGTCGCGACTCCGACCCGCGCCCTCTCTCCCCATCGGGGGGACGGGGACGTGCCAACCGGATCGCTCCGTGCGCTCACCGCCACAACCATCAGGCTCAGCTCGGGGTGCGGTAGCCGCACCGCGGTCCGACCAGGCACCTGCTACACACCGACCACCGGCACGCAAGTGGCCCGAACTGCACCAGGACGCCCGTAGCGTCATCAGCGACCGGCATCAGGCCTGACGCGGCAACAACGACCGCCACATGGCGATGGGTGACACGGATCCCGGCCAAACCATTGAGGGAAGCGGCGAAACACGCCCCAGGCGCGGTCGCCGGCCGGACGACCGGAACCCCAGCCCTGAGGGTCCAGGGCCACGGGCCTTCAGCCGGTGCATCCGGAGGGCACCGTTCCCGCAGCGTTTCCGACCTCCCTCCAACATCACCAAATACAACGGGGAGACAAACCCAGGCATTTGGCTCGAAGACTTCCGGCTCGCCTGCCGAGCCGGAGGAGTGGATGATGACTATTTCATCGTCCAATACCTTCCCATTTGTGTGGGGGAACATGTTCGGGCATGGCTTGAATTCCTTCCACATGACAGCATCCGCGACTGGGCGGACCTCAAGAGGGTCTTCGTCGGAAATTTCCGGGGGACGTATGTCCGCCTGGGGAACTCCTAGGACCTCAAGAGCTGTCAGCAGGAGCCCAGCGAGTCCCTGCGGGATTACATCCGCAGGTTCTCTCAATGATGCAACTCCCTCCCTGATGTCGTTGATGTGGACATCATCAGCGCATTCCTTTCCGGGACTAACTACGAGTCCTCGATTCACAAGCTTGGCTGCCTAAAACCCTGCACCACCCGCGATCTGCTCGACGTTGCCACCAACCACGCCTCCGGCGAGGAGGCAGTCGGAGCGGTCTTCAATGGAGGCCGGGACCAAGGCAAGCCCAAGCGCACGGATCCAGATGAAGGCCCCTCCACTCAGAGGGGCAAGAAGAACAAGAAGGATCAGCGCCGGTCAGATAACGCCGCGCTGGTCGTCGCAGCGGATCGCACGCCCAGGCAGCCCCAATAGGGACTGCCTGACCACTTCAACAAACTCATGGATGGTCCATGCCCCAACCACGCCTACCCTATCAAACACCTCTACAAGGAGTGCGAGCTCCTCAAACGCTTCCTTCGACAGGCCGGCGGGTCAAAGGAGGGAGACGGCAAGGACCCGGCAGCCAGGAGAGGAGGCACAGCAGGCAAGGACGAAGACGGTTTCCCCAAGCCCGAGGAGTGCATCATGATCTTCGGAGGGTCCGACGCCATTTGGACTAAACGCTAGCATAAGGTATGCTACAGGGAGGCGTGCGCCGCCGAGATGGCCGTCCCCTCCTTCCTCAGCTGGTCGGCGTCCCCGATCACCTTTGATCAGAGGGACCATCCCTCCTGCATCGCGAGACCAGGACGCTACCCGCTCGTCATCGACCCCATCGTCCTCAAGAAGCGCCTCACCATGGTGCTGATGGACGGAGGGAGCAGCCTCAACATCCTGTACATTGACACCCTCGATGCCATGCGCATCCCCCGATCGGAGCTCCGCCCGATGGGCTCCCCCTTCCACAGGGTGATCCCAGGAGCATAGGCATACCCGCTCGGACAGATCGATCTGCCCATCATGTTCGGCAGTCGAGCCAACTTCCGCTCGGAGGTCCTCACCTTCGAGGTGGTGGACTTTCTAGGGTCCTACCACGCCATCTTGGGACGGCCATGCTACGCAAGGTTCATGGCCATTCCCAACTACACCTACCTCAAGCTGAAGATGCCGGGGCCGAACGGCGTCATCACCGTAAGTAGCGCCTTCTCGCATGCCTTCGCGTGCGACCGCGAGCACTACGAGCTTGCCACCACGGTCATCAACTCATCCGAGCTCCCACGCCTCGGAGAGTCATCAACCCCAGCAGTCCCAGACTGCAGCAAACCGGCCTCCTCGATGGCCTTCCGCCCGCTCGAGGAAACCAAGGCGATGGGTGTCGACCCCACTGATCCAGCCAAAACGGTACGAATCGGGACCCAGCTCCCGGCCAAATAGGAATGCGAGCTCGTCGACTTCCTACGTGACAATCGCGATGTCTTCGCATGGTAGCCCTCTGACATGCCGGGGATACCATGGGAGGTTGCCGAGCATGCGCTATGCCTTATCCCGGGCTCAAAGCCCACCAAGCAACGCCTGCGTCGTTTCGATGACGAGAGACGCAGGGCCATGGGCGAAGAGATCGCCAAGCTCCTGACAGTCGGATTCATCAGGGAGGTTTTCCACTCCGACTGGCTCGCTAATCCCATCCTTGTCAGAAAAAAGATGGGGAAGTGGAGAATGTGCGTCGATTACTGGACTTAATAAAGCGTACCCAAAGGATCACTTTCCTTTACCACGCATAGACCAGATAATTGACTCCACCTCGGGTTGCGAGATCCTATCCTTTTTGGATGCCTACTCCGGCTATCACTAGATCGTAATGAAAGATTCCGATCAGCTTGCGACCTCGTTCATCACCCCGTATGGTTCGTACTGCTACGTGACCATGCCTTTCGGTCTGAAGAACGCTGGCGCCACCTACCAAAGGTGCATGCAGCAATGCTTCGCCGACCAAATCAACCTGCCTGATCAGGCTGAACGGCCGAAACCAACAATCACCGTCTATGTCGATGACATAGTGGTCAAAACGGCTCGAGCTTGCGACCTGATCACAGACTTGGCCGCAACGTTCGCGAACCTCCGAAGGTTCAACATCAAGCTGAATCCTGAAAAATGCGTTTTCGGGGTTCCAAAGGGGAAGCTGCTTGGATACATCATATCAGAGCGCGGCATCGAGGCCAACCCCGAAAAGATCACAGCCATCTCCAACATGGGCCCCATATGCAACGTAAAGGGCGTACAAAGGCTCACCGGCTGCCCTGCGGCCCTTAGTCGCTTCATCTCCGGCTCGGCGAATGGGGATGCCACTCTATAAGATCCTCAAAAGACGGACGCCTTAAATGCGGGTCGAGAAAGCCCAAAGAGCCCCTCGAAAGCCTCAAAACATCCCCGACGTCGCCCCCAATCCTCGTCACTCCCGAACGGGAGAACCCCTCCTCCTCTATGTCGCGGCAAGCAACCATGTGGTGAGTGCACCGGTCGTCAAAAAAGGAGGAACCAGACACCAAATCAAGGTATGTAACCACCACCAGATACTTCACTTGAGAAGTACTTACCAACTCCAAGGTCCGGTACCCCAGTGCGTAAACTCCTATACGCCGTGCTAATGGCCACTAGGAAGCTCCTACACTACTTCACCGGCCACGAGGTCACAGATCGTCACTTCATACCCACTCGGAGACATCATCCGCAAATCGCGATGTCATGGGACGAATCTCTAAGTGGGCCCTTGAACTCATGGGCCATGACATCAGGTATACCCCCGCACCGCAATTAAGTCCCAGGCTCTCGCGGACTTTGTCGCCGAGTGGACGGAGGTCCAGCTACCGACCTCGGACGTCTCCCATGAGTACTGGACAATGTACTTCGACGGGTCCGTAATGGCCCCAGGCTCGGGGGCTGGAGTGGTTCTTATCTCCCCAGATGGGAGTAGGCTCCGCTATGCCATCCGCCTCCACTTCTTGGCTTCAAACAACGCCGTGGAATACGAGGCGCTTATCAACGGACTACGCATCGCCATCGAGCTCGGGGCTACGCGACTCTACGTTCGCGGCGACTCGGAACTAGTCATTGATCATAACCGACAGAACTCACAACCACAACAAATAGCGCAGGACGCAATATACTATCCACCCCACACTGGACGTAGGGCGCCGTGATTTTCCGGCGTACCGAACCAGTATAAATCGTTGTCTCCCTGCGTTTACCATCGAGTTCCTGCAAACGCCGATACCCCTCCGAACAAATCACCGTCCCGGGTATCCCGTGACGGGTTGCCGGTGGTAAAACATCGACAACGCCGATACCCCTCCGAACAAATCACCATCCCGGGTACCCCGTGACGGGTTGCCGGTGGTAAAACATCGACAGCTGGCGCATCAGGTAGGGGCTTTCAGCGCAATTGCGTTCGAGAGCTCGATGGACCTCAAGATCAACTTTCGCCGCAACTCTCGTCGACAACTCGCTGCGGTTTTGATCGGCTCTGGTCGACAACTCGCCGTGCTCACTGAGGCATCATTTGTCCAGAAGCAAACAAGGATCACCATCCGAACTACAATAACATGCAAGCCATGCAAAGCCGTTGTGATTTGCATATACTCGTACTCAAGACCTGCAGCTGCTCAAACGGCACGAACCAAGTCGATCTAACTCGGGCTCGGTCCAGCTACATCAACTCGTCCGGCCACATTAGGTCGTCAGTAAGCCTTGACCACACATGATGGATCGCGCCAATCACGACCCGCATCAACATCCAGATTGACCACTGTCGTCAAGGGTCGACGTATCTCACGTGAAGCACGTCCGAGATCCGACTACGCCGGGGCGACTCCGACTCGTCCCGCCGAAGTCCCACTACGCCGGGCCGAGTCCGTCCCTTCCGCCGAAGTTCGACTACGATGCCGACTCCGACTTGGCTCCATATCGAACTTCCAAGTGCAAGCAGTCCCGCGTCATCAAGTCCACCACGTCGAGGAGAGCATTAAGACATGCAAACTACCAAAATTTGCATGTACTCACGAGGCGCACATGTACAAACAAGCTACAAGACCATGCGTGCTTCGTGATCCAAATGAAAGCAAGCAACAATCGTCCCACGAATCAAGCTAAGTCACTCTTCTAATTATTTTCGGGCTTATCTTCCGCTTGCGCCAAAGACGCGCTTCTACTTGCCGGAAAGTCTTGGCGCACTACACGCGCTCTACTCGCACGGAGGGCAGCAAACTCTTTCACGCTATCAAGCTTCTCTTTTTGTCGCAACAACGACTACTCACTTGTGTCTTCTTTTAAGGTCACTACTCTTCTCGAGCGAACACGCCTTAACTCGTGAAAGCCTCGGGTGCACCTGTGGACGCCAAATGCTAGCACATTCACGTGCAAACAACAATGCCCATACGCTGCATACGAGACACTCTCATACACGCAGCCAGCTACGGCTAAACGGGGACCGAGGACCTAGACGTAATAAAGCTAACTGCTCGGGAAGAGTATGACCGAACAAAAGCATGACACAATGTTTACATCGATCGCTAAATAAATTTCAGCAGCTTCAATATCCTACAAAATGCTACATAATGTATGCATCTTTTCTTTCGAGATCAAACTTTGACAACGACGCCCAGGATGCCAAGCATACAGACTAGTTCCCGAACTCGGGTCTAAGCGCCAAACACTACTCGAAATATCTCCAACTACTCGGCTGACTAAGGTCGACCTTGTTGCGATGATTTGGAAATTCTAAGGTGGGTGTGATACGGGGTCTCCGGTGAGGGGACCCCCACCAAGCCTTTTGACGGATTATCCAAAGTTGCCTTACTCGGATCGGATCATGGTCGAACGACGGACTATCGAGGCTGACTTACCGGAGAAGATTTATTATTGCGTCGACAAGATGAGCACAAATATGAGGATGCACGTGCATGTTTATATGTGCTTTCATTACTCAAGCGAAACAAAGGAAGAGGCACGGCATCCTCGAACGTAAAGCGTGCTACTTGAGAATATGGCAAAGATCCTATATCCGAGTTCTTCTTGAATCAAAAGAACCCTGATATATGCTCGGGGCTACAGGTACAAATCCTCGTAAGAGATTTTCGAGTTTTCCAACGATAATGATTCAAGACCCTCCAACTTTTTGTTCCAAATAGCAAGAGACTCGAGGGTTACACTCGGTGAGTGCACTTTTTTCTTCGAAAGAGCGCACGCCACTCAAAAGACTTCTTCAAGACAGGACCACTTCAAGGCTTCACGTCGAAAGAACCCGAACCAAGCTTGATTCACCAGGCAAAGCCTGGGAAACAAGGAGGCTTTCGAGTTCAACCATGAAATGCTTGGGGGCTTGTCGATGCGAGACCCATGGGGTACCTCGCAAGGAAAAGAGAAGATCTAGTTTGACTAGGATTCCTCCCATATAATCCTAGTAGTAGTGCTACCCTGTAATCCTGATAGGACTTCTACATTGTAAACCAACTAGGACTCCTGCCTCCTGGACTATATAAAGGAGGGCAAGGATCCTAGATGGAAGGTCAGGTCACGGAGGATCACGACTTTTACGACACAATCAATCCAACGCAAGGGCTAACGCTGACTGGACGTAAGGTTATTACTCGATCAGCGATCGAGGGCCCGAACCAGGATAAATCGACTGTCTCTTGCGTTTACCGTTGAGTTCCGCATACGCTGAAGCCCGAACATACTGCCTCGGGGACCCCCGTGGCAGGCTATCGGTGGTCAAACATCGACAGCTGTCGATGTTTTACCACCGGCAACCCGTCATGGGGTACCTGGGACGGTGATTTGTTCGGAGGGGTATCGGCGTTGTCGATGTTTTACCACCGGCAACCCATCACGGGGTACCCGGGATGGTGATTTGTTCAGAGGGGTATCGGCGTTTGTAGGAACTCGATAGTAAACGCAGGGAGACAACGATTTATACTGGTTCGGTACGCCAGAAAATCACGGCGCCCTACGTCCAGTGTGGGGTGGATAGTATATTGCGCCATGCGCTATTTGTTGTGGTTGTGAGTTCTGTCGGTTATGTCTGTCGCTGCCGATCTAGGGACCCCTGCCCTCATTTATATAGTCTAGGAGAGGCGGGAGTCCTAGTCGGTTATAAAGTATAGATCCTAGTAGTATTATGTGTAACTAGTTCTAGTAGGATTACATGTAGGGAATCCTAGTTGGACTAGGTCTTCTTCTCTCTTCTCCGTGGGAAACCCCATGGGTCCCGTATCGACAAGCCCCCGAGCATCTCATGGATGAGCTTTGGAAGCCTTCTTGTTCTTCTTGGTCTTCGTTGAGTTGTTGTAAATCCGTTCGAGGTTCTTCTTGAAGTGAAACCTTGAGATGGTCTTCTTTGTCTTTTCTTCTACTGATGTGCACTTTTGGATAAAAGTGCACTTTCGATGAGTGTAGCCCCAGCCTCTTGCTTGTTGGGACAAGAAGCCGAGGGGTCCCTTTAGTCTTCTTGGTTGCTTGAGTTCTTTTTTCGGTGGGTGCAATTTTTCAGAAAAATTGCACTCACATCGAGTGTAGCCCCCGAGCCTCTTGCTTTTGCTTGCAAAAGTTGGAGGGTCCAGATTCTTGTCTTCAAAAAATTTTGGGGTTATGTATCCCACAGAGCCCCGAGCCTTCTCCAAGTACTTTTCTTTAGAATAGAAATCGGATGAAGGGTCTTGATGTGTTGTCTTTGTTGTAGTCTTGAGTACTTATATTCTTGGTCTTTCATCCTTGAATTCGAGCCCCCGAGCGTAGTTGAAGCGAATGCCGAGCCCCCGAGCTTAGTGTTTGACTAAGCCGTGATGCTCTTCCGAGTTGTTTTTATTCATCCAGGTCATTTCTAGACTTCTCTGGTTCTTGATGTACCTCTTCCAGGTTGTTTGCACTTCGTCCAGGTTCTTTCTGAACTTGTATGTACCTTATCCGGGTTGTTTTCTGATTTGACTAAGTCGTGATGCTCTTCCGAGTTGTTTTTATTCATCCAGGTCATTTTCTAGACTTCTCTGGTTCTTGATGTACCTCTTCCAGGTTGTTTGCACTTCGTCCAGGTTCTTTCTGAACTTGTATGTACCTTATCCGGGTTGTTTTCTGATCAATCCGGGTTCTTCCTGAATTTGTCTTGGTACTTGCAGCACCTCTTCGGGGTTGTTTTATGATTGATCCGGGTTCTTTCTGGATTTGTCTTGGTACTTGCCGTACCTTGTCGGGGTTCTTTTTTGATCAATCCGGGTTCTTTCTGATCTTGTCTTGGTTCTTGCCGCACCTTGTCGGGGTTCTTTTTTTTATTAATCTGGGTTCTTTCTGAGCTTGTCTTGGTTCTTGCCGCACCTTGTCGGGGTTCTTTTTTGATCAAACCAGGTTGTTTCTGGACTTGTATGAGTAAAATAGCTCTCAAGAGCGTGTTTTTCTCGATCTCATGGTATAGATGTAGCTCCCTTGGTTCGTGGCCGCGTTGTTGATCGCCGCAGCCGAGTTGCTGGGTATTTCGGACGAGTAGTTGGATACCACGTCCGAGCAGTTGGTTGTAGACACGTCGAGCATCCGAAATTCGTCACCGACTAGTTTGTTGGTCCTGAGTAGTAGTCGAGGTAGTCATTGAGCATCGCGGCGGAGTCGGCGGGTTGTTGTAGTGGTAGTCGGAATCCGTCGTCGTCGTGGAGTACTCGGAGAGTGTTGCGCTATTACCGGGCTGTCGTAGTGGCTTGCTTGCCTCTAGTCGGATGGCTTGCTTGTTGGCCAGCTATAACAAATTTTGTCGGCGTGAATGTACGTATCATGTACGAGCCTTGATATGTACGCGCGCGTACACATACATAAATAGTGCACAAACGCCTTGGCCTTGCCTCGCTTCTTTGGTCGTTCGTCTTGCTTCATGGTCACCCTCCGTGATCCGAAGTTGATCTTGATTTTGTACCGCTCATGCCGAGGTCTTCGTATCCGAGTTCATCTTAACTTTTGCGCTCGCTAGACTCGGTGTACTTTTGTCTAGCCTGCAGCTTTGGGTTTTCTTGTGTGCCTTCCTCTTTTTGGCTTGGCTTCCGTATCCGAGTTGGTATGTAGATCGCGTGTTCTTCTTGCTTAAATCGTATCCGAGTACTCGGACTCCTCGGCCGAGTAGTCAGTCTTGGCTTGCTTGTTATGTGTCTTGATGCACGGTTGATCGCCCCGTGTGTTGAAGTAGCCTGGACATTCGAACGGACAGTTGCTATCTTTGGTCTCTTGACGACTTCTTGCTGCTTCGTGGCTTGGTTCTCGATTTGGCTTTGATATTTTGGAGTTGTAGATGTGATGACAGCTTGTATATGACTTGACGTGTGCTTGCACCTTGTTGGATCGCTCGTGTCCCATCATGATTTATGTGTCCAAGAAATTGATGGCTTCCTCATTTGCATGCATGCGCATCCGTATGTGCATGTGTATTTAGTGTATATATGCATATATCTTAATCTTTTGCTCGCTATTGCTTCCTCGGACGTCATATGTGCATGTCGTGGTTGTACTCACCTCAGAAACAACTATATGCGCGTTATCCCGACGAAATCCCTTGATTTGTCGAGTACTTTTCTTTTCTTCCTCTTTTGTGATCCGTCAAGTGCTTTGTCCGCGCTATGACTTGTTAGATGTAGATCTTTGTGTTGACAACCTTTCGCTTGCGCTATGTAAAATGACTCGGCATAGAATGTTGTCTTGACAAACTTCGGCATCCGAGTGCTTTCTTTGAGTGGCGCTTGTGCTTTTCTGAGGAAAAAGTATTCCTATCTGGATGTAGCCCCCGAGCCTCTTGCTTTTCGGAATGATTCGGTCGACTAGTTTTAGGTGTTAGCTTTTAGCTACCCTCATCGGCGGGCTTAAGCGTCTTTTCAGCTATTTTGCTCTCTGCGGATGCTCGTGCATGTTTTCACCATTTTGCTTTTTGTTTCGGGTGTTAGCTTTTAGCTACCCTCATCGGCGGAGCTCAAGCGTCTTTTTAGCTATTTTGCTCTCGGCCGGGATGCTCGTGCATGTTTTCACCATTTTGCTTTTTGTTTCGTGTGTTAGCTTTTAGCTACCCTCATCGGCGAGCTCAAGCGTCTTTTCATTATTTTGCTCTCGACCGGGATGCTCGTGCATGTTTTCACCATTTTGCTTTTTGTTTCGGTGTTAGCTTTTAGCTACCCTCATCGGCGGGCTCAAGCGTCTTTTCACTATTTTGCTCTCGGTACGGATGCTCGAGCATGTTTTCACCATTTTGCTTTTTGTTTGGTGTTAGCTTTTAGCTACCCTCATGGGTCGACAACTTGCTTGATGTAGTCGAACAAAGATGATGAAGTCATCGAACAGCTCGTCCGAGTTATTTGGTCGATGAGTTTAACCGACGAGTGATCGCTCATCATGTCGAGTACTCAAACAACTCGGAATGTGTTGCCGGTTCCCGAATTTGGTTGCTTGCTCGTGACTTGTTGGCTTGTCAGTAGGTGGTCTTCTCTTTATTGACCGTGTAGCTTGTATTTCTTGACCTTCTCTCATATGAGCATGTCGTATGTATAAATCAATGCACGAACACCTTTGGCTTTGCTTGCTTGCTTCCTTTGTTAGCTTCTTGCATGTCCGTGATGTATTCGTGATCACGAAGTTGTAGCAAGACAATTTGTTTCGGATCGAGTCATCGGACGGATCGCTTTCGCTTCAGCTTGGACTACTTCCGCTTGATGTAGTCGAGTTCTTTTGGTACGACGTCGTAACCTGATATTCCTCTGTTCTGCACTGATTCGGTACTTGTCTTGGATAGAATTGGCTCTGGACTTGTACGAACTTCTGTTGCTTGTTCGAGTAGGACTTGTTTCTGGGTTGGACTTGAATCCACGTGAAGATGAGCTGTATATGTGCATGTCATATGGATGGTGACGTGTGATGTAATTCCTTTGGTAGAATACTTGCTTGCCGTGTGGTGCTTTCTTGCTTGCATGCTTCCTTCCTTCTCTTGCTCATGGCTTCAAAGCAATTTGAAACGTATACGTATACGCAGTTGTATACGGTCTTGGACTCTTGGTGGTCGTATCCGAGTGCAGCTCAAAAACTATTTCCATAATTGACGCTTGCTAATCCCTTTTGGTTTGTACGGTGACTTGGTTGACTTTTGCAGGAAATCCTTGTTTCTGCGTGTTGCAAGCTTGCTGTTCGTAGCCTTACAGTGCTTGCGTTCCTTGACAGGTTCCCGTGCAGGTGCCACATCTATCTGTGGTCATTGAGGCCGAGAACCCTGCATCTAGTGTTGATCGGAGTAGGACCGGTCGACTTTCTTCTTCGAACGATGGTGATGATGAGTGTGAACACGGCGAGTTGTTGACAAGATCAACTAGAGCTGCGGTGAGTTGTCGACGGGAGCCGACGAAAGTCGCGGCATGTCTTGATCTTAAGGTCCACCGAGCTCTCGAACGCAAAGCGCCGAGAACCCCTACCTGGCGCGCCAGCTGTCGATGTTTTACCACTGGCAACCCGTCACGGGGTACCCAGGACGGTGATTTGTTCGGAGGGGTATCGGCGTTGTCGATGTTTTACCACCGGCAACCCGTCACGGGGTACCCGGGACGGTGATTTGTTCGGAGGGGTATCAGCGTTTGCAGGAACTCGATGGTAAATGCAGGGAGACAACGATTTATACTGGTTTGGTACGCCGGAAAATCACGGCGCCCTACGTCCAGTGTGGGGTGGATAGTATATTGCGCCCTGCGCTATTTGTTGTGGTTGTGAGTTCTGTCGGTTATGTCTGTCACTGCCGATCTAGGGACCCCTGCCCTCCTTTATATAGTCTAGGAGAGGCGGGAGTCCTAGTCGGTTAAAAAGTAGAGATCCTAGTAGGATTATGTGTAACTAGTTCTAGTAGGATTACATGTAGGGAATCCTAGTTGGACTAGGTCTCCTTCTCTCTTCTCCGTGGGAAACCCCATGGGTCCCGTATCGACAGTCATGAAGGAGTCCTCCTACAAAAGCCCCTCATGACAGCATACTGCCAAGAGGTGCGCAAGCTCGAGGACAAATTCCAGGGAATCGAACTGCATCACGTCCCTCGAAGGGACAACAACGCCGCCGATTTCCTCGCAAAACTAGCCGCCAGGTGGGATCCATTCCCGAGCGAGGTCTTCATCAACGACGTCCATGAGTCGTCCGCCCACATCTCAGAAGGTCCAGACCAGACACGCCCCAACGGCCAGCCGACGCTCAGAGGCTCTGACCCCGACGCCAAGCCGGCCCTCGGGGGCTCCGATCTTGGTACCTCTATGACGACATCACACGCGGACGTCGCCATATTGGCACTCGATCAGACCGACTAGCAAGCACCACTGCTCGCCTACCTCCTCGAGGAGGTTCTCCCACCTGAAAGAACTAAAGCCCGACGAATCGCTCGATGCGCCAAGACCTTCGTCGCTCTCGGTAGCGAACTCTACAAACAGAGTCCGTCAGGAGTGCTCATGAAGTGCGTCCCCGCCAGCCGGGGAAAGCAGATCCTCCTCGAGGTCCATGCCGGGATCTGCGGGCATCATGCAGCCCCAAGGTCTCTGGTCGGAAAAACCTTTCGTCAAGGTTTTTACTGGCCCACCGCGCTACAAGACGCAGAGGAGATCGTCCGCAGGTGCAAAGGATGCCAGTTCTATGCTCGGCAAACCCATTTACCAGCACAAGAACTCCAAACCATCCCAATCACCTAGCCATTCGTGGTCTGGGGCCTCGACATGGTAGGACCTCTCAAAAAAGGCCCAGAAGGTTTCACTCACCTACTCGTAGCAGTCGACAAGTTTAGCAAATGGATAGAGGCCAAGCCCATCACCAATCTCTGCTCGGAAGAGGTGGTCAAATTCTTCCTCGACATCATCTACCGATTCGGTGTTCCTAACTGTATCATCACTGACCATGAGACTAACTTCACCGGGAAGAAGTTCCTAGACTTCAGCGATGGGTACGGCATCAGAATCGACTGGGCTTCGGTCGGACATCCACGAACTAACGGTTAGGTCAAATGCACCAATGGCATGGTCCTCTAGGGACTCAAGTCATGCATCTTTGACCGACTCAACAAATACGCCGAGCGATGGGTTGTAGAGGTCCTAGCGATCCTCTAGAGCCTAAGAACGACCCCAAACCGATCCACGGGATTCACGCCTTTTTTCCTAGCTTACGGAGCAGAAGTTGTGCTGCCCTCCGACCTCGACCATTCCGCACCAAGGGTAAAAGCTTTCGACCGCGACCGAGCCCCAGAAGCTCAACAAGACGCACGGAAGGAGCCATCCGACCGGGGACTCCCGCTCGGAAGGAACCAGGGGCGAACAGAGAAAGCAGCGCACAAAGTCAAAACACGGTACCAGGACCATACCCTGTACAACTGCAGGAACAATGCTCCACAACCGACCTGACACAAACAGTATGGGAGGTACCGACATTTGTGTCTACAGTATTGTAGGCGCTGACATTTAGGTCTACAATATTGTAGGCACCGCTGGGGCTCCCGTACGGCAAAAAGGCCCCCCACATGCCTCTGGGCATCGATAGTGGGCACCAGGATTCACCATACCTGGTACACGTGGTGGGGCTCCTCATATACTAATAGCATTCCGTAGGTACCGACGTCCACCCTTCCTGAAGAAGCCAACGCAACCCCCCATGTGCACCGGACATTCTATAGCGACATCAACAGTGTTATGCGTGCCAACCATCATCACTACCCTCATTCGGCGTGGGCAACAAGACTTAGAAACATCCGTACTCTCTCCCTCTCACCTGTGAAGCCATCCCCTTTATCTATAAAAGGGGATGTGCTCCCTCCAACAAGGAAGATCGATATTTCCAGAGGTCCACTTCTTCAAGCTCAGGCTCACTAGATCGATAGCTCAGAAACCCCTCAAGCACACGCTTGAACACCTAGCTCATAGCGGAGTTCCGGTCGCCCTCGGCCCTTCCGGTCGGACCTGATCGGGCCTCTCGTACACCCCTCATTTCTCCTCATTTGTAACCCCACTACAGACTTCGAGCACCTGGGCTCAGGAATAAAGTCACCGACTGACCCAGACTGGATGTAGGGCACGTTGCCTGAACCAGTATATATCCTGTGTCATTGAGTGCTAGACCACCTCCGATCACAACGTACGGCAAAACTACAAATATTCACTAGTTGGTCACTTTCTGTACCGAAAACAACTTTGAAAAGTCCAAAAACCAACTTTGTACACCTTGACAAGCTCTACGCTTTTCCTTTTAGGCTCAACCCCAAAATGTGCTTAGATTTTGAATTAGGTTTTCCAGGGTAAAATTAAATGCTGGAAATTAGGGTTTTTGGAAATCCAATTCAACACAAATGTTTTGAAATTGATTCACTCCATACAAGTCAACACATATAACATAAAAGTAAACTTGTTTTAGTGAATGCATATCAAAATTTCATTAACCCCAAAATGATGTGCAATGCATATGATGACATGGCATGTTTTAGGGTTTAAAACACCAGAGGTGTTACATCAGTGCTGACCGGATGCTGGTCAGGTTCCGGTTACTGACCGGACACTGAATTGTGAAGTGACTGGACTCTAGGCTCTAGCGTCCGGTCAACATCAGTAAGGTTCTAGAGAGCAGTTTTCATGACCGGACGCGTCCGGTCAGGCTCTAGCGTCCGGCCAACATCTGCAAGGTTCCAGAGAGCAGTTTTCGTGACCAGACGTGTCCGGTCAGTGCTGACCGGACACAGGTCAGAGTCTAGTCACAACTTAACGGCTCTGTGGCGGGGAGAACTGATCGGAGAGTCCGGTCACCTTGACCAGAGCGTTCGGTCACCCCGCAGTGTGCTGACTCAAGCACATAACGGTTCATTTTGAATGAGAGGGTATAAATACTTCCTCTATTCATTCAAGGGAGTACTCTTGCCCATTTCAACAGCTGAGAAACACCCTTGAGAGTGCTTAGGAGAGCAAGAGCCTAGTGAGGTGATTGAGATTCGAGAATCCAAGATTATGGCCTCATTAGTGAAAAGAGAGTAGCAAGTGTGCATCCACCCTTCTAATTAGGCTTGTTGTGGTCAAGTGAGAGTTCTTGCTTGTTACTCTTGGTGATCGCCATCACCTAGATGGCTTGGTGGTGATTGGGAGTTTGGTGATCATCCGGCGGTGCTTGTGGATGACCCAACTCAAGTTGTGAGCGGTTGTGGGTGATTCACTGTGATGGAGTGTCGAAGAATCAACCCGTAGAGAGCACTTGATCCTTGCGCGGATCAAGGGGGAGCTACACCCTTGCACAGGTGCTCCAACGAGGACTAGTGGGGAGTGGCGACTCTCTGATACCTCGGCAAAACATCGCCGTGTTCCTTCTCCTCTCTTTACTTTGAGCATTTACTTTTGAGCAATTCAATTCTTGTCTTTACATTCTTAGAATTGCCATGCTAGAGTAGGATTGGAACTTAGGGTGCTAAACTTTTGTGCGGTCGATCATTAGAATCACTTTCTAGGCACAAGGGGTGAAGTGGGCTAAGTGTAGGGTTTAATTATTGCAAAGAATTTTAGAATTAGCCCAATTCACCCCCCTCTTGGGCATCTTGATCCTTTCACCATAATAAGTTAAAGGAGAGCCGTTATCAAATATGATGTATGATACGATGAAAAGTTAGGATAGTAGTTATCAAGTATGATGATTAGGGAAGGAAACATGTCAATGCAACCTATAAAACAAAGTACAAAGAACAACACCATAGTGAAGAGTATAAACACATGGTGGGTGTAGATGCTCGGGATCACCGTTGTACCCACAATAAAAACACCATTTCACACTGCCTTTTATTGGAAAGTTTTCTCAAATACTAGAATTTTGAACATTAAGAAGATGTTGATTTTGTTCCTCTTCAAGTGATTTCAGAGACTAGAGGATGATGTAATGTTCATAGGCAATTGTCATTGTATCCTATAGGTTACAACAATTGATATCATAGTCTTGCATGCTTGCTGTAAACAAAATGGCACATTGCATTGGCCATTAAGTGATTTTGGTGTTTGAGTGACAACATGACCATTTGGACTAACGAAGTTTGCTAGTATACAAGGCGTAGTTCAAATGGACGCAAGGTTGGCTTGGACAAAGGAAACATGAAGATCAGAGTGATCAACACCTCAAGCAAGACACTAGAGCTATAGTTGAAGACCCACAAGCCATGCAAGAAGTCCAAGTCACCAGATGGAAAAAGCTTAGACCAGAAGGCATGAAGAAAAAGGTCCAAGTGCATACAATCTATGTGCTGCTTGTGTTAGGACATCAGTTGGGGAAGATGTTATGGTAGCATCCATTATTATTGTAAAAAGTACTCTTGTTTGTGAACATGATTTATGGATGTAATGATTATATCTGTGTGCTTTGTGTCTAGTAAGCTATTAATGGCCCAACTGAATTAGTAAATATAGTGAAAACCAGATGAAATTCTATCACCGTTGGATGTAAGTGTCATTCATTATTTTGTTATCACCACCGTCATTAGTGGTGCAAACGTCCAACACCGTCACTATACATATGATATGGCAGGGATCAGAAGTCTATCACCGCCGAATCATTTAGTAACCCGACACCGATTAAAGGATCATCAAAGGCAGATCATGCTGCAAGGCGACGGTGACCATGACCTTTGGACTGATGGTTCATATGCTCAAGTGATGGTGATGTTTACCTCAAGACAAACATCTTGGTTGTCAAAGCGATGGTGAACCCGCACCACCGACAATCAGGTCATAGTACAAGGCAACAGTGATGGTGACCACTACACAGGCGGTTCATGTTCCCAAACGACGGTGATGTTAGACTCAACATAGGCGGATCATTGACCAATGAGGCGGTGTTGAGGTCCTTCATAGTCGGTTGTTAGCCGACCATGATGACATCGACTATCACCATCTAGTGTTTGCTGCCGAGGCCAAAAATCGACTGCGATGGAGGGTTATGAGCTGACCGTGATAGGTCTGCTGTAGTAGTGTATTCTCATTTGAGTCTAATTGTCAATGAGCTCAATGCTATAGGTTTGACAAAAATAAGTGATGTAGTGTAGGAAGACAATCTCTCTACCACTAATAAACAAATATGCATCCATCGTTACCATCCTCCACAACATGGGAGATTTGAGCACAATGACATCAGCTCTTGTTGTTGGCAAGATTGTGACATTTGAGATGTCACAAAAGATGGGTCAGGAAGAAGCCTCTTCATTAATCAAAATCATTGCTCTCACTTGTGATGAGCCACTACTAGAATTCACGCCTAATGCCACTAGACAAACTTGCAACACCACTAATTTGGGTGCAATAGGTGGGTCTTATTGCCACCTTTATGTAAAATGGTGGCAATGTGTGACTATATTGCTACCAATAAATTGTGTTGCAATATGTGTGATTTTTGTTTCCAATAGGAAGGTGCTACTGCAACCATTTAGGATAATGTTATGATAATGTTGCAATTAGTTGGGAGTATTGCCACAACACTTTGGAGTTGCATTATTATAGATTTTTTTGCAATTATTGGGTGCTATTGCAACTATATTGGATTCGGTTGCTTTTGCTTGCAACTATTGCCATGTTTATTTTGGGTGGCAATAATCTTCAGTGGTATTGCAATAGGTAGGTGGGTATGGCAATGAATATTATCAATCGATGCAATAACATGTTTCTATTGTCACAATTTGCTTGGGTTGTAACAATCTCCAGTAGCATTGCAATCACTAGGTGCTTATTGCAACGAGAATCCTAAACAGGTGCAATAACATGTTACTATTGCCACTATTAATTTGTGTTGCTATAGGTGTGGGGGGTCTGACCCTAGGTACCACGGCGATGCACATGGGTTGTACCAACAGGGACGGTCCAGCCCACAAGACGAAGGCTTGCGGCGCATGGCACAACTCGGCACACGCCGCAAGGCTCCTCGGCGGCATCCTGAAGATAGCATAGAATCTATTAGGATATGCCGAATGTAATGTTCCATGTAAAGATTGTATCTTACTCGATTGGACTCAGACCTGATCGGCATGTAACCCTACCCCTAGGCTATATAAGGCGGGTAGGGGATCCCCTCAAAACACATGCAATCATATACGATAGCCAATACTAACCAACGGGACACAGGATTAGGGTATTACATCAAGTTGATGGCCTGAACCTATATAAATCTTATGTCTTGTCACCATCTCGCTCACCTCTCTGAAAAATCTACCATCATGGGTAGCCCCCTTGGTGGACTGCCGAGCATATTTAGTCGACAGTTGGCGTGCCATGTTGGGGTGTGCACTTGATCCCATGGCGAGCCAGATGGTACACTTCCCAAGCTCTCTCCCAGGCCTAGCTCATCCTTCACGGTCACATCTGTCACCTAGGTCATCAATGCCAACAGCGAAGGGGAGATCATCTAGCCGGTGCAGGACAACCCTGCGCCAATCACGCCTGCTTCTGCGTCTGCGTCAGCAGATCTGATCTCGGGGTCTCTCCTGGGGTCACCTTCCTCTCTGGTAACTCAACCACTGTTGCCACGCTGGCAGAGGAAGCCTATCCAGCAGGACGATCTGATCTCCTCTATAGATTGGGTCGACCAAAAGCTAGCTAAATGTTTGTCGCTCGTAGAGTCAGTCAGGCATCCTCCTCCTTATGGCGATGAGTTTTCATCGCCCAAGCACTTCACCATGGTTCGCACCAAACGTTTCGCTCGGTCACGCCGCCCGAGGTGGCATGATACAGATATGACTATCACGACGACTCCGATGGGTTGCACGGTTGACGTCTCTCCAGATCTAGTCCTCCTAGGGCCGGGCAAGAAGCTCTAGCTCAGGATTCCAAGGCCACCCAGCCCTGTGGGCTGGCCAATGCGGCGGTCGTCTACCAAGACACGTCTACCGACTCTCCAAGCTCAATTTGCCCATTGTCGACCAGTTCACGCCAGCAATCAACACGGTGTAGATCTGGTAGCTCGGCGATGACTCCATACTTCCCATCCTGGAAGAAAATCTAGGGGCGGAATCGGAGGGCTCCACCAAAACCATCACCGCAACAATCATCGACATCCTCGCTGAGACTCCATCACCGCCTAGGCATTTCCCTGGGGAGCTTTTCATGACCAGCTGTGATAGCTCCCCTCGAGACGAGGAAACTAATTCCTAGCATGTCGCTTAGGAACACAAGAACACTGACCCGCTAGATGTCGTGTGGCAGAAGATGTTGCCATATCTACCGTAGCAGCAGGTGGAGACGCTAACCAGGAAGGGGCCACCGCATTGACCGCAACCTCGACGATGAATTTTGTAGGTCGACGGACATCAAGTCCAGCCGAAGTTGAGTGCCAACCTCGCCATGGCCATGAATGAGCTCGACAGGCTCTAGTAGACTCCCGAGCTTGTCAAGGCCACTGCCAAGATTAAGGCAGCGATAGTTTAGGTCCTTGAAATTTGCGAAAATCAAGCTCTATCCCACTCTACTGGGTCCAACCGATCAAGGAGGTCAAGGCGATCTCGTTCCAACCATCCAGGTGGAAGCCATTTCTAGGCTGGTGGCCCCTATCTCCAGAGGGGGTTGTGAGGTAACTATGTTGCCAACCCTAACATCAACTAGGAAGTCGACCAGCCCCATGGTGGAGACGTTCGGAGCCATCTCAACCAGCTCCATGACGTTTGCCATCGCATCAATAGAAATCACAACTCATGCCATGAGGGTGAAATCCTCCACCGACAAGAGTATGATCGAGAATGGGGCAACCTCGAGGCCGCTCTTCAACTGCTCGAGCCAGCTAACTCCAGCAACGCTGCTCGACCTGCCATCGGCAACGCTGCTTGGCCTGTCATCTGGCCTACTGCTGGCGCCGTCGCCCCACGAGTGGTAGGAGCCACCGCTCCACAAGCCATCGTTTATGATGCCATTGTCACTGATGGCCGTGAGCTTTCACGATGAGGCTCCACGCCGTACAGTGGCTCACCAATGTCAAGATTTACGGGGTCCAACCGTACGATGACCACACCAACCCTGAGCAGTGGCTAACCAGTTATGCCATCGCCGTCTGAGCCGGTGGTGGTGACACTGACATAATGACAAACTACTTGCCAGTTATGCTCTAGCCTACCGCCATGAATCGGCTCACCAGCCTCTAGCAAGATCCCGACGATGGAGGCACCTCGAAAGGCTAACAAGGCCAAGGACACCAAGGAAGTGAGCCTTAGCCTCACCGATCCGGCCAAGACCATGAAGATCGGGGCCCACCTAGACCCCAAATAGGAAGACGCACTCATCAGCTTCCTACGTACTAACGCAGGTGTGTTTGTATGGAAACCTACATACATGCCTGGGGTACCAAGGGTGTTGATCGAGCACTCCTTACATGTCTTGCCGATCGCCAAGCCGATCAAGCAGAAGCTCCGATGATTCACGCATGACAAGAACGAGGCTATTAGGGTAGAATTAAACCGGCTTCTAGCAGCCAGATTTATCAAAGAGGTGTTCATCCCAAGTGGCTGGCTAACCCAGTGCTTGTTCAGAAGAAAAATAAAGAATGGAGAATGTGCGTTGATTACACGGATCTCAACAAACACTATCCTAAAGACCCCTTCGGTCTCCCTCGCATCGATGAGGTTGTCAAGTCCACCACCGGTTGCGAACTACTTTGTTTTCTAGATTGCTATTTTGGTTATCACTGGATCTCTTTAAAAGGAGGAGGACCAGATCAAAACATCCTTCATTATGCCATTCGGCGCCTACTGTTACACCACCATGTCCTTTGGACTCAAAAATTCTGATGCGACATATCAGAGAGCATCCAACGTTGCCTTAAAGATCAAATAGGCCACAACATTGAGGACTACATTGACGATGTAGTAGTAAAATCAAAGACCGCCAATAACCTTATCATTGACCTCGAGCAAACGTTCAAAGCCCTTAAATAATACCGATGGAAATTGAATCCCACCAAGTGTATAGTCGGTGTCCCATCTGGTAGCCTTCTGGTTACATCGTTAGTGCTCGAGGGATCGAGGCGAACCCTGAGAAAGTCTCGGCCGTCACCAGGATGAAACGCCCGACCTGTGTTAAAGACATCTAGAAGCTTACGGGATGCATGGCGGCCTTGAGCCGATTCATATCTCGATTAGGTGAGAAAGGTCTGTCCTTCTTCAAGCTGCTAAAAGCTAACGAGCGATTCGAGTGGATGGAGGAGGCCGACAAGGCCTTCATCGAGCTCAAGCAGTTCCTAACTTCGCCTCCAATTATGTCTGCGCCTCAATCCGATGAGACTTTACTGATCTACATCGCTGTGATGTCCCAGGTTGTTAGCACGGCTATCGTTGTCGAGCGCGAGGAGGCTGGACATGTGTACAAGGTCCAATGACCTGTTTACTTCATCAGCGAGGTCCTGAATGAGTCCAAGGCTCAGTACCCCTAGGTCTAGAAGCTGTTGTACGCAGTCCTGACCACATCCCGCAAGCTCCACCATTACTTCGAGTACTACAAGATCGCCGTGGCCACCGAATTCCCCCTCGGTGATATCCTTCGCAATAAGGAAGCCAACAGCCACATCATCAAATGGGCTGTCGAGCTTGGCACCTACTCCATTGAGTTCAGGAGCTGACCTACTATCAAGTCGCATGTTCTAGCAGATTTTATCGCCGAATGGACCAAAGTCCAAGAGCCTATCCCAGCCGATCATCACGAGTATTGGAAGATGTATTTTGATGGGGCTCTCAACATTGAAGGCGCCAGGGCAGGTGTACTGTTCATTACTCCCTCCAAAGATGAGCTCTGCTATGTACTCCGAATCTATTTTTTGGCCTCCAACAACACCGTCGAATACGAAGCATGCCTTCATGGTCTTCGTATCGCCACTGAGCTTGGCGTAAAATGCCACATGGTGTTCAGCGATTCCGCCCTAGTCATCAACTAGGTCAACAAGGTCTGGTCCTGCACCAGCGAAAAGATGGACGCTTACTGCGCTGAGATCATAAAATTGAAAGGAAAATTCTATGGCATTGAATATCATCATGTCATTCAGGACGCTAACCAAGCAGCCGACCACCTGTCTAAACTGGGGTCTTCTAGAGCTAAAGTTCTAGCAGGTGTGTTCGTTCAAGATCTGATGACTCCATCCATCAAGGAAGGGCAGCCAGTCGACGAAGCGCCCCCCGCTGAGCAGTTAGTCCTGGTGGTGCCTCCTCCTAGTCCTGACTGGAGAGAGCAGTTCATTAAGTATCTCACCACAGCTGAGGTCCCGAGCAATAGAACAGAGATGGAACAACTCATTCATCGTAGCAAGCACTACGTATTAGTCGACGGCAAGCTGATGCAGAAGAACGCCAAGGAAGAGTGTTGCAGAAGTGCATCACCCAAGAGGAGGGTGAAAAATTATTACTCGAGATCCATGCTGGCTCATATGGCAACCATGCAGCCTCTAGAAATCTGGTCAGCAAGGCTTTCCGCGCTGGTTTTTATTGGCCAACCGCCGTGACAGACACAGAGGCGCTCATTCGGCGCCGTGAGGGTTGCCAATTTTTTGCCAAGCAAATACATGTGCCCGCACAAGCCCTTCAGACCATCCCAGCATCTTGGCCCTTTGCATGCTGGGGACTTGACATGATTGGGCCCTTCAAGCCAGTTCCGAGAGGCTTCAAATACGTATATGTCGCCATTGATAAGTTCTCCAAGTGGATTGAGTACAAGCCCCTTGTCACCGCAACTACGAAGAAGGTAGCCTAGCTGTTTGAGGACATCATACATCGCTTTGGCCTGCCAAATAGCATCATAAGCGATCTAGGTTCTACTTTCACTGGCAACAACTTCTGGGACTTTTGTGAGGACCGGTGCATCTCCGTCAAATAAGTCTCAGTCACCCACCCTAGAGCCAATGGCCTGGTTGAACGGGCAAACGACATGATCTTAGATGCCCACAAAAAGAGACTGTATAAGAAAGATGAGAACCACCTGGGCAGATGGCTGAAGGAATTGCCGGCCATCGTTTGGGGACTCCGAACCCATACTACTCAATATACCAGTGTCTCCCTGTATTGCTTAGTGTATGGCTCGGAGGCCATTTTGCCAGCCGGTATTGCCTTCCGAGCATCACGGGTTGAGAACTTTGATGAAGAATAGTCGGTTATCGCCCGGCAAGAAGATGTTGATCGCCTCGAAGAAGAGCGCCTAGTTACATGTGTCCGTATGGCCAAATACTTGGAAGGCCTACGCACATATTACAACCGCAACATCCATGAACGATCCTTTGCGGTCGGCGACCTGGTTCTCCATCGAAAGCAGAAGATCGATGGTCTGCACAAGCTCTCATCGCATTGGGAGGGGCCGTTCATCACCAAGGAAGTCACCCGACCTGGATCTTATAGGCTATGCGACTGTGAGGGGGTGGACGTCCCCATCTCCTGGCATATCGATCTCTTTAGGCGTTTCTATCCTTTAAGCGTTCTACTAAAGATATGTATTTCTCCATATTTGATGATTCAATAAAGTTTGCGTCGATTTCTCTAATTATGCTCTTCGTTTGTGTTCTCCATTATTTTCACTGCTACAAATGTTTTCTCCATGTTTTCTCCAGTTTTTCGCTATATTTCGCCGAATATTAACTCTCTGGTTAATCTCCATTATTTTACGGCTCCACAATGCGCTATTCACCGACTCTCCATGTGTATAATCGCCAACATACTCTCCGCCCCACATGCCGGCCAGCCATGTTTTTTCCCATGCCATCCAGAAGTAGCCCTGACCTCAACTTCCTCCTACGCGTGCACGAGCCACGCTCTACGCTATGGACAGTCAGTAGTGGCTCCTTGGCGGCGCTTTCTTCTCTTACGCGTACACGGGTGCCAGCCACTCGGCACTATAGAGCTTGAGGGCTAGCAAGGGCTGATCGGTGTAGCATAAAACTAACTGGAAAGCAACTAAAACATATTCAACATATGCAACAAACAATCTCCAACATGAATAGCATGTTTTTATTTACTTCTCCGACTAGCAAAAGCTCAGAGTTTTCTGCTACATTTTCTCCTAATTATCCTGGTTTTGTTGTTCTTTGTCGTAAAAAATATCCAGGTCTTTGACGAGACTGAAAGCCGACTCTGTTGCCTCCTCCACGAGCCGTTCCGCCTCAGCATCCTCCGTTCCTTCCGCGAACCTGCCATCGACGACCTCCAGACTGACCGCCGGGTACAAGGACCGAACAACCGCTAGGCGTGCCCAGCGACGGCACAGGCAGTACTGTGCACATACGTCCTGAAGTTCGCCAATACTGCCTTGCATCTCTCCATAAAGGGATCTGGCGGGAGTGGATGGACGTCCAAATCTCCAACCGGGGGCAGAGCCGAGTTCCCATCAATGAAATTAAGCATGAGCGTTATCCCGGCAATGATGGCGTTCGTCCGAGAACGCATAGCCCGCAGCTCCAGCTCATAATGTTTGTACTGCGTCTGTGAGTTCTCGCAGACCACTGCAAAACAACAAAACATTATGTCAAGGCTCTTGACAATAAAAGACAGAGTTTCCTCCAAAGCTCACTCACGCTTGAGCTTGTTCACGGTTCTTGTGTGCGCCTCTAGCGTGTCGTCTCTTTCTTTCTCCGAACGCCGGATGGCTTCCTTGGCTAGGAGCAACCGCGCCGTGAGATCTACAACAACAACAATGCTTTAGTCATATTGGAAACATCGACCGGCAGATCTGCTACCAGGCCTATGGACTTATCATTTCTCTCCTCAACAATGTTGGCAAACCGAGTACCGGTTTTGCCGAGCTGCTCCTAAGTGGCGACGAGCTTGCCCTGAGATGCTTTGAGCTCGTCGACCAGGTCTTTCTTCTCCAACTATAGCCGGTACACCTGTGCCTACAATCTAGTCCGCTCATCCTTGAGCTCGGCGATGTTCTCCTCAAGATTCTTCACCTCTACAAGCAGCCTTTTGTTCTCCCTCAGCATCGGCTCGACTCGTTCAAGCTGTCGGTGTCGGTGCTCTGTAGTTTTTATCATCTCCTACCAAACGACAGTCACAACTCTGCTGGGATGACGCGTCAACAGAGGCACAAGTTTAACTCACCTACAGTTCGTTGTTCACCACCGAGAGATGATTCTTTAGTGTCTATATCTATATCTGTAGGTCGACATCCTCCTCTTCCACCATGTCGACGTGGTCGCCCCGTTTCAACCAGGTGCGCGACACACGCGCAGACGCATCCCACGGATGGGGAGGTTTTCGCGGTATGTCCTCTACCCATCGACAGCTTCTCCAACAGGTCCTGCAGCTTCTTCTTGGGGGCGGCGAGGCGCGCCTAACCCCATCTCTATTGGAGGCTCCTGTTCTATTCCAGGGCCCACACCCATCGACGATGATGAAGCTCGGGGACTGGATGCTCGTCCTCCGTGTACCGCTAGCCGACGGGGATGCCCAGGGGCTCGGTGCCTGTCCTGCATTCGCCTCCGGTGCCCTGACATCTCCAACGGGTTCTGCCACCAGCGAACCGCCAGCGCCATTGCCTACGTGAGCTCCATCTACCCTGGTCACCGTGGCCGACCCACCTCCGCCTATACCTTCGACGTTTGTGGGGACGGCAGGAGGTGTCATGTCCTGAGACCTTTCTACGGCCTTGACCGGCTGCAAGGGGTCGGCGAACAGTTTGCTACTCCACAACCAATACCTATCAATACTCCGAGGCAGAAATCAAGTGGCCAAAAGCTTACAGAATACAACTACTTACTTGCGGGATCGCCTGATGGTGCTTTTGATTTTGCATAGACCACTGGGGCCGCCCGTCTCGGTGGTCGGCATCGCCTCCTTCCCGCGACCTAGGCACATAGGGCTTGCCTCCAGGGTTGCTTCCCCAGCGGACTCATCTCCTTCGGCCCCAGCCTCGCGTTTGGGCTCGGGGACTTCAACTCCGACCTGACCGACAGGGCTCTCGGCTCACCAATCAGGACTCCCCGTCTGCTCCACGTGTTGAGTCATGTTGGTGCCCTTCCCCCCAGGAGGAGGGGGTAGCGGCCGCTCAACGTGCCGCCCTCACCGACAGCGGCACCCTATCCTTCGGGTCGTCGTCCTCGCTCTCCGCCCCGCCGACGTACCTTCGACGCTAGAGAAGCGGGGAGTCCCTGATGTTAACCCCGCCGTCACGATAGGGTGGTGTCGTTGCCTTCCTTTTCTTCGCCGTCGGCGTCTCATGGAGCGGCTGCTTGCCACTCTGCCGGCGCCAGGACTTGGGGTGGCCTCCCGTTCATCTGATGAGTTGGTCGGCATCGTTCGGGCCATTGGCGTTGCGATATCCGTAGCACTTCATGACCCCTTGAACCTATTCTCTACTGTCGGCCAGGATCCGTCTGGAACCTCATAGACATATACCTTCCGGTCCTGTCCGGCAAATCAACAAACAGTTGGCACGCATAAAGAAATTAACGATGCATTGAATAACATCATCCAAAGACAGTTACCTCCGGTGGCGGAAACATCAGGCCAAATGCCCACTGGGGATGCCTTTTCTCCTTAGCCTTCTTTATTGTGAAGAACTTTGACACTCGTCGGTCGATTTCTTCATTGTTCAGCGGCCCCGGCGCTTCTCGCACAAAGTTCGCATCCCATTACTCATACGCGGGATGGGACCTTTCTTTGCACGGCTGGATCCTCCGTCTGATGAAGTTTTGAGTACACTCAACTCATTAATGTTGACACAGTCCAGGAGGTCAAGCAACTCCTCCACATGATGCGTCTCCTCACTACTCGGTCTTGCCGACCAGTTGGGGTTGGGGGTTGCTAGGCTATCTATGTCTGCAGAGAGACCATCTTCTACATTTTTGGTGTAAAATCACCGTGCCTTCCATCCTTTGTTGGAGGCACTAAGAGGCACTATTTTTACTCAGATGCCTTCCCATCCTATAGTACTAGATAGGTCGCACCGACCACATCGGTGCCGGCAAAGGATTTAAGGTGGAAGAAATAGCGGAAGAGATTGAAATGTGGCTCGATGCCAAGATAAGCCTCGCACAGATTGATAAAGATGGCAAGATGTAGAATAATATTGGGATTTAAGTGGACTAAAACAATCCCATAATACATGAGCAGTTTGCGCACAAACGGATGCGCAGGTAACCCGAATCCTCGACGATAGAAATCTTCGAAAACAACAAGTTCACCATCATGGGGGTTTGGAAATCGTTCACCTGCGGCTAGGCGCCATCCGGACGTCGCTTGGTCGGGGAGGATCCCGTCCATCACCATCTCATCCAGATCCGATTGGCTGCTGCTTGATGCTACCCACTCCTTGCGGCGGGCATCGAGTTTTCGTGAGTTTTTCCACGGCGCCATTGCAAGGAATCTAGATCTGGGGATTGCTTGCTCCTCACTCTGTTCTTGCGTCGGAAGCGGGCACTCTGGCTCGAGCCGTGGGATGGCGGTGGTGGATTGTTGACGGCTGCTCGAGGAAGAAGATGGAAGGCGAATGTGCAACTGCTCGTGCGAAATGGAAGTGCGCTGTGGGCGGGGTGGGCTATATAACGGTTCGCCCCCGCCCCTTCGTCTCTAGGGTTTTTGGGAAACCGTGCCACACCACACGCGCTCGTTCCCGCATTCGCTGCGCCACGTGCACGCGCTCACCTGCAGTTACTACGTGTCGCTCCGGCTTCTCTGCGCTCTCCATTAAATGGGTCGTTTCATGGGCCGTTATTTTCCTTCAATAGGAAGGTATCAACAAGCGGCCCATTTTCTCACCTTGCTGGTTTCTTTCCTCCATGATCATTTGCAAGCTATCTGTCATGACTAAATTTTACCCCTGACCGGCATTTCTAGATCAAGGCTTCTTTGACCCTGCTACAAGATTTATTCTGCATCTTCCAGCAGGCTCGGGTACTAAGTGTGTAAACTTCACCTTGCAGTGAATACATTGATATTTTTTTCAGCTATGCTAGGGACTAGATGTTTTCTCGGCTGCGCAATTTTTCTTCAAGACCCTGACACCAGGTGTATTCTTCACCTAATCTCAGGCTCGGAGACTATGTTGGGTACAATGCACCTTGCGGTGCATGCACTGGTTCTTCATGGTGCTTTGGCTATGCCAAGTTTGTCCCTTAATGCATATGCTTTGCTTCGGTGATCACGTCACTAGCGCAATGCAGCCGGCACTTAAGTGTGTACACTTCACCAGTCAAGAATTTTCATTTTTTTCGGCTGAGCTCCTTACATCCTATTGGTGGGCCTCACTTGGCTAAGTCCGAGACTTACTGGCCACTTCAACTGGTCGGCAGCTGTCCTCACAGGTCGGCACGCCAGTAAAGCTCGTCAGCAAGCTTTTTCACCACCTAGGTCACCAGTCAAACTGGTCGGCTATTGTTTTCACCGCTCGGATCGTCAGTCAGGCTAATTGGCTCCATGACAAACTGCTTGGACTTGATCAAAACGGCGTCACCAAGTGGATACAAGGTGCTCGAGGACTAGCTATGGGGGGTCTGACCCTAGGTACCCATGGCGATGCACATGGGCCGCACCAACAAGGATGGTCCAGCCCACAAGATGAAGGTTTGCGGCGCACAGCACTGCTCGGTGCACGCCGCAAGGCTCCTCGGTGGCATCCTAAAGATAGCATGGAATCTATTAGGATATGCTGAATGTGATGTTCCATGTAAAGATTGTATCTTACCTGATTGGACTCAGACCCGATCGGCTTGTAACCTGTCGGTGTTTCGTAAACCGGACTAGTAAATTTATACGATTGTCGCACTGCTCTAGGAAGATGATGGTAGCATCCAAAAGACATAAAGATTTATACTGGTTGTGGCTGGAGCCCTATGTCCAGTCTCAGAGATGATCGAGTGCGTATTCCTCGCTTGAATGCTCTGAAGTTCTTACAATGGGAGGGGCAAGAATGGTGGAAGAGGTTGGAGAGCTAGAGCTAGGAGATGGACTGCCTGAAGGGAAGCTCCAGGAGCCCTACTACGATGGAGAATGAGTAAAAATGGTAGAGGATGTCTGAAGATGGTGGCCTGACTGCCCTTATATAGAGTTCGGGAACAGGGCATATACAGAGAAGGAGGTTCTCCCGACTAAAGGGTCATGAGCCTAAGGGCGGTCCTAGCTATCTTGGCATGCAAGCTACGCCGTCTTGTGATGCACGTCTGGGCATGGTTGTCATCACGGTCCTGTGGCCGCGTCGTGGCATGGTGTGGCGTGGTGCTACTGTGCCAGCCGTGGCGGCACTATAGGCATGGTGGAGGTTCGCCAGCCGTCCTATGCGATATGGTCTCCGCCATGGTCTTCATCATTGCCTCCTGGTTTCCTAGGGCGTCGTACAGGGGTTGGTGGCCACCCCCAGATCGTCAGTCGCCTTGTTGGCCGGAGGAACTGAGGGCCACGACCCCGATCATTGGGGTCGTGGCTTCCACCGGTCCAGATGGCCTCTAAGTCAAGGCCTTCAGCGTGGATCTCATCCCGTAGTGGGTGGAATCGTACATGCGTCATGTCGGGCCGTATTTGGCCGGTGGTTGTCGTACCAGTCGTCACTGCCTTGGGCGGTGTTGTCTTGTCTGAGCTACGTGGCGCAGCGATGGCGTCTGACCAGACCGAGGTGACCACTGTCTCCTCGGTCCTTGCGGGGCCAAAGTGGCATGCCTACCCTTGTCAGAACAGGCATGCCTGGTTGCGCTTGACCTCTCCCTATTCTTCCTAGGGATTAGGACGGTGGATAGGCCGTGCGTCTCTCGTACGTTGTGCGGCTTGGTCTGATGAAGGGATCGTGGCCGGCCCCTACCTTAGCGTTTGGTCTGGTTTTCTTGGGTCAGCTGGGCCTCGGTCGTTTGGGCTCTTGCTGGCTCACGTATCGTGGGCCGCTCGGCCTCCTAACTAATTGATGCCTTGAGACACCCCGGGTTATAACCCCGAAATAACCCTACCCCCTGGGCTATATAAGGCTGTAGGGGACCCCCTCAAAATACACACAATCATATACGATAGTCAATACTAACCGACGGAACATAGGATTAGGGTATTACGTCATGTTGATGGCCTGAACCTGTATAAATCTTGTGTCTTGTCACCATGTCGCTCCTGATCTCACTCACCTCTCCGACAAATCTACCATCGCGGGTAGCCCCCTCGGTGGACTGCCAAGCGTCTTTAGTCAACAATAGGACAATGTGTTTGTTGCAATACAACGTTGTTCGCGACACTTGTATTTGGTGGGCCTTTGAGCGTGGGCAAGGGCCCAACAAATTGATAGCTATCTAGCTAGTGTTGTTCGCAACTACATGATCCATCTATCCTAAAAAACGACGTACATGATCTCTCTCATCCCTTCCGACCAAAATTTCAAATTATTCAAACGAACTCTTATGGAGAAATGACCAAAACCAAAGTTGTAGATCTAGTTGATGACCTTTTCATTTAATATCATTTACTATCCCAAAATTATGTTCGATGTTATCATATTTTGAAATTCAAATTTTTTAAATTGTTCACACGAACTCGTATGGAAAAATGATCAAAACCAAAGTTGCAAATCTCAACGAGTTCTATAAATTTGTAGTTGATGACTTTTTCATTTGAAAATCATTTACTATCATAAAATCCCAGTTCAAAATTCTCATATACTAATCTTTACCATGGCGTGAAAAATGACAAGAAAAATAAAAATTGGGCGACCACAAATATTCAAACCTGCAACCTCACCATCAGACCCATGAGAACAACACCACCCCACTACCACTAGACCAATTGCATGTATGTGTAAAATCTAATGTTTTATTTTATTTGCTATATTAAACTTTAGCATGGCATGGAAAAAATATAAGAAAAGTAAAAATGGTGCAACCACCAAGATTCGAACATGCATTTTACTCCAAAGAGGACAACAACACCTCTACTACCACTAAATCACTTGCATTTTTGTGGCAATATAGTCTATTGCAACACCATTTCGTTGCTAATACACCTGTTGCAACTAATATCTCTGGTACTATTACCACCAACATGGTTGCTCCCTAAACTATGACTTGCAATGCTTCATTGTGTTGTAATAGGTAAAACTATTGCAATACACAAAAACATGGTGGCCCAAACTTTATACCACGGCCACATTTTGCACCACCGTCAAACCAAATTTTTATGTTGTAATTCCACCTATTGCAACCATTTAGGGTCTATTGTAACACTTTTAGGCCGTTGCATCAGGGGTGAATTCTAGCATAACAAATGGAAGGGAAAGAAGCAAGTTGAAACAAACTCAAGTGTAGAAAAAGATGATGAAACTTCTACCACCTCCTTGTCTGTTGATGAAGAAGTAATGCAACTCATAGGAGTAAGTAGGATGCTTCACAAGATGCGGTCCAAGGGTGTGCCCATCTATTGTACTGCGAGGGCCCTTGCTTTGGGGTCCCTTGGCTGTTGTTGATACTCGGGGCGAGAGTATATCTGGTGACTATCAGAAAGACCATGATCTGGCTTCTGTGGGGGTTGTTGAAGGAGGGCTAGCATCTCTAGAGGACTCTATTGCCTAGGTGGTTGGAGGCATTGTTCACCGGGTTGTGGTGAAGATTTTGGAGGAAGTTGCTTTTGAAGTTTGTTTTGAGGAGGATCCCCCTCCATTTAGGAGTATAGGAGAAGTTCTGATCAAAGACTTGTGTGTGTTCATGGTGTATGATGTGTTTGGCTTTAAGAGTAAGGGTGTAGATGTTCTATTGGGTTGTCTACTGTAACATTGTGTCGGTGGTTGTGATGTGAGTACAAGTTGTAAGTGTATGTTGTTAGTAGTTTGGTTGCAAATCGACACCATCGCTTTTCGCTTTCGTGAGGCTTTGTTGGATTTTGATTGTAGAGCGATGCCCTCATTTCGTTTTGTGTGAGGCTTGTGCAAGTTTAGATTGCAGAGAGATGTCGTCAATTTCTTTTGGGTGAGGCTCGCATGACTTTTGTGTGAGGCTTGCGCGATACCCCCATTTACTTTTGTGCGAGGCTCGCATAAATTTGGGTTGCGAAGTGACACTCCCGTTTCCTTTTGTACGAGGCTCACAAAAGTTTGGGTTGTGAAGCGATACCCCCATTTTCTTTTGCGCGGGGCTCACATGGATTTAGGTTGCAAAGCGGTGAGGTATCTGTCGAAAGATTTAGCTCCGGCAATACCTAACAGCTACTCGTGTAAGATGAATCAGATGGTAGCATATGAGACACAAGATTTATACTGGTTCAGGCACGTGAGGTGCCCTAGTCCAGTTGGGGGTGAGGCTGCTTCTCTTGTATTCATATGCTTGGTTACAGGGGTTGCTGCTCCTTCTATATATTCATTAGAATCAAGTAGATGGAATCCTAACCACGAGGCCCCTACACCCTTTATATAGCTTAGGGGAGTTAGGGTTACAATGAGAGCGATAGACTACCAGATAGGTTCTTAGTTTGATACATGGAATGCGTAGTAGATTGATTTTGTACTATCGTCCAGATACGATGGCTCCGGATAACCTTGATATGCCTTGATCTCCAAGTTGGTGGAAACGCTCAGCCTTCATGGGCCTCCTTCACCGTGGCTTCTAGCCTGATAGATGGACGTGGTCGAATATATGGGCAGGTTTCCTTTTGACTTTTGGATTTTTGGATATTTTTTTGATTTGATTTGGCATTATTCAACAAGAAAAAATTCAACAAATTCCTTTTGTTTGAAAATTATGTGATAATTATGAGAACCAATCCTACTACTTCGTATTGATCAAATTATTGGACCTGTGCTGGATATCACTTTTCCCCCGGGCAAGTTGCCTTATATTTATAATGCTTTGATAGTCAAGACGCAGGTACCCTTGGCCCATATATCCGACAGTATCTATAACTTGGAGGTTTATTGCCACTTGAGAATTTGGTGGTTGTCGGAGGGAGGATTCATTGCTCGACGGTTTGTTATCAACCGAGCATTTGCTTACACGCGAGGCTGACTTAGTAAAAAGAGTAATGTGGTTGCACGAGAGCTTATTATTGATCGGGCACTTGATTACAAGAGAGGGTGAAAGCCCTATGTTTGGTTTTGGTTAATTAAGACAACCAAGTGGACTAGCCCTATGCTCTATGTGTTATTTATGAGATAGGTTGGTCCAACTCCAAGGATAAGCAATGATGGCACACAAGTCTTGTCTGTCCTGGCACCTTCACCGACAGTCTTCGGTATTACGAAACAAGCTTTGCAACACCTTATTTTAGGAAAACAGAGCATAGCACCAGGGATGGCACCCGTGAGGGTGCTTAGGTTGGGTCACCCTCGCTGAAGTGGAACCGTTGGCAGGAGTGCTTGTGACCCAGTGAAGGGAGCTTTGGTGATGCTAGGTCTCCGTCAAGGCTTAGGTCCAAAGGTACAAAGGAGGGGGCATCATTGCGAGGGTGTTCCTCCAACACCCGGCACTCACGCCAAAACTCTACTTCACTCTCTCTTTAGTCTACACTAAGACCGTGTGATGTAAGCAAAACATAGAAATTAGATTCATTCGAGACTCCTTGAATCCAAACAGGCTCTAGCTATTATTTCAGTGGTAATAAGCAGTGTCTGTCGAAAGCATGCAAGGTGCCTGAAGTTACCTCATTGATCTTAAAAGATGTATTAGCTCAATCTCACGTGGACGTAGGCGTAGGCAGCGTCCATATGGATAGAGCTTGCATGCTAGCGTTTGTAAGAGCTGATTGCATGCATGCATAGTGGGAACTCTTTGTAATAGTGTATCCAAATGTGGCGGTCGGTGCTAACCGTTGGTACACACACCATGACGCCAACTCGCACATTTTTCTCGATGTTTTGGTTTCAAAATACCAAACCTAACTAATACCGATGGAAAGCCGTACGAACAGTGTCCGTCCTCTCTCTTACAAACAAAATGTGCGTGGTGTTTGAAGTTAAGAATGTACGTGGTGTTTCAAACTATGAATGTACTTTCTGTTGACCTACTGAAGCATGTGCATGTACGAGGGAGAATAGGAGAAGAAAACGGCAACGCGAACATAACTTGCATCGTATAGTACAACATACTACGTAGAAACGGCAGTTTCTGACCATATATCATCCGAGCAAACAATGCAATAATCAATAATGTCACACACAGGGCCTAATACTACTGGCGCTCCAATGACTCCATGCAAGTTCTGCGTCCAGAATTTCTGCCGTGGGACGACGGCCAAAATCGGCGGCTCGGTACGTACAGCGAACAAGTGCACGCCCACAGAGGTACGGTACGGTGGTAGTGGCGCATTCAGCTTCTGCCACAGCCTGCTGCTGCTGGTGAAACGACGGCGAGTCTGGAGCGGCCGGCGCCGAGCGGCTGCATGTGCCCGCGCGCACACCCACTCTGACGCGTCGAGGCACCGTGTGCGTGTCGTTCTGACCGACCGTTCGTCCTAATTTGGCCGCAGGACCAGCCCCGGCCGGGCTCCGAGCGCCGACGGCTCACCGGCATGTGATGTCCGCGGCTACAACGACGGGCAACACGTTCTCGGGCGGGTCCCTGACTAATTAGCGCTCGTCGGGTCCGGTCAGAGCCCTCATGAGTTTGCAAAAAAAAAAAAAAGCCTGGCAGCATGCAGGTGCGTACAGTTGGAACTCCTTCCGGTAAGTCCACGGGCATTTTCCTCGACGGCACTAGCAACCCTTCGCATGCATGCATCGATGGTCAGTTGGAATCTTGGAAACGATCGATCGGATTATTTGACGAATGGAATGGTGGTGGCCTGCACTGTCCCCACGAGGTCCAAATTCTAGAACTCTCTCCATAGAATAGACGGACAGCAAACAAAACAAATGAACGCGGAAGCAATTTGATAAATTCGAACGATCAAGTTGATAATTTCAAACGTGAAATATGGATATATTGAACAAGTGGAACATAAAAGCCTACTCAATATATGCGGTTTTGCTACAGGGATGCAGCGAGTTCGGGGTAAACCAGTCGCACTGTGGACAGACACTCAAATCCAATCTAGTGACCTGAAAGCATCCCACACTGCGTAAAAAACAGTTTGTAGCAACGAGACTTTTTTTTAGGGGCGGCTGGCATTGGAGCCGCCCCTACAGTGACGTGCTTTCGGGCTCAGACATAAGAGCCGCCTTTCTGAAATAGCGCGATGAGGCGGTAGTTGATTATCTGAAACCGCCTCTACAAATTAAGATGATGAGAGGCGCATTTATTATACTGGCCGATTTGTAGGGGCGGCTGGTTCCATTTGTAGGGACGGCTGAATCATCGGCCGCCCTACAAATGCCCGCTGTGGTCCGGCAACGTTTGCAGCATCTACCCGCAGACAGAAGTACGGGCGTGGTTATAAAATCCGCTTCAAGTCCGTCGGTTCGCTCTTTTCTCTCTCCTCCGTTTCTCTCGCTTGGCCGAAATCGAAGTGCCCGACACCATACCAGCAGTAGCACAGCACAGCTTAGCTCTCTCTCTTCCTCCCCCACCCCCAGCCTCTCCGCCTCCTTCAAATCTCGCCGGATTCCGCCTCCCCGCCGCACCCCCGCATCCGCCGCAGGTGAGCGCTCGCTGACCCTTGGCCGCCACGGTGGCGGCCTTGGGAGTGGCAGCTGGAGCCCCAGCGTGGTGGAGGGAGCTGACCCCTATTCGTTGGGCGCTTTCAGGTTCGCGCCTGTTGCACCACCGCCGGTGGTGTGGGTGGTGGTTGGCGGAATCGCCCCCGAGGGTCGGCCATGGAATACCAGCCCTCCAACAGCAGCGGTGAGTGCGGGGGAGCTCGAGCTAGGGTCCGCCTCCTTGCCTAGGGTTTGGGTTCCACCCCTAGGGTTTTGCTTGCTTCAGGTCCTTCCTAGCGAATGCCAGTTCCTTGGCTATGAAGATGAGGGGGCTACAAGGTCGCGTCCTCAGGGTGGTTGGATGGATTTGGGAGCTAGGGTTTGAGCTTGCCTGACAGGAGCAGGGTTTTGGGATTAGAGTTATCTGGAATTCACCAGTTTTGGGGAAATAATCAAACGTCGTGGGAACTTGGGTGTTGTGGTGAATTCTTGCTCAGGAATATTGGTTTCTGCTTTAGTGAATTGAGTTTCTCATGGTGGATTTGTGGATTTGGGGGTTTCTGTATAATTTGCATTTTTTAGGATCAGGAAAATACAACCCGCCAAATAGAAGTGCAGAATTTCCTTCATATGGAGTGAATTTGGCTGTTTCAGCCTCATTTCTCATTTTCTTTGCTTCACGGTTTGGATTTCTTATAAATATTGAATTGTTCTGGACAGCTAGAGAATTAATGGGGTTCTCCTCTCGTGGTATCCTTTGTTTCTGCAAAATTGAATTGTGTATCCAATGGTGAACATTTTGTATAGGGGGCTCTTTGGAGCATGGTACTCTGGGAGTTCTCATGAGAAACTTGCTGCTGTACGATATCTGGTTTTGTGCGCTCGGATAGTGTTGGCTTTGTATGCGCCGATAGTGTTTGTAATTTATATGTTGCTGAAATACCTATTCAGTTATGTTTATGAAATTTAGTTTGATGTAGAATCAGTGTTATGGGCTTGACTCAATTAAGGATTTACTACCTTAGTATTAGGGTTTGGAAACTGACAATGTTTTAGGTGCATTTATTATTTATCTTTTGATTTTGATTAGCAGCCAAACCATGCTTGGATATAATCTTTAAATGTTTGTAACAACTTAAGAGGCGAGGGTCATTAATGCCATGTCCCAAGCTTAGAACCTTGCCCAAGTGATTTGGTGTAAGTATTATGTAGGAGCCTTTTAATTTTTTATTAAGCTTTTTGTAGGCCTTGACTATTGGTAGAAATTGCACCACTTTGCTGTCTTGTAGATTTCTTCACTTCCTTATTTGTTTAATTGACTGCAGTGAGTCTCAGTCCTTGGATATTGCACTAGTCCTGATTCCTGAAAAGCTTCTTTTTCTTTGTTGAAATTGTTATAATTTAATTTGGTTTTGGGAACTGTGATAAGGTTGAATGGTTTGGTGTGTAAATATTATACAGTATGACTTCTCGTGCAGATGGACCAGTGTGTTTAGGGAAGTTGTGAACCATATCAATATTAGTTTTTCCTCAAAAGTTGTTTGTGAGGTGTATTCAAAAGTAGTTGCCCTCTAGAACTGCTAAACATTCTTGTTATGAACAATATGACTACAATTTCTGTAATCATCAAAGTATATATCTGTCTTGTTCGCAAGATCATTTTGAAATGTGATCTATTTGTGTATTCTGCTACCACCATGGGTATTTTTTTAAAAGCTGCTGTCGTCAGTATCTGACAAAGCACACAGGGAGCTGTTAAATAGAGTCAACAACGATAATATTATATGTAGCATAAGGTAGCAAATGAACAAATGAATAATATTTGTTGTAGTAACAGTATGCACATTATCTTGGGGGCTGTTCGGCTGGCTTATTTGGCTGGCTGGGGCTGGCCAGGCCACTCAGCGGGGCACTGCTCATGTCCTGTCAGAACAGTATTTTCCTCTCACAATAATCAGCCGGAACAGTATTTTTCAGTCCTGCCGAACAGGCCCTTGGTTTTCAGCATACTAAACCTGTGATGCCTTTTTATTTAAGGGAATGGAGATCAACAGGAGGGCTTCAGGCAAGCTTGTCCAATAACCCACAACCAATTCATGACCCTGTTCCCGGTCCTACCACCTCTGGCCGTAAGAGGCAAAAGACATCTCAATCTGTTCCTGCTTTACCTGCACCGCCTCTTGCACTGCATTCACAGCAGCTGGCTACACCAACACAGCCATCGTCTTCAACTGCTAGGAAAGCAGTTCCCCCAGGCCCTAAAGGCAAAAAGACGAAACCAGTAAGTAGATAATTTGAATGAGTTCTTCTTTTTCCTATAAGTCTTCTTTTCTGTTCTTTGAGCGGGGAGAGATCTTCTTTTCCGTTGTGTGGCTAGGGTTTGTGGGGAGAGATCTGAGCGGGGAATGAATGAATGAATGAATGAATGGGGTGATGATTGTGCAGGTGGTGAAGGAAGGGGGCCTCCGCGGAGGGAAAGATGGGGCTCGCGTTCGGGAAGCTCTTCAGCCGGCTCTTCGCCAAGAAGGAGATGCGGATCCTCATGGTCGGCCTCGACGCCGCCGGTAAAACCACCATCCTCTACAAGCTCAAGCTCGGCGAGATTGTCACCACCATCCCCACCATCGGTGAGCCCCACTCGTGTGCCCTTCATACATTGTTGGATCGTGTTCGATTCCTACGTTGGTGGATATGTTTGATTCGGTTGTGAAAGAATGCTCTGTTAATATTTCTCTTTTCACAATGGATCGATGCGTAAACGATAGATTTGTAGGATGCACGATCTATCTAGACCTGAGTGCTCTAATTGGTTGGGGTTAGACGATACCTGCCCTGATACTCGAATTAGATTGCAATGGTCGTTCTGAGTACATTTGATTTGATGGAACAAAATGCATTTAATATCAGCCTAGAGAACACAATTTGTTGTCTTTTAATGTTACTGTCACTGATTCATGTATTTTTTATGTATCATATTCGTTTCATGTCTACAGAAACAATGATATGCTGCTGCTTAATGAAATCATGTCAAGTGAATAGCAATAAAATGCTTGTCTTCTTATTTGATCTATTTTTATGAACTTAAAAATTGTATTTGTTTTATAGCACCCAATGAAAACTACAGTTTTCTTTCTGTTGTTGAAAACTACAGTTTTTATTGGAATGCTCATTTAGACATTATCATCAGGGTGAAACAAAGCAAAATTAAGAAAGACAAAATTTGGAAAGCATGATGGAAACAACAGGGGTAATTAACTAATAATAGCACTATTGCCTGTAATGCAAGTTTTGAACATAGGGGTATTATACGATAGTTGAAGAGGGCTTCACTAAAAAAATAACTAGATTCCAATCATTAATTTTTGGATACAAAAATGCATACTATGGTCTGAATTCCTAATTTTATAATTTTATTTTTCTATTGCCCTCAGGTAACTTGAGTACCTGGCTAGAGAGTACCAAATACAACTGTATAACTTGGTTTGTTGATCAAAGCATCTTTCTTGTATGCAGTAATGATGGGAACAAAGTACTTCTGTCTGAGTCCAGCCACTAGCTCTAGTATGCATACGATCTCTAGCTTAAGCTGAATTATTACTGCTGCTGCCCTTAAATAGATATGTCATGTATGACCTGCTGAATTACGAATTCCGTTTTCGGTCTGTTTTAGTGCTACATTGACCTGATGTGTGACTGCAACTTTGCAAGTGGAAGGATTATTAGAAGCTTCTAATTTTGTGATGTTCGATTGCTAGATCTGAGCGCCATTGATTTTGTTATTCTGTGATCTTTCACATAAAAATCATAGTCACAATGAAATGTTATTATGAATACCGGAAAGTTTAATAGATGAAATTTGTTGTTTCATTTATCTGGACTAAAATGTCCACCTAAAAGTCATGGAATATTTGTTATAATCTGGTATAAATAAATGCGTATTGTCATTGAGTTTCAGTACAATCGCAGAAGAAGATAAGTCATGATAGAGTTGTGCATGAAAAATATATGTTCTGATCGAATTTGAATTTTTTTTTATGGAAAAATGTACCGTAGGGGTGGTTTTAGACTGAACCGCCTCTAAAACAGGTATTATAAGGACGGCTGGTACTACAGCCGTCCCTACAAATCGATTTGTAGGACGATCTGAGAACCGCCCCTATAAATATATAATTTGTAAAGGCGCTTGGTAGGGGCGGCTGAGCAAGTCGCCCCTACAAAAACCTCTAGAGCTGCCCCTACAAATATTATATTACGTAGTGCCAAACAATGTGAGCTCAGCAGCAGCAAAGCACCTGGTATTATATATCACTATAGGCCTATAGCATAGCACCATCAGACGTGACATGTACGTAATCCTCATGAGATTTCCGGTCAAGATCTCAAAATTCCCTGGTGAATATCCCGGTCTGCCAATCCACACAAGAAAATCACCACGAAGAATTGACGTACAACCACTCATTGACAAGATTGACAGACTACTAAGGTGGAAGGACAGACTTCTGTGAACTTTGGATAGAAAAAGCGACTCCTCAGCGTCTATGTATCAATTTACAGTATTCAAACGACGACCAGAGGAAGGTTAAGCTTCTGTTTAGTTGGAGAAATTTGGATTTTGGGGCTACTGTAGCACGTTCATTTTTATTTGGCAAATAATGTTCAAATATGGACTAATTAGGCTCAAAACGTTCGTCTTGCAATTTCCCACCAAACTGTGCAATTAGTTTTTCTTTTCGTCTATATTTAATGCTCTATGCACGGGCCGCAAACATTCGATGTGACAGGTACTGTAGCAAATTTTTGGAAGTTAGGGTGAAACTAAACAAGGTGTAAATGAGAGTCAATCAAAGGTCTTCGATAAAACCTGGCACATATCCCAACTTCAACACCAGAAAGATCACACATGCCAATATGCATGTGACAAGATGACCCTAGAATTGATTAGAGAAAACTTAAAGCGCTGCGAACGCAAATCAGAAAAGAGTAGAACTGAGACACTCACCAACAATAAGCAAAAATACCAAAGTTAAGCAAAATTTGAGGTTTCGCAATTCCACATTAATTGCAGTCTTCTCTAAGAAAAAAAATAGAAATCAATTCAAACCGGCTCCAAAAAATTATGAAATTTTGCACACACCTTGACTAACCGATTTTGAAACTATCCCCAAGAGATCATCCCCAAAAACAAATTAAGTTTTGGACGGGAATTTCAAATCCCTATCTCAAAATGAGGTTTTCCAAGAAACCTAACAATTGTGATTTCTAGGTACTTGTGGAAATCTGCTAAAGGTAGTGCCTATGTACGTTTCCAATGTCTCGTAGCACCTAAAGATCAAACAAGAACGTCCTAAAAACCTTATCACAAAGATTTTCAATAAATTCACAAAAAAAACTAGAAATGAGAACTTTTGGAGATTGTAACTTTGGAGATAAGAGTTGAGCTTAAAGCCATGATATGAATAATAACTTCCAAGGGTCCCAAAACACTCCAAAAACCTACAAATCAACCAAAGTTGCAGATCATAAATCACCAAAAAATGGCTCGATAAGATCACGAAAAAGGGGAAAACAAAGGAGGAAACAAGATGAACTCGAGAATTTCAGAAATTCTTCGACTAACCAACCATCTCACCAACACAAACTAGGTCAAGCCTCCTCCCTTTATCAAGAGGAGGTCAAATCTCTCTACTCTAGCCTCTCCCAATCTAAAGCACTTAGCTAACCTAGAACAAATAAGATTAGCGTTCCAAATACTACCTCTAACACTAGCCACATCTAGCATATATAAGTCCAAGACTGATTACTAAACTACCCATATTCACTACATTCTAAAGTTCCGCGTAGAGACCAACAAGGTGAATCTTCATCAAAGTGCTTCCACTTGGCAAAGTTTGTCCCATCAAACATGGCCAACTTGCCAGCGGGGCGAAGGATTGAAGTCGTGTTGATCCAAGGGACCAAATGGATGGCACTTGGACTCAGGACTCACCATTTGAGCTTAAAAATATAATTTCCTACCAAATCCATCTGGAGGAGCACCATGGACATCTACTTCGTTCACAATAGCGGTGCATTGAACAACATGTACATGAAGGTGCCCACTCGGCAACCCCACCTAAGGTTGGTTGGCCTAGCATTTTCACCAAACAGGCTCAACCGCCTCTAGGAGTGATCTGCGTGCGTCTAGATGCATGTTTTATAACCAAAACAACAATGGTGGCAACTAGGTCCGATGATAGATGAGCAAATGATCGATGGTTAGTGTCGGGGACCAATATTAGGGTACCCGAAGAGGAGGAGCTAATGACCATCAACATTGATTCATCCGAGCGACCGAGAGCGCGACTACACCGCTTGCCGAGCTCCGCCTCACCCGACGTCTGAGGGCAGACTCCATCTCGCCCGACCCCTGAGGGCTGGCTCTGCCTCACCCGACGTCTGAGGGCAGACTCCGTCTCGCTCGATCCCCGAGGGTTGGCTCCGCCTCGCCCAACGTTTGTGGGCTGGCTCCGCCTCGCCCGACGTCCGACGACTGGCTCCGCCTTGTCCGACGTTCGAGGGCTGGCTCCGCCTCGCCCGACGTCTGAGCACTAGCTCCGCCTCGCCCGATGTCTGAGGACTGGCTCCACTTCGCTCGACCCGTGAGGGCCAAATCCGCCTCGCCCGACGTCTACGTGTGACTCCTCCCTAATGACGCGCGCAGATAAGGCAGGGCACTCAAGTCAACCGCAGTACCGAGGACCATACCCTGCACACCTGTAGGATAGTACCATTAGGATATGACAAGAATGGTGCTTTGAGACCTTCTAGGCATGTTAGAGCCCAAACAATGTTGTAGACGCCAACATTTGTCTTACAGTGTTGTGGGCGCCGCCATTTGCCCTCGGGCGTAGATCCCGATGGAAGCTCACGACAACCACTATGGTCCAGGAGGAAACTCACATCACCTACAGTAACGGACGTGCGGTCACTACGCCGTCTGCTCCCTATATGGCCGCGGATCAGCACCCTGGTCTGCCCTTGCCGCCCGCCAGGGCGGGATGGGACGTGACAACTTACTGACAATGCTAGGACATGGCATCATCAGCGGACAGGCGCCCAGCGTGGAGCTATCCCTGGCACTACCTGCCATGTCAGCGAGGCCCGCACACAAGAAAAGGAAGACCTGGCATCTTTGAAGGACCTCCTTTGCCTCTGGTTTTTCTCCTATCTGTAATCCCTGCTCTCCCTTGGCCTATAAAAGGGAAGGCAGGGCACCCCACTAAGGGGATCGAAAAAACACATCACACATCACATCACACAAAGCTGAGCAGCAACCAAGCTCTCAGTATCCATTCGATCTTCCCATCAGAGACTTGGGGCCTGTCTCTCTCTCGCCCGTTTGTAACCCCTACTATGAACTTTTTAGTGCTAATAACATGAGCAGCAACCACGAACTGGACGTAGAGAAATTCTGCCCAAACTAATATAAAACTTGTGTCTTTTTAGTACACCATTTGGGCCAGACGCGCAATAACACAAATTTACTCATTGGTGTTTACTCGAAACACCAACAGTTGGCGCGCCAGGTAGGGGACTTTGCGCGTCCCGACATTAACATCAGGCCACGGATGGCTAGTGACGGCATCAGTTGGGTCTCGGGCACACACGTGCGCTTCGAGGACCTGGACTTCGTCATCACGGTGGGAGGAGAGTTGCCATTGGCTCACGCCGCCATCCAACCTCTCCCCTCCATCGGCCTCGACACAGTCGACAAGGTGGTTGAGAAGCTTTAGCCATATGCACCGGGGGCCCGCGCCCCCGGAAATGACCAGCTCCTCGACTACGGGTGGCTTGAGCACCAGCTCGACTTCTCCCTGGGACCCTAGCCATCCCAGGAGGACCTGTGCCACCTCACCTTCTCTTACGCCAATGACATGGCGTGGCTCGCCAGAGGGGAACCCCTCTGTACGGGACACCTCATCCGGAGCGCCCCGACAGTGCTCCCGTTCGGTCTTCGCAACGCCACGGAGACCGTTATCCACCTTATGGCGCAACGCATGATTCCACCTCCCACGAATGACAAATTCATGGGGATGATTGAGCACATCGTGGAATCTTTCCACGACCTCCTCGTAGAGGAGCTAGAATTGCCCTCTGGCTCTGACTCTAGCAGGGGGAGTCATCACCCCACTCATGAGTGCTTCATGATAGGTAACCCTGAGGGACATGTTGAAAGCGTCCACGAGGAGGAGACTACCCCAACAAACGACCTCAACAACGAGGCCGTGGGGGAGACAGTAGCCCCACCGCGCATGCGGGTGGAGCAGCTGAAAGCCCGACACCAAGAGCTCGAGGAAGCGCGACTCCAGCTCGAGTAGGAGCACGCGGAGCTCGATCGGGAGATCGAGCGCCATGGAGATGGTGGGCACGCACGCGCCATGGCCCGCGACGTGAACCGAAGGATCACCGCGGACGATGAAACCTTCCCTCGCTTCGTCCAGGAAAGCCAGAACATCACTGCCATGACGGCCTTGCTCCATGGTCTTCCAGAGGCCACGACGCCTGAGGATCGTCAGGCCCACTACGAGATTCACACGCTGCTCGAGCGTACAGTGGTGTAGCAGGCCGAGAGCTTGTTATCTCAGCGACGCGAGCTCGATGCCAGCCAATGCACGCTCTTCGAGCGCCCTGGCAAGGACGCGTCAGTCCACCAGGCGCCACAAGACGGCAGGCAGCATGCCGCGGTCCCAGTGCGTCAGCGTCTTGGCCGCAACCGTGACGCACGTGACACCCTCGACGCTCGTAGGCGTACCCACGATGACCCTGGAGAGGGAGCTAGCCGCGGCTATCACCCTCGCCGTGGCGGACGCTACAACAGCGGCGAGCCCTGGCCTACCGAGGCCTCAGGCCTTCGGTCGACATATCCTCAACGCTGCCTTCCCACCAAGGTACCGACCGCCAACCAACATCCCGAAGTACTCTGGGGAAACAAACCACGGACTATGGCTCGAGGATTATCGGCTTGCCTGCCAAGCGGTGGTGCGGATAATGACGATTTCATTATCCGCAACCTTCCATTGTTCTTGGCCGATTTGGCACGAGCATGGTTGGAACACCTTCCGTCCTACAGAATCCAAAGTTGGGCGGACCTGAAGGAGATTTTCGTGGGAAACTTCTAGGGCACATACAAACGCCTTGGGAACCCGTGGGACCTCAAGAACTACCGACAGAAGGCCGGAGAGACCCTCCATGGGTACATCTGGTGCTTCTCCCGACAATGCAATGAGCTACCTAACGTCACCGACGCCGACGTTATAGGAGCTTTTCTATCTGGGACCACCTGCGAGTCTCTGGTTCACAAGCTGGGACGCAAGGGCCCGCGAACCACCAAGGAACTCCTAGACATCGCCAGCAACCACGCCTCGGGCGAAGAAGCGGTCAGAGCGATCTTCGTCCACCTCAAAGGCAAGGTGGGGCGGGACGAGGACACCGGCGAAGGCGCCTCCAATTGTCCTGCCAAGAAGAAGAAAAAACAATGGCGTGAGGGCTTGCTTGTGGCCACCTCAGACCGCAGGGGTGGTCAGAAGCCCACGGAGGGCACTCCGAACCACTTCGAGAAACTGCTCGAGGGACCATGCCCGAACCATGCCTTTCCCATCAAGCATCTGTACAAAGACTATGGCCTCATGAAGCGGTTCTTATCTGGAGGTTCAAACATAGGGGAGCACGGGAAGGACCCTGACCCAACCACGGAAGACGCCGAGGGGAAAGACGGCGGCTTTTCGACGCCGGATGGCTGCCTCATGATCTTCGGAGGCTCGGTGGCCTACGACTCCAAACGCTGCCAGAAGGTCGCATGCCGCGAGGTCTATATGACCGAACCGGCTGCACCTACCTTCCTCTGGTGGTCAGAGTCCACCATAACCTTCGACCGGACCGACCACCCGAAGAGTGTCCCGCAACCGGGGAGATATCTGCTCGTGGTTGACCCGATCGTCGGTACGAAGCGGCTCACCAAGGTACTGATGGATGGGGGCAGCAGCCTCAACATCATGTACGCCGAGATGCTCGACGCCATGAGCATCGACCGAGCGTGCGTCTGGCCGACCGGAGCATCTTTCCACAGCGTCGTGCCTGGAAAGCAGGCCTTGCCACTTGGGCAGGTCGATCTACCCATCACCTTTGGGGGTCCGTCCAACTATAGGACGGAGACCCTCACCTTCGAAGTGGTTGGGTTCCATGAAACCTACCACGCCATCCTAGGATGACCATGCTACGCAAAGTTCATGGCCATCCCTAACTACACCTACCTCAAGCTGAAGATGCCGGGCCTAGACTAGGTCATCACCGTCGGCACCTCCTTTCAGCGTGCCTACGAGTGCAGAGTCGAGTGTTGCAATCACGTCACAGCAATCGTCACCTCCGTAGAGCTCGCGGCCCTCAGGAAAGAAGGTCGCCGAAGAAGCACCCGACCCCAAGCGGTCAACCGGGTCCTTTAAGCCAGTGGAGGGCTCCAAGGAGGTCCTCATAGACCCCAGGAGCACCGAGGGCAATATGGTGCGCATTGGTGCCACGCTTTCCTCCGAATAGGAAAGCACGCCCGTCGGCTTCCTCCGCGCCAATAGGGACATCTTTGTGTGGAAACCCTCAGACATGCCAGGCATTCCAAGGGAAGTCACCGAGCACGCCTTGAAGATCCACCCAGGCTCCAAGCCGATGAAACAATGTATGTGTCACTCCGACGAGGGGAAACGTAGGACCATCGGTGAGGAGATCGCAAAGCTTTTGGTGGTTGGATTCATCAAGGAAATGTACCACCTAGAGTGGTTAGCCAATCCAGTTTTTGTACAAAAGAACAGTGGGAAATAGAGGATGTGTGTTGATTGTACAGGTCTCAACAAAGCGTGCCCAAATGATCCGTTTCCTTTGCCGCGCATAGACCAAATAGTTGACTCTACCTCGGGGTGTGAAACCCTCTGCTTCCTTGATGCGTACTCTGGATACCATCAAATCGCGATGAAAGAGTCCGACCAGCTCACGACATCTTTCATCACCCCCTTTGGATTGTTCTGCTATGTCACCATGCCATTCGGTCTGAAGAACACTGGGGCTACATACCAGCGTTGTATGCTCAAGTGTTTCGGGGACCTCATCGGGCGGACCATTGAGGCCTATGTTGATGACATCGTGGTCAAGTCCAAATGGGCTGACCACCTCGTAGCCGATCTTGAGCAGACCTTTGCAAAACTCCAAGCGAACGACATCTAACTCAATCCCGGGAAATGCATTTTTGGGGTCCCGAGGGGCATGTTTCTTGGTTTCATCATCTCTGAGCGTGGCATCGAAGCCAACCTAGAGAAGATTTCAGCCATCGCAAGGATAGGCCCGATTCAGAACATGAAGGGAGTACAACAAGTTACAGGGTGCCTCGCCGCGCTCAGCCGCTTCATATCGTGCCTCGGCGAATGAGGTCTCCCCCTTTATCGACTTCTAAAGAAGGTCAACCACTTCGAATGGACATCCGAGGCCCAGGAGGCACTTGACATGGTCAAGCTACTTCTGACAAAGGCCCCGATCCTGGTTCCTCCTACCGATGGAGAACCCCTTCTGCTCTACATTGCGGCCACCACACAAGTGGTCAGCGCCGCCCTAGTAGTGGAGCGGGAATGCCCTCAAAGTACAGCGCCCTGTGTACTTCATCAGCGAGGTCCTATCCAACTCGAAGACCCGCTACCTCGAAATCTAGAAGCTTTTGTACGTCATCCTCATCACCAAGAGTAAGCTACGCCACTACTTCGAGTCACATCCAGTGACGGTCATGACGTCCTTCCCCCTCGGCGAGGTCATCCAAAACCAGGATGCCACGGGAAGAACCACGAAATGGGCACTCGAGTTGATGGGTTAGGGCATTGCGTATGCCTCTCGGATGGCCATCAAGTCCCAGGTGTTGGCTGATTTCGTCGTGGAATGGACCGAGGTCCAAATGCCACCAGCGATCGTCGATCAAGAGTACTGGACGATGTACTTTGATGGATCGCTGATGAAGAAGGGTGCCGGCGTGGGGCTGGTCTTCGTGTCACCCCTCGGGGTACTCATGAGGTACATGGTCCATCTCCATTTCCCCTCCTCCAACAATGTGGCCGAATATGAGGCGCTCATCAATAGCCTACACATTGCTATCGAATTGGGCATCCAACGCCTCGATGTTCGAGGAGATTCCCAGCTAGTCATCGACCAAGTCATGAAGGAGTCAAGCTACCACGACGCCAAGATGGCCGCATACTACTGAGAAGTTCGCCGGTTGGAGGACAAGTTCGACGGCCTCGAGCTCAATCACATCTCGAGGCGCCTCAACGAGGCGGCCGACACGCTTGCAAAAACAGCATCTAGCTGAGAGCCGATGCCAATGGGCGTCTTCGTCAGTGACCAGCACAAGCCTTTGGTTTGCTACGAGGGGTTGGAACAAGGCGGTGATGGTCCATCCAATCCAGGCTCGGGGGCTGACCAATCGTCGGCTCCATCCGGCCCTGAAGTCATGGAGCTCGAAGAGGACCCAGCGATAGAGCCCGACCCTCTGGTCGACTAGAGGATGCTCTACCTCGACTACCTCCTCCGTGATGCGGTACCGACGGACAAGACGGAGGCTCGATGGCTCGCACGTCGCGCCAAGTCCTTTGTTCTTGCAGAGGGCGAACTCTTCAAGCGAAGCCACACTGGGATACTGCAGCACTGCATCCCCATCAAACAGGGGAAGCGTTTGCTGAGTGATATCCACAGAGGGGTCTGCGGTCACCATGCCACGCCTAGAACCTTGGTCGGAAATGCATTCCGACAGGGCTCTACTGCCCACCGCTGTAGCCGACGCCGAGCAGATCATGCGCACCTGGGAAGGGTGTCAGTACTACGCTCAGCGAATTCACTTGCTAGCCCAAGCACTCCAGACGATCGCTATCACATGGCCATTCGCGGTCTGGGGGCTCGATCTGGTCGGACCTCTCAAGAGGGCGCCCGGAGGCTACACCCACTTGCTTGTCACCATAGACAAGTTTACAAAGTGGATAGAGGCTCGGCCGATCTCCGCGATCAAGTCCGAGCAAGTCATGCTATTCTTCCTCGACATCGTCCATCGCTTTGGAGTCCCGAACTCCATTATCATGGACAATGACATACAGTTCACTAGAAGGAAATTCCTTCGATTCTGCGATGAATACCACATCCAGGTCGATTGGGCCGTCGTCGTGCACCCCCGAACGAACGGGCAGGTCGAGCGCGCAAACGGCATGGTCCTATAAGGCCTCAAGCCCAGGATCTTCAACCGGTTGAACAAGTTTGGCGCACGCTGGGTCGCCAATCTTCCTTCCGTACTCTGGAGCCTAAGTATAACCCCCAGTCGAGCCACCGGCTACACACCCTTCTTCATGGTCTACGGTTCCGAGACCATCCTCCCAACCGACCTCGACTATGGAGCGTCAAGGATCAGGGCACATGACGAACAGGGAGCCAGGGCATCCCACGAGGATGCCATGGACTAGCTGGACGAAGCGTGCGACGTTTCCCTCCTCCACTCGGCCAAGTACCAACAGGTGTTGCGACGGTACCACAACCGACGAGTGTGGGGTCGAGCCTTCAACGTCGGAGACCTGGTCCTCTGCCTCGGATAGAGCAACAAGGACCGCCACAAGCTCTCCCCGCCGTGGGAGGGACCGTACATAGTCGCAGAGATACTCCGTCCAGGCGCCTACAAGCTCAAGACCATCGACGGCGAAATCTTCACCAATGCCTGGAACATCGAGCAGCTACGTCGCCTTTACCCCTAATAAATGCACACTTTCTCTTATCAGTTTCATTATCAAAAATCCCCGATCCTTTGTGACATCCAACCCCAGCAACAGCAAGGGTTCGGGCCTCACTTGGGGGCTAATATGAGTATATTTATCATACAAACATTCTCTATGTCTGCCCCCTTTTCTCACGTTAATGCCTAGGAGCTAGGTTTTCAGGAACAAACTCTGAGTATAGCTAGGTTTTCATGCACGCGGAATGAAGGGCGTTCAAGGCTCCCCTACTTTTCCCGTTTCTTCCGTTTCCTAACCACGGACTCATGGACTCAGCTCGCATCTCTCTCTCTCTCTCTCTCTCTCTCTCTCTTGCACTGCCTCACCCTCGCTGGCTTTGATTCTGGCTGCCGGATCTGCTACTACTATGGAGTGATGATGCTCTTAGGGTATCTAAGATGACACCTGGAATCAAGTTTAGGATCCTAAAATGATATTTCCTCAGTTGAGGGACCGGGGTGACAGAATTTTACTCTCTAGAATCCGTGAGACGATTCATACCATTAGCCCTGGGATTGGGCACTGGCCAGCGCCAGTTAGAGTTTACGGTTTCACAAGGAGCACGGACCTTCCTGTCCTTGCTTGTTGTTTCAGTATATTGTTGCTTCTCCATAAGCAGCAGTGGTGCCACACTACCAATGCTCAAGGCCTCGTTCACACCATAACAACTACCCCTCTATTCAAAATTAAAAGTCGCTTTGACTTTTTTTTATACATCATTTTGCTGTAAATCTAGATATAATAATATGTATAGATACATAATAAAATGGATGAACCAAAAAAGTCAAAGCGATTTATAATTTGGAACCGAGGGAGTATTAGAAAAAATGATCGGCACGAGCGCTGGTCAATTCAGTCTATCCCTATCACTCGATCAGACCATTTCCAGACGTGACGTGGGTACCAAGTTTTCATATGATTTCACCCGGTTTTGTGCTGATTGTCTCCGCCGTGCAACGACAAGGCCAAGGTATACGTAGTTGCGGACTTGTAGCGCGGTGCCCTCCCATGCTGCGCCATTTCTTTTGAAGGATGCAGCTTGTATCCGTTAGGGATCAAGCTCAAGTTATGATGTACTCCGCCGCTTAAGCAATCTGCTGACGAGCTCGTTGTTGCTGAGCGCGAGCCCGCGTTGTGTCACCGAACTTGCAACAAGCACCTATATATCGTGTCACGTGCCGCTCTTGCTAGCTAGTCGGCCAGTGGGCAGAGCGTCTGCAATTTTGGACTCGGTTTCTGCGATCTCGCCACAAATCTTGCAAGCCCTTGCGTCGCATGCACCCCATCCCCATCCTCATTCAGACGATGAGCTCTGCTCTATAAATCAAGGCCGATGAAGGGAACTGCCCGCCAGTAGGGGTAGGACTGCAACAAGAACGTCGACGCGTTTGATGCATCATGGCTCGCATCAACGCTTATTCCCTAGCGCTGCTGCTCTTTTGCTACGTTTTGTCAGGTGCAGCTGAAGCGGCGTACAATGTCGCCGGTTTCGGAGCGAAGCCCGACGGCCGGACGGACTCGTCCGGCGCGTTCGCCAGTGCCTGGTCCGCCGCTTGCCGGTCACGGGAGCCGGCGACCGTGCACGTGCCGAACGGGCACTTCCTGCTCAGCCGTGCGGCCTTCACTGGCCCATGCTCCAGCAGGGTGACGCTTCAGGTCGATGGTACGCTTGTTGCGCCATCAGGCTACACCAGCGGCGGGGACGACGGCTGGATCGTGTTCGACCACGTCGACGGCCTCACCGTGTCGGGCGGCACCGTCGACGGCCGCGGCGAGGCGCTGTGGGCGTGCAAGGCTGCCGGGCACGGCGAGTGCCCCAGTGGAGCAACAGTGAGTTGCCATATCACATCACATGCATCTTATTCTTGCAAGTGCATGCTGAAGTGCAAACATGCATGACACCACAAATATAAAGTGTTCCTCTTGATCGACTTGGTGCGTCGCCAGTCGCTGAAGGTGCTGAACTCGAGGGACGTGGTGATCAGCGGCCTGACCTCGGTCGACAGCGAGCTGTACCACGTCGTGATCGACGGCTGCGAGGGCGCCACGGTGCAAGACGTACAGATCGTCGCGCCGGGAAGCAGCCCCAACACGGACGGGATCCACGTGCAGGCCTCGTCCCAGGTCACGGTCACCCGGACCAGCATCCAGACCGGGGACGACTGCGTCTCCGTCGGCCCCGGCACCACCAACCTGCGCGTGGAGCACGTCAGCTGCGGCCCGGGCCATGGCATAAGGTACGTAGTGGACTGAGCACACTGTCGTCGTCGTCACATGTGTGATGGTTCGGGTCCGGTGGCGTCCAGCATAGGGAGCCTGGGGAAGCAGAGCGAGGAGAGCGGTGTGGAGAACGTGACGGTGACGGGGGCCACCTTAGTCGGCACCGAGAACGGGCTGCGGATCGTTTGGGCTGGTTTGGCTTATAAGCTATGGCTAAAAGTACTGTTGGCTGGTTTGGTATTAGAGAAAAATAGTATTCGTTAGCTGATAAACCATGGCTTATAAGCCAAATATGACCCAGCGAACAGGCTGACGTGGGCGCGGGCCAAAGGTGGAGGGCGCGTACGTGCGCGGCGTCGTCTTCGAGCGCGTACGTGCGCGGCGTCGTCTTCGAGCACGCGCTCATGCACGACGTGCGCAACCCCATCATCATCGACCAGAGCTACTGCCCCAACCACGGCGGCGGCGCGGGCTGCCCCCATCAGGTTCGCGCGCGCGTGCGGCACAGACATGCATGCATGGACACAAAAGCAGTTCGATCGAGCAGCTCGCAGGCATGACTCGTATGTATAGCTGCTTAGATTAGAATTTTGTTTTGCTTTCGTCACCGGTGCAGAGCTCGGCCGTGAAGATCAGCGACGTGAGGTACACGGACATCCAGGGGACGTCGGCGTCGAAGGTGGCGGTGAAGTTCGACCGCAGCGCGAGCAACCCGTGCAGCGGGATCGGCCTCAAGGACATCAAGCTCACCTTGGACGTCGGAAAGCCAGGCGACGTGCCAGCACGCGGACGGCAGGGCTTCCGGCGAAGTCGAGCCTCCAAGTTGCCTGTAACGCGTTACAGATTAAGGGCTCGTTTGGTTAATTCCCAATCCAAAGGGATCAATCGTGATCCGTTTGAACTGGGGATTAACCGAACAAGCACTAAATGGTGTGGCACGGACACTTGGATTATGTGCTCCATTCTGCTGTAATAACAGTTGGTCCGTGTTCAACTGTGTAACTAATATTGGGTCATCAGTGGGAGAATAGAACCAATAATCTCAACTAGCCCATTGCCCCATACCATCTTCTATCTACTCTTATATCTTAGTATAACTGAGAAAAAGAAACCCCTTAACAGCCAAAGTATGATCGGGGAGTTCAAGATGGAACAAGAAAATCACATGCAAGCAAAGAGGATCAAATTCGATAGCAAAATATGAGCAAAAGGGGCTAATCCTAGAAATTGCAGCAGAAACAGACTTACAGCCAGGTTTCCATACTAGTTAAGCCGTTTTTTTTTCTTTACTTTGTCAAAATGTGTAACAGACTCCACCATTGCGTTCCTATCACAAGACTATCGAAAAGCATATATAGATAGTTCAGTTTGGAGTCTAGATGGAGAAAATGCGACTTCGGAAAAATCATCCATTAGAAACAGGCTTAGTCGGTTCCCTAAACCAGCTAAGCTAGTCTTGTACACTTCCTTAAATTGAAGAATAAACTTCATCATTGCGTTAAGACGATCAAAAAATATATATAGATCGTCCAATGTAGATTTCGAATGAAGAAATTACGCTCTCGAGAAGTGTTTCTACCAACGAGCCAATAACAATTCAGTAGTGCCACATGTATCTTTTGCTTATCACTTAATCATCTAATCTTTCGTTAAGTACTTGTGATGGCTAGAGCACTTGGATGAGAGACTTAACTCCCCTACAACTTCAGCACCCTCTAGCACACTTAATGGACGGACATATGGGTAACCCCCAGATATAGTCGCTGGTGGCTAGCTGCAACTTTTGCACTAGCACCGGAGTTTCCAGTGCCCCACCAGAGCCTTTTTGTGATGCCACGTCGACTAGCTGTTCCGACCGTTGGAGGGTCCTTTCTCCGGTGCCCTCTAAAATCTTTTGTAGAGCTTCTAGAAACCAACCTTGTCTTCGGTGCTCAGTCCTTGGTATCATCAGAGTAATCCGGTGAATGAAGGTGTTGGTTCTTCATATGCACCAGAGTTATCTGGTGACGTGCCTATCCTCCGTGATGTCTTGGATTTCTTGTGTCTTCTATGATCTTCAATGGTGCTCCTTGGTCTTCCTTGAGGTGTTGATCACTTGATCCTTGCATCCAAATGAACTAACACCTTGTATACTAATAAACCACATTAGTCCATTTAATCATTGTCAATCAGCCACCAAAGTTATATATAATCCTTCCGGTGCCATTTTCTTTATAATCTCTCTAAGAGAGTGAAATAATTTTTGTTCCCTTCCTCTCAACTCTAGCCTAAATCGAAGACTCCTCTATTTAAAATGCACATATCTATGCTATGCAATATGCTCATCTAAAACTCTTTCAACTATATACAATACTTCCTCTCTCCAAAATAAGTTAACTTATAAAGCTATGCCAAACTATTTTAAATTTGATCAACTTTATAATAGAAAGTATCAATATCCGTGACACAAAAAAAGGACACTGTAAAACTATATTTCAGGGAGTCTAATAAGGAATACTTTGAATCATATATATTGTTACTTTTTTGTTCTAAAATTTTGGTCAAATTTAATATAGCATGACTTAAGACAACCCTGGAAATTGATTTAACTGGGATGGGGATCATCATGTGTACGAAACGAACTTAGTACATGCATTGTACACATTTTATATAGTCTTGATTGTCAAAGGTTTATGCACATACATTTCGCTGGTGCTATTTACTAAGCGCCAACGCAACCAAAACTCCTTACAAACAATTGATGGTTCTACGCGCGCCCACACGCAAACCACTAGTTCTTTTCAAGTAGCAAAGAGTTGGGGATCCCTGAAAACAGCAGGGAAGGCAGAGCTCAGGCTGGCCTCCCTCATACACCTCTAGAGCCAGGGAGGTCGACCCACTGAAGCTGGAGCTCTATTTCCCCGCACTCTACGTTCCTTAGCCGTAGAACCAGGTCTTGCTTCACCTTCCCCTCCGATACATATATCGAGCTCTCCTCTGCAAGGCAGTTCTGTCTGTTCGGCACCAGTTTCTTTACTATGGTTTTGTCGGCAACATCCTGGAGTTTCATCTTCACAACCTCGACTAATGGGCGGATGTCCACCTCTGCATTACCCATTGTATCATCAACGAAAGTGCCCTTGTCATAAACTTCCTGAAAATGAGAGAGAGTTACTTGTCAATATGAGTGTTTCTCTCTTTAAGAGATTTGGAAAATGAAGTCACGGTGTGTAATCTAAGCTATGAAACAGTCTTCTGAAAGGACATGGACTAAGTGTTTCAAGTTTCAACTATGAAAGTTCAAGGACAGCTATTTTCTAGCTCAAGTTTGCATCTCAGCCCTCCTACCGAAGTTCGCCAGACATTCATATTTCCCTTTGAGACTCAAATAGTCAAATATCAAAACCACAGGGAGCCTCAGGAAACTAATACACTCAACCTAAGAAGCTTAAAAGATCCTAAACATGGCTTAATTTGAATTACATTTAGCTGGCACAGGCAAATTACAAGTGTGCATCAATTCAATTGATCAGTTACATATAAGAATAGACAAAGTTAATTTCCATAATATGGAAGTTATTCAGTAAGATTCAGCGAAAAGATAAAAGGCAAATAGTTACTCCCCTCCAAGTAGTGACTGCAGGCTGAGTTAGCATTTACTACTACTATATCAGGAGACACCTGATTTTCACACTGTATGAAACATGGTTGGCCATATCGATTCTTTTAGTACAGATAACAGCGACACTTGCACATATCGAGGAAGACTGGTAATAAACTAGTACTAGCAGTAAAGTAGTAGTACTTCTTCCTTTGTTCCTCGTTTGCTCAGAATATTTGCAGAGTTTGGAAAGGGTAGGGGCAAAAGAACCCAGATAACAGATTTGGGAAAGGAAAGGTGGAAGCGTATGCATACCAGTCTGACAGGAACTGCAGGGTCTTCAATAGAGAGCGTGAGTTCTTCGTTCCATTCCGGATTGGTACTCTTCTTCACCACCCGTGTCTTCAGTTTCTGTGGATTGTTGAAAAAATAATCACGATTCTGCGCACGCATGTGTGAAAAAAAGGACAGACAACTTCATAGGGGAATGAACTCCAAACAGGGAAAATAAAATCCGAATAGCTGGAGTAGCGTATTAGTCGTCGTCTCTGCTGTAGACCGGGCGGGGATCGATTCGAACGAAGTTCGACAGATCTCTTGACGGACAAAACCCACCAGTAAATCAAGGCAAACTTCAATCGCCTGTAGAAAAGAAAAGGAGGGGAGGAGAGGAGGAGGAGCGGACCTGCTTGCCGATGCGAACGACGACGTAGGGATCGCTGGATCGGAGGTCGCGGATGGCGAGGCTCACTCCCCTCAGCACGCGCACCTTCACCAGCCCGACGAGATGGTGCAGCATGGTGGTCTCCCTCTCCTTCACCACCAAGTTCTCTCTCCTCCCCGTAGCCGCCGCAGGTCTTCTCGGTTGTTTGTTTCTCGATGGGTTTCTGTGGTTCTATTCTGCCTGCCGCTGCGCTCTGGCTTCAACTTTAAGTAAGCTGCCGTTGCGCTGGCCAAGTCAGAAATTGCCGCGGACCCGCGGTGCTTGACTCCCCCAGTCCCCAGCCCCCAGTGGATCTCTTCTTCTCCCACGGTGGGCCCCGCGGTCCCACCCCTCCTGCTGCACTACACGTCTACTGTACGTACACCTACACCAGACAGTGGGCTCCCCGGGTCGGAATTCTTGTGGGTGTGCACTGAGCAGCGTAGACTATTCGTCCGTTACGTTACGTCCTGGTCCTGGCTCCGAGGAGGGCCGACGACTCCCCGTTCTCCGGGCTGTTGTTGTTTGTTTGTTTGATCTCCCGTAGGGCTGCAGGCCAACGGATTGGAGACAATCGGTGCTAAAGTAAAACAATTGGATAGATCCTCTTTTTGTATTCTGTGTAGCTGAGTTGGCAGTGACGTGGTAGGTTTTTGGGAGCAAAGTATTGCGAGTGCCCTTACGAGCAAAGTTAATAATAAAGCCTATTGCTGGCTGTATGGATTTTTACAACTATTTCTCAGGCAACTCATATAGTTGTTAGCTCTACACTACTAACATATGACCCACTTATTTCTCACAAAGTTTTTTTGGTTCCTATGTCTAAGCCGGCCGTAAACTTATAGTCTGCTTCTTCTCTCTCATCTCGTCTCTCCTCCATCTCAGCATACAACCACTTACGGCACTTTTACTATACTTGCTCTTAGCGGAGGTTGAATAGACATCGTACCTATTTATTGCAGTGTTACATTAAAGTCAGTCTTAGTGATAGTTTCATCTGAATTTCATTTGCATTTAATACTTTGACACATCAAGTCAGTAGGTTAATTATGAAGAGAGAGGTAGATAGGAATTTCATAGAATTTTATCTAAATAGAACCCGTTGTCACAGTTAGATCAAGTATAGTAAAGGGTTGTAAAAGTGAGATGCATGCTGAGGTGAAGAGATAAGAAGAGAGAGAGAGAGGGGAGAGGAGAAACAGGTCATAAGTTTACAGCAGGCTGAGACACAACAACCAAGAAAATTTATGAGAGAGCCAAAAGTGAACCATGTATTAGCTATATGGGTGGACTGAGAGATTGACTGTAAAGATCTATACAATCAGCAGCTGGTTGTATTAGTCCAACTTTTATCAACACAAAAGCTTACGTGACGACTTGATAACTGTGTTATGAAATTAACAAAAATGATGAGCTACTCTAGTATCAAAATTAATAGGAAAGAGAGAAGACAAATTTCATATGTGAAAATTAGCTGGCACTGTTTTCTAGTGAATGACCTGCATTGAGAGCTTATTGTATTGTTCCATCTCCATATGTTTTGGCCGATCTTATGCAGCTTACAGTCTTGCTGTGCACCACGCCTCTCAGGTTTATCATGTGCTACATATAATTTATTTTACACTAATAAACATGTCTATGTGTTACGACGGGAGAAATTTTTTTATTAAACATTAATGAAAGACAAAAAACGTAAATTATACATATCTATTTATGTTTTACATTTTCCTATAAAATTTTAGATTATAATTCTTATGATGAGTATGACCACCATAATATAAGTTAATGTTGGCTATAATACGATATTGTCTGGTGAAACATGTATCAAATTAAAATGCAATCATGAATCCATGATATATTTTAGGCTCTCATTGCAAAGTACAAAAATATTTACTCATAAATATATTATAACTTTGTTTTTCATACAAGTAACATGTTACAGTTAAATATCGGGTTTCTTGACTTTCTTAGAAGGGCTAATAAAAACATGTAATTATGATATCTGACTAAAGTTGGCAAGGAGTTAATACGTTGTTGAGGTATTAATAATTGGTATGTTCACCGATGATTATGACATGGGACCTTTCTTGTTTTTTCACATGGTTGCTCTCATTAGGATTGCACCGATACATACGTACAACTTAAACATACATTTATTTAGACTGAATTATACAATGCACTTTTTATGTTTTTTATTTCATGATTTGATTGGTTAGATCATAGATTGATCACAATATAATAAGAGTTTATTCCTAATAAAAATTATACTAATTATCAATAAATTAGTGGTGGGTATCTTATTTCTTACATCATAAAAAGTAACTATTAGAGCATCTTCGAGAGACTCTTCATATCCTTCGTAAATGCTAGGAACAGAGATTTTGGTAAAAATTACCCTCCAACAGCTTTTCTAAATGATCATGCAAATATAGCCATCTTCTATGCTGGATTTTTCGCTAAGCAAAAATACAAGACGAGAATGGCTCTCTAGGTTGCGCATGAGATATAGAAAAATTGTTGGAAAGTGAAAAGATATAGAAATCGATTTTTACGCAAATGACTCTCCAAATGATGATCTAGAGAGTGAGATTTAGAAGAGCTCTTGGAGATGCTATTAAAGCAACTCCAAGGACTCTCTATTCTTCCTAGTTGTTAGGAATAAATTTTTTGGTGAAAAAATATCATCAAATAGCTTCTTTAATTGGTTATCCAAATATTGACATATTCTATTCTAAATTTTGTGCTAGCTAAATATAAAAGACGAGAATTGCTCGCACACAATATATAGAAAACTAGTTAGAATAGATAGCTTCCCTCCTTTTACTTTGTACCTAGAAAATAACCTTGTATAAATCAATCATTTAGATTGATTGTGAGTCTTCTCTCTCCTTGCTCTCTTAAATCCAAATTCATTGTGAATCTTGTCTTCTTACTCGCTCAAATCTGGCGAGCCTGGATCGCATGTATAGACTTCCCTGCCGTCTCTCACCCCCCACGCCCGCGCCCCGGGTTCCATCCCTGTTTCCTCCGTCTCGAATTCAATTTATGTGAAAGAAAAAGGTTTTTTTTATTCTAAGCCATTACAATTCTCCAAGATTGGAGAAACGTCATTACAATTCACCTATTCAGAGATCTGCCATTATAATTTTATCTCTCACCCGTTCATGTAATTTTCTACGCCTACCGCGTATAAAGGCCCAGGGGCGTATGCGTACAACAACGCCCACGGACGTCAAGTCCGCGCCTCCTCCGTCAGACCAAGCCCGCCCGTGGACGCTCGCCTCGCCGCGGTCGCGCGCAGGCTGCGCGCCGCCGCTCCACCTCCGGCCCCATGGGAGAGGTGTGCGTCCTCTCCATCGACAGCGGCACGCCCGCGACCGACGGGCTCCTGGCCGGCGCCGCGCTGGTGCATCTAGAGGCCGCACTGCAGCGGCGCGCCGGCAACCCCGTGGCTCGGCTCGCCAACTTGACGTCCGTCCGATATCCCCAACCGGCTTCCCTGCGCCGGCTGCGTGGCGGGTCTGTTGGAGCGCGGGCGGGCTGCGCATGCGCGGATCCGGGGCGGGGCGACATAGACAGGGGACGAAGGGGCGGATGCGGACGTCCCGGGGGCAGGGGCGGCACGCGAACACCGAGATCGAGGTCAGGTTGATGGGCTCCGGCGTCGGCTTCATCAAGGTCCGTGCGTGCCCATGTTCTCGTTCGTCCTCGTCCCTTCTTCCTCCGGTGCAGAGTGCTCGTTCAAACGTTCAGTGAATGCAGTACTGATAAGATGACAGCGAATTGTTATAGAGTAGTGCTGCATCATGCAAATTACAGATTGTTGAGATGCCAGCGAATGTTGCTTGTGTCCCGAACGCGTGCGACTCCTGCAGCATGTTCATCTCGCTCGCGCGTGTCCCGAATGTGTGCGTGGCCCTGGGCCTCCCGTGTCCGAGCTCAGCTATGACCTCTGGCGCAGCAGGTCGCCGCGGGCGAGCGCCGCCTGCTTCGCGAGCGCGCAGGCCACTGCGGGCGAGCACTCCCGCTCCGCCTCTCGCGCCGGCCGCTGATGCATGGTCGCGGTCGCACCCAGGGCGGGGGATGGCGAGAACCGACGCGGCTAACGCTGCCGCCGCCGCCGCCGTCGCGTGCGCCCCGCCGGCGCGCGGCCGCGTCATCAACGCCGTCATCATCTCCATCGCCGCCTCGTCGCGCTTCCAGCCGATCGCCGGTGGACGTCCGTCGGCTTGGTCGTATGCCCCCGCCACCGACGTTGACGCCATCGGAGGAGGAGAAGTAGCGTGCGAGGAGATGGTGCGGCGGCCAGGAGGTAGGGCGGCCTGGATCTGCCACCGTGCCTCCTGGATGGAGGCCGAGCGCCGCCGCCGCCGGGGACAAGGCCGCCTCCCTCCGCGCGCGCCTCACCGACGCCGCCGCATCCCACCTGCGCCACACAGCCATTGCTCTGGCCCGTGTTCGTGGTGTCGTTTACCCTGTGTGCGAGGTTTGCTGTTTTAAGCAACGATAGGCGGGAGGCGGGAGGCGGGAGGCGGGAGCAGCAGTCGGCACCCGCGCGCAGGCCGGCTCCAGCAAGCTGCGGGCAGACGGCAGCCGCAGGGCGCAAGAGCTGCAGCAGGCACGCCGCCGGCACCTGGCGCAGAGCTGCACTCTGCAGAGGCAAACGGCAAACCGGCAACAGCGTAGCAGGTAAGCAGTTTTTTTTTTTCCCAGTAATTCGGTTCCTCAGATTTCGTTGTTTTGGTCAGCCATCGTGCTTAACAGAGCTATAGCTATTGTGTTTTCGTAAATGTTACTCCCTCCATCCCAAATTGTAAGTCATTCCAAGAATCTTGGAGAGTCAAAGTTTTTCAAGTTTGACCAAATTTATATAACAAAATAATAATATTTATCATACCAAGTAAGTATCATTAGATTCTTCATTAGTTATATTTTCATATTATACATATTTGATGTCATCAATCTTTGTGTTTCTCTCTATAATTTTAGTCAAACTTGAAAAGTTTGACTTCCAAAGATTCTTTGAACGACTTACAATTTGGGATGGAGGAGTACCTACATTTGGGATTTTCATTCTAGGCTAGAAGATATCAGGCAGCATACAAATAGTAAACCTATTTTATAATTTAGAATGGAAGGAGCACTTGTGTAAACCTATAGAAAGTAAGAAATATGTCCATGAAAAAAAATTGCTCTAATTGCAATTATTTTCTTCAACTCCAGCAACAACCCACATCACACCCAGTTCCCTCCCCCGGAACTCATATGCGTGTGGCGCAGGAAAAGGAAGCAAAAACAGGGATAAATCCAAAACATATGTACACTAACGGAGAAGTAGGAGAACTAGATAATGAAGAGCAAAGGAAGGCGACGCCTGGACAGTAGGAGAGAGTGGCGTTAAGGCCTCGTTTAGTTGCCCGGAATTGGCACCGGCAAAATCACTGCGCGGTACCGTAGTGCACTGTAGCATTTCGTTTGTATTTGATAATAATTGTCCAATCGTTGATTAATTAGGCTCAAAATGTTCGTCTCGCAAAGTACAACCAAACTGTGCAATTAGTTTTTGATTTCGTCGACATTTAGTACTCCATGCATGTACCGCAAGTTTGATGTGACGGGAAATCTTCTTTTTATATAGTGTTAAAGTTTGGATTTTGGGTAACTAAACACACCGTAAATAAAGAAAGAAGAGGAAACTGTGGAGGAAGAAAGAGGAATCGTTTGCTCGGTGTACATACATATGTTCAGTCAGATTCATGTATCGATGATAATATTCATGGAGATTTGGTGCTTGCTTAAGGATATATATGGACCAAGATATACATACAAGGTGTTTTGAAGTTTCTACTGAGTACAGACATGTATGGGGATTTTGGCTGGGTGTACAGAGGTTTTCGGTTGGTTTGTCTGTGGTATACAGAGAACTTGGTCACACTCACACGCAGCTGTTGCACGTTAATCTGCTGATACTAGAAAGTAGAAACCAGGTTTGTGCAATATGCTATGCTATATGTGCATGATGCAGGCAACGTCAAAGACGTCAAACCAAGGAAGATACTTCAGCAACTGGAAGGCGGGCGGGGCGGGACTGTCTCCAGGCGGGGAATCAGCTTGGTGCGGGGAAAGCGGAAAATCTGCAGCAGGGCCCCTTGGGTGATGAAATGGGCCTAGTCGTGCGGACCCTTGTCCCTCGGTAATATTAGGCCTTGGCCCAATAACTGAAGGACAAGGGAGGCGCGGAAGTGGATGGCCAGGGGCTGGGCTAGGCCCGATTAGCAAGCAGATGCAGGCCAAAACCGAAGTTTGCATATAGGAAAATAAAAATAAGTCTTTTTTTCCTTTTACTGAAAACTTCAGAAAATCCAGGAAACAGTTTCCCAAGGGAAACGACGTGAATGAAACAAATATGTTGTTTACCTATTCATTTATCATTGCATTAGAAAATTATTTTTCCTCTCAACTAAATGTGATTTCTAAATAAATCAAAGGCAAACTTACTTAAATTGAAAACAAACTGAAAATTAGGGTGTGACAAAGTGTTTTTTCTCCTCCTTGAACACCTCGCTTGTCCGCCTTAATTAATCTTCAGCCGACCAAACATGGCTGATAGGATCCTTGGTACAAGCCGATGTGCCCAAAAGTGCTTTACTTTGAAATTTGAAAACAAATAAAACTATGTTTTACTAGGTTTAAACAATTTATTTTTAAACTTTTTCAAACACGTTTCAAAAATCTTTTGAAGCATTGTTTTGCAAACCATTTAAAGTATACTTTGAAAAATCATTTAAGAACTAGTTCGAAGCTTTTTTGAAATCATTTTAAACTATGTTTTTAAATAATTATTCTACAATCTAATTTGAAGCCACAATATAACCTTTTTTAAACTAAGTTTTTAAACATGATTTAATCTTATTTTTAATACATCTGAAAATTATTTTTAGAATTTAATCTCTCTCCAAATTACGTACTTGAAACTTATTTAAATTTAGTTTTAGAGGCTTTCCAAGCTAAAACTGGAACTCTATTGTAGAACTAGGTTTTGAAAAAAATAGGCTTTATTTTTTGAAATAGAACACAACCTAGTCGAGGCTTAATCAAAAATTTCAAGTTGGTTTTCCACATAATAATAAATGCCAAGGCTTGAATGTAGCCAAAGAAGTAGATTAAATTTTAAAAATGTTATAAAGTTGTTTTTTCTGCTCTCTAAATTAGCAATAACTTAAATCAATCTTGGTAACTTTTAGAAAATGACTAAATAATTTATTTTATGTAGTGTTTTGTATTCACATTCCAAAATGGTAATTTTGGTGGTGTAACATGCTTGAGGACATTGAGATGAGAAAGGTAGAGAGCCTTCCTCATCGTCTAGAGAGTGTGGTTTTGGTTGAGGAGTGGACCTGGAGGTGTGTGTGGTTTTGGTATATGTGAAGGAGTTGGGCATGGGATGGACACATGCAAACTTATGTTTTACTCATTTCTAGGGTTACCCTGAGCCAAATACTATGAAAGAGCCCTTGCATACTGCTTACCCCCAAAGCAATAGCATCATTGGGTTGGCCATTGGTCAGTACAAAATCGTACTAAAATATCTTGGTTTAAAGAGATGAGCGTGAGTACGACTTAGACCACGATGGTTGGGACACAAGATAGTCTACATCCTATGGTTGTGGCTGATGACACCAGCTTCATAGCACTCGCTTCGCTTTGCTTTTATTAATTCTCTTTTTGATAGTCCACATGGACTTGTAATAATGGTAAAGACCCCTATTTGTACCCTTAATAGAGGTATTTGAACACTATGTATGTTGTGGAGCCAGTTGTGGTGGTAATACATATGGCAGTGCTACTCCTTAGACTATCACTTTGTTGTAATACTATGGATTTTCCTTTGAGGAAAATCATGGTTCATTTCAATCAATCTAATATGTTGGTCAAACACATCTCTTACAACTTAGACCATGGCGTAAGAGGCCTTTTTCGATCTTCTTTTGTAGTTTGACAACTCTATTTAGAGTTGCGCTTATGTGTGTGATGATTGTTTATGTCACATCATGGCTTGGAGAGCCATGGAGACAAGGGAAAGGTTCTATAGAATAGAATGTGATGGTAACGAAGGCAGTCTTACGCTCATGCATCATTGCCTTCGATAACGCCATCCTGCACAATGTGCAGTAGTTCCATCATCATCATCATCAACCAGAACTATTGCATTGACGACAACTATCCTCATGAGGTGTGGGTCTAGGCATAAAGCTTATTGGTGTTTCCAAGGAAGTGGCCTAATGAGCTGTAAGAATTCAGCTATATGCTGATATGTTGAAGCTTGAGCACTTCCTAGTAGAAGATCCATCGACTTGCACAACTTTAGGCTAACTTAAGTGCCTAGAATCAATATAGTTCCAACAACAAAGTGAAAATGAACCTTTTTGATTGGAACACTAGGATGCACAACATTTGGATTTTAGTCAGCAATAAAGCAGTTACACATAATATCTTCTCTTGTAGAAAAACCAATCTTAAATGGATACATAGGCCAACTTGAATGGCAACAGCAAACATTGTGTTATTTCCATACAAATCAAAGGCATAACAAGGGTGACAACATAACTAAGAACCATTTACTATAGGAAGTATGTTAGCTTTTGCCTATTCCTTGACCCAGTTTTGCCATATAGCTCATTCCATTGCTTGATCTCATTCATGACTACACCATCACTAGTAAAGCTTGCAGAGACCTGCATAGTGTTAGATTCACAATAGTTTATCAGTTTGTCCCCTTGGTAATAAGGTCTACCAAATAATAATATAAAATCATAAGTTGTAGGCTATAAAACATGCAAATTGGTTTGCAACACTTACTTCATCTTTGGCCTGCTTCAGGTCCTCCATGGTTAATGGCCTAAGGGTGATTACCTCATCCATTTCATCCTCGTCGCCCTCCTCTAAAATGGCTTCCATGTCTTTGCTGTCTTTTGACTTTTCCTTCTTGCTTTCTTCATTTTGTGGGTTCTCAACACGCACATTCTTCCCTTTCACTTCCTTTTCCTTCTTGTCCTAAGAAATAAACATAATCATATCATGTAACATGATGTGACTCTGGCATCAAATGTTGACAATATCTATATTAATATCTATTACCCTTTTTCGGTGACATGTTATACTTCTACATGTTTTAATCAACAAAGTGTGTGCCTCTTAACTATGAAAAATAATGATCCTTGGTACAATTCATTAAAATTTAACAAGGAGCTTTGTTTGTCCTTTGTCTTACCTTCTTCATTTGTTTTTCTTTCTGAAGTAGCTCTCGAACAGGACGATAAGCGGCCACCACACAAAGATTCTAGGGAAATAGAGATTTAGTAAAACAAAGAATGACCTTCGAATAATGAACATTAAGATTAGCATGCGAACCTTTAGATCACTACCGTTGTATCCCTCAGTCATTTTGCCAAGTTCCTTGAAGTCTATACCTTCAATGTTTTCTTTGGACAGCAACTTATGCAAAATTAGCTCTCTACTCTCAAGAGTAGGGAGACCAACCATTATCCTATTTGAAGCCACATGATACATCAGTGAATAGTCTAGAGATGATGTAATTTGATCAAGATCATAAATTTTAGAAACAACAAAGTTTTAAACACACCTGTGCTCGAATCGCCTGATGATTGCATCATCAAGGTCAAAAGGTCGGTTTGTCGCGGCGAGGACAAGAATGTTTTCACTTGGTTTGGATAAGACTCCATCCCAATGCATCATGAATTCATTCTTGATCCTCCTTGATACCTCATTTTCATTTGAACGTTCGCGTGTCCCTAGCATGCCGTCTACCTCGTCCATGAAAATGATGGCTGGTGCAATTTTGCCAGCTAAACTGAACAACGCTTGGATGCTCTTCTCGGCCTCTCCACACCATTTTGACATGATGGTAGACAATGAGATGTTCATGAAGCTAGCACCAGCTTCATTGGCTATAGCTTTAGCAAGCATAGTTTTACCCGTTCCAGGTGGTCCAAACAATAGAATTCCCCTGCATGGTTTTAATAGACCACCATTGAAGAGATTGGGCCGTTGAAGTGGAAGCATGACAAGCTCCTGAATTGATTCTTTGATATCAGCTAGTGCTCCAATGTCATCAAATGTCACTCTTGTTTCACTAGCATGGATCACTAATTCTCTTATCCGCTTTTCATATTCGTTGTATTTAGTGACCTATAAGGCAATAGGCAAATATGTTAATGGTAAATACATCATCTTACACTATTTCTATGAATATAATATTATATTGTTTCCTTTACATCAGGAAATGAGAAAAGCAAAAAATTGTTGCTTAATGAAAAATATGGGATACCTTTGAGTCATCTTTTGTTTCAACTGAAACTTTCTCAAGGTTACTTTCTTGAAAAATTCTTAATCCATAACATAAACTGCTCAAGAATGATGTTGTTAGCAAAAGTATGTTAAAAGAACTAACAAATGGTTCATCATGAATTCAAGATCAATTAACTAACCTCGTTGAAGATAGAATAAGCCTCCCGTTTCTGTACTTAGGGTCCTGGTTATTCATTAAATGGTATGAGACTGCTGGGGCTAAAATATCCTCTAGGTAACTTGCAATTTCTACACAATCATCTAGGGAGATAGAACTCAAATCATCACACTCCAAATTGTATGATGACAAACCCCCCTACAATTTGATGTTTAAGGATTTCATCCTGAGCTTTTATCATATCATTTCGCATTTGTCTTGTCCATCTCTGAAGATGAGCCTCTTCATTGGGAGGCCTAGTCTCCAGGATGTTTGGGAATAGATTAGTCAGATCCTTATTAATGCCATCAGTATCTTGATTATCATCAAGGAAGTGCGAACCGATTATCAAAACTCTTCCAAATTGTTTGTTCAACATCTTCTGGAACATACAAAATGCTCTCGGTGAACTACGAAGGATAATATCAACATCCCTGATATAAAGAATAACCGGGCTACATGCAGAAGCCGAAACAATGATCTACAAAATTGGTTTAATATATCAATTCATAATACAAGTACTACATTCCATCATCAATTATGCATGTGGATCTTGATTTACCTTGTACATGCACTGTAAGAGAATTTTCACATCCAAGGTCCACACTGGAGCACTAAAACCTTCATTAGAAAAAGGAACCATAAATAACTCATGCATGCAAATTGTTCCTTGCTACCAATAGTATACTACATCCAAAATATGAAACACAATTTATGGATAATGTAGAAAAGCTTTAAGCTTAAAAATTTAAGTTGGACGAATTGATATAATAGACCATTTTAGTTTACCAAGTCATAGTTTCTTAGAAATTGATGGAAGCTAGCAATCATGCTTTTATTAGTTTGTCTCATGCATGAAAATAGTTTTGGCATAGATGAGCTAGTAAATAAGAACTTTGACTCACCACCACTACCATCATCATCATCATCGTCATCGTCATCATCGTCTTCACTGGATTCTGAGTCTTTGTTCTTTTCATTAGATAATAAGGACATGTATTCCCCAACTAACTTCATGTTCTTACAATGAACACGTCTGTTGACAAAGACCAAAAAATGGTAAAGAGGGACAAACTATTATCAAAGGTCAAGTTTCATTGCACCACAGATGTGTTACCTTGTGTTTAAATCATGATTACCCTTTACATGATCCACTGATCCTGCAACAATATTTCATGACAACACAATCATAATACCATGCTTGGTTATGACTTACAAGATGCATGTAACAAGCAAATAAGTTAATAGGAAAAGTTGTGTGAAAAACAAAGGTTGCATACATCACATCATAAATATTGGTCTACAAGAAGCCAGAAATTAACTAGTATCAGACAAAAAGAATAATAATGTGATACCTATTGACTCATCCTTCTTGCAAAATATGCTTAAAGATCCAACAAAATCATACACTTTTTCCAAAGCTGACATAGTTTTGGATCTTATAGGAACCTAGATCAAGAATGGACAAGAGTCAGTTAGTTAAATCATCAAAAGTTTAGCGCATTGCCAGAATTAAAAAATATATATACACAAGTGTCTCCAAGTGTTAGATGTGGACAAACTATTATTGTCCTTTTCCAAGGACCCCATGGCTCATGTGAAGCATGAAGCCAACTTACTTCTGATTATGTTTTGTAATGGGGAAAATGTCCAACAATCTAACTACAAAGGGTGGTGTTATTGACACCCATCAATCAATTATATGAAAAGAGAATGTAGGACCACCCAATCAACTAAAACACTATACTCAAAATCATCAATAAAATGTACCATACAAACTAAAGGTATTATCTCTATGTAAATCAATAATAAGGTGAAACAAGAACCAACTTCAACTTGTGCATTGCTTGAGCCACCATATTTGTGCTGGATCTGTTCAACGACAAGAAGAGGTTTATGGTAATATTAGGGAAAGGGGAAAGCGAAACTACCATCCAAATAGTATCAAGCTAACCTGATGCAAGAACTCAAAGATATCCAGTGCTAACAGACGTGCATTGAATTGGTTGGCAATGGCCTTGGCAAGTGACTGCAGGCACGTCTCTGTAGTAAGACATCGTGTTGTCAAAACATGATCCAACCCAAAAGAGCATGCATGTATGCGTAAGCAAACCTGATTGACCACAAAGTAGTATGGTGCGGCTTGAGTCCTTGAATACTTTGATGTGCTTTGGCAGAATAGTTTGACTCAGGTAAGGGAATGCTGCGCTCATGAGCGCCAGCCTCATTTCCTCGCTAAGAAACAGGGGGAACAAAATCCTAATCATTTATGGTTCATCAAACATGAATCCAATTTCTTTTGACCCAAATTGATACGATCCCTAAAGTAGCCACCCTAATCGTACCAATCAATCCAACATAACTATAGACTAATCAGATCGCTATTTATTTTCCCAATCGAAACAAGGAAGGTAAAAAGGATGTAAAAAACCACACATGCACCTGAGATAATATGGGAAGTCAGAAAAGGAAATTTTGGTCTCTTGCCCATCGACAAGGAGGCGTCGAAGCTCTGATTCGATATCTGCAGCTATTGCGCCGCCACCCAAGGTCACGTCCCCTCTTGGCGAAGATGCCATGAGTTGTGTCGACGCCAGGCCAAGGCCGACACCCAATCCTACGCCTATGCCTACTGCGGACATGAACAAACTACCATTGCTACTACTGTTCTCCATGGGCGCTAGACAATAGGACTCCTCAACCTCAAACAACATACGTTCTTAGTTTGCACAAGGGCATGCAACTTGGTGGTGGGATAGGGATGGACTCTTAGGTGATAGAACACTCAACACTAAGTGGGGTTGTTGTTGTTGGTGCTCTATGACTGAGGAGAGATGTGGTATTTATAGAAGGAGACAAGGGTTGTGGTGGGGATCAACTCTGTCAAGTCTCTAAGGGTCCAGGTCAAGTAGGTTAGTAGGTGTTATGATCCACATAGTTGTAGAAATGAGGAGTTATGACCACTAATTTATTTCCACATTGATGATTATGTAGAAATCAACAAATAGGCTCCATAAATCATATTCCTTCAACATTTTAGGCTTGCACACAACGTGACTAATACGGCCTGATGTTGCACAAATTTCAAATGGCAGAGTTAAGGGAAAGTGGGTAGGGATCAGTTATCAAACAAGCTGGATGGCACAATAGAAAGTTAACGGAGAGCTGTTATCAAATATTATGCGTGCCGTGAGGAATATAGAGCAGTTATAAAGCATGATGACAGTGAGAACAAACACGTCACTACATCCTATAGGAGCAAGAACAAATGGTAGTGCCAAAGTGAAGAGTGTGAACAAGTGTGATGTGCCTGGGTCTGGGTATAGGGGACCACTATTGTACCCACCATGCCCATACCACTTCACACATTGTTTCATTAGCAAAGTTTCTCAAATACTAGAATTACAAATAATTAGAAGACATTGTCGTTCCTTTTCAAGAACTTTGGGACACATGGGAATGAAGTAATAGCCATTGCCAATCTATACTATTGGTTACAACAATCGATTTCCAGTAGCTTGCTTGCTTGCCACCATACTTTGCAAAAACTTACATGGTGGATATTTATTGTATCCATCACTATATGGTATCCATGAATCATATTATCTCAATATATATTGGGCTGGCACATAGAAATACTAGTCACATTCCAAATGATTGGTTGCCATAGATTGGGTCATGGTACTCATGTAAAACCGCAAGTATTTCTTTATGGTAAAAGTTGTAAGTAGGGTTATTGGGGAGCTTTGAGTGTGTACAATGTTAACATAGAGTGGTTATCAAACAAGATACATGTCATGACTTAAAGTTAATGGAGTTACCAGATTAGATGGATGCCACTATGAAAAGTTAATGGAGAATGTTATAAACAACATGAATGTCATGACAAAAGTTAACATAGAGACATTTTGTCAAAATGATGTATGGGGGTGTGGACACATCATGATGGCTCAAGAGAAAAAATAAGTGGGATGGTGCAGTGAAGAGTGTAGACACGTGAGATGGGTGTCAATGAAACTGTATGCAAGCATCTGATGTACACCCAACCTTCTTCCTTTTATAAAACTTCTCAAGGGAAATTAAAATAGTTAGAAGACTTTATTATTTTACATTTGAAAACATTAGAAAGTATCAGAATAGTTCTATACTATTCTACGATGACATGATAAGTTATGACCACATGTTTCCTTTATTGTTGATCATGGCTTATCAATCAACAAATGGACTCCACTAAATAATATTTCTTCAACATATCAGGCTCACACACAACCAAACTAATATGGCATGATGTTGCGCAATTTTAGATAGCACACTAAAAAGAGAATTTAGAAAGAAGCTGTTAACAAACAAGCTAGATGCCACAATAAGTTAAAGGAGAGCCGTTATCAAATATGATGTATGATACGATGAAAAGTTAGGATAGTAGTTATCAAGTATGATGATTAGGGAAGGAAACATGTCACTGCAACCTATAAAACAAAGTACAAAGAACAACACCATAGTGAAGAGTATAAACACATGGTGGGTGCAGATGCTCAGGATCACCATTGTACCCACCATAAAAACACCATTTCACACCGCCTTTTATTGGAAAGTGTGGGGGGTACGACCCCAGATACCCATGGCAGACCACATGGGCTGCGCCCCCAGGGGCGGCCCAGCCCACAAGATGAAGCCTTGTGGGGCATGACACTGCTCGACGTCTCCTGCAAGACACCAGGAAGATATCCTGAAGATACTACGAGATCTGTTAGGATACGTATGATCCCATGGTTCCTGTAATCTGTTATTACTTTCCAGTTATCTCCCAGATCTAACCGACTTGTAACCCTGCCCCCTAGACTATATAAGGCGGCAGGGACCCCCTCCAAACTCACGCAATATCATACGATAGCCAATATATTCCAATAGAACACAAGAGTAGGGTATTACGTCATACTGATGGCCTAAACCTGTCTAACTCATGTGTCTCTGTTGCCTTTGTGTTCTTGATTGCACGCCTCTCTGCCGATCAATCTACCTTCCTAGGATACCCCTCGGAGGACTACCGCTGATATTCTATCGATAGTTGGCGTGCCAGGTAGGGGGGTGCGTGCTGTTTCTATATCGAATGAGATGGTACGTTCTGCAAGCTCTTCGTCCCTCCCGCAACCCGGCCAGATCTTCACGGTTGGATCGATCTCGTGGATCATCAATACTGATGGAGTCGAAGAGCTCATCGAGCCGGTGTAGATCGATTCTGCGATGATCACCCCAACACCTGCGACTGCAGATCTGATCTCGAAACCGCCTCTGAGGTCGCCTTCATCGACAACTCGCCGCTCGCTTCCTCGCTACCAGAGGAGGCAAATCAACAACAACAATATGATAGCATCCATTGATCAGGTTGGTCAGAAGCTCGCCGATTGCCTCTCCATCGCCGAATCGACTCTAGACACTCTCGTTCAGCGCCGACCACCCTCCGATCCAGATCTGTCAGAGGCTGCTCAGAAAACTCCAGGGCTTACGGCCCTACCCTTCGGGCTCACCAATGTTGTCACCACCTACCAAGATGCCCTAAGGGGCAAATTCACCGACCAGGTTGGAGATGTCCATTCTCTCGCTGACTAGATCGCCGACCAGCTCCCGCCGGCTATCAACATGCTACACGTCGGCCGATGCCCCGGAGCATCCCTCCAGACCATCCTGGAGGAGAATCCGGACTCCAAGTCCCAGGGCTCTATGGAGACTCTCGTCGAAACCACCACCGAGCAACTTCCTATCCCTCCTTTCTGTGGGGGCGCAATCTTCAACGCCAGCGTCGATAGCCCCCTACGGGAAGGGGAGACCAAGGAGGATAGCGCTGCCCGCGTCAATAGGAACATCAACCGTCCGCAGCGCCGAGCAAATGAGGCTGCCCTTGCGGTGGTCGAGGGTCAGCCTGACTCGCAAGGAATGCCACTCCAACGCAACCTCGACAATGAGTTTGTCCGTGTTGACGGCCATGACATCTACAAGACTCCAAGCGCCAACCTAGCAGTGGCCACCAACGAGCTCACCCGGCTCCCACAGACACCAGAGGTCACTAAGGTCGCCGCCATGCCTAAAGCGGCACACTGTCAGGTCAACGAGATCCGCTAGGATCAGAGACCTTCATACTCCACAAACTCGATTCACCGATCAGCCACGCCAAGATCCGATCGCCGCCCGAGTCGCTTCACCGACCAGCACCGCGACGATAGGCAACCCCTCTAGGGGGAGCTAGGGACAACCACGTCGAGCACCTTCGCCAACACGACCAGGAGGTCGACCAGGACGTCTGAGTGCACCTCAATAATCTTTGAGATGCACGATGACGTATCGATGAGCGCCGCTTCGGTCGTCATGAAGAAGAAGTATGCCACCGCCAAGAGTACGAGCAAGAGTACGATAACCTAGACTCAGCTCTCGAGTCACTCAACATCGAGAACGCTGCAGATCATGGCGCCGACAACCCCAAAGGGCCCCCAGCATTCACGTGGGCACTCAGAACACTCCAGTGGCCCTATGGTTTTAAAATCACTGGGGTCGAGCCATACGAGGGAAGGATGAACCCCACACAGTGGCTACAAGCTTACGCCACTACTATGCGCACTGTCATAGGAGACACCAGTGTCATGGCGAACTATCTTCCCATCATGCTAACGCCAACCGCCATGAACTGGTTCACAAGCCTTGCCCCGGACTCCATCGGATCTTGGGAAGAGCTGAAAAGGTCTTCACCGACAACTACATGGCTACGTGTACTTGGCCGGGCACCATGCATGATCTGAACCGCATCTACCAGAAGCCATTCGAGCTCCTCCGTCGCTACATCAGACGCTTTTCTGAGATGAGGAATTCTATTCCTAACATCATAGAAGTTGAGGTCATCACCGCCTTCGTTCGAGGACTCCATCACCACGATCTCCGCTCCAAGTTCAACCACAAGGCGCCCACGGGATTGGCGAGATGATTACGACTGTCAACTAGTATGCCAACACCAAAGAAGCCGAAGTGCGCTTCAATGAGGATGTGGGCATTCATCGCCCAACTCGCCGCAACGATGATTGCCCCGATGACCAACGCCACAATGACCGCCGCTACGACGACCACAGTCACCATCGGGACAGTGGCCGTGATCGGCAGGAAGTCTCTAAGTCTGGTCAATATCACCACCGCCGACCAGACCATATCATCGCCGCTGTTGACGAGCCTCGAGCCAAGCGCAACTACGATGAGCAGTACAAGAAGATCCTCAACAGCCCATGCCCTCTCCACAAGAACGCCAAGCATAAGATGAAGGATTGCCTTGGCTTGGCTAAGGAATTCCGGGCCAAAAAGCTGGACGACGACAATAACGACGGCGCCGGAGGCCGCCGACCACCTGGGGGCAATAATAATGCCTTCCAGGATCATGGCAAGGTGGTCGCCACCATCTTTGGGGGCCTCGCCTCCACCGAGAGCAGAAGAGAACGGAAGCTCGCCGTCAACGTAGAAGACGCCGCCGCCAACCCCAACTATCGCCCCTGGTTCGAGGTCCCCATCACCTTTAGCAGGGATGACCAGTGGGCGAATATCCCTTACACAGGGTGTTTCCCCCTCGTCCTTGACACAACCGTTCAAAAGGTGCTTTTTAGAAAAGTGCTCATTGACGGTGGGAGCGCTCTGAACCTCCTCTTCGTCGGAGCCCTAAAGGAGTTGGGCCTCGGGATCACCCTTAGACTCCTCCTTCTGGGGTGTGGTACCTGGCAGGGCATCCAAACTGCTTGGAGAGATCACCCTACCAGTACAGTTTGGCACGACAATCAACTACCGCGTTGAGCACATCAACTTCTATGTCGCCGACTTCAACACCACCTATCAAGCCATACTTGGTCGGACAGCATTGGCCAAGTTTATGGCTGTACCGCACTACACTTATCTGGTGCTGAAGATGCCTTCGCCTGTAGGAGTCCTAGCCCTGTAGGCCAACCTCTCCATCGCCTATGCCTACAAGACAGAGAGCCTCGCCCTTGCCGAAGCCACCAACCTCTCCATCCAGATGGCTAGTGTGGTCACCGACGCCAAGACGGTTCCTGCCGATGACTTGGAGATCCCATCGCTAGAGCCTCCTCGCGCCTTCGCCAAGTCCAAGGAAACTAAGGAGGTCGGCCTCGGCCTCGATGACCCCTCCAAGACTGTGAAGATTGGGGCTCACCTCAACCCCAAATAGGAAAGCGCGCTCGTCTCCTTCCTACGTGCCAACGCCGACATGTTTGCTTGGAAACCTGCAGACATGCCAGGGGTACCACGGGAGAAGATCGAGCACTCCTTGAATGTCTCGCCGACCGCCAAACCGTTCAAGCAAAAACTCTGACGATTCGCGCCAGATAAGAAGGAGGCTATTAGGGTAGAAATAAAATGGCTCCTAGCTGCCGGATTCATAAAAGTAGTGTATCATCCTGAGTGGTTAGAAGACCCTATTCTCGTTCAAAAAAAGAATAAAGAATGGAGAATGTGCGTTGATTACACTGATCTTAACAAACACTGCCCTAAAGACCCCTTCGGTCTGCCTCGGATAGACGAGGTTGTAGACTCCACCGCCGGCTGCGAACTGCTCTCCTTCCTCGACTGTTACCCCGGCTATCACCAGATCTCCCTCAAAGAAGAAGACCAGATCAAGACATCGTTCATCACGCCTTTCGGTGCGTACTGCTACACCACCATGTCCTTCAGACTCAAGAATGCCGGGGTGACCTACCAAAGGGCCATCCAGATGTGCCTCAATCAACTGATTGGCCGCAACGTTGAAGCTTACATCGACGATGCGGTCATCAAGTCCAAGACCACCGATAATCTCATCGCCGACCTCGAAGAAACCTTCGCTAACCTGAAAAGGTACCGATGGAAGCTGAACCCTTCAAAGTGCATCTTTGGAGTTCCATCCGGTATACTCCTAGGCTACATCGTCAGTACACGTGGCATCGAACCTAACCCTAACAAGGTCTCCGCCATCACCAACATGAAACGGCCAACATGCGTCAAGGATATACAAAAGCTTATAGGTTGCATGGCTGCTCTCAGCCGCTTTATATCGCACCTCGATGAAAAGGGACTACTGTTCTTCAAACTCCTCAAGGCCTCTAAGCGCTTTTCCTGGTTGGAGGAGGCAGATACAACTTTCGAGCAGCTCAAGTTGTTTTTAACAAAGCCTCCGATCATGATGGCGCCTCGACCAGATGAAACTCTATTGATCTACATCGCCGCCACTTCTCGCGTTGTTAGCATAGCTATCGTCGTCGAACGCGAGGAGGCCAAGCACGCCTATAAGGTGCAACATCTGGTCTACTTCATCAGCGAGGTCCTTAACGAGCCTAAAACTCGTTATCCTCAAGTTTAGAAACTGCTATATACTATTATGATCACGTCACACAAGCTCCGCCATTACTTCAAGTATTACAAGATCGCCGTGGTCACCGAGTTCCCTCTGGGGGACATTCTCCGCAACAAAGAGGCCAACGACCACATCATCAAGTGGGCTGTCGAGCTCGGCACTTACTCCATTGAATTCAAAAGTAGGCCTACCATCAAGTCTCAGGCGCTCGCTGATTTCATCGCTGAGTGGACCGAGATCCAAGAGCCCATCGTCGCTACTTGCCCCGAGCACTGGGTGATGTACTTCGATGGCGCCCTCAACATCAATGGTGCTAGTGTGGGCATTCTGTTCATCACGCCGACCAAGGATAAGCTCCGATACGTTCTCTGGATACATTTTCAGCCTCCAACAACGTCGCCAAATTCGAAACGTGTCTCCACGGACTCCATATAGCCATTGAGCTTGGCGTCAAATGCCTCATGGTATACGGGGACTCCGCACTGGTCATCAACCAACTCAACAAAGACTGGTCCTGCTCCAGTGAAAAGATGGATGCATATTGCGCCGAAATCAGGAAGCTTGAAGGAAAATTCTACAGTATCGAGTACCACCACGTGGTACGAGATCAAAATCAGCTCACCGACCACCTATCCAAGATAGGCTCCTCTCGTGCCACGATTCCACCTGGGGTCTTCGTTGAAGATCTTTTGGCACCATTCATTAAGGAAGAGAAGGAAGTTTAGGAAATTCCCGCCGCCGAACAGTTGGTACTTACGGTACCTTCACCGGCCACTGATTGGAGGGAAACCTCACTAGTGCCAAAGTTCCCACCGACAAGACTAAAACCGAACACCTAATCCGTCGAAGCAAGCATTATGTGCTGGTGGACGGTAACTTGATCAGGAAAAGTGCCAAGGAAGGGATATTGCAAAAATGCATCACCCAAGAAGAGGAAGTGAAACTACTTCTCGAAATTCACTCTGGTTCTTGCGGCAACCACGCGGCCTCGAGAAACCTGGTCGGCAAAGCTTTCTGAGCTGGTTTTTACTGGCCCACGGCCATCTCCGATGTAGAAGACCTCGTCCGACATTGTGAAGGATGCTAATTTTTTGCCAAACAAATACACGTGCCGACACAAGAACTGCAGACCATCCCAGCTTCCTGGCCCTTCACATGCTGGGGACTAGACATGATCGGGCCTTTCAAGCCAGCGCCAAGTGGTTTCTGGTACGTGTACGTCGCCATCGACAAGTTCTCCAAGTGGATCAAGTACAAACCGCTTGTCTCGGCTATTGCAAAGAAGGCAGTCAAGCTTTTCAAAGATATCATCCACAGATTCGGTCTCTCGAACAGCATTATCACCGACCTCGGAACCACATGCACTGGTCATAATTTTTGGGACTTCTGTGAAGACCGATGCATCTCCATCAAATACGTCTCTGTTGCCCATCCTAGAGCCAACGGCCAGGTCGAAAGGGCGAATGGCATGGTCCTTGATGCCCTCAAAAAGAGGCTATATCAGAAAGAAAAAAGCATCTGGGCAGATGGCTCAAAGAGCTACCAGTTGTTGTCTGGGGACTGCGCACTCAAGCTAGTCGCAGCACTGGTGTGTCTCCGTATTTCTTGGTCTACGACTTAGAAGCCATACTACCAGCGGACGTTGCCTTCCAAGCACCTAGGGTGGAAAATTATGATGAAGAGCAAGCCACAGCTGATTGGATAGAGGACGTCGACAGGGCCGAGGAGGAACGCCTGATCACCTACGTCCGCACAGCCAAATATCTAGAAGGCTTGCGGTGATACTACAACCGCAACATCAAAGGTCGTTCATTTATTGTCGGTGACCTCGTTCTCCGCATAAAGCAAAAAACCGAAGGGATGCACAAGCTCTCCTCCCCCTAGGAAGGGCCTTACGTCGTCAAAGAGGTTACCCGACCAGGGTCTTATCGCCTATGTGACTTGGACGGAATCAATATCCCCAATTCATGGCACATCGAGCACCTTATACGTTTCTATCCTTGAAACGCTCTAGATATGTATTCTCCACTCCATGATGAATAAAGTTTTGGTCACCATAATTTGTCTCCATTACTTCTCCATTACAATTTAATCTCCACTTACGGTCACCGAGCTCTAAGCTACTCCTTAACGAACTCCAATACGAGATCGCCATAACTGCTCCGCCACGTTTCTCCATATCTCCAATACGAGATCACCATAACACTCCGCCGCGTTTCTCCATATCTCCAAAATATTTCGCTGACCATCGAGCAGCACACGTTCTGTTCTATGCTCTATGGAGAAGACCCAGTCTCTGATCTCTCCCTACACGTGCTACGGGCTCCACGCTCTGCGTTATGGGTGGTCGGCTGCGGTTCCTTGGTCACGTCTGTTCCTCCTACACGTGCACGGGCTATGGTCGGCTGCGGTTCCTTGGTCGACATTATGGACTATGGGCTAGCTAAGGCCAAAGAGTTCAGTAACGAACTAACTGCTCGGATGCTACTTATACCACGTATAATTGTGTTAGGGTTAATACTACAATGATTTTTTCACCGCAATATCAGCAAACTGCATAAACATGCACTTGTTACTTTACAACATTTATACATATCCATAAAAGTTTATCTATGCCCCTACGTGTTCTAACTACTCTCTCTAGTTAATACAGCATAACTCTCCGAGCAGATCACCGAGCTTCGCCATCGCCATCCATCTTGTCGAACAGGTCAATGTCGTTGGCCAACTTCTTTGCCGCGTCTTCCACCTCATCTTCCAGCTGCTGGTGCTCCGCCTCGCCCATCCCTCCGGTGAATCCGGCCCCTATCGCCTAAAGGTCAACGTCTAGGTAGTGGGACCGGACCACCGCTAGGGCTTGAGTAACGGCAGTAACAATGGCATCACGGTTGAAGCTTTTGAAGTTCTCCCACGTTGCCTTGCACCTCTCAATGATGGTGTCTAGACACGGTGGCCTGCCATCGGGTTGAGGAGCCACCTCTAGGTCGACGCAGTCGAGCAGCAGTTTGATTCCAGAAACCACAGCGTCGAGCTTGTTCCGCTGGTTCTGGCATCCTGCTCCAGCACATCAAACTGTGCCTTGACCCTTCGATGGTAATCTATAGGCATTACAAGGGTCCATCAAGCAAAAGAAATTACTCCACCAGTAACTCCGACCACGAAGTACTCTCCCTTTAGCTCCTCGGCCAGTTTGTCCGCTAGCCCTGACTCCTTCGCCTTCTCCTCTTGGAGTTGCTCGACGGTTTGGCGCAGCTGGCCGAGCTCCGCTTCTTGCTCTACAAGCATAGTAGTCGTTAGCACCAATAATAATTTAGCAATGCAAAGCAAGTTCGCCGATACGCCATACCTTTTTTCTGCTCGGAGACACTTTTGAGCTGCTTGGACTTGCATTCTAGCTGATCGCTTAGACTCGTCAGCTGCTTGGAGCTCCGTTCCAGCTGCTCAGACCTGCCACGCAGCTGCTCAGAAATGGTCTCCAGCTGCTTAGGTAGGACGCCCTTCTTGTACTCCAGGTCCGGAGCGTTGGATTCAGCAAGATCACGCTCATGTTGGGCCCTCTGGACATGTTCTCCGTTGCCTTCATCGCCTCCTTGAGTTTTTCATTCTCCTCAGTGAGGGGCTCCATCCTCTTTATGAGTTGGCACCGCTGCTCAGCAGTCTGAGTTATCCCCTGCAAAAATGCCAAGATTATGAAGAAGAACAATCCAATGTCAAAGACGAGCGTTCCAGGCGCAGTACTGACATTGATTTGTTTCATCACTCCAGCAAGGGCGGACTCCAGTCTCCTGAGCTCCCTGGTGGTGTCCTCCTCCTCAACAACCACCACCTCATCACCATGTTTGCGGAGGATTCAGACAGCTTGGGGTCAAGATTCCTCATGTTCGATCTCTTCCACCTCATCCTCCTCCGCCGTAGCTGGAGGCACCACCGGGGGGCTCCGTGGCTGGACAGCGTGTCCGACCATGCCCTTCGATGAGTTAGGGAGTGCCATTTGCTCCTCGGGCACTGTAGGTTTCTCCGCTTCGGCCTCCGACGCGGCATCGGAGACTCCAGCCTCCGCTCCCGAAGACCCGACGGTTTCCACCGTTGCCCCGGGCGCCGTTGCCGACCCGTCCGCCATCAATGCCAACCTCTCGCCGCCACCAAGTCCATCAGCAGTGGCGGCTAACTCCTTCGCCGACTGCCGAGCATCGGGGGACTCTGGACAGGAGCCACTGGCATTGCCTCCACCTTGGGACTAGCTCCTGGCTGCTCGTCATTCTGGACGGGCAGGGTTAGATCCTCCACACGCCTCACGCTGCATCAGATCAGCTTGTCAGTCGCCAAAAGAGATAAGGATATGACAACAAAATAACTCCAAGGCAAGGATACTTACATGTCGGCCTATCAGTACACTTTTCTGAACCAGCACTGCCTACTTGAGCCCCTAGCCGCAGCCTTGGGGTCGATTCCTGCGCCCTGGGGTGGAGGGCTCGCGGTCTCCGCCGTCGGCCTCTCCTCCACCCACCGCTCTGGGACTCCCCTTGCCTGCTGCTCGGGGACTCCCTTCGCCTGCTGCAAGGGGACTCCTATCGCTTGCTGCTGGAGACTCCCTCCCCTCCCTTCGCTTGCCCCTCCATGCGTGTGTTGCGCGGAGGCACCTTAGTGCTCAGTGGAGGAGCCACTAGCACTTCATTGTCATCCGACCACTCGGACATCGTGGCGCTCCATGTCCGAGTGGTCCGGTCACCACCAAGCGAGATGCCACCCGGCTTAAGGGGAATGGCACCTGCCGTCTTTCTCTTCTTCTGGGCCGGCTCATCTGCCACTGCCCTCTTCCCCTGGACTTTCTTCAACTCTGGGGGGGTACTCTCCGTCCGACCAGCATTAGTGCCTCTAGATTCTAATGAGGCACTGACAGCTCCTTTCTCAGACTATGTCGATGGCCGGGCATCTACTACCTGAGGCCAATCGCCCCTCGGCATGCCCAAGAAGTACACTGATCGTTCCTGCGAATGGATCTTTCCATGAGTGCATCAGCTCACTGCTCGGCAACCATAAAGGACAAAAAAGGATCAGGAACACGCAATTGAGATGTTTACCTGAGGTGGTGGGTTCTTGCAGTTAAAGGGTCTCATCACCCCTGACATGTTGAATGAGGCAAATGGAGCGAATAGCTCTATGACTCGCTCTTGCACATCGTCCCTCGATAGCATCTCCGTCCTCTCCCGGGTACCGTCCATGTGTCGCCCTTGAAGTCATAGCCCATGTGGGCCCTCTCCTTATAGGGCTGGATGCGGCGCACTATGAATCTCACTACCACTAGTCCACCGTTGGTTCTCACACCCTTTGTTAAGTCAAGGAGCTCCCTCACCTGCTCCATGTCAACACTGCTTGGCCTCTCCGACCAGCTTTTCTAGCTCTCCGGGATGTGGTCGGCGTCATAGCGGATGGCGGGGTGGCTTTGCTTCATGTAGAACCACCTGGCATTCCACCCCTTCAGCGACATGTTCAGCGACACAGTAAGGTACTCGCCAGCCATTCCATCGCACAGCTGAAGATACATGCCACCGACCACCTTGGAACCACCGCCGCCCTTCTTCTTCAGCCAGAACAGGTGATGGAAGAGGTTGAAGTGGGGAAGGATTCCAAGATACGGCTCACAGAAATGGATGAAGATAGATATGTGCAATATGATGTTTGGGTGGAGGTTGCACAGACTGACTCTCCAGAACTCCAACAAATCCCTCAAGAACGGATGAATAGGAAAACCTAATCCACGCCAAAAGTAGTCCTCAAACACTACAGCTCATCGGTATGAGGCATTGGGAAGGGATCACCAAGGGCCGCCCCCCATCCAGCGGTGATGCGGTCAGGAAGAACGCCCACCTCCACCAATCTGTTGAGCTCCGCCTCCCCCGTGCGTGATGCCACCCACTCTTCATCACACCTTGCTCCGGCACTCGCCTTCTTTGGGCTCGCCTTCTTTGGGTTCATAGCTCCCCTCTTAGGCGCCATCTCTCAGATCCGAACTGGGGCTGGCAGCGGAAGCGCCCGTGGATATGAATTTGGAAGTGCAAGGGCTGAGGAGGAAGATGAAATGGCAAAGTGGCAAAAGTGGAAGTACGGGGTGCGGCGGTGCAGTTATAAAGCACTCCCCCACCTTTTTGCACTTGAGGGTTTTTGGGAAACCGCTCCCATGATTTGCGCCTCTCTGAATTCTCAGCAACAGCAAGGTGGGCCGTTACCTGGGCTTTTGCACAACCGCGGCCTGTATCGCCCATTTATCTTCGCAATATGTTATGACTCACCGAATATTCGCCAACTTCTCCACCAACCATTACGGCTCAGTAATTACTACTGTGCAACCTTTACTCCGGTATTTTCTCCATGATTTGTTTTCTCCAAGATTTCCTCTTGTGGCTCGGGCACTGCGTGAACATTACGTCTTGGTTCCTCACCACATTGGGGATTTTCTTTCGTTGACTGCTGTTTCTGACCCTGGCACCACATGACCACGTCACCTACTATCAGGCTCGATGACTAAGTGGGCACACTTCACCTTGCGGTGAATGTGTTTTTTCTCATTACGGGGCTACACCCGGGACTGCTTGCCTGCCCGGTTGGTCTTCTACTTTTCTCCTACTTTGGACCCTGGCACCACGTGACTACGTCACCTACTGTCAGGCTCGGGACTAAGTGGGCACACTTCACCTCGCGGTGAGTGTGTTTGCTTTATTCTGGAAGACTCCGCTCCTCTTGAAGCTAAAGAAGACTATCTTCCTTCCTCGTGGTTGGACTCTAAGTGGGCACACTTGGTCCACTACGAAGAAATTTTCGATTATGAACTTGAGCTCCTTACACCCTTATGTCAAGCCGTACTTGGGTTACATAGCTCGGCGATGGTTCACACTGCTCGGCGATGGCTCACGCTACTCGGCGACTGTTCACACTGCTCGGCGACGGTTCATGCTGCTCGGCAACTGCTCACAACTGCTCGGTAACTCATCACAGTGGTCGGACCATGAGTTTGACTGCTCGGCTTTGTTCACACATGCTCGAACAAGCTCAAGACGGCGTTGCACAATGGGTACAAGGCGCTCGGGGACTAGATATGGGGGGGGTACGACCCTAGATAGCCACGGCAGACCACATGGGCTATGCCCCTAGGGGCAGCCCAGCCCATAAGATGAAGCCTTGCGAGGGACGACACTGCTCGGCGTCTCCGCAAGACATCGGGAATATATCCTGAAGATACTACGAGATCTATTAGGATACGTATGATCCCATGATTCCTGTAATCTGTTATTACTTTCCGGTTATCTCCTAGATCTAACCGACTTGTAACCCTACCCCCCAGACTATATAAGACGAGCAGGGACCCCCTCCAAACTCACGCAATATCATACGAGAGCCAATATAATCCAACAGAACACAGGAGTAGGGTATTACGTCATACTGATGGCCTAAACCTGTCTAACTTGTGTGTCTCTGTTGCCTTCTTATTCTTGATTACACGCCTCTGTCGATCAATCTACCTTCATGGGATACCCCTTAGAGGAGTGCCGATGATATTCTGTCAATAGAAAGTTTTCTCAAATACTAGAATTTTGAACATTAAGAAGATGTTGATTTTGTTCCTCTTCAAGTGATTTGAGAGACTAGAGGATGATGTAATGTTCATAGGCAATTGACATTGTATCCTATAGGTTACAACAATTGATATCATAGTCTTACATGCTTGCTGTAAACAAAATGGCACCTTGCATTGGCCATTAAGTGATTTTGGTGTTTGAGTGACAACATGACCATTTGGACTAACAAAGTTTGCTAGTATACAAGGCGTAGTTCAAATGGATGCAAGGTTGGCTTGGACAAAGGAAACATGAAGATCAGAGTGATCAACACCTCAAGCAAGACACTAGAGCTGCAGTTGAAGACCTACAAGCCATGCAAGAAGTCCAAGTCACCAGATGGAAAAAGCTTAGACCTAAAGGCATGAAGAAAAAGATCCAAGTGCATACAATCTATGTGCTGCTTGTGTTAGGACATCAGTTGGGAAAGATGTTATGGTAGCATCCATTGTTATTGTAAAAAGTACTCTTGTTTGTGAACATGATTTATGGATGTAATGATTATATCTGTATGCTTTGTGTCCAGTAAGCTATTAATGGCCCAACTGAATTAATAAATATAGTGAAAACAAGATGAAATTCTATCACCGTTGGATGTAAGCATCATTCATTATTTTGTTATCACCACCGTCATTGGTGGTGCAAACGTCCAACACCATCACTATATGTATGATACGGCAGGGATCAGAAGTCTATCACCGCCGAATCATTTAGTAACCCGACACCGATTAAAGGATCATCACAGGCAGATCGTGCTGCAAGGCAACGGTGACCATGACCTTTGGACTAATGGTTCATATGCTCAAGTGACGATGATGTTTACCTTGAGACAGACATCTTGGCCATCAAAGCGATGGTCAACCCGCACCACAGACAATCGGGTCATAGTACAAGTCAACAGTGATGGTGACCACTACACAGGCGGTTCATGTTCCCAAACGACGGTGATGTTAGCCTCGACATAGGCGAATCATTGACCAATGAGGCGGTGTTGAGGTCCTTCATAGTCGGTTGTTAGCCAACCATGATGACATATACTATCACCATCTAGTGTTTGCTGCCGAGGGCAAAAATCGACTGCGATGGAGGGTTACGAGCTAACCGTGATAGGACTGCTATAGTAGTGTATTCTCGTTTGAATCTAATTGTCAATGAGCTCAATGCTATAGGTTTGACAAAAATAAGTGATGTAGTGTAGGAAGATCATCTCTCTACCACTAATGAACATATATGCATCCATCGTTACCATCCTCCACAACATGGGAGATTTGAGCACAATGACCCCAGCTCTTGTTGTTGGCAAGATTGTGGCATTTGAGATGTCACAAAAGATGGGCCAGGAAGAAGCCTCTTCATTAATCAAAATCATTGCTCTCACTTGTGATGAGCCACTACTAGAATTCACCCCTAATGCCACTAGACAAACTTGCAACACCACTAATTTGGGTGCAATAGGCGGGTCTTATTGCAACCTTTCTGTAAAATGGTGGCAATGTGTGACTATATTGCTACCAATAAATTGATCACCTAGTCCTGACCTTGCCCCGCCAGCTGTTGCACATACTGTACTGATGGTCCAGGATTGTACTGTATCTGATTTGTAGTAGTACCTTGAGCTTGTTTAGATGAACCCTGAACTGTCTGGTCATCACCATTACCAGCTGGTGCTGCTTCTTGATGGATGGTATCGACTTGATTAGTCCCTTGGGTCGACAGATCTAGAATATTGTAATAAGCCGGCCCAACTTGACCAACTGGAAACCCATGAATCGCTTCTTTCATGGCGTTGTGGAATGTGTCCAAGAAAGCTTCATTTTGGCTTGATATGGCATCATGAATAGATTTGTCTACAACCTCCGTAAAGAAATGCCTGTCTTTAGCTTTAGTTGTATGTATCTGCCCGTGTAATAGAACTCTTGGTAGTGGAAATTTCTAAACAATTCTGTTGTCACGTGTTTTGGTGTAGGACAACAAACACTTATTCTGAAACTCTTCTATAGCTTTGCTGATGACACCTTTATCTCCATCAGGTAGATCTTCATAATGTATCATGAGGATGTCATTGTTGTTGCGAACCGCCATGATGATTGTGGTGTCCCACCGGGCGTGCCAGAAACGTGTGTCGACACAGAATTTTGTCCTGTGCCGAGGACACACGAGCAAGCCAGAAGGGTCCGCTCGATGGAGCAAGAGATCCGCCTAGCTTCAGTGCAAGGATGGTCGATCCTGCGCACTCCTCCCGAGACATGCCAGTCAATTTGACCCTGTAATTGACAAGGAGAGAAAGTTTATCAGTAGTTAAGGGCGGAATGTGCCGGTGTTGCTAGACAGTCCCGAATGTGCGGCTCTAAGAGCCGATATGAAAGGAGATCGACTAAATAGTCAATTCTAGCATATTCATAAGAATGAATCGGTTAAAGCTTATGGGGTTGTGTAAGAAGAATCGGTTATCATTCAGAATGAATATTATTATTCAAAGAAATATTGGTCACTGGCAAAAGGATATCAACGGTAATTAGTTCATGCTAAGCCAATGACCATAAGAACCGAACCCCTTTTTATGAAAGAAACAGTTCATCATCATTCAACCATTTAATAGAGATAAATCTAATGAACATATTAGATCTCATCTATCGCTATGACCAGTGGGGCATGAGGCAGAATCATGCAGGCCGTAATACAATAATAAGATCATGGGGCTAACACATCTTTCAACCTATCTCTACTTCAACGATCTCGTGATGCGAAATGTTCATGAAAGCGCTCGATATCGGCTAAAACAGCCGATTCAGGCATAGCGCACAGTTAAGGACAAGCCCTCTCAGGAATAGATCTATGAAATAACGATCCCCACTCCACGGTGCTAACATTGGGGTGTGAGGCAAAATCACACCGGCCGTGATAACGGGCCATGGAACAGTTTTCGATAGCCAATAGATCTACTCAAGATCAAACATGCCTTAACTTTACACTATGCACGATCAAGATTGATGTAAAACAGCCGATAAAACGTAACTCATCGTTTAAAGTACAGATTAGATCAGTTTAAATTAACAAACGATGGGTTAAAAAAGATATATGGCTGATCTAGATCAAGCCCAATCGGGCGAAGTGATATTGCTGTAATTAAGTAAATAATGGAAACAACAAGCAATATCGGTAACTTAATGAATCTATCTGAAGGAATGCCACCCTTAGATAGAGCCAATAACTTGACATTAATCTAGTTCGACCAGTGGAGGTCGACCGGATCGATGCAGTCGTACTTGAACTAGACAAGAGTCGATAACTAACTTATACTAGAGTCGCTGAGATCTACTCTACTCCTACTCCGAAGGGGTGGCCGGAGCCGAAAAAAGTAAATAACTGGTATTTGATTGATTGTGTGTCCTTTTACAATAGCCGAGGTTTGGTATTTATACCCGGAGCCTAAAAACGAATCCTACTCGAGTACGACTCAGTACAATCTTTGGTACGAAGAAAACATTCCTATTTTAAGATTAATTGGACTCTAATCTTTCCCCTTTTGTAGAGTCCAATATGTATCTTCTCGATATCAATCATATCTCGTCATCGTTATCTGCTGACGTCATTCGGAGAAAACCGATCCTAGTGTCGCATTTGACCCGACAGATATCAATCCTTACTCAATCGACTCCTTGATTGGCACAATCTTGGAAGCCTGCGAGTTCCCGCGCTCTTCTCCCAAATTTTGGTGTAAACACATGCCCCTTTATCCCAAAATTCCAGTTTGTTGGTTTACTATGCCGCAATTGTACTATCCCTGATATATGCACGGCTCCTGACTTTCTGGCCCGAGTTTTATATAACATCCCAACAGTATCTTTTGCAATCCACTCGGCCTGTTCGCTTTCTCCTTCTTCCTCAAGCCAACTTTAACAGCCGATGCCGTCATCGCCAAGGCCCCAAACCCTAGCAAACCATCTATTCTAACAAGTCGTCATCCAAGCAATCCTCGCCAGATTCAAACCAATTTTTGACCATGATGGCAACCATCGACCACATCCCTGAGGTATGTCTCCAAGTTTCCATTCTCCAGTTATCGGCCGCTACCTTGTATTTCTTTTCTTCTCAAACTTATTTCATCCGATTTCTTAGGAAATGAGGAACGAAATCTTGATTCCATCAGCCGTTTCCGCCAATATCTATTTTCTTGGGCCTATGGGTGATCCTGATTCATCCGATTTCATTCACCAAGAAACCAACCAAATCCCCTTCAAACAATCTGCAGTGGATTTGTCCTCTTGGAATACGAAAACTCTCTTAAAAATTGGCCAAAGATGCCTAAGGGATGGAGAAATTGGTTCCATAGGGTGTCCGAGAAAAGGGTGAAGATTGGGAATTTTATGATCTGAATCAATGCTTGACTCTTTCATTGTTCAGGATGGAGAGGAACGACTCACTTCTGATTGCTGCATCTTATTTCTGGTCCAATGCCCTGAATGCTTTCATCTTTGGTCATGGCCCAATGACCATCACCCTGGTCGATGTTTACATGTTGACCGGCCTCAGAATAACTCAATTAATGCAGCCTTATGAGTACTTGAGTGTTGGCTCCAAGAAATTAGCTAAAATAGCAGACTACACAGGATGGGCCGGTTACATTTCGAACCACGTTGAAGATGGATCAGCTGTCAGCGAAAGGGAATACGTGGCTTTTCTAAACATGTGGTTGGAAAGATTCATTTTCTGCGGGTCATCTTGTGGTCCAACCTACAATCACAAACTCATGGCAGAGCACCTAGCATTAGGCAAGGATATCCCTCTTGGAAAATATCTGCTAGGGGCTGCTTATCATCTAATGTACCAGGTGGCTGCCCAGTAACTGAAGAATGAACTAGTGCATAATGTCTGTGGCCCCTGGTGGCGAATACAATTGTGGCTTAACCTGTACATGCATAAGTTTGTGTGGCCTGATCTCAAAAGTCTGAGTTTCCCTTCTTCCAATTTTGATGAGGAATATAGAGGTGAAGAAGGAAGAACTCAGTAGTGCATGAGCTATTGTGAGGCTGCATCGGCCATAACAATTGATTTTGATATTGGTCATCTCTTTAAGAATTTTTACAGAGGATTTGGTGTAGACTTCCTGACTTGGCTACCATATGATGATGAGATTGATGAGCTGGCCTTCCCATTCAAGTTTTGCTTTGAGTCAGGTTGTTCGGACGATGTGGCGGCTGCAATCTTCAATTCTTTTGTCAAGCCCTGTGTTCTTCCAGTCGAGTTTCGTCATGGCCGTGGCAAAATGGCTACAGGCTCTTTCATTCCAGGCAACCTCCCAACGTATGAATTTTACAACCCATCCTTTGTAGCTCGTCAGTTTGGTTTTAGCCAATTGCCTCCTCAGCTATTCTTCAAGAACATACTAAAGCCACGGGAAGATATCAGTGAAGTACTGGAAGCCGGAAGAGTTTTTCAGCTGGGATCAGATCTTCCTTCCCTCAGTTTGCACGATTAGATTAGAGTTAGCCTCTCTTCTACTCTCTTCGACTCCTGGTGGTAAGAATGGTGTTCCCATCTTTTCTGTGGATCGGTCCACCCTTTGTTTATAGCCCTAGATGGAGAATTTGCTTTGGACGAAGAGGTAATTTGCCATTTCTCTTCAAGAAAACTGCTTGACGAATTCCTCTATTAACCATCCTAATCGACCTTTTTAGGATGTTGAATTTGATCCTCCAAGCTTGGATAGGAAGGGGTGTCCTATAGATTACTAGCCATCGTGCCCGGTTTTGAGACTGGGATCGGCTGCGCCTTCCCTAAAGAGATTGATGAAAACTCCCGCTGCCCCCATAATTGTGACATATCAATCTTCAAAGCGCAAGGTGGTCCAAGGGGCAACCCAGAAAACCACTATTGGGAAGAGACTCTGTACAACAAGGCCATCAGCTGCTCAGGTAAACAATTCATCCCCTTCTCAAAATGATATTCACTTGCTGACTTCATCTCTTCACAGCTATTGAGCATTGCATCCCATCCTGCTCTGGGTGCGGAACTACCATCCTAGGCGTTCGATTCAGCACCAACTGAACTCCCATCGGCTGTTCCACGAAAGGAGCCGATCTTGGTTGAAATAATCGATACTTCCACAACAGCAGAAAATGTGAGTTTTATCTTCGATGCTTACCGGGGTATTTTTCTTTAACTTCTTTCATTCAGTCTTTTACCCTTTATCTGACTTCTTGCTGCACCAGAAACTTCCTGACGAAACACCTATGCAAGATCGAGAGCCTGACAGTCCGCTCAATGATCCTGTCGATGTTGAAAGTGGTCTTGTTGCCATCAACACTCAGACGGTTGATTCCCCAGTCCGGCAAACAACTAATGGTGAGGGAGCTATTTGCTCAACTTATCTCTCTGCAGTAAACATGAACTAAAAATCTTTCGATGTTTGCAGATGCCGATGTTGAGATTTCTGAGCTGATTCAACTAGATACTACTGGTGTATCGGCAGTTGTTCCTTCCTTTCAGATAGAAGCTACCACATAAAAGGTATTGTATCTCATTTTATTTGTTCATTCCATTATAAACTGATCCGATCCCTCTAATCAAGTTTTTCCTTACACATAGGCACTCGATCCTCCAGCCCAGAGCTACTCTTTTAATCTTGAGGAAAATTTTGATGAAGATGAGATCAGATCGTCAACCACTTCCTCTAGCGAAGCTCTGTCGGAAGAGACCAGATATCGGCTAAGAAATATACTGCCAATATTTAAGAGGAATATAGCCGATTTGGTCCAAGACACTAATTCAACGTAGAGAGTTTTCTTGGCTATTAAGGGTGATCCATCCCCAGCTCTCTCTAGAGTCTTGTCATCTTTGTCTATCTTTGAAGATTAGGCTTTGAAGGTGAAAAAGACTTAGAGAAATTTGTCCAATTGCGAAGCCCTGCTAGCCAGGGGGAACTCCAATAGGCAAAAGGCTAAAGACCTGGCGCAGTTGATTGATGACTTGAAGAACTACTCCCTCTAGACCGATCTAGAGTTGTCCCAATTAGAAATCAAGCGTGCAGAACTTGAGAAGGAGCTAGAAAACATGAAGGCTGTCATTGATCATCGCAAGTCCACTCTGGCCCAAATACCTGATGCCATCAAATAGAAGAAATAGGCACTGTTGGCCAAGGTGAAAGAAGGCAGAGCCATCCAAAATAGCCTTGAGAGCACTCCTAGAACAGCCGAAGAATACAAGCAAAAGATTGCAGAAGCTGATGCTATCCGGCTAGAAGTACTGAAAGTCATCCAGGATGTCCTAAACCTGTAATCTATATGTTAACACATGTCTCATGTAGGATCAATGATAACCATATTTTTGTTGCCTCATTGTATTTCTCATTTCGGCTAAAGAGCCGATTTGAAAACAACCGACTTCATATTTCCAATCTCAATCCAATTAAGTCTGAAAACCCGACTTTATCAAGAGAGCCCTTCGATTTTTCTACCGTCAGTCACCCAACGCCGTATTCTCATTATCATCAGTGAAGTGGCGCTTTGCCTTCTATTAATTGCGGTTGCCTTTTGCGCGCCCCAAGGCGTTTGCCTCTTCACTTCATGTCTTCAAATACCAGCCGATGGCTTCGGCCTCGAACACATCTCCACTCGCAACTGTTCCTTTGCTCTTCTTCGCCTACCAAAACCTTGTAGCAGTTTTCTTTCTCCCTTCCATAGATCTAATCATCCTTCATGGCCGGCAAGGACAACCAAGGCAAGCGCACGGCGGAGGAAATCCTAGAGGAGAACATGCCAATGAACCAGCGTCTCCAACGCATGAGGTGAGATTGACATTTCTTGTTTATGATGATGAACTATTCTGACTCAAATATAGGTTTGTTGTGAATGACAGTCTCCATCCTCTTCCCAGGGCCAGCGGGCCCTCTGACACTGCATCTTCCGTGCCGGCCTTGTCGTCGGACTCCTCTGATTCGTAGAACGGCGACGACGCCCGGCGCTTTCTTCGAGAGTGGAGGGTGGCCTAGAACCGCTATTCCGAAGTGACTCGAGAAATTGGCCAGCTTGAGATCCGTCTCGAGGTCTCTCAAGCGGCCCTACACGCTGTCGAAGAGGAGGCTAGTGCCTTTTGGGCACGGCTAGCCGAATCTGATGCCATGGTGGCGGGTAAGATGAACTCCATGAACGCTTTTACTTTGACTTCCATTGTTCTTCATGTTGACATTCCTTCGGTCTTCTATGATCATCAACCCTGATAGTGCAGTTGGAGTCTCTCCAACTGGCGGCGAATGTGGTCACGGACGCCGTCAATGCTTGGGGTCCCCTCATTGACGCTCACCTCCATGATGTTCCGGCTCGCGTTCAGGAGATCACCCTTCACGGCGTTCATCATGGTGCGGCGGTGGCGCTGACCGCGGCGTAGGTCTAGACTGGGTACGAGCTCTACGCCATGGAGACTGGCTTCCCAATGGGCGATGGCCCTGAGGAACATGAAGACTAGCTCAAAGAATTCATCTTGGCAGCGGAGGCCATAGTGGATATCACATCCGCTTAGGATGTGGTGAACAAGGTCTTAGATTAGGTTGTATTTAGGGCGCACTGATGAATGAAATCTTCTTCTTTTCCACGATTGTCTTAGTGCAATGCCCTTGTGTATAACAGTTTTTATCTTTGTTCTTTGAACTAGAGGCGATACCTTTCTGGTATCGGCTATTAGAGCCGATGACTGAATGAGTCGGCTATCAAGTATTGATCAAATTTCAGGATAACGTCCCGCAAAACTTTTTATATCAAAGGCCAATTGATTAATCAATCTAGAGCAAGCATTTCGTTAAGTGCAACAAAACTTCATTTAAGAAATCCATCGATTCTGATATGCACTTAGGATTCCATTTAGCATTCATACGTCGGCCTAAACCCATACTCAGAACTAATGCTTATTTTTCCTTAATCCAATGGCCGACATGAAGCCGTGACTTTTCTAAAACAAACTCTCAGAGCCGATTGGTTGCATTGGCTGTTGGCTTTCATTGCTGATCTTAATGAAGCCTCCTTCCCATAACTTGCTAGAAAAGCATTTGAAGTCTCCCAGTTTCTAGAAGACTGGATCGGCTATTGCGATGCTCACAGATTCATCAGCACGAACCAGCTCGACATCATCTCCATGCCATTGGATCAAACATTGATGCATGGTTGACGGTACACAACAATTCACATGAATCCAATCACGACCAAGGAGCAAACTGTATGACCCTTTTCCATCGATGACGAAGAATGTGGTGAGCAGAGTCTTACTCCTGATTGTTAGTTCGACATTTATTGCCCCCCGGGTCTTAGATGCATTACCTCCAAAATCCTTAAGCATCATGTCAGTCTCCATCAGATCTCCTGGTCCTTTGCCAAGTTTACGAAAAGTGGTGTAAGGCATAAGATTAACAGAAGCACCTTCGTCCACCAACATCTTGTTCATCGGCTTCCCATCAACAAGACCTTTCATATATAAACCTTTTAAGTTCCGATGCTTGACTGGTTTATCAAATATTGCTTGCTGTACAACCGTTAATTTGGCAACTATCTCCTCATACTCCGATTCATCGAATTCCGAATACACTTCTTGATCTGTCAGAGCTCTGAATTCCGATGGCAACAGAAAAGCCATTTGGATATTAGCCGATGGTTGCTTTCTATCGGCTGTTTGCTTAGTATGCCACACTTGAGGTTCACCAGATGCCTGAGCCTGTTCCATCTCTTTATTCCTTAGGCGTTGCACCCTTCTCTTCTGGCTTCTTGTTAAACCTCCTGGACACCATTGGCCTTCCTGCCAAACATATTTTCTTTCGTTGCCTTCTTCTCTATAATCAGTCTAGTCTTGGTCAACAACTCGCTTTTCAAGCCGATCATGAAAACTTTTATTTTTTAAGCGCCGATCCAAGTTATTATGATGATATGCATCTTGAGCATGGATAGACCGGCGGTCAGTTTGGGATTGCCTAAACTCCCAATACTAATTGCTGCATTCTGGACAGTCATGTCTGGTAGGCAACTTCAAACCTTCATTCCAGCAATGTCTGAAGAAAGGACAATTCCAATGTGATTCGGTTTGTTTCCTTTCATACCTCTCTCTTTCCAGTTGACGTTGGTATTCTTGATCCTTTAACCAACACTGATAATCCTTTTCCTTCTGCCACTGCCACTTATTCAACAGAATCTGAGATATAACTCACGGCTTTGTCATCTCTGCTTTTGATGTTCCTCCCTGCTCATATCGGCTCTTTTGCTCATCACGACGTCTTTTAATTTCCCTGTATTCGTCGGCCGATATTTGCATTTTGGGATCGACTGTTCCAACTTCTTTTGATTTGGTTGATGTTAGGACCTTAGTCTTTCCTTTGATCAGCCTAGCATCAACCATGTTTTGATCTTCTAGGAAAGGATTATGATCAACTTTTATTTTCTGAGGCGTATCAAATTTGAGCCTCCCTTGCTGAATAGCCCTCTGTATATGCTGTCGGAAGATTCTACATTCATTAGTGGAATGAGAGGTAGCGTTATGGAACTTGTAGAACTTCTTATTCTCCAATTGATTAGGGGGCAACATAACATAACCATCGGGCAACTTGATCTGCCCCTTCTCGAGCAAGAAGTCGAAGAGCTTGTCTGATTTGGTGACATCAAAGTCATAGCTCTCCTCGACTCTTCTTCCCCAAAGATTTGGCACCAATACTGTTTTCTTGCCCCAATTCCATTCAGCCGCAGTAACCTCTTCTTCTTCATCTTCATAGCTGTCATCGACTGAGTATGGATCATAAGCTTCAACTACTGTGGTACTCTTCTAAAATCGGGTATCTCTGCGCATACTCTGGAATTGGCTATTGAGCGCTACCACTCGTTGAGCCAATTGACCCAAGTTGTCAAATTCTTATCCCAGCAGCTTTTCTTTCCACATTGGCAGCATTCCTTGAACAGCTAAAGCAGCTAGTTGATCATCAGCTAAGTTTAATGAAAAGCACAAGTTCGTAGTCTCTCGGAACCTCTGAAGAAACTCAATGCCCGATTCGTTAGTCTTCTGTCTTATAGTTGTCAAATCAGTTATCTTCTTTTCCCCAGTCCTAGTGTAAAAATATATATGGAACTTCTTCTCTAGGTCAACCCAATTGGCAATGGAATTGACTGGTAGTGATGAGAACCAAGTGAAGGTTGGCCCTGACAGGGACAAGGAGAAGAAACGAACTCGATGGGCATCCTCAATTGATGCATCGCCCAATTGTGTAAGATACCGACTGACATGTTCTATCGTGCTTGTACTATCTTGGCCAGTGAACTTAGCGAATTTTGGGAGCCTGTAATTTGTGGGAAGGACGACCAAATCATACCATTCTGGATATGGGCGTTTGTACGAAAAGGTCAGCCCTTTGGCTTCAGACCGAACTGATTCTTCATCATCTTGGTCACCCTTAGCAATAACTCATCAGCCTATAGATTTGGATTCCTCTGCTCCTGCTGACCCATCTGTGGATTGAAATCTCGTGCCTTGATATCCTAGATTTGGCATCATGTGAAGAGTGTTATAATCTATGTCATAGTGATACCCTTGTGGAATCTTGATCTGCTGGGTTCTTTGCTGGCTTGCTGCTTGAAGTCTCTGATTATAGACATAAGGATCTATATGTCTACGGATCCTTTGCATTGATGGTGCTATTTTTTGAGCCGACGACGGTATGTGGCCTGATGTGCCAAAATTGATCACCTGGTTCTGATCTTGCCCCACCGACTGTTGCACATGCTGAACTGATGGTCTAGGATTGTACTATATTTGATTCGTAGTAGTACCTTGAGCTTATTCAGATGAACCCTGAACTGTCAAGACATCACCATTACCAATTGGTGCTACTTCTTGATGGCTGGTATCGACTTGATTAGTCCCTTGGGTCGACGGATCTGGAATGTTGTAATAAGCCGGCCCAACTTGACCAACTGGAAACCCATGAATCGCTTCTCTCATGGCGTTGTGGAATGTGTCCAAGAAAGCTTCATTTTGGCTTGATATGGCATCACGAATAGATTTGTCTACAATCTCCGTAAAGAAACGCCTGTCTTCAGCTTTAGTTGTATCTGTCTGCCTATGTAATAGAACTCTTGGTAGTGAACATTTCTGAATAATTCTGTTGTCACGTGTTTTGGTGGACAACAAACACTTGTTCTGAAACTCTTCTATAGCTTTGCTGATGACACCTTTATCTCCATCAGGTAGATCTTCATAATGTATCATGAGGATGTCGTTGTTGTTGTGAACCGCCATGATGATTGTGGTGTCCCACCGGGCATGCCAGAAACATGTGTCGACACGGAATTTCGTCCCATGCTGAGGACACATGAGCAAGCCGAAAGGGTCCGCTAGATGGAGCTAGAGATCTGCCTAGCTTTAGCGTAGGGATGGTCAATCCTGCGCACTCCTCCCGAGACGTGCCAGTCAATTTGACCTTGTAATTGACAAGGAGAGAAAGTTTATCAGTAGTTAAGGGTGGAACGTGCTGGTGTTGCCAGACAGTCCCGAATGTGCGGCTCTGAGAGCTGATATGAAAGGAGATCGACTAAATAGTCGATTCCAGCATATTCATAAGAATGAATCGGTTAAAGCTCATGGGGTTGTGTAAGAAGAATCGGTTATCATTCAGAATGAATATTATTATTCAAACAAATATTGGTCACTGGCAAAAGGATATCAACGGTAATTAGTTCATGCTAAGCCAATAACTGTAAGTAACCGAACCCCTTTTTATGAAAGAAATAGTTCATCATCATTCAACCATTTAATAGAGATAAATCTAGTGAACATATTAGATCTCATCTATCGCTATGACCAGTGGGGCATGAGGCAGAATCATGTAGGCCGTAGAAACAACAATAGACTCGACGACCCTAACTTATTACTAATATCAGTGGGGCATGAGGCGGAATCATGCAGGCCGTAATATAATAATAAGATCATGGGGCTAACACATCTTTCAACCTATCCCTACTCAACGATCTCGTGATGCGAACTATTCGTGAAAGCGTTTGATATCGGCTAAAACAGCCGATTCAGGCATAGCGCATAGTTAAGGTCAAGCCCTCTCAGGAATAGATCTACCAAATAACGATCCCCACTCCACAGTGCTAATAGTGGGGTGTGAGGTAGAATCACACAGGCCGTGATAATGGGCCATGGAACAGTTTTCGATAGCCAATAGATCTACTCAAGATCAAACATGCCTTAACCGCACACTATGCACGATCAAGATTGATGTAAAACAGCTGATAAAATGTAACTCATCGTTTAAAGTGCAGATTAGATCAGTTTAGATTAACAAACGATGGGTTAAAAAAGATATATGGCCGATCTAGATCAAGCCCAATCGGGCGAAGTGATATTGCTATAATTAAGTAAATAATGGAAGCAACAAGCAATATCGGTAACTTAATGAATCTATCCGAAGGAACCCCACCCTTAGATAGAGCCGATAACTTGACCTTAATCTAGTTCGAGCAGTGGAGGTCGATCGGATCGATGCAGCCGTACTTGAACTAGACAAGAGTCGATAACTAACTTATACCAGAGTCGCAGTGGAGGTCGACCGGATCGATGCAGCCATATGAACAGAGGTATAAGCCATGACGGTACTTACAGACAAACAGTGGAGGTCGACCGGATCGATGCAGCCATATTTGCTGAAGAACTCACCGAGACCTACTCTACTCCTACTCCTAAGGGGTGGCCAGAGCCGAAAAAAGTAAATAACTGGTATTTGATTGATTGTGTGTCCTTTTACAATAGTCGGGGTTTGGTATTTATACCCGGAGCCTAAAAACAAATCCTACTCGAGTACGACTCAGTACAATCTTTGGTACGAAGAAAACATTCCTATTTTAAGATAACTTGGACTCTAACCTTTCCCCATTTGTAGAGTCCGATATGTATCTTCTCGATGCCAATCATATCTCGTCATCGTTATCTATTGGCGTCATTTGGAGAGAACTGATCCTAGTGTCGCATTTGACCCGACAGATATCAATCCTTACTCAATCGACTCCTTGATTGGCGCAATCTTCGAAGCCTACGAGTTCTCGCGCTCTTCTCCCAAATTTTGGTGTAAACACATGCCCCCCAATTTTGGTGTAAACACATCTCCAGTAGCATTGCAATCACTTGGTGCTTATTGCAACGAGAATCCTAAACAGGTGCAATAACATGTTACTATTGCCACTATTAATTTGTGTTGCTATAGGTGTGGGGGGTCTGACCCTAGGTACCCACGGTGATGTACATGGGCCATACCAACAGGGATGGTCCAGCCCACAAGACGAAGGCTTGCGGCGCATGGCACAACTCAGCACACGCCGCAAGGCTCCTCGGCGGCATCCTAAAGATAGTGTAGAATCTATTAGGATATGCCGAATGTAATGTTCCATGTAAAGATTGTATCTTACCCGATTGTACTCAGACCTGATTGGCATGTAACCCTACCCCCAGGCTATATAAGGCGGGTAGGGGACCCCCTCAAAACACACATAATCATATATGATAGCCAATACTAACCGACGGGACATAGGATTAGGGTATTACATCAAGTTGATAGCCTGAACCTATATAAATCTTGTGTCTTGTCACCATCTCACTCCTGATCTCGCTCACCTCTCTGAAAAATATACCATCATGGGTTGCCCCCTTGGTGGACTACCGAGCATCTTTAGTCAAAAATTGGCATGCCATGTAGGGGTGTGCGCTTGATCCCATGGTGAGTCAGATGGAACACTTCCTAAGCTCTCCGTTTGCTCCCAGACCCGGCTAATCCTTCATGGTTAGATCTGTCACCTAGGTCATCAACGCCAACGGCGAAGGGGAGATCATCTAGCCGGTGCAGGACAACCCTATGCCAATCGTGCCTATGTCTATGTCAGTAGATCCGATCTCAGAGTCTCTCCTAGGTTCACCTTCCTCTCTGGCAACTCAACCACTGCCGCCACGCCGGAAGAGGAAGCCTATCCAGCAGGATGATTTGATCTCCTCTATAGATCGGGTCAACCAAAAGCTAGCTAAATGCTTGTCGCTCGTAGAGTCAGTCAGGCATCCGCCTCCTTATGGCGATGAGTTTTCATCGCCCTAGCACTTCACCACGGTTCGCACCAAATGTTCCACTCGGTCACGCCACCCGAGGTGGCATGATATAGATATGAATATCACGGCGACTCCGATGGGTTGCACGGTTGACCTCTCTCCAGATCCAGTCCTCCTAGGGCTAGGCAAGAAGCTCTAGCTTAGGATTCCATGGCCATCCAGCCCTGCGAGCTGGCCAATGCGGTGGCCGTCTACCAAGTCACCTTGCTCGATCTCTATGCCGTCCAGGTAGGCCACGTCTACTGACTCTCCGAGCTCAATTTGCCCATCGTCGACCAGTTCACACCAGCAATCAACATGGTGTAGATCCGGCAGCTCAACAATGACTCCATACTTCCCATCCTAGAAGAAAATCTAGGGGCAAAATCGGAGGGCTCCACCAAAACCGTCACTGCGACCATCATCGACATCCTCGCTGGGACTCCATCACCGCCTAGGCATTTCCCTGAGGAGCTTTTCATGATCAGCTGTGATAGCTCCCCTCGAGATGAGGAAACCGATTCCCAATGTGTCGCTCGGGAACACAAGAACACTAACCACGCTAGATGCCATGCAGCAGAAGATGTTACCATATCAACCGTAGCAGCAGGTGGAGACACTGACCAGCAAGGAGGCCGCCACATTGCCCGCAACCTCGACGACAAGTTTTGTAGGTCAACGGACATCAAGTCCAGCCGAAGCCGAGTGCCAACCTCGCCATGGCCATGAATGAGCTCGGCAGGCTCTAGTAGACTCCCGAGCTCGTCAAGGCCATCGCCAAGATTAAGGCAGCGACAGTTAGGTCCTTGAAATTCACAAAAATCAAGCTCTATCCCACTCTACTGGGTCCAACTAATCTAGGAGGTCAAGGTGATCTTGTTCCAACCATCCAGGTGGAAGCCGTTTCTTGGCTGGCGGCCCCTATCTCTAGAGGGGGTCGCGAGGTAACTACGTTGCCAACCCCGGGCAGCCGCCATGCTATGCCAACCCTAACATCAACTAGGAAGTCGACCAGCCCCATGGTGGAGACGTTCAAAGCCACCTCAACTAGCTTCCACGATGTTTGCTGTCGCATCGACAGAAATCGCAACTCGTGCCATGAGGGTGAAATCCTCCACCGATAGGAGTATGATCGAGAGTGGGGCAACCCCGAGGCCGCTCTTCAACCGCTTGAGCTAGCTAACTCTGGCAACACTGCTCGACCTACCATCACCAACGCCGCTTGGCCTACTGCCGCGCCATCGCCCCATGAGCGGCAGGAGCCGCCGCTCCACAAGCCATCGTTTATGATTCCATTGTCACTAATGTCCATGAGCTTTCACGATGAGGCCCCACGCCATACAGTGGCTCGCCAATGTCAAGATTTATGGGGTCCAACCGTACGATGACCACACCAACCCCGAGCAGTGGCTAACCAGTTATGCCACCGCCGTCTGAGCCAGTGGTGGTGACACTGACGTAATGACAAGCTACTTGCCAGTTATGCTCTAGCCCACCGCTATGAATTGGCTCTCCAGCCTCTAGCTAGATATCATCGACTCTTGGGATGACCTCAAGAGATGTTCGTTGAAAACTACAAGGCGACCTACGAACGGTCGACAACAAAGCATGACCTGGCCAGGGTCTAACAAAGGATGGGGGAACTCCTTCGGGGCTACATCCGCCGCTTCTTAGAAGTAAGGAATCGGATTCCTAACATCCTTAAAGCCAAAGTAATCACCTGTTTTGTCCAAGGGCTCTATCATCATGATAAGCTCCATAGGAAGTTCAACAGGAAGCCACTGACATCGATCGGTGAGATGTTCCAAACGACCAACCAGTACGCCGATGCTGAAGAGGCCGAATAGTGACATAAAGAAGAAATCGGTCGGGCTCCTCGGACCGATCACCCAGCACGCCGCGACGATGACCGCCATGATGACAGACGCCCTGACGACCGTGACCGCCGTCGCGACGATCACGAACGCCGATCCAACGACCGCGACCGCCATGACAAGTCAGAGGGTTCAAAGCCAGGACAATTGCGATGCCACCAACCAGACAATTTCATTGCTTCCATCGAGCAGCCTCATGCCAAGCGCAATTATAGCACATAGTTCGACAAGACGCTCGATGGTCCATGCCCGGTTCATAAGGGCGCGAAGCATACCATGAGGGAGTGCATGGGCCTTACCAAGGCCCTACTAGAAGAGCAAAACAAGAAGCACGATGACCATGATGATGATGCAGGCAAGGATCGCGAGCCCCCTAGGGATGCGGGTGGTGCTTTCCAAGAACCTAGCAAGACCATTCATACAATCTTCGAGGGCCGAGTAGACACCGAGAACAGGCGTGACCAGGAGCTCACAGGATGGCAGATCCTAGCCGTCAAGGCTACCGGCACCATCGTCGATCCTAGGTATCTCCCCTGGTCAGATCAGCCTATCACCTTCACTAGGGCTGACAAGTGGGCAAAAATCCCTTACTTTGGACATTTCCCGCTCATTCTGGATGCCATCATCTAGAAGGCACGCTTGACAAAGGTGCCCTCAATATCCTCTTTGCCAGCGCCCTAAAGGAGTTGGGCCTATCCAAGCAAGACCTCACCACCGTGGACTCTCCATTCTGGGGGATCGTCCTGGGTAGGGCATCTCAGCCTCTCGGTGAGATTACACTGCCTGTGCAGTTTGGCACCTCCAACATTTTTCGCATCGAGTACATCACCTTCCTGGTCGCCAACTTCGACACCGCCTACCACATCATTCTTGGTCGACCAGCACTCACCAAGTTCATGGCCATACCACACTATTCCTAGCAAGTGCTGAAGATACCAGCGCCAAGAGGGGTCATCTCCCTATAGGCCAACCTCGCCGTCGCCTATGATTGCGAGAAGGAGAGCCTCGCCCTCACCGAGGCTTTCAACCTCTCCATGCCCATGGAGGCCTGCCTCGCCAAATCCAAGAAGGTGCCCGAAGAAGCTCAGGAGATCCCGACGATGGAGGCACCTCGAAAGGCTACCAAGGCCAAGGACACAAAGGAAGTGAGCCTTGGCCTCACCGATCCGGCCAAGACCATGAAGATCGGGTCCCACCTAGACCCCAAATAGGAAGACACGCTCGTCAGCTTCCTACATACTAACACAGACGTGTTTGTATGGAAAGCTACAGATATGCCTGGGGTACCAAGGGAGTTGATCGAGCACTCCTTACATGTCTCGCCGATCGCCAAGCCGATCAAGCAGAAGCTCTGACGATTCACGCATGATAAGAACGAGGCTATTAGGGTAGAATTAAACTGGCTTCTAGCAGCTGGATTTATCAAAGAGGTGTATCATCCCAAGTGGCAAGCTAACCCAGTGCTTGTTCTGAAGAAAAATAAAGAATGGGGAATGTGCATTGATTACACCGATCTCAACAAACACTGTCCTAAAGACCTCTTTGGTCTCCCTCGCATCGATGAGGTTGTCAACTCCACCGCTAGTTGCGAACTACTTTCTTTTCTAGATTGCTATTTTGGTTATCACTAGATCTCTTTAAAAGGAGGAGGACCAGATCAAAACATCCTTCATTACGCCATTCGGTGCCTACTGTTACACCACCATGTCCTTTGGACTAAAAAATGCTAATGCGACGTATCAAAGAGCCATCCAACGTTGCCTTAAAGATCAAATAGGCCACAACGCTGAGGCCTACATTGACGATGTAGTAGTAAAATCGAAGACCGCCAATAACCTTATCGTTGACCTCGAGCAAACGTTCAAAGCCCTTAAAGAATATCGATGGAAATTGAATCCCACCAAGTGTATATTCGGTGTCCCATCTGGTAGCCTTCTGGTTACATCGTTAGTGCTCGGGGGATCGAGGCAAACCCTGAGAAAGTCTCGGTCGTCACTAGGATGAAATGCCTGACCTGTGTTAAAGACATCCAGAAGCTTACGGGATGCATGGCGGCCCAGAGCCGCTTCATATCTCGATTAGGTGAGAAAGGTCTCCCCTTCTTCAAGCTACTAAAAGCTAATGAGCAATTCGAGTGGATGGACGAGGCCGACAAGGCCTTCATCGAGCTCAAGCAGTTCCTGACTTCACCTCCAATTATGTCTGTGACTCAGTCCAACGAGACTTTACTGATCTACATCGCTACGACCTCTCAGGTTGTTAGCACGACTATCGTTGTCGAGCGCGAGGAGGCTGGACATGTGTACAAGGTCCAATGACCTGTTTACTTCATCAGCGAGGTCCTGAATGAGTCCAAGGCTCAGTACCCCCATGTCCAGAAGCTGTTGTACGCAGTCCTGACCACATCCCACAAGCTCCGCCATTACTTCGAGTACTACAAGATCGCCGTGGCCACTGAATTCCCCCTCGGTGATATCCTTCACAATAAGGAAGCCAACGGCCGCATCATAAAATGGGTGGTCGAGCTCGGCACCTACTCCATTGAGTTCAGGAGCTGACCTACTATCAAGTTGCATGTTCTAGCAGATTTTATCGCCGAATGGACCGAAGTCCAAGAGCCTATCCTAGCCGATCGTCACAAGTATTAGAAGATGTATTTCGATGGGGCTCTCAACATTGAAGGCGCCAGGGTAGGTGTACTGTTCATCACTCCCTCCAAAGATGAGCTCTGTTGTGTACTCCAAATCCATTTTCCGGCCTCCAACAACACCGTCGAATACGAAGCGTGCCTTCATGGTCTTCGTATTGCCACTGAGCTTGGCGTAAAATGCCTCATGGTGTTCGGTGATTCTGCCCTAGTCATCAACCAGGTCAACAAGGACTGGTCCTGCACCAGCGAAAAGATGGACACTTACTGCGCCAAGATCATAAAATTGGAAGGAAAATTCTATGGCATTGAGTATCATCATGTCATTCAGGACGCTAACCAAGCAGCCGACCGCCTCCCCCCCCCCCGCTGAGCAGTTATTCCAGGCGGTGCCTACTCCTAGCCCTGACTGGAGAGAGCAGTTCATTAAGTATCTCACCACAGCTGAGGTCCTGAGCGATAGAACAGAGATGGAACAACTCATTCATCGTAGCAAGCACTACGTATTAGTCGACGGCAAGCTGATGCGGAAGAACACCAAGGAAGAGCTGTTGCAGAAGTGCATCACCCAAGAGGAGGGTGAAAAATTATTACTCGAGGTCCATGCTGGCTCATGTGGCAACCATGCAGCCTCCAGAAATCTGTTCAGCAAGGCTTTCCGCGCTGGTTTTTATTGGCCAACCGCCGTGGCAAACGCGGAGGCGCTCATTCGACATTGTGAGGGTTGCCAATTTTTTGCCAAGCAAATACATATGCCCGCACAAGCCCTTCAGACCATCCCCACATCTTGGCCCTTTGCATGCTGGGGACTGGACATGATCGGGCCCTTCAATCCAGTTTCGAGAGGCTTCAAATACGTATGTGTCACCATTGATAAGTTCTCCAAGTGGATTGAGTACAAGCCCCTTGTCACCACAACTGCGAAGAAGGTAGCCTAGCTGTTTGAGGACATCATACATCGCTTCGGCCTGCCAAATATCATCATAAGTGATCTAGGTTCTACTTTCACCGGCAACGACTTCTGGGACTTTTGTGAGGACCGGTGCATCTCCGTCAATTACGTCTTAGTCGCCCACCCTAGAGCCAATGGCTAGGTTGAACGAGCAAACAACATGATATTTGATGCCCACAAAAAGAGACTGTATAAGAAAGATGAGAACCACCCGGGCAGATGGCTGAAGGAATTGCCAGCCATTGTTTGGGGACTCCGAACCCAGACTAGTCGAAATACCGGTGTCTCCCCGTATTACTTAGTGTATGGCTCGGAGGCCGTTTTGCCACCGATATTGCCTTCCGAGCACCATGGGTTGAGAACTTTGATGAAGAACAGTCGGTTATCGCCCGGCAAGAAGACGTTGATCACCTCGAAGAAGAGCGCCTAGTTACATGCGTCCGTATGGCCAAATAATTGGAAGGCCTGTGCACATATTACAACCGCAACATCCATGAATGATCCTTTGTGGTCGGTGACCTGGTTCTCCATCGAAAGCAGAAGACCGATGGCCTACACAAGCTCTCATCGCATTGGGAGGGGCTGTTCATCACCAAGGAAGTCACCCGACCTGGGTCTTATAGGCTATGCGACTCTAAGGGGGTGGACGTCCCCAACTCATAGCATATCGATCTCCTTAGCCGTTTCTATCCTTGAAGCGTTCTACTAAAGATGTGTATTTCTCCATATTTGATGATTCAATAAAGTTTGCGTCGATTTCTCCAATTATGCTCTTCGTTTGTGTTCTCCATTATTTTCACCGCTACAAATGTTTTCTGCACGTTTTCTCTAGTTTTTCGTAATATTTCTCCGAATATTAACTCTCCTATTAATCTTCATTATTTTACAGCTCCACAACGCGCTATTCACTGACTCTCCATGCATATAATCGCCAACATACTCTCCACCCCACGTGCCAACTAGCCATGTTTTTTCCCATGCCATCCAGAAGCAGCCCTGACCTCGACTTCCTCCTACGCATGCACGAGCCACGCACTACGCTATGGACAGTCCGTAGCGGCTCCTTGGCGACGCTTTCTTCTCTTACACGTACACGGGTGCCAGCCACTCGGCACTATAGAGCTGATCTAGCTAGGGCTGATCGGCGTAGCATAAAACTAACTAGAAAGCAACTAAAACATATTCAACATATGCAACAAACAATCTCCAACATGAATAGCAAGTTTTTATTTACATCTCCGACTAGCAAAAGCTCAGAGTTTTCTGCTACATTTTCTCCCAATTATCCTGGTTTTGTTGTTCTTTGTCGTAAAAAATATACAGGTCTTTGACAAGCCTGAAAGCCGACTCTGTTGCCTCCTCCACGAGCCGTTCGGCCTCAGCGTCCTCCGTTCCTTCCGCGAACCCGCCATCGACGACCTCCAGACTGGCGTGCCCAGCGATGGCACATGCAGTACTGTGCACATACGTCCTGAAGTTCGCCAATGCCGCCTTGCATCTCTCCATAAAGGGATCTGGCGGGAGTGGATGGACGTCCAAATCTCCAACCGGGGGCGGAGCCGAGTTCCCATCAATGAAATTAAGCATGGGCGTTATCCCAGCAATGATGGCGTTCGTCCGAGAACGCACAGCCCGCAGCTCTAGCTCATAATGTTTGTACTGCATCTGTGAGTTCTCGCAGACCACTGCAAAACAACAAAACATTATAACAAGGCTCTTGACAATAAAAGACAGAGTTTCCTCCAAAGCTCACTCACGCTTGAGCTTGTTGACGGTTCTTGTGTGCGCCTCTAGCGTGTCGTCTCTTTCTTTCTCCGAACGCCGGATGGCTTCCTCGGCTAGGAGCAACCGCGTCGTGAGATCTGCAGCAACAACAATGCCTTTGTTATATTGGAAACATCGACCGGCAGATCTGCTACCAGGCCTATGGACTTATCTTTTCTCTCCTCAACAATGTTGGCAAACCGAGTACCGATTTTGCCGAGCTGCTCCTGAGTGGCGACGAGCTCGCCCTGAGATGCTTTGAGCTCGTCGGCCAGGTCTTTCTTCTCCAACTGCAGCCGGTACACCTGCGCCTGCAATCTAGTCCCCTCATCCTTGAGCTCGGCGATGTTCTCCTCAAGATTCTTCACCTCTGCATGTAGCCTTTTGTTCTTCCTCAGCATCGGCTTGACTTGTTCAAGCTGTCGGCGTCGGTGCTCTGCAGTTTTTATCATCTCCTGCCAAACGACAGTCACAACTGTGCTGGGATGACGCATCAACAGAGGCACAAGTTTAACTCACCTGCAGTTCATTGTTCACCACCGAGAGATGATTCTTTAGTGTCTATATCTATATCTGTAGGTCGACATCCTCCTCTTCCACCATGTCGACGTGGTCACCCCGTTTCAACCAGGTGCGCGACACACGCGCAGACGCATCCCACGGATGGGGAGGTTCTCACGGTATGTCCTCTACCCCATCGGCAGCTTCTTCAACAGGTCCTGCAGCTTCTTCTTGGTGGCGGCGAGGCGCGCCTAACCCCATCTCTATTGGGGGCTCCTGTTCTGTTCCAGGGCCCGCACCCATCGACGATGATGAAGCTCGGGCCTCGGGGACTGGATGCTTGTCCTCCGTGTACCGCTAGGTCCATCGCTGACGGGGATGCCCAGGGGCTCGGTGCCTGTCCTGCATTCGCCTCCGGTGCCCTGACATCTCCAACGGGTTCTGCCACCCGTGAACCGCCAGTGCCATTGCCTACGTGAGCTCCGTCTACCCTGGTCACCGTGGCCGACCCACCTCCGCCTATACCTTCGATGTTTGTGGGGACGGCAGGAGGTGTCATGTCCTGAGACCTTTCTACGGCCTTGACCGGCTGCAAGGGGTCAGCGAACGGTTTGCTATTCCACAACCAATACCTATCAATACTCCGAGGCAGAAATCAAGTGGCCAAAAGCTTACATAATACAACTACTTACTTGCTGGATCGCCTGATGGTGCGTTTGATTTTGCATAGACCACTGGGGCCGCCCATCTCGGTGGTCGGCATCGCCTCCTTCCTGCGACCTGGGCGCACAGGGCTTGCCTCTAGGGTTGCTTCCCCGGCGGACTCATCTCCTTTGGCCCCAACCTCACGTTTGGGCTCGGGGACTTCAACTCTAACCTGACTGGTAGGGCTCTCAGCTCGCTGATCAGCACTCCCCGTCTGCACCACGCGTTGAGTCATGTTGGTGCCCTTCCCCCCAGGAGGAGGGGGTAGCGGCCGCTCGACGTGCCGCCCGCACCGACAGCGGCACCCTATCCTTTGGGTCATCGTCCTCGCTCTCCGCCCCGCCGACGTACCTTTGACGCTAGAGAAGTGGGGAGTCCCTGATGTTAACCCTGCTGTCATGGCAGGGTGGTGTCGTTGCCTTCCTTTTCTTCGCCGTCGGCGCCTCGTGGAGAGGCTGCTTGCCACTCTACCGGCGCCAGGACTTGGGGTGGCCTCCCGTTCATCTGATGAGTTGGTCGGCATCGTTTGGGTCATTGGCATTGCGATATCCGCAGCACTTCCTAACCCCTTGAACCTGTTCTCTGCTGTCGGCCAGGATCCATCTGGAACCTCATAGACATATACCTTCCGGTCCTGTCCGGCAAATCAACAAACAGTTGGCGCGCATAAAGAAATTAACGATGCATTGAATAACATCATCAAAAGATAGTTACCTCCAGTGGCAGAAACATCAGGCCAAATGCCCACTGGGGATGCCTTTTCTCCTTAGCCTTCTTTATTGTGAAGAACTTTGACACTCGTCGGTCTATTTCTTCATTGTTCAGCGGCCCCGGCGCTTCTCGCACAAAGTTCGCATCCCATTACTCATATGCAGGATGGGACCTTTCTTTGCACGGCTGGATCCTCCGGCCGATGAAGTTTTGAGTACACTCAACTCATTAATGTTGACACGGTCCAGGAGGTCAAGCAACTCCTCCACATGATGCGACTCCTCACTACTCGGTCTTGCCGACCAGTTGGGGTTGGGGGTTGCTAGGCTATCTATGTCTGTAGAGAGACCATCTTCCATCCTTTGTTGGAGGCACCGAGAGGCATTGTTCTTACTCAGATGCCTTCCCATCCTGCAGTACTAGATAGGTCGCACCAACCACATCGGTGCCGGCAAAGGATTTAAGGTGGAAGAAATAGCGGAAGAGATTGAAATGTGGCTCGATGCCAAGATAAGCCTCGCACAGATTGATAAAGATGGCAAGATGTAGAATAATATTGGGATTTAAGTGGACTAAAACAATCCCATAATACATGAACAGTTTGTGCACAAACGGATGCGCAGGTAACCCGAATCCTCGACGATAGAAATCTTAGAAAACAACAAGTTCACCATCATGGGGGTTTGGAAATCGTTCACCTACGGCTGGGCGCCATCCGGCCATCGCTTGGTCGGGGAGGATCCTGTCCATCACCATCTCATCCAGATCTGATTGGGTGCTGCTTGATGCTACCCACTCCTTGCGGCGGGCATCGAGTTTTCGTGAGTTTTTCCGTGGCGCCATTGCAACGAATCTAGATCTAGGGATTGCTTGCTCCTCACTCTATTCTTGCGGCGGAAGCGGGCACTCCGGCTCGAGCCGTGGGATGGCGGCGGTGGATTGTTGATGGCTGCTCGAGGAAGAAGACGGAAGGCGAATGTGCAACTACTCGTGCGAAATGGAAGTGCGCCGCGGGCGGGGTGGGCTATATAATGGTTCGCCCCGCCCCTTCATCTCCAGGGTTTTTGGGAAACCGTGCCGCACCACGCGCGCTCGTTCCCGCATTCGCTGCGCCACGTGCACGGCTCAGCTGCAGTTACTGCGTGTCGCTCCGGCTTCTCTGCGCTCTCCATTAAATGGGCTGTTTCACGGGCCGTTATTTTCCTTCAACAGGAAGGTATCAACAAGTGGCCCATTTTCTCACCTTGCTGGTTTCTTTCCTCCATGATCATTTGCAAGCTATCTGTCATGACTAAATTTTACCCCTGATCGGCGTTTCTAGATCAAGGCTTCTTTGGCCCTACTACAAGATTTATTCTGCATCTTCCAGCAGGCTCGGGTACTAAGTGTGTAAACTTCACCTTGCGGTGAATACATTGATATTTTTTCTCAGCTACGCTAGGGACTAGATGTTTTCTCGATTGCGCAATTTTTCTTCAAGACCCTGACACCAGGTGTATTCTTCACCTAATCTCAGGCTCGGAGACTATGTTGGGTACAATGCACCTTGTGGTGCATGCACCGGTTCTTCATGATGCTTTGGCTATGCCAAGTTTGTCCCTTAATGCATATGCTTTGCTTCGGTGATCATGTCACTAGCGCAATGCAGCCGGCACTTAAGTGTGTACACTTCACCGGTCAAGAATTTTCATTTTTTTCAGCTGAGCTACTTACATCCTATTGGTGGGCCTCACTTCGCTAAGTCCAAGACTTACTGGCCACTTCAACTGGTCGGTAGCTGTCCTCACAGGTCGGCACGCCAGTAAAGCTCGTCAGCAAGCTTTTTCACTGCCCAGGCCACTAGTCAAACTGGTCGGCTATTCACTACCGAAAACCGGCACTTTGCCGAGTGCCGGAGGCTTTACCGAGTGTATTTTATTGGGCACTCGGCAAAGACGGTCTTTGCCGAGTGCCAAATAAAATACACTCGGCAAAAAAAACACTCGACAAAATGCGTCTTTGCCGAGTGCCTTTTTTCTAGCACTCTGGCACTCGGCAAAGATGTATTTTGCCGAGTGCTATTTTTCGGCACACGGCCAAATACGTCTTTGCCGAGTGCCTTTTTTCTAGCACTCGGCAAAGATGTATTTTGCCGAGTGCCTTTGTTTTGGCACACGGCAAAGGGGCATTTTGCCGTGTGCATTTTTTTGGCCCCTCGGCAAATCAGTTTTTCAAAGCAATTTTTGAGGCCCTAAATGAATTCAAATGAAAAACTTTCCAACTACAAAGTTGTATAACTTCTCAAGATCTACAAAGTTTATTTTGGTCATTTCTTCATTTGACAAAGCGACAATAACGTTGTTCATAAAATCTACATATCTCATATCTCTCATATTAGTTTCATGAAAGTAGAAAAGAGATATATAAGATTTGTGAACAATGTTACTACCACTATGTCGGATGAACAAATGACCAAAATAAACTTTGTAGATCTTGAGAAGTTATGAAATTTTGTAGTTGGCAACATTTTGATTTGAAATCATCTTGTCATGCAAAAACGACGTTTGGATTTGAAAATTTTAAAATTTGAATTTTTCAAAAGACCACGGATGGAAAAACTTCCTAAATGAAAATTGTAGATCTCCAAAAGTTATAAAACTATGTAGTTGACAACTTTTTGATTTGAAATCATCTTATCATGCAAAACTACGCTTGAATCTCTCAAATTTGAAATTCGAATTTTTCAAACGACCTCGGATGGAAAAACTTTCTAAATGAAAATTGTAGATCTCGAAAAGTTATGAAACTTTGTAGTTGACCAGTTTTTGATTTGAATTCATTTAGGGCCTCAAACAAGCAATTTACTCTCAGTTTAGTATAATATATGAGGATAGATAACGGAATCTAGACACAAGTGACAGTGTAGTGCAGTGGTAGAGCAGCAGACACGCGAGGGAGAGGTCGTGAGTTCGAATCCCGCCAGCCGCATTAGCCACGAATTTAGCGTAAAAAATGCACCGACTTCGATGAAGACGGGCGGGCGCTGGCTGGTGGCGGCCTCCCCCGAAAAAAAAATTTGCTATTATTTTTGGGTTTTTTTGCATTTTCATTTTGCCGAGTGTAAATCTTTGCCGAGTGCTTTTCCGGCACTCGGCAATGCTCGACAAAAAGCACTCGGCAAATAGCTGTTTGCCGACAAAAAGATGTCGTGTGTTGTATGCCGAGTGTTTTTGGACCATTGCCGAGTGCCCCTAGCACTCGACGAAACGACTGTATCCCGTAGTGATTGTTTTCACTGCTCGGATCGTCAGTCAGGCTGATCGGCTCCATGACAAACTGCTTGGACTTGATCAAAATGGCGTCACCAAGCGGATACAAGGTGCTCGGGGACTAACTGTGGGGGGTCTGACCCTAGGTACCCATGGCGATGCATATGGGCCGCACCAACAAGGATGGTCCAGCCCACAAGACGAAGGCTTGCGACGCATGGCACTGCTCGGTGCATGCCGTAAGGCTCCTTGGCACATCCTAAAGATAGTGTAGAATCTATTAGGGTATGTCGAATGTGATGTTCCATGTAAAGATTGTATCTTACCTGATTGGACTCAGACCCGATCGGCTTGTAACCTGTCAGTGTTTCATAAACCAAACTAGTAAATTTATACGATTGCCGCACTGCTCTAGGAAGATAATGGTAGCATCCAAAAGATACAAAGATTTATACTGGTTCAGGCCAGAGCCCTACGTCTAGTCTCAGAGATGATCGAGTGCATATTCCTCACTTGAATGCTCTGAAGTTCTTACAATGGGAGGGGCAAGAATGGTGGAAGAGGATGGAGAGATAAAGCTAGGAGATGGACTGCCTGAAGGGAAGCTCTAGGAGCCCTACTATGATGGAGAATGAGTAAAAATGGTAGAGGATGTCTGAAGATGGTGCCCTGACTGTTCTTATATAGAGTTCGGGGCCAGGGCGTATACACAGAAGGAGGTTCTCCCGACTAAAGGGTCATGAGCCTAAGGGAGGTCCTAGCTATCATGGCATGAAAGCTACACCGTCTTGTGGTGCATGCCGGGGCATGGTTGTCATCATGGTCTTGTGGCCATGTCATGGCATGGTGTGGCGTGGTGCTACTGTGCCGGCCGTGGTGGCACTGTAGGCACGGTGGAGGTTCGCTAGCCGTCCTGTGCGACATGGTCTCCGCCATGGTCTTCGTCATTGCCTCCTAGTTTTTTGGGGCGTCATACAAGGGTTGGTAGCCACCCCCAGGTTGTCAGTCGCCTTGTTGGCCAGAGGAACTGAGGGCCACGACCCTGATCGTTGGGGTTATGGCTTCCACCAGTCCGAATGGCCTCTAAGTCAAGGCCTTCGGCGTGGATCTCATCCCGTAGTGGGTGGAATCATACATGAGTCTTGTCGAGCCGTATTTGGCCAGTGGTTGTCGTACCAGTCATCATTGCCTTGGGCAGTGTTGTCTTGTCTGAGCTGCGTGGCGCAGCGATGGCGTTTGACCGGACCGAGGTGACCGTTGTCTCCTCGGTCCTTGCAGGGCCAGAGTGGCATGCCTACCCTTGTCAGAACAGGCGTGCCTGGCTACGCTCGACCTCTCCCTGTTCTTCCTAGGGATCAGGACGGTGGATAGGCCGTGCGTCTCTCGTACGTTGTGTGGCTAGGTCTGGTGAAGGGATCATGGCTGGCCCCTGCCTTAGCGCTTGGTCTGGTTTTCTTGGGTCAGCTAGGCCTCGGTCGTTTGGGCTCTTGTTGGCTGACGTATCGTGGGCCACTCGTCCTATTAACTAATTGATGCCTTGAGACACCCCGGGTTATAACCCCGGCATAACCCTACCCCCCTGGGCTATATAAGGTGGGTAGGGGACCCCCTCAAAACACACACAATCATATACGATAGCCAATACTAACTGATGGAACATAGAATTAGGGTATTATGTCAAGTTGACGGCCTGAACCTGTATAAATCTTATGTCTTGTCACCATGTCGCTCCTGATCTCGCTCACCTCTCCGACAAATCTACCATCGCGGGTAGCCCCCTCGGTGGACTACCAAGCATCTTTAGTCGACAATAGGACAATGTGTTTGTTGCAATACAACGTTGTTGGCGACACTTGTATTTGGTGGGCCTTTGAGCGGTGGGCAAGGGCCCAACAAACTGATAGCTATCTAGCTAGTGTTGTTGGCAACTACATGATACATCTATCCTAAAAAACGACGTACATGATCTCTCTCATCCCTTCCGATCAAATTTTCAAATTATTCAAACGAACTCGTATGGAGAAATGACCAAAACCAAAGTTGTAGATCTAGTTGATGACCTTTTCATTTAATATCATTTACTATCACAAAATTATGTTCGATGTTATCATATTTTGAAATTCAAATTTTTTAAATTGTTCACACGAACTCGTATGGAAAAATGATCAAAACCAAAGTTGTAAATCTCGACGAGTTCTACAAATTTGTAGTTGAAGACTTTTTCATTTGAAAATCATTTACTATCATAAAATCCTGTTCAAAATTCTCATATACTAATCTTTACCATGGCGTCAAAAATGACAAGAAAAATAAAAATGGGGCGACCACAAATATTCAAACCTTCAACCTCACCATCAGACCCATGAGAACAACAACACCCCACTACCACTACACCAATTGCATGTATGTGTAAAATCTAATGTTTTATTTTATTTGCTATATTAAACTTTAGCATGGCATGGAAATAATATAAGAAAAATAAAAATGGTGCAACCACCAAGATTCGAACATGCATTTTACTCCAAAGAGGACAACAACACCTCTACTACCACTAAATCACTTGCATTTTTGTGGCAATATAGTCTATTGCAACACCATTTCGTTGCTAATACATCTGTTGCAACTAATATCTCAGGTACTATTACCACCAACACGGTTGCTCCCTAAACTATGACTTGCAATGCTTCATTGTGTTGTAATAGGTAAAACTATTGCAATACACAAAAACATGGTGGCCCAAACTTTATACCATGGCCACATTTTGCACCACCGTCAAACCAAATTTTTATGTTGTAATTCCACCTATTGCAACCATTTAGGGTCTATTGTAACACTTTTAGGCCGTTGCATCATGGGTGAATTCTTGCATAACAAATGGAAGGGAAAGAAGCAAGTTGAAACAAACTCAAGTGTAGAAAAAGATGATGAAACTTCTACCACCTCCTTGTCTGTTGATGAAGAAGTAATGCAACTCATAGAAGGAGTAAGTAGGATGCTTCACAAGATGCGGTCCAAGGGTGTGCCCATCTATTGTACTGCGAGGGCCCTTGCTTTGGGGTCCCTTGGCTGTTGTTGATACTCGGGGCGAGGGTATATCTGGTGACTATCGGAAAGACCATGATCTGGCTTCCGTGGGGGTTGTTGAAGGAGGGCTAGCATCTCTAGAGGACTCTATTGCCTAGGTGGTTGGAGGCATTGTTCACCGGGTTGTGGTGAAGATTTTGGAGGAAGTTACTTTTGAAGTTTGTTTTGAGGAGGATCCCCCTCCATTTAGGAGTATAGGAGAAGTTCTGAACGAAGACTTGTGTGTGTTCATTGTGTATGATGTGTTTGGCTTTAAGAGTGAGGTTGTAGATGTTCTATTGGGTTGTCTACTGTAACATTGTGTCGGTGGTTGTGATGTGAGTACAAGTTGTAAGTGTATGTTGTTAGTAGTTTGGTTGCAAATCGACACCATCGCTTTTCGCTTTCGTGAGGCTTTGTTGGATTTTGATTGTAGAGCGATGCCCTCATTTCGTTTTGTGTGAGGCTTGTGCAAGTTTAAATTGCAGAGAGATGCCATCAGTTTCTTTTGGGTGAGGCTCGCATGACTTTTGTGTGAGGCTTGCGCGAGACCCCCATTTACTTTTGTGCGAGGCTCGCATAAATTTGGGTTGCGAAGTGACACCCCCGTTTCCTATTGTACGAGGCTCACAAAAGTTTGGGTTGTGAAGCAATACCCCCATTTTCTTTTGCGCGAGGCTCACATGGATTTAGGTTGCAAAGCGGTGAGGTATCTGTCGAAAGATTTAGCTCCGACAATACCTAGCAACTACTTGTGTAAGATGAATCAGATGGTAGTATATGAGACACAAGATTTATACTGGTTCAGGCACGTGAGGTGCCCTAGTTCAGTTGGGGGTGATGTTGCTTCTCTTGTATCCATATGCTTGGTTATAGGGGTTGTTGCTCCTTCTATATATTCATTAGAATCAAGTAGATGGAATCCTGACCACGAGGCCCCTACACCCTTTATATAGCTTAGGGAAGTTAGGGTTACAATGAGAGCGATAGACTACCAGATAGGTTCTTAGTTTGATACATGGAATGCGTAGTAGATTGATTTTGTACTATTGTCCAGATACGATGGCTCCGGATAACCTCGATACACCTTGATCTCCAAGTTGGTGGAATCGCTCGGCCTTCATTGGCCTCCTTCACTGTGGCTTCCAGCCCAATAGATGGACGTGGTCGAATATATGGGCAGGTTTCCTTTTGACTTTTGGATTTTTTGATATTTTTTTGATTTGATTTGGCATTATTCAACAAGAAAAAATTCAACAAATTCCTTTTTTTGAAAATTATGTGATAATTATGAGAACCAATCCTACTACTTCGTATTGATCAAATTATTGGACCTGTGCTGGATATCACTTTTCCCCCGGGCAAGTTGCCTTATATTTATAACGCTTTGATAGTCAAGACTCAGGTACCCCTGGCCCATATATCCGACAGTATCCATAACTTGGAGGTTTATTGCCGCTTGAGAATTTGGTGGTTGTCGAAGGGAGGATTTATTGCTCGAGGGTTTGTTATCAACCGAGCATTTGCTTACACACGAGGTTGACTTAGTAAAAAGAGTAATGTGGTTGCACGAGAGCTTGTTATTGATCGGGCACTTGATTACAAGAGAGGGTGAAAGCCCTATGTTTGGTTTTGGTTAATTAAGACAACCAAGTGGACTAGCCCTATGCTCTATGTGTTACTTATGAGATAGGTTGGTCCAACTCGAAGGATAAGCAATGATGGCACACAAGTCTTGTCTGTCCTGGCACCTTCACCGACAGTCTTTGGTATTACGAAACAAGCTTTGCAACACCTTATTTTAGGAAAACAGAGCAGAGCACCAGGGACGGCACCCGTGCGGGTGCTCGGGTTGGGTCACCCTCGCTGAAGTGGAACCGTTGGCAGGAGTGCTTGTGACCCAGTGAAGGGAGCTTTGGTGATGCTAGGTCTCCGTCAAGGCTTAGGTCCAAAGGTACAAAGGAGGGGGCGTCATTGCGAGGGTGTTCCCCCAACACCCGGCACTCTCGCCAAAACTCTACTTCACTCTCTCTTTAGTCTACACTAAGACCGTGTGATGTAAACAAAACATAGAAATTAGATTCACTCGAGACTACTTGAATCCAAACAGGCTCTAGCTAAGCATGCAAGGTGCCTGAAGTTACCTCATTGATCTTAAAAGATGTATTAGCTCAATCTCACGTAGACGTAGGCGTAGGCGGCGTCCATATGGATAGAGCTTGCATGCTAGCGTTCGTAAGAGCTGACTGCATGCATGCGTAGTGGGAACTCTTTGTAATAGTGTATCCAAATGTGACGGTCGGTGCTAACCGTTGATACACACACCATGACACCAACTCGCACATTTTTCTCGATGTTTTGGTTTCAAAATACCAAACCTAACTAATACTGATGGAAAGCCGTACGAACAGTGTCCGTCCTCTCTCTTACAAACAAAATGTGCGTGGTGTTTGAAGTTAAGAATGTACGTGGTGTTTGAAACTATGACTGTACTTTCTGTTGACCCACTGAAGCATGTGCATGTACGAGGGAGAAACAGGAGAAGAAAACGGCAACGCGAACATAACTTGCATCGTATAGTACAACATACTACATAGAAACGGCAGTTTCTGACCATATATCATCCGAGCAAACAATGCTATAATCAATAATGTCACACACAGGGCCTAATACTACTGGCGCTCCAATGACTCCATGCAAGTTCTGCGTCCAGAATTTCTGCCGTGGGACGACGGCCAAAATCGGCGGCTCGGTACGTACAGCGAACAAGTGCACGCCCACAGAGGTACGGTACGGTGGTACTGGCGCATTCAGCTTCAGCCACAGCCTGCTGCTGCTGGTGAAACGACGGCGAGTCTGGAGCGGCCGGCGCCGAGCGGCTGCATGTGCCCGCGTGCACACCCACTCTGACGCGTCGAGGCACCGTATGCGTGTCGTTCTGACCGACCGTTCGTCCTAATTTGGCCGCAGGACCAGCCCCGGCCGGGCTCCGAGCGCCGACGGCTCACCGGCATGTGATGTCCGCGGCTACAACGACGGGCAACACGTTCTCGGCCGGGTCCCTGACTGATTAGCGCTCGTCGGGTCGGGTCAGAGCCCTCATGAGTTTGCAAAAAAATGGCTGGCAGCATGCAGGTGCGTACAGTTGGAACTCCTTCCGGTAAGTCCACGGGCATTTTCCTCGACGGCACTAGCAACCCTTCGCATGCATGCATCGATGGTCAGTTGGAATCTTGGAAACGATCGATCGTGCACGGAGCCGTACGTGCCGTCCAGACTTCAGAGCACGACCGGATTATTTGACGAATGGAATGGTGGTGGCCTGCACTGTCCCCACGAGGTCCAAATTCTAGAACTCTCTCCATAGAATAGACGGACAGCAAACAAAACAAATGAACGCGGAAGCAATTTGATAAATTCAAACGATCAAGTTGATAATTTCAAACGTGAAATATGGACATATTGAACAAGTGGAACATAAAAGCCTACTCAATGTATGCGGTTTTGCTTCAGGGATGCAGTCGAGTACGGGGTAAACCAGTCGCACTGTGGACAGACACTCAAATCCAATCTAGTGACCTGAAAGCATCCCAAACAATGTGAGCTCAGCAGCATCAAAGCACCTGGTATTATATATCACTATAGGCCTATAGCGTAGCACCATCAGACGTGACATGTACGTAATCCTCATGAGATTTCCGGTCAAGATCTCAAAATTCCCTGGTGAATATCCCGGTCTGCCAATCCACACAAGAAAATCACCACGAAGAATTGACGTACAACCACATTCCTCATTGACAAGATTGACAGACTACTAAGGTGGAAGGACAGACTTCTGTGAACTTTGGATAGAAACAAGCAACTCCTCAGCGTCTATGTATCAATTTACAGTATTCAAACGACGACCAGAGGAAGGTTAAATGAGAGTCAATCAAAAGTCTTCGATAAAACCTGGCACATATCCCAACTTCAACACCAGAAAGATCACACATGCCAATATGTGACAAGATGACCCTAGGATTGATTAGAGAAAGCTTAAAGCACTGCGAACGCAAATCAGAAAAGAGTAGAACTGAGACACTCACCAACAATAAGCAAAAATACCAAAGTTAAGCAAAATTTGAGGTTTTGCAATTCCACATTAATTGCAGTCTTCTCTAAGAAAAAAATAGAAATCAATTCAAACCGGCTCCAAAAATTATGAAATTTTGCACACACCTTGACTAACCGATTTTGAAACTATCCCCAAGAGATCATCCCCAAAAACAAATTAAGTTTTGGACGGGAATTTCAAATCCCTATCTCAAAATGAGGTTTTCCAAGAAACCTAACAATTGTGATTTCTAGGTACTTGTGGAAATCTGCTAAAGGCAGTGCCTATGTATGTTTCCAATGTCTCGTAGCACCTAAAGATCAAACAAGGACGTCCTAAAAACCTTATCACAAAGATTTTAAATAAATTCACAAAAAAAAACTAGAAATGAGAACTTTTGGAGATTGTAACTTTGGAGATAAGAGTTGAGCTTAAAGCCATGATATGAATAATAACTTCCAAGGGTCCCAAAACACTCCAAAAACCTACAAATCAACCAAAGTTGCAGATCATAAATCACCAAAAAATGGCTCGATAAGATCACGAAAAAGGGGAAAACAAAGGAGGAAACAAGATGAACTCGAGAATTTCAGAAATTATTCGACTAACCAACCATCACACCAACACAAGCTAGGTCAGCCTCCTCCCTTTATCAAGAGGAGGTCAAATCTCTCTACTCTAGCCTCTCCCAATCTAAAGCACTTAGTTAACCTAGAGCAAATAAGATTAGGGTTCCAAATACTACCTCTAACACTAGCCACATATAGCATATATAAGTCCAAGACTGATTACTAAACTACCCATATTCACTACATTCTAAAGTTCAGCGTAGAGACCAACAAGGTGAATCTTCATCAAGTGCTTCCACTTGGCAAAGTTTGTCCCATCAAACATGGCCAACTTGCCAGCGGGGCGAAGGATTGAAGTCGTGTTGATCCGAGGGATCAAATGGATGGCACTTGGACTCAGGACTCACCATTTGAGCTTAAAAATATAATTTCCTACCAAATCCATCTGGAGGAGCACCTTGGACATCTACTTCGTTCACAATAGCGGTGCATTGAACAACGTGTACATGAAGATGCCCACTCGGCGACCCCACCTAAGGTTGGTTGGCCTAGCATTTTCACCAAACAGGCTCAACCGCCTCTAGGAGTGATCTGCGTGCGTTTGGATGCATGTTTTATAACCAAAACAGTAATGGTGGCAACTAGGTCCGATGATAGAGGAGCAAGTGATCGATGGTTAGGTGGATCCAATCACACCGAACACTACCGGGTCAACCAATAAACCGACAGAGATGCCGTCATACCACTGTCAGGTCAAGCCATGGCCAGATATTGGAATATCACTATGGGATGGTGTTATCAACCGACAGTGATAATCCGACTATCACTGTAGGTTCTAACAGAAAGGATATATCATTGCCGGGTTGTGTGTCAAGCCGACAGTGAAAGACATCTTCACTGTTGTATGAATATGATCACCAATCACTGCTCAGATCCTAGGCTTACGACACGACAACAAAGTATAATCACTGTTGGCTCCAGCATACCAGACAATGTTGGTCTGACAATATGTAGCAGCACCATGCTCTAGAACTAAGTTTATTTGTTTGTCAAATGTTAACTTTGTGCCATAATCATTTTTTGACAAATTATTGAAGTTGTGTGATGTATTCGACACAAACAATATGATACTGGAGACTTTTTAATCACAGGTTAAGTTAGTAAAATCTCTTTTTCGTGGCAACGCTGGGACATTTTTCCTAGTCTAAAAATCACGGTAAATCTCTTGGCGTCCAGAAGAATAGATAGGCAGTACTTTTTTGTTTTTGTTTTTTGAGGCAGCGCATGATGCCTCCTTTCTCGATCTTTCGAGAATGGAAAATCTGGCCGCCCCCAAGAACAAGCACACACGATGAAAAAGGCCAAAAGGGCAAAGGTAAAAAATAAATAAATAAACAACGAAAAGGAGCACGAAACAAAATCCTAAACGTCGGAACGTGCCGTCTGATGTGGACAGCAACATAACATACTAATACCGTGTTCCGTACCGGCGATCCGACTTGGACAGTTTTAGGTCAAAACCTGGGGCCCTCCACCCTCCACTAACCAAAAGTCCGTCGATCCACCCTGCTTTCTTCTCGCGTGTGTTGCCGTCACTTCAGCAACAATTTTAGTAACCGATAAACACGGCTTCTTCCACTGGCTAAGCAACTTGTCTTTCCACAGAGCGGGAGGTGCATTAAGCTACGGCATCTCACTGACCCTTCTTTTCAGGAGCGAACCTGTGGTCTTTCACTCTTTCTCGGTGGATATCGTGCCGTGAACTTTTGTCCTTCCGCGAGAGTGCTTTAACCGGACGGCATCGGAAATTCGGAATACCCGTGCGATTGCGGCGGAAAGTGGGGTGCTCGTCGCGCGGCATCTCGACGAAAAGTGGGCGAGACGGATCGCACGCGGGATGTACAGCGGACTGGAAAGTGTGTTAACCGTGTGATGACCGCGCAAGTCTTCGCAGTTCGCGCTCCGGAAGATCACAGATAGGCCCGTCACTCGATCGCGCAAATTTTCAGCCAACATACGCTTGCCACCTCCAAAGCGTGTGTATTAATCAGACCCTTCAAAAGAAATTGTAACGAACTGGGTTTAGGTATAAAGCGAGCACTTAATATATATATTTCCTGCAATCTTCAACATAATGCTCCAAGCTCCACTTCATTCTTTGAATGACGTGAAATTGATTGTAACGGATTAGCCTTTGTCACCCCACGAGCGATCGAACCTAGGCACTCTTGCCTCAGGCCTCACGGCGCCAACCAGACATTTGTTAAGATACCCGCTACCTTATTTAATAAAAAAAATAGAAAAAATACACCCTAATTAATTATTTCTTGTATGCTAGATCTTGTCCAAAACGACTTTATTTTTTAGTATGGAGAGAGTACAAGTTGGGCTCCGAGAGGTGTCCAAATTACATGAAATTTTGTACCTAAGACAGAGTTAATTACTATATTTGCTCCCTCTTCATTTATCCATTTAAATATTCTATAATATCTATCCGCTTCTAACAAATTACCAGTTACTCTCTGTGTTGCCATCCATTACATTGCAACGTCTGTGTATTTTTAATATAGAGTACAATATATTTAGTTGAAACCAAAGCTTAAATTAAATTACTTCTACTCTTGCTGCGTCTTTTTATAACATCATGAATGCTTTCAACTTTGATCATATTAGTATAATACTCACGTTTCGGCTGGTATGAAACTTGGCTGAAACTGACTGAAAAACACTGTTCCGGCTGAATTGTTGTGAGAGAAAAACATTGTTCCAGCTGAAAAAAGAAGCCGAACAAGCCGAATATGGGGTAAGCCGAACAGGATTGTATTTTTTTTACCCACATTTTAAATTCAAATTTTGAGATTTCAAAATATAATACTCACGGATGAAATACTACAACATAATTATGTGTGCTTGCAAAATCAATTCATTTGATCATAAAAATATTAGCAGCTTTCATAGTAGCTTATATTGCTAATTTACACATATATTTCAGGGATATTTAACTTTCTTTATAACACCATGTATGGGTAATTTCTATGGAGGGTAGTTTCTATGCCAATTAAAGGGGATTCTTTCGTTTTTTTAGCTCACTGGCCATTCGTGGGGAGTTTCGGGCTTAACAGTGGTGGAGGTGGATAATTTTAAAACAGGATTTAGGGGTTACCTTAAATTATCTTTCATATTGGTGGCAGTTGGTAATTTAGATTTAGAGAGCTATTTATGTTCTTATAATAGTAAAAGTGGGCAATTTTGAGAAAACAGAATAGATCAAACCTAGTCGTTGTCCAATGGTCACAAAGGCATGCTCTTGAATTGATATAAACCTAGCAAGCGATCATACACTATCAGGTAAAGATATGCTCTCTAACTCCCAGGATAGACGGATGTGGGACTCTATCTTTTGTAAGGAACTCCTGAAGCAAGTTTCTCATTTTAAGAGCTTCTTTCTCATTTTAGGAGCTTCTTTCGTGTGAATCAATGGTGGCACCAGGGGCGCACGAGCCAACCCCCAAAAAAATAGTGAATTTTTTTAATATCCTTATAAATATTTCGATGCACAACATATTTTTCCAATTTTTACTCATCTTTTATCATAACATTGTGATTTTTGTTATGAATACTAACTACATATATAAAATAAAATCATTGAAAAAATTATCAATTATCAAATAGCCTAAACTAACCCATATGTAACGTCCGGCTCAGATCCACTCTACACGCTTGAGTGAACCACACTCACCACCATCCCACTTACGCTTTCGTCCTCGCTTCCCGTAAAAGGATTAACCGGGCATGATGGGATGGACTCTAGAATCTAGATGCCTTATATGTTAGTCTAACCCACACTAAACAACCAAGATGGGTCTAACCCTCTACAATATCTTATTAACATGCGCATGAGCTACTATGGGCCAAATTTCAAACTCGGTGAGCCACGATGTCACATACACCCTCCCCCCCAAAGGGGCAAACGATAACTAGAAACATTTCCACTTATCACACGCGACCGTACGGGCATGATAGGATGGACACTAGAAGCCTTATATGTTAGTCTAACCCATACTAAACAACCAAGATAGGACTAAACCCTCTATAATATCTTATTAACATGCACATGAGCTACTATGGGCCAAATTTCAAACTGGGTGAGCCACGATGTCACATACACCCTCCCCCAAAGGGCCCGACGTCCTCGTCGGCCCAACGCACCCACAACCAGATAAACGATGACCAGGAACGTTCCCTCTTAGCATATGAGACCATACGTCCAGTGCCAGCACATGTGCCATATATGGCATGTACCCTGCACGCGCCCGTGGACACGAAGATCAGCTCTGATACCATTTGTAATGCCCTAGAGTCCAAACAGCTCCGATCCACTCTAAACATTGAGTGAACCACACCTATCACCATCCCACTTATGCTTTTGTGCTCGCTTCATATAAAAGGATTAACCTAGGATGGTGGGATGGACTCTAGAAGTCTTATATATTGGTCTAACCCAGCTTAAACAACCAAGGTGAGACTAAATCCTCCACAACATCTCATTAACATGCACATGAGCCACTATGAGCCAAATTCTAAACTAGACCAGATGTCACACCATAATATTGATCTAAATTACCTTACTATGCCATTATAAAAAAATCTAAAGTAACATCTAATATGCATACCAATTACCCACGTACTCCTATGTCATATGACAAATAATCCAAAATAACTCCTTATAATTTGCATCTAAAAAGTAGCTTACGATGACATGACCTCTGAGTACCATCATGTAGGATATATACGTGCATAGGGTGGGTGACGAGATCCTAACATACAGGTATGTTAAGCCTTAGGTCCGATGGTTCCCGAACGAAGAAGACCCCCCCGGCCGACCCCTTCAGGATTGCCTAGGGGCTCGGGGGCTATGCCCATCGGGCATGCTCATGTGCATCCTCTGGCAAAGAGATCCAGCCGAGCCTGACTCGGCCGCAGCTTCCGCCTGGGGTTCGGGGGTTTTCCCAAGCCTTGGGCTCCCGATCTACGGCACGACCAAGCCCGGTCCTTGGCTCCTGCCCGGCTCACGACACCATCCAAGGCCCGGGCACAAGAAGACAGGCCCCGAGCCACCGTTGCTCGGAGGCTCCTCGGTGCCTCTCCCCAAGCACAGCCCTACCAACTGCTCCTCTGACAAGGTCACGTCCGGGGCGTGACATAAGAAGACAAAGCTTCCCACGGCCTCTTGAGGCTCATGGGCTTCTAGGCCCGACCATCAGCCCTTGGAGCCGACCTCCTCTGCCACCAAGAAGACTTCAAAAGGTCTCACCCGGGGGAGGCTGGTCCAAGCTGACACCGCCTGACACGCAGAGTGTCAAAACAGAGCAGCCAGACGACGCCTAAGGCTTCGTCGGCTCTAAAACACCACCACGGCCCATGGCGCACCGTTGCAAGACCCTTCAAGACTCCGGTGCTCGTAGACCATAGACTAAACCCCCAAACCGCCATGTACCCGACCTATCTCATTATATAAGGGATAATGTCAGACCTAGAGGGGAGAGGATCCTATTTTCGATCACCAGACACTCCATTCCATCGACCTCCGCTCTGCACAAAGGGCAAGGCAACCCGGAGAGGGGCACCGAGAGCCCCTCCTCCACCACATCCCGTCATCTTCCTCCTCTCCAATGAGGGGAAAGGCTCCACCGGTGGCGAGGCAACCTTAGGATTAGCACTGAGTTAACCCCCTACCAAATCTTCTTCCTTTACACTTTGTTGTAACCCCCGATTTTGGGTGCTCTTGAGTATAAGGATCATCAGCTGCTGGACGTATGGACCGAATTGGCCCGAACCAGGATAAACCGTTGCGTCTTCTCTGCGTGATTCTTGTGTTCCTAAGTCCACCTGAGCCACTAGAGACCCGTACTCTGACACCGACTGGAACAACATGCTTGCCCTAGTTTGAACCTTGTGACAGCTGGCGTGCTTGGTAAGGGGCAGCGTCAAGTGCAATTCTGGCTCTACGGTGGTTGGAGCCACCCGCCTCATTGCCAGAGCAGGCGGCACTGCCTCGATGGTGATGTCCGCTTCCCCGGTGAGCTCTCCATCATGGCCGATGCCTTCGCTCTGGGACAGGTCCTCAACTTTAGGACCTTGGACAACATCGCCGACTGCTATGGCGAGCTTCATCCACTCCACGGGGCTACGCCGCCTCCTCCGCCAGGATCCTTGGGAGCATATTTCAAGGTTCTAGCCTACTAGATCCGCTGTGAACCTGCCACAACCCAGGAGCAGTGGGAGCAGCCCCCCGCCCCCGGGGCGTGGCCTTCCCACGGCACAAGGAACGCCTTTTCTCCCTTCTCTGGCTCACCGAGGTGGGCGGTACCTGGTCCTCCAGGCATTCACCGTCGGTTGGCTGGGGAGATCCGTGACGACGTCGGTGCACCGCGAACGGGCTCTCCCCCACCCATAGGGAGGCAGGCCTCGGGGAGCCTGCTACCGACGAGACATAGCTCTGATCCATGGTCTTTGGGGGGACTGACTTCGCTGCCTTTGCGGCCCACTAGGGACCCGCTACGAAGGGTCAACGTGGTGAGCAGGACGCCGCCATGGCGCCTTCGCTAGTCGAAAGTACCAATCACCTTCGGCCGTCAGGACTACCCATGGTGCATCCCCATTTTAGGCCGCTTCCCACTCATCGTCAGCCCCATCATCGGATGGGCACGCCTCATGAAGGTGCTAATGGACAGGGGGAGCAGCCTCAACATCGTTGGACATGGAAACGGCCCTCAGAGAGTTCCTGCACGACAACGCCAATGTCTTGGCATGGAAACCCTCTGACATGCCTGGCATCCCCCGCAAGATTGCCGAACACCGCCTCAACATCAAGGCCAACACCAAGCTAGTGCAGCAGCGCCTCCGCCGCTTCGACAAAGAGAAGTGCAAGGCGATTATTGAGGAGCTCACCAGGCTCTTAGACGCTGACTTCATCAGAGAGGTCCAGCACCCCCACTGGCTGGCCAACCCGTTCCTGGTCAAGAAGAAGAATGAGAAATGGAGAATGTACGTCAACTACACCGGCCTCAACAAGGCATGCCCCAAAGACCCGTTCCCCCTTCCTCAGATTGACCAGGTCATCAACTCCACCGCCGGCTGTGAGGCCCTTTGCTTTCTAGACGAGTACTCTAGGTACCACCAAATTGCAATGGACCCCTCCGATCAATTGGCCACGTCCATCATCACCCCCTTCGGCGCCTTCTGCTACACTTCCATGTCGTTCGGCCTCCGGAATGCTAGAGCCACCTTCCAATGTTTCAAGGAGTAGATCGGCCGCAACCTGGAGGTCTACGTCGACGACATCATTGTCAAGTCTTGAGTGGCTGCACAGCTGATCGGTGACCTAGAGGAAACCTTCTCCAACCTTCGCGCCAACCACATCAAGCTTAACCCAGAGAAGTGCGTGTTCGGGGTCCCCGCTGGGAACCTCCTCGGCTTCATCATCTCCTAGCATGGCATCGAGGCCAACCCCGAGAAGATCCCCATGAAATGGACATGGAGTTGATCAAGAACTTGAAGGGGGCCCAGAGGCTCACCGGATGTCTAGCCATGCTCAGCTGCTTCATATCCTGCATTGGGGAATGAGGTATGCCACTGTACAAGCTCCTGAAGAAATCTAAGTGTTTTGAGTGGACGTTTGAAGCTCAGGAAGCGCTCACAAGGTTGAAGGACTTCTTGACCACACCGCCGGTCCTGACCTCCCCTTCAGCAGGGAGACTCTGCTCCTCTACACCGCCACCACCCCACACACTATCAGCATGGCTCTGGTGGTGGAACGCGAGGAAGAGGGCCACGTCCTCAAGGTCCAATGGCCAGTGTACTTCATCAGCAAGGTCCTCTCTGACTCAAAGGCCTGATACATGAGGATCTAGAAGCTCCTCTACACTATCCTCATCGCCAAGCGCAAGCTCTAGCACTACTTCGATGGCCACCCTGTGGTGGTCGTATCTTCCAATGGCTTGGGAGACATCGTCAACAACCGAGAGTCCACCGGGCGCATCGCCAAGTGGGGACTTGAGCTCATAGGCCTTGACATCACCTATGCCCCCCACACCACGATTAATTCCTAGGTCCTCACCTATTTCATGGCGGAGTGGATTGAGGAGTAGGCCTCCACCGCCCCTGTCATGGCGGAATACTGGACCATGTACTTCGACGGCTCCCTCACCCTCGAGGGGGTGGGTGCAAGGGTCCTCCTCATATCCCCCAGCTGTGACAAACTAAGGTATGCCCTTTACCTTCATTTCTGGGCCACTAACAACATTGCAGAGTATGAGGCGCCCCTCCACGATATCCGGGCGGCCATCGAGCTTGGTGCTCGGCGCCTCTTCATCCGAGGAGACTCCAAACTGGTTATCAATCAGGTCATGAAGGAGTCAACTTGCCGTGACGTGAGGATGGAGGCCTACTACGGAGAGGTCCAAAAGTTGGAAGACAAGTTCGATCGCATCGAGCTCCATCATGTCCTCCGACGGGACAATGAGGAGGCCGACTTCCTGGCAAGGTTGGCATCCTCTCGCAAGCCCTCGCCGCACGGAGTCTTCCTCAATGTCCTCGATGCCTCCTTGATCCATCTCGAGGGAGATAAGATGCCAGCCCCTGCTGGCACCACTTCCACCTCGACTTGCACCATCGAAGAGGCACCGTCTCCTTAGGAATGTGTGCTTGCGGTTCATGCACAGCCGTCGAGGCACTGAGCTGCTGGCCGGTGCCCTCCCTGACCCACCGGAGTGCCCCGTGAAGCACAGAAGACAAGGGCCAGCCACCCCCGATGGGGCAGCCGAGGCCCCCAAGGCAACCCTAGGGCGAGCAGCCGACATCCAAGAGCAACACAGCAACCCTCCTTCAAGTCTAGAGCCAGCCCACCAAGACATCGAGGGTGCGCTAAGCAAGGACTCTGCCCACTAGTTTGGGGCATCAAAAGACTATCGGGTACCCTTCCTTGACTTCCTCGAGTGGGGGATCCTTCCCGCCAGTTGGTCCGGCGCGCCAAGAGCTACCGAGTCCTCCATGGGCAGCTCTATCATCAGAGCGCCTTCGAAGTGCTCCTGCGGTGTGTCACCCTAGAGGACGAGAGGAAATTGCTCCTGGACATCCACGGCAGCATCTGTGGGCATCGTGTGGTGCCCCGTGCCCTCGTGGTGAAGGCTTTTCGACACGGCTTCTACTAGCCGACCGCCCTCGCTGACGCCTGAGACCTCATCAAGACATGCAAGGGATGCCAGTACTATGCCAAGCAGAGCCACCTACCGGCCTAGGTGCTCCAGACGATCCCCATCATGTGGCCGTTCGTGGTCTAGTGTCTTGACATGGTTGGGGAGTTCAAGAAGGCTCCTTGGGGCTTCGATCACCTCCTGGTCACCATCAACAAGTTCACCAAGTGGATCGAGGTCCGGTCCATCATCAACCTCAAGTCAAAGCGGCATGCCAAATTCATTCAAGACATCATCCATAGGTTCGAAGTTCCCAATCGCATTATTACTGACAATGGCACCAAGTTCATAGGGTGGAAGTTCCTGGATTTCTGCGATGCCTAGCGAATCTGGGTGGACTGGGCTGCGGTCTACCACCCTGAGTCCAATGGCCAAGTCGAGCGCGCCAATAGGCTAATCCTATAGGGGATCAAGACCCAAATCTACAATGAGCTCAAGATCCACGTCGGGCGGTGGGTGGATGAACTCCCCTCCCTGTTCTAGAGCCTATAGATGAGCATCAACTGTTCGATGAGGTACACCCCCTTCTTCCTCGTCTACAGGGAAGAAGCGGTCCTCCCCTCCGACCTCGACTTCGACGCTCCGCGCGTCCACTTCTACGATGAGCAATGGGCTAAGGAACAATGCCAGGCGAACATCGACATGCTCGAGGAGGTACAGAATACCGCCATGGTGTCATTTGCCAGCTACCAGCAGGGGCTTCGCCGCTATCGCGCTAGATGGGTATGCGAGCATTCCTTTATTGTAGGTGATCTTGTCCTTCAGAGAGACACCCCATCCAAGAAGGGCCACAAGCTATCTCCTCTTTAGGAGGGTCCCTTCCGCATATCATGGGTGATTCGGCTGGGTGCCTACAAGATCAGCACCATGGCGGGGCATGAGTACGACAACAGGTGGAACATCAAACAGCTATGTCGCTTTTATCCATAGCTTGTTCCTTCCTGTTTCTTGTTAATCATACCTCTAACCCCCTGGTAGGAGCCCAACCTTTAGTGGGATGGAAGCAATGTCCCCCCAAAAAAAGGGGGCACTGCCCGGGGTTCAAGGCCGGCTCCCCCGAGCTTCAAGGTCACCCCGAGAAGGATACCAAAGTGTGAGGGATGCTCGGGAGATGAGCCCATGCGACTGTGGCGCTTAGAAGCCTCGACTATCTATATGAGTGATGTCCACGTATCGGCCTTGAGCCGCTCGTGATGATCCAATGAGGGAGGCAGCGAGCCCCTGAGCGTTGATAGATGGGCTCAGGAACTATACGAGTGGCTCGGTTAAGAAGTAGAGAATCTCCCCTCTGGGGGACATGACCAAGGCACGAACGATCATAAACTTGGGGTTCTCATGGACTTACCCACTGGTAGCATGGGCATGGTTGTCTTGGCCAATGAGGCTATTGTCATGGTGGCCTAGCCCACCGAGGGAACATTAGCCCTGAGCTGAAGGCTCGACTGAGCCTATGAAGACTTTGAAGCCCCAATGGTCTCGGGGTTGTGCCAGCTCCCCAGATAGAATAGCCCTACCACCCGATCGATGAGCACTCTGGTGGCGCATCCCCCAAAAACCAACCAACTCCCCAGAGTTAGGTTAGGAGCCACTGAGTAGTGGGCCCAAATTAGGGCCTTCGTCCAAGCCTTGCCGTGCTCCTATGTCCCCGACCTATGGCCATAGAGGCTCAGCCCTAGAAGCCGGCTTGAAAAGATCGGGACATGTTACCGTAGCCCCAAAAAGGGCGTGGTGCTCTGGATGATTAGATGGCCCCAAGCCAGAGCCCAGCGCTCTTGATCACCCAGCCCACGGTAGGCTCCAATCAAAAAGGAGGACACCCCCGAGCCTACAGTCGGCAACTCCCAGACAAGTTCACCAAGCTCTCACTTGAGTCAAAGACCCGTGTGACATAGGCTCACGAAGGGATCAACACCATCTTTGCTCAACCCCGATAGCCGAGCAACGCCCATCACTTTAGAGAAGAAGGCCCCAAGCAAGGCATAGGGCTCTCGCCAGTGGAAGACGTCCCCACCAAGGAGGGTTCGGTCACCAGATGATCAAATTCAGTCCTTCATCATGATCACACCAGGTGAGGCCATGAAGGGCTCAGGGGCTCCTAATGAGATCCTAACCTACAGGTATGTTAAGCCTTGGGTCCGATAGTTCCCGAATGAAGAAGACCCCCGGCCGACCCCTTCAGGATCGCCTAGGGGCTCAGAGGCTATGCCCATCGGACACGCTCACGTGCACCCTTTGGCAAAGAGATCTAGCTAAGCCTGACTCGGACGTAGCTTCTGCCTAAGGCTCAGGGGCTTCCCTGAGCCTTGGGCTCCTGATCTACAGCATGACCAAGCCCAGTCCTTGGCTCCTATCAGCTCACGACGCCAGCCAAGGCCCAGGCACAAGAAAACAAGCCCCAAGCTACCGTTGCTCGGGGGCTCCTTGGCATCGCTCCCTAGGCATGGCCCTGCTAACTGCTCCTCCAATAGGGTCATGTCCGGGGCATGACACAAGAAGACAAAGCTTCCCACGTGCTTTTGGGATCATGCGTCAGCCCATAGAGCCAACCTCCTCCGCCACCAAGAAGACTCCAGAAGGTCTCACCCGGGGGAGGCCGGTCCAAGCTGAAATCGCCTAACACGTAGAGTGTCAGAATAGAGCAGCCAGATGACGCCCAAGGCTTCTTCGGCTCCAAGACACCGCCATGGTCCACAGCGCACCATTGCAAGACCCTTCTAGACTCTGGCGCACGTAGACCATAGACTAAACCCCCAAACCACCATGTACCCGACCTATCTCATTATATAAGGGATAAGGTCGGATCTAGAGGGAGAGGATCCCATTTTTTATCACCAGACACTCCATTCCATCGGCCTCTGCTTTGCATAGAGGGCAAGGCAACCCAGAGAGTGGCACCAAGAGCCTCTCCTCCACCGCATCCCATCATCTTCCTCCTCTCCGACTAGGGGGAAGGCTCCACCGATGGCAAGGCAACCTTAGGATTAGCTCCGAGCTAAACCTCCACCAAATCTTCTTCCTTTACACTCTGTTGTAACCCCCTAATTTTGGGTGCCCTTGAGTATAAGGATCATCAACTGCTGGACGTTGGGACTGAATTGGCCCGAACCAGGATAAACCGTTGCATCTCCTCTACGTGATTCTTGTGTTCCTGAGTCCACCCGAGCCACCGGAGACCCGTACTCTGACACCGACTGGAACAACATGCTTGCCATGGTTTTGACCCCACGATAGTGGGCCAAGCCAACAACTCAAAGTCCTACGCCTACACGAGTTATCTTTACTAATGTGGACAATAAGAAATAATTAGTTACTACCCCCAATTTATCGAGATTCTTATTGTAACCGACTAGAAAATAAATCCTAGAAGAAAAAGAAACCAACCATATAACCCTACTACCCCTAGCCTATACAGAGTAGGGAAGGAGTAATTGTAACCGACTAGAAAATAAATCCTAGAAGAAAAAGAAACCAACCATATAACCCTACTACCCCTAGCCTATACATAGTAGGGAAGGAGTCCCTAGACTAGTACATCTCAACATCTTAACAAACATCCTCATCTCATCGTACATCCCACGTAACAGGGAAGAGACAGTAGGTATTATCTCCTCATGAGGGCTCAAACCTTCTAAACTTTGTGTCCCTTGTGCTACGATCTAGATCTACAACTCACACAATGCACATAATCATTGCCAGTGACAAAAACACTGACATTAACCATATCTGGCATTATTAAAAATAACCTAATCTAATCAATCCACATTATTATGAAAACAACCTTAGGTAACTCTCCATATTTGTGTCTAAATTACTTGTCCTTACAAAAAATATCTCCCAAAGTACTTTTATATGTGTTTCTAAAGTACATGTATATGTGTTTTTATATTATCCACCTCTACTATTGTTAATATAAAAATACTCACTCAAGATATACATACAAGATGAGTGGTCCCATCCACACCACGTATAAATATAAGCATGAAGTGATGTTTGTATCTATTTCCACCTCAAACACATAGCACTATGCACAAATCATTTTTAGAGGCAGTTAAATCTTCTTACCATAATAAGGGTGGCGCTCGCCCACCTTTGGGAAGGCCTCTATTAATAGAAGATAACTAAGGTGGATAAGAACGCCCGCCTATAAAAGTCAAGTAAAAACAAATAGAATGGCTGGCGAGACAACTAGTGAGCCCGCTAGCAAGCCCGCCAATGTCGTCGCTAGCCACCACCGGTGTGTGTAGCCCACCCACGTTGTTGCTGCCTTAACACCGTCATGGATCCACCCATGATGATGTGTGCATGTTGTCCTTGTCGTGGTAGATCTACTCACGTCGACTTAGGCCTAGCCCCAACCTGATATGGTGCCGCCACATGAAGTTCGATCTGTGATGGAGAGAGAGATAGAGAGACAGAGAGAGAGAGAATCCTACAATAGAGATCAAATGAAGGAAGAAGGGGAGAGATTAGGGGCTCACCCACGTGGATCTAGCAAAGAGCTTGCATCCTCCATTGTGCAAGAGCATGTGCTGCATCCGGCTAAGAGCTCACCTGCTCCACCATTGGCCCTACACCAAAAAATCCACCACAGAAGGGGCACTGACGAGGGTCATGTGCCAGCACCGAAGGGGACGGTGCTCATGTGTTGTGGCCAAGTCCAGAAGTGGTTGGGGCAGCCTTCCCTGATAGAATCAACACTACATTTGTGGACTTGAGATCCATCCATCCAAATTTAGGAGGTGGTGCGAATCCAGAGGAGAGGCATGGACGACGGAGTTGCCCTTCGACAATGGAGCCGACGCGGCATCCATGGGCTCAAGATTTGGTTGTCCAGATCCACAATAGTGGCAACATGGGCTCTGTAAGGAGGCAGCAAAGGGGACGGTGGCAGAGGGGAGGCAAGGGGAATGGGGCAAGGAGTGTGCCTGAGGGAGACTGGTGAGAGAGAAGGTTGCAATGATGTTTTAGGGTTAGGAACAAGCCATGCCACACGAATGTTAGTGGGCTAGCCTCTATTAATAGAAGAGCCCCATGTCTAAAAATGACCCTTATGTTCAGATGTGTACCTCATAGAGTCTGAATTGTTTGGCTATGAGCTGCAGAAAAGTTGTTGTGAGCTATTGGAAAGTTGAAAATAGTTTGGTTGTAAGAGTTGTGGGACTATAGGTTTGGTAAGAATTGTTTGTAATGCTCATGAAGGCCCGAGATTCCATTTATATGCTAATTGATCTTAAGACACTAAATTGTTCAGTGGTCGACACATAAAAAAACATTTCACTGATTGACATTGGAATGTTCACTGATTTACATGTAAATAACATTTGTTTCATAAGAAATAACAATATTTATGGCAGCAAGAACACATACAAATATTGTTTACAATACATGTTCCTAGCACAAGGAAGTAATGGTTTTCACCACAAGCAAAAAATGATTCACACTATAGGTTCTAAAAACAAGCAAATAGAAGAGTGCACGGGCAAGTGATATACACATCTTGTAGCCACCCCATCTCCACAAGAATCTTCGATGCTCAGTCCCGGGCAGCATTAGAGTCCCGAAGATCCTTCTTGTACACCTCCACGAAGCCACTTGTTGTCATCAGCATCATTAGAGGCCTCAAGCCTCGCTTGCTCTGTTGGGTGATCTCCTGCTCCATGACTAGAACATCAATGTTTCATGCCACAGGTTCGGTGAGGAAGAGAAGAGGAGAGAGGAACGGTGGAGAAGAACCTGGCGAGTGGCATGGTCAACGGGGCGCCGAACGCGGCCATTGATGTTGCTACTCGCACCATGCAGGACATGGTGTCCAGGGAAGACGAGAAGACGATGACGAGTGATGCCAGAGAGGAGCTGACCACCGAAGATGGAGGGTCACTGCCCTCAAACCTAGAGCTATCATCTCTACCGCCATGGAACCCTAGCACGTTGGTTGCTCCCCTATAGTCGTGGATGATGGAAAGAACAAAGGAACAAAGAAAAGAATGTAGGGTAAGCTTTTTACTGCTAGCATAGGGTAATGTTGATCAAAAGTTGGAGTTCGCGCAGTCGCGAAAGCATGGTGTTGAGTGCTGCAGGATTTGTACTGGCGAAAAAGCAGCTTTCTTGTACAAGGAACTATTGTTTTCATCCCTTTAGTTAGATTTTAGCTTTTTGGTAGCAAAAGTAGTTTTTGGAAGCTAACCAAACACATCGTTAAAAGTACCATCTCTGTTAATACATTTTAAGAGAGGGTATGATATTGTGTCACTACTACAAAAACGATTTTTAGCAACGGGGGCTTTTTTGTAGGGGCAGCTCCACTACCAACCGCCCCTACAGTGGGTGAGCTCGGGTCCCATGATTCCAGCCGCCCCTATAAATCTAACAGTAGGAGCGGCTGGTGATACGAGCCACCCCTACAAATGGGTCGCTCACTCACCAGCTGTCCCTACTGTTCGATTTGTAGGGGCGGCTCAATCACCAGCCGCCCCTACAAATATCCACTGTATAAATGGTTGTAGCCCTCTTCTTCCTCCTTGGGTCACTCACTCCAACCCGTGAAAAAAAAGAAGGGAGGCCTTGGGCACCTCCCAAAAATTGCTCTACTAAGGGGGAGGTTTTGGTCTCAAATCCTTTGGTGGAGAGGTTGTAAAAGGTAAGAAAATGCTATTTCACACTTTTTTGAAGCTTTAATGGTTGGTTAGTGAATAATTAGAGTTTTGCTTTTCTCTCTCTTCTATGGTGCTTGAGCTACTTATGAAGCAAATTAGACCTAAGTTTTGAATGTAGTAGGGTAAATTAGGTAGGGGAACAAGATCATACCCCTATTTGGTCCATGTTTCTTGATTTTAGTGAACAATTAGTTAGTTTTATGGATGTTTCATGTGCATGTAGATCTAGATCTAGGGTTTGGTTTTTTATTAATTTTGTTTTTGTAAATTTATGTTTGATGAAATTGGACTAGGGTTTGCATGAAAGATATTGGGTAAAATATAATTGTTGCTAATTGTTGTCTTTGAAATTGTTTATTGGAATCAACAAATATGTATTTTAATTATTTATGGATAAACGGGCCATTAATTAATTTTTCTCTACCATGGTGTGTTTGTATGCTTCATGTAATAATATTTGATTTATATTCATATATATCTGAAGTATATACAATTATTCTCAAATAATTATTAATTTGATTTATTTTTATCTATATCTGAATAAGTAGTCCTTTAATGTTTATTTTGTTGTTGTTGTAAAAGATGGAGTACAAGAACTCTTGGATGTGTGGTTCGTTAAGGTTCAAGGCAGGTTTCCGTAAAGAGGTGGATAAATTTATTAAAGCCACAGAGAAGCATGCAACGACGTTGACAGAGAATAAGGATATAATTATTTATCCCTGTAAAGATTGCAAGAACCGTATGGCATGGACAGATGTGACTATCATCATATCACATTTGATTATGCTAGGATTTGTTGAGGACTACACAGTGTGGATTCATCATAGTGAAACGGTTATTATTAACGACGAGGATGAGGAGGAATACGACGATGAAACCCTAGAATCCCTATCCCAATGTTCAGCAGAGCTTGATGCACGAATGGATCCCGAGTTTGGCAATGAACAAGGTGGTGATGTTGGTGGTTGGGATGGTAACGATGAAGGTGGTGCCAATAATGATGGTGGAGCATGTGTCAGGGATGAAGATGATTTGGAGGACATGATTCAAGCCCTTGGACCAGAGATTTTACTAAAGAGCCCAAAAGGTCTAGAAAATTTAGAAAGGGTGACAAAAGCATCGAAGGAGACTATGTATGGTGTTAAAAGGGTTGTCCGACATATTGGACATTGCTATGTTTTGTGCTTGAGCTACTCATTCTGAAGGATAAGTACGGTTGGTCAGACTATAGTTTCAATGATCTATTACGTCTCCTGTCATGGGTGCTGCCACAACCAAACTCAGTTCCCGCCAACACATACCAAGCGAAGAAGGTCATAAGTCCATTAACAATGGGGGTTGAAAAAATCCATGCATGCCCCAACCATTGTATCCTTTTTCATGGCAAAACGTTCTAGTCACTAGATAAATGTCCTCGGTGTGGGGCCAGCCGGTACAAGAACAATGACCTTTACAGTGGGGACGAAGCCTCCATGGGGAAAATAGGAATAAGAAGGGTACAAAAAAGTGGTACAAGAATCTCAGCCCCCAGAGGACACTCCATTAAGCAATGATGCAAAGCAGAGAAGAACTCCTGCCTTGGTAATGTGGTACCTGCCAGTGACCGACCGCTTGAGACGTATCTTCCTAAACCCTAAAGAAGCAGCACTCATGACATGGTGGGATGATGCGCGCAAGGTGGATGATGATAAGATTGCACACCCAGCTGATTGTAGTCAGTGGCAAAGGATCGATGAGAAGCACAAAGAATTTAGCGATGACCCAAGGAATGTACGGTTTGGTTTGAGCACCGATGGAATGAATCCCTTCAATGAGAGGATGAGCGACCATAGCACTTGGCCAGTGATCTTGACCATGTACAACATCCCAACGTGGTTGTGTCAGAGGAGAAAGTACCTTCTCCTCACTATTCTTTTTCTGGCCCTAAACAACCATGCATTGATATAGATGTGTTCCTCGAGCCTTTGATGCAAGAAATGGAGAGGCTATGGAGGCATGGGGAGCCGATGTACGATGCGTTCCGAAAGGAGGACTTCATATGTAGAGCAATAATATTTGTTACTACCAATGATTACCCCACACTGTTTGCTTTGTCTGGATAGATCAAAGGGAAGACGGGATGCTTGGTTTGTTTGGATGGTACTACATGGGTGTTCCTAGAAGCATCCAAGAAGATAGCTTACCTAAGGAACCGACGCTTCTTAAAGACAAGTCACAAGTATCGTAGCAAATTGTTCTTTAGATTTTATGACAACACCCCGAGATTGAACCCCCTCTGGAGAGATGTCATAACAGAGAACACGTGTACAGAATGGTTAAAAACATACGTGTCGTCTATGGAAAGAAGAATCCAGATGGGATGAACAGAGATAGAAGCACACCTCCTGTCGAAGGCGCACCTTTCAAGAAACAATCGATCTTCTTTCAATATCTGCCTTATTGGCCAGACTTGGAGGTCCCCCATGCCATTGATGCTATGCACGTGCAAAAGAATGTCTTTGAGAGTCTCATTGCTACCTTGATGGACACATGCAAGTCAAAGGATGGTCTGAAATCACAGAAAGACATGGTGCAGCTAAACGTGATGCCACAGCTTCACCCAATACCTGAGGCTAATGGAAAATACACTCTACCCACGGCGTGCTTCAACCTAACAACAGAAGAGAAGAGAGCTATATGCACTTTTCTGAGGGGGGTCAAAGTCCCGACTAGGTTTTCAGCGAATGTGAAGAAGCTAGTGTCGATGAAGGACTTGTCAATAATACACTGCAAGGCTCACGATTGTCATGTGATGCTGACAGTGTTTCTACCTATTGCAATCAGGGCTATAAAGCCAGAGTTCTTGAAAATGGACATCACCCGCATGTGCTACTTCTTTTCGAAGATCTTATAGAAGACGATTGGCAAGCAAGAGCTGAGTGACCTACATGAATTTGTGGTGGAGACACAAAACCAACTAGAGATGTGTTTACCTCCTTCTTTTTTGATATAATGCCACATCTTATGATTCACATGGTTCATCAGATACAGGCGATGGGCCCTTGCTACTTGCATGAAATGTGGTCCTACAAGTGGTTCATGTCGGTTCTAAGTCAATACGTGCATAATCGAGCATAGCTAGAGGGCTCCATGATAGAGGGTTACAGTACTGAAGAAGTTGTCGAGTGCTGTCAAGAGTACCTAAAAGTACAGAAAGGGATTGGTAAACCCAATTCTCGTCACAAGGGTAGGCTGGCTGGGAAGGGCACCAGTGGTAAAAAATTGTTCATCGACCATGATTACAAAGAGGTGAGTCGGGCGCATTACAGTGTCTTGCAGAGTACACAACTGATGCAACCGTACATTGATGAACACTTGGCTATCATTATGGAGGAGAGAAATGGTCGTTCAGATGATTAGGTCATGAAATAGCACAAGCAATGACTAACTACATGGTTGAAGGACCAAAATATATCATCTGGAGAAACCATAGACTCTATTACCATTAGTAGGTTGGCGGAGGGGCCATCGAGACAAGTGACATCTTGGAAAGGTTATGACATCAATGGGTATATGTACTATACCCACGTAAAGGATAGTAAATATGTGAACCAAAACAGCAGCATTCGAATAGAAGCTCTCGATGGAGTGGGGCGAAAGATTCAATACTTTGGCATCATTGAAGAGATATGGGAACTTGACTATGGAAGGGATATAACGGTGGCCCTGTTTTGATGCCGCTGGATCAAACAACACCAACTGAAAGAGATCGGATTGAGAGTCCAGGACCTCGAGAATCTAGGATACCAAGATGACCTCTAGGTGCTCGCTTCACATGTCGCACAAGTTTTCTATATGCCTGACCCACAAAGTAACCTCCCCAAAGAAGAAGACAAAGCACGTGGTTGCCTCTGGGAAACAATACATTATCGGAGTTCATGACGTGGACGATGTTGAAGCTTACAATAACTACGATGAGATGCCGCTATTCATAGACTTTCCTAAGAAGATTAGTGTTGTGGAAAAGAACCTGCCCAAAGAGATATTGCCATGGGAACGAAAATGGTGTCAAGGAAAAAATCATTACAGCGGGCTAGCTAGTTGTTGAACGTGGAGTGTTTGTGTAAGTGTGTGTGTTTGTAAGACTTCATTTATGCATGTGTGAGACTATATATTTATGTATGTGTGTGAGACTATAGATTTATGTATGTGTGTGAGACTATATTTATGCATGTGTGTGATACTACCCTTTGCAACATCCAGATGAACCTAATGCAACATCCACTCTATTACTACTAAAATAGCTGTAACACGCAGACACTTGAAACAGGCACTTATTACTACTGCAACATGTTCGGACTACTATTGAAACACTTAAAACAAGCACTTAACACTATATGAAATGAAGAAATGACCAAAATATAAGTTCAAGATCTTGACGAGTTATACAACTTTGGTATTCATCACCTTTACAGCTGAAATTATTTAATGATTGAAAATCAGGTTTGAAGTTGTCATTTTCTGAAATTCAAAATTTAAATTGTCCAAAATTAGTGACAAAGATAGATGACCAGACTAAAATGATAGAGCATGATTTTAGAAAATTTTAGGAAAAAACCATCATATTTGTAGTTAGTATGAGGGAGAAAAACTAGTTACAAGCTTCAGCCACAGATTAAAAAGAGAAATCACACTTGTTCATCATTGATCATCATGAACAGTTGTGATTTTTCTTTTTAATCTCTGGGTAAAATTTGTAACCAGTCTTTCTCTCTCATACTAACTCCAAATGTGATGATTTTTTTCTAAAATTTTCTAAAATCATGTCCTATCAAGTTACTATGTTGATTTGATCATTCTTTTCATTTGACAAAGTTTGAACAATTCAAATTTTAAAAAATAACAACTTCAAATCTGATTTTCAACCATTAAATGATTTTAGCTGAAAAAGTGATGAATATCAAAGTTGTATAACTCATCAAGATCTACAACTTTTATTTTGGTCATTTCTTCATCTGACAAAGCGATAGTAAAGATTGTTGATAAATTAACATGTCTCTCGTATAGTTCATAAAACTATGAGTCATATGTGAATTTATGAACAATGTTTACTAATACTTTGTCAAATGAAGAAGTGATCAAATTAAAAGTTATAGATAGTGATAAGTTCAATAATTTTTATGTTCACGAGTTTTATAGTTGAAATTATTTGAGGTTTTAAAATCTTGTTTGAAGTTGCTATTTATTGAAATTCAAATTTTCAACTGTTCAAATTTGATTAAATGAAAAGGTGACCAAACTAAAAGTTATAGATAGTGATGTGTTCAACAACTTTTATGTTCATGACTTTCTTATTTGAAACCATTTAAGATTTTAAAATCTTATTTGAAGTTGATATTTATTGAAATTCAAAATTTGAACTGTTCAAATTTTGGTCAAATGAAAAGATGACCAAAATATAAGTTGGAGATCTTGACGAGTTATACAACTTTGGTACTCATCACATTTACAGCTGAAATCATTTAATGATTGAAAATCAGGTTTGAAGTTGTTATTTTCTGAAATTCAAAATTTGAATTATCCAAAATTAGTGACAAAGATAGATGACCAAACTAAAATGATAGAGCATGAATTTAGAAAAATTTAAGAAAAAAAACCATCACATTTGAGTTAGTACGAGGGAGAAAAACTAGTTACAAGTTTCAGCGACAGATTAAAAAAGAAATCACACTTGTTCCATCATGAACAGTTACGATTTTTCTTTTTAATCTCTGGGTAAAATTTGTAACTAATCTTTCTCCCTCATACTAACTCCAAATATGATGATTTTTTTTCTAAAATTTTCTAAAATCATGCCCTATCAAGTTACTATATTGATTTGGTCATTCTTTTCATTTGACAAAGTTTGAGCAATTCAAATTTACAAATTTGAAAAAGTGACAAGTTCTAACAAGATTTTGAAATACCAAATGATTTCAACTGAAGAAGTGATGAATACTAAAGTTGTATAACTCATCAAGATATACAACTTTTATTTTGGTCATTTTTTCATCTGACAAAGTGATAGTAAACATTGTTCACAAACCAAACATATCTCTCGTATAGTTCATGAAACTATGAGTCATGTGAATTTATGAACAATGTTTTCTAATACTTTGTCATATAAAGAAGTGACCAAAATAAAAGTTGCAGATAGTGATGAGTTCAACAACTTTTATGTTCACGATTTTTATAGTTGAAATCATTTAATGTTTTAAAATCTTGTTTGAGGTTGTCATTTATTGAAATTCAAAATTTCAACTGTTTAAATTTGGTCAAATGAAAAGATGATCAAAATAAAAGTTGTAGATAGTGATGTGTTCAACAACTTTTATGTTCATGACTTTCGTTTTTGAAACCATTTAAGGTTTCAAAATCTTATTTGAAGTTGACATTTATTGAAATTCAAAATTTGAACTATTCAAATTTGGTCAAATGAAAAGATGACCAAAATAAAAGTTGTACATATTGATGATTTCTACAACTTTGGTATTCATGAGTTTTTCAGTTGAAATTATTTACTCTTTCAAAATGTTGTTTCAAGTTGAAATTATTTGAATTTCAAATTTTAAATCGTTCAAACAAAGTCACATGACAAGATGACCAAAATAAAAATTGTACATGTTGATGAGTTATACAACTTTTATGTTTACAACATTTTCATTTTAGGTCATTTAATGTCCTAAAATTGTAGTCGAAGTTTTAAAATTCAAATTTTTAATTTTTGATTTTTTTTTGTTTTCTATATTGTTTTGACTACAATTGTTTTTATATATATTTGTGCATATATAGAATAATATAAAATATTATATACATTTACTTTGTGTTTTTGTGATATAAAAAATACATAATTAATAACTTAATAAAATGAAAAATATTTGTAGGGGCGGCTGGATCAGGAACCGCCCCTACAAATCGTCCTGGGTATATAAGCACGGGCGCTCGGGGGCCAAAATTTGCTAAGTGTTGGGCGCTCTCTTCTTCCTCCCGACACCGTCAGGCTGCCCAATCTCTACGACCCGCTAGGGTTTTAGAGCCCGAGCGCCTCGCTACGCGCCGCCAGCCCCACTGCCCTCCCCCACCTGGACAACCTACGCGTCGCACGGAGGTCGCACTCCGCACCACCCGGGCGCCTCCCTCAGGCCGCCGCCCTCCGCGCCACTCAGGGCGCCGTCCAGCTGCCTCCATCCCGGCCGCTCATCCCGCCCAATCACTGCCACCCGAGCGCCGTCCGACAACCGCGAGTACGCCTCGCCGTCTGCATCTTGGACCTCTTGTACTCGATCCATGGCTCCCCTCCCCAATATGCTGCTACGACCTGGCCTCTACAGTCCAAGTCCCATCCTAGGAGCCTAGAGGAGAGGGAGGTGGTCCGAGACGCTGCCGGGGCGCTGTAAAGGAGAGGGGAGGTGCACTACTGCTCACCCCAAGTCGCAACTGACCTCCGCTGCTCGACGCCGGACGAGTGGCCAGGAGTGACTTGACTCCTGTGTGACTCCTGCAGTCCGGCTGCTGTGCATGACGCAAGTCAACTCCAACCTAGCACCAGGTATTGTCTTTGTTCTCAGACCTGAAGATTTGAGAAAAGTCAAGCTAATACATCTCAAACTCCCAATATCATTATTGCCTATTTTAGACTTTCCATAAATACTTGTGGTTGTGGGCATCCATTAAACATGGTAGCTATTTTGTAAGAATATTCCAGATTTAGTAAGATAGCACGTTATTGCCTATTTTCAGTGAACATGTCTGCAATTTAGCAAATTAGTAAGATAGCAATTAGTCAAAATATTCTTACTAAATCTGTAATCATTCATTAAATGTGTAGTGGCACTTAAGTGATAACAAAAGAAAATGGTGAGTGCAGTTCTCAAACTAGGAATAGGAAATGTTATGTGTTATGTACAGTTGCTGCTATGTTTTGTTTCACTAGCTGGTCCTCTGGTTTTCCAATGAATCACCGGTATAGTGGTGTTAGTCTGAATCAAGTGTAGGCTGAAGAGTATGCAGAATAAGTAATGCAATGGCATTCGAGATATGGCTATGTGTACAACAAAATCATATAAACAAAACATGGCAAAAGATAACTGGCTATCAGCTACTTCTAAAAATGTCAGAGTACTAATAGCAGATAATTTACAGTGGTAGTGATGTTCTGGAATGAGCAGTTCACTGAGCAGGAAGCCGAGTAGAGTAAGTGTATAAACTATTTGACTGAAACAGCCAGTTCATTGGAAATGGGTTTAATCTAAATTTTTAGAAGAAGCACACAAGTTCTTACAATAGATTTTTCTACCTAAATATAATGTGCACAGTCCTATTAATCATTCCTAGATTCGATGCAGTTCAGAAGTTAAGATAATGTTTGTGTTTCAGTTAGGAACAAGAACTACTTAGCCAAAAGACAATTTAGCCAACAATCATGTATAGTTTCAGTTAGACTGTTGCGAGTTGATAACTTTTCAGGTAATCTTTCTGTGACACATACCACAAAATCACAAAATCATGTATAGCTCAATTCCACCTAACAAAACTCTGATTAGTGCTATGCCCTTTTTTCCTTGTTGCCTGTTTTCTTGTATAGCTCAATTCTATCCAGGGTGCAATTGCGAAGCTGTCAAAGTGTCTAGCTAGTCTTTTAATGGTTAGGGAATTATTATGTAATGCCTACAATAGTTTCGTCGCCTCCTGGGTTATTGATGTGTTTGACTTAGATCCTCACCAGTTAGGTCAATTGCTATCTAACCATCCATTTAATTAATTTGGAAATCTGTACCACTAAACATATAGTACTGCTGCCTGCTGGCACCAGCCAATCAGAGAGTGTTGTGTTTATTTGTCTATCTACTACTACATGACTTGCTCAGAATCGTAGCGTGTATGTGTACAAGGAACTGAAAATGACAGTAGTACTACATTGTTCATCTGTCTCTTTCTCATGTGCTTGTTACCCCCTGCGTTGCTGCAAGAGTATCTTTGTACTCAAAAGTTCATGGTAGTACATTGGTACATTCAATAAACTAATAGTGCTTCTAAACACTGAACTGCATGCATGGGCGTCAAAGTTTGTTGATCTGACTGAACCTTGCACTTAGCTGACAGCATAGCTTGTCAGGCTTCCTAGTGCATTGGCTGTTGCTGCTGATCCTAGTAGTAATTAACAATGGCAAGGCATGGCATGTACACAAATGGTCTGTATTTTGTTTTTATTAATAGCCTATAGCTGGGGCCTATCTAGTTAGTTTCTTGCCTGCCTGCTTAGCTTTTGGTCAACGTTCAAGTCTTGCTAGCTAGACCGGCCGGAATGAGTTGTGCAGCTGGCTGATCAGCTGATGATACTGCATGCCATTCCGGTCAGCGCCGCCAGCTACTGGCTGGATACTACTCAGATCGATCAGGATGCATGCTTGTTGTTTGTTTGTGTTGTGCCAATTCATTTCATTTCCTCCAATCCAGATTAATTAGTTTATTCAATTCTTGAAATATATTGTCAAGTTGCAGCCATGTAGCTAGGTAATTGTCACGAGCTCAAATCTAAGAGTGGATCTCAAATCTTACTAGTAGATTAGTAAGTGGATATACTGCTATATATATATATATATATTAGTATATATATATATATATATATATATATATATATATATATATATATATATATATATATATATATATATAATACACAGTAATGCAGACTGGTGATAGAATAAAATAGATTAGCCTAACTTCTTCTAGCTTCAATTTGGAGGTGTACGTGATGACAATGGGTGGTGGACCATCGATCCGCACTGGCACCCAGTTTTGATATAAAAATTATGCTGATCAAGTTACTGGCTTATTGTTAGTACTGCTGCTAGTACTACTGCCTGTCCTACAACTAGTACTACTGGTTGCTGTTTTTTTTTCTATGTGTTAAATCTATGATACTATGCATTACTATACATCCCTATGTATTAACTAGCTTTTTGTCCTCTCTTTTGCTCTCAGATCCTTTGCGACTGTTCTTGATCATCAGCTGCTGCTCTATGTTTGCTAAGCAGCTGTTGCTTTTTTTTTGTCAAATCTCCCCTCTCCTCTCCTCTCCTCTCTTTTGTTTTGCCGATGATGAAATTGTCCAAGTTCATACATTACATGCAAAATGAGCTGATGATCAAGAACTTGTGAGGAACTTGGCATCATTAGCAGCCGCCCCTACATTACCTTCTCCTCTCTTCTCTGTTTTGATGCCTTGATGCTCTAAGTTCATGATCAAATGATGATTGACATGTTTCTAAGGCCTTTACTACTGCTACTACTCATTTTTTTTTATATATTGTTGTTTTATAGGACTACTTTGGTTCATAAACTTAGAAAATTGGAAAAAAAATTAGATGCATTTTGAGTGGTTAATGATTAGGATAAAAAATCATTGACAATATTTTCAGAAAAAACAATAAAACTATAGTATCATTTATCATGAAAACACCCAAAGCTATAAATGATATTTTGATAGATTCTTTGCATTATTCATCAAATTATCTCGAGTGGCTGCTAGATGGTTCTCAGTTTCCTCTGGTTCAGAATATTCTGATTTTTTTTTGGAATTTTGCTGTATATCTCTAGGCTTCTTTGGTCATTCAACTTCTGTTGCCATCCTTCCTGCCATGAATCATGATTACATCAAATTACTTTAGATGCTTATATGATTCCTAAGTGGTTAATTCTTTTCATCTTTGCCTACAATAAAAGTAAGCTCATTATCAACAAGATAAGTATTTGCACTCCTGTATCTCACCTTAGACTACTATATCTTGTTTAAGTATAAGTACCTTCGATAGTAACTCCAGACCTCACTAAATTGGGAATAGAACCTTGAGAATTCTTCAAGGTTGGAACTTGTGGGTTTTGGTTCCAACCAAAACTAGGATTAAATAAATTTGCTCCACCCTGTATACTTTTTTGCAACTCGATGCAGTTCATTGGAAATGGGTTTAATCTGAATTTTCAGAGAAGCACACAAGTTCTTACAATAGATTTAACTACCAAAATATAATGTGCCCCATCGTATTAATCATTCCTAGATTCGATGCAGTTCAGAAGTTAAGATAATGTTTGTGTTTCAGTTAGGAACAAGAACAACTTAGCCAAAAGACAATTTAGCCAACAATCATGTATAGTTTCAGTTAGACTGTTGCGAGTTGATAACTTTTCAGGTAACCTTTCTGTCGGGGACCTAATACCGGGGTACCCAATGAGGTGGGACTAATAACCATGGAACGTTGACGCTTCCAGTCAGACAAGAGCGCTACTGCGCTTTTTGCCCGAACGACGGAAGATTGGTTCCGCCTCGCCCAACCCCCGAGGGCTGGACTTCGCCTCTCCCGACGGCTAAGGCCTGGCTCCGCCTCGATCGACGTTTGAGGGCGGGCTCCGCCTCGCCCGACGGCTAAGGGCCGGCTCCGCCTCGCTCGACGTTCGAGGGTGGGCTCTGCCTCGCCCGACCCCCGAGGGCTGGACTCCGCCTCGCCCGACGGCTAAGGGCTGGCTCCGCCTCACCCGACGGTTGCACCCTGCTCCTTCATGATGACAAGCACAGGGTACGATAGGACATTCGAGTCAACCGCAGTACCGAGGACCATGCCCTGCATGCCAGTAGGAAGGTACCATCGGGATACGATGGGACGGGCGCTTTAAGCCCTTTCCGACATAGCAGTGCCTGAATAGTGTTATAGGCGCCAACTTTTGTCCCACAGTGTAGTAGGCGCCGCCTTCAACCCTCGGGCATGGACACTAACACAGGCATACGACAGCCACTATGGTCCAAGATAGAACTCACATCATCTATAGTGATGGATGTATGGTCACTTCCGCGATTACTCCCCGAGGGGTCACAACTCGGCTCTCCGGCACGCCACACCGTCCGTCGGCGTAGGATGGGACGCATCCACTTGCTAAATGGGGCTAGGGCATGGCCTACGAGGATCAGCGAACACGCCACCTCTGACACGGTCTGCCGTGTTAAGCAGGGCAGGCACAGGGAAAAAGGAAGACTCGGCTCCCTCGAAGGACCTTCTATACCTTTGGTATTTTCCTCTTTCTCCCATCTGTAACCCCTGCTCCCCCCTTGGTCTATAAAAGGGAGGGCAGGGCCCCCCACTAAGGGGACCAACTTTTGATGGATCAGTTCAACACACACAACACAATCACGCATACAGCCAAGCAGCGACCGAGCTCTTGGCGTCCTTTCGACCATTCCCTCAGAGACTTGGGACCTTTCCCTCTCTCGACCGTTTGTACCCCCTACTACAAACCTTTTTCGGTACTAATAACACAAGCAGCAACAGACTGGACGTAGGGACATTCAGCCCAAACCAGTATAAACCTTGTGTCCTTTAGTGCACCATCCGGGCCTACGCGCAACAATTATAAATTTACTAGCCGGTGTTTGTTCGAAACACCGACACTTTCTGTGACACATACCACAAAATCAAAAATCATGTATAGCTCAATTCCACTTAACAAAACTCTGATTAGTGCTATGCCCTTTTTTTGTTGCATGTTTCTTTTATATTGGGTTTTCTTGCCTTCTATTGTTGTCCAGTGTGTTATGCGTTTGTGCTTCCTGCTTGCTCTGCTTGGTAAGGCATTTGAAACCATCTAAAGCAATGTGCTGATGCCGACAACAATGTGCAACCATTTAAAACAATGATCTTTTAGCTATTATATAATTTTGGCCCGGGTATATAGTTCCAGCATCCTTTTCTTCTTCTCATATGCTTGCTAAATTGAGTGATTTAGTTATTACATATGTTTCTTTGCACTGCCACTCGACACAGGGCTCCTATTTGAACTTAACAGAAATGTGTTAACCTTGCAGCTGCTAACTTCGACTCTAGTACATCATCAACCTGCAAAAGGACTGTTCCTATAAGCTGAAATAGTTCTTTTCTGCTGTTACAATTTTACTAGACAAACTTGAGTTGAAAATCAGTAAAGATAATTTTTAGGAATAAGTATTTTTTGGAATGCTTAATTTTTATTGTTCTTGATTATGGTTTCCTCTGGTAATTTTGTTAGTCATGTTTGTTATATGTAGTTTTTGACATGTTTGCTGAACCAAATATACAGAGAATGGTGTTAGTGCACATTGAGGGGTATCACTCTCTTTGAATTTTAGCTTTGTGAATGTATTGATTTAGGACAGAAAGGGTGACAATGCAAGTGCTCAAGGGGGCTCACTGAAACATAAGTCTGTAGGTTAAGTCTGTCTCACTCATTTGGGTGTATTTGGGATGTAGTGTTCTCTGGTTGCTCATTATTGAAATAGCTTTTTCTCTTCTCTTTCAGCTTTTGTTCTCAATTTTTATTTTCTCCAAGCAAGATACTACACTCGATTAAAAATAGTAAAACATGACCTCTGAGAATTAAGCCATGATACTTGCATTGCCACAATTTGTATGACCCATAGTCTAATTTAATTTTCTTTATTTCTTTATCTTCATGGTAAAAGAATTGATATATGATGCCTTTTTATATGAGCAGCTGATTGTCTCGAAAGAGTAATAGTGTAATACTACGTTATAATATCTAAGCATTTGTGAGCAAAACTTGGTGATGCTATACAAGACAAAATGCCACCCACATTCACATGGCTATGCCTGAGGATGGCTCTCTTAAGGTTCCCATAATAAAGAAACAACTATAATATACTTTAGGAGACTAATACTTCATAATCCATCATCTATCCTTAGAGTAAGCACATCACCCATTTCATTTTAAAGCTGCAACTTTTCCAGAAATAGGATTCTAAATGCATCTTGATTGAAAACTTCGGTTTCAAAGAATTGTGTATGCAAGTCACTTTCTACTTTCCAAAGATTCTTCCATATGAGATGGAGCTAACATATTTCAGTAAAAATTCCCAACAACAGCTTGGAAAGCTCTCACTTGATAGTTGTGCACGACATGTTTCTTTCTTTTTTTACTAAGACCTTGTAGAATCTGTTTATGGAATCTGACCTTCATGCTAGTGCCTAGTGCTCCAATTGACCTTCATGTTGCTGAGGCAGAGGCCAACAATGCATCTTCTGCTAATGGTGGTGAGGGTGAGAAGAGTGTAGATGCCACTGTTGCTTGAAGGGAATAGAGGGTTCTTTTGCCCTTTGCCAGAAAGTTCCTTTTTTGGCTAATTATCTGTTTCGTTGAAGACCTGAACTCCCAGTATTGATACAGGTCTTGTTTTGGTTAATGAGAACAGTCACATTCATTTTTTCTTTCATGCTTAGACATGCTATAGTTTTTTTAGCACCCCTCATTTGGAATTTGGTACTATATACTGGTAGTTTATTTAATCGTTTTTGCTACAATGTTTCTGTGTATGAACTATTGAATCCGTTTCAGTGTCTTTATTGTTAAGCCTTGTCAATAGATGCATCATTGAACCTTTTAATTCTGCTTAGTAATGTTTGCAATTGAGTAGTTCTGGCATTGGGCATGTTTGTGTTGCTTTTTTCTCAAACAACGCAGGAGAGCTGTGTGTCATGCATGTTTGTGTTGCTACTAGTGCATTATATAGTTGAGATGTTATAGATGTGAAGAGATCTGTGAGTCCTGTCCCTATGCTCTAGGTTTGGGGCTGCATTTTCTACAACTTTAAAAAGCCACACCTGATTTTGCGACTGTTTGACAAACCCTACTACCCTAGATGTACATGTGAAATCCTGTTTTAAGGCCGTGACATCAGATATATATGCATTCCAAACCTCCGCTAAAAATTTCCTCATCTTTGTGGCCTGGATGCAAGATCATTTTCAAACTGAATATTCCTTAGTTCATGCTGCATTTCGCATGCTGAAACTTTTGGTGTTGCATTGTTGGGTTTTGAACTAGATATAAGAGTTGCTCTTTGCAACCTCATTAGTGAGGAAATATCAGTTCTGATAATCTTGTTGTGTTTCCCCCTAGCTAGTTGGCTATCTCCATTTGTTCTTTCATAGTAACATGCAAATGCTATTGTTCTTTTTCTTTGGGAAAGGAATTTGTTTAAAAGATATCAGATACAAATGTGGTTGGCAATGGAACTTGAGTTGTGAGTTGTGACTTTGATAGAAACATATCACGATACGGGTTTAGGCGTTTAGCGCTTGCTACAACGATTCTCTTCAATACTGCAAAGTTGTTGTGAACATCGTATATCCAGCAATTGTTGTGGCCCTCATTATTGTTGGTGTATGTCTTGTGCTGATCATTCGAGCACTTTCAAGGCAATTTCATTGCCAGATGCATCATGCTTGTCTTTTTTCCCCTGCTTTTAGAATATTTGAATTTGACTGTCAATTGCTGTGGTACTTATTGATTGTGCCTTCCCTTTTCACCAGGTACTTTGGCCTGTTCATTTTGTGCCTTCCCTGCATACTAAATTCAAGTAGTTGCTGTCAATACCTTTATCTGTTCACAGTATTTTCTACTTATGTAGTGAGTAAACTTTTACTTCTTGCTTCTGATGGAGTCTGGCTACTAATTGTTGTACAATTCTAATAGTCTTCTCTTTTTTTGATAATCTTAGCATTGCTGTAGCTTGGGGGCATAGGACCAATGGGCCACTGCTGTTTTTTGGCTATTTTTACCATCAGCTGCTGCTCTATATTTGCTAAGCAGTTGTTGCTTTTTTTTGCCAAATCTCCCCTCTCCTCTCCTCTCCTTTGTTTTGTCGATGATGAAATTGTCCAAGTCCATACATTATATAGAATATGAGCTGATGATCAAGAACTTGTGAGGAACTTGGCATCATTACCAACCGCCCCTACATTACCTTCTCCTATCTTCTCTGTTATGATTCCTTGATGCTCTAAGTTCATGATCAAATGATGATTGACATGTTTCTGAGGCCTCTAGTACTGCGACTACTCGTTTTTTTTATATATTGTTGTTTTATAGGACTACTTTGGTTTATAGATCTTTTTAATTTCTTATACCTTCTCGCGTACCTAAAGCACACTTTCCTGCATCTATTAGAACAAAGCGCAAAATAATGTCGCAGATATCAGACAGTGCAGCCTGATGCCTCGAGCATGATGAGCAACCAACCTATGAGGAGCAAGCACTAGAGGACCAGCTTACTCAGGAGCAGTTCGATAACGAGTTAGAAAAGGATCTAGAAGTGATGCTTACTCAGGAGCAGTGTGACGAGGAGGAAGGGGGAGCAGAAGGAAGAGCAGGAGAGGCTGCTGAAGGCGAAGAAGAGGATGATGATGATGAGGACTCAGAAGAGGGATATGTAAGTCCCGATGATCCTTTCCCACGTGAAGCCAGAAGGAGGCCAACGGAGGAAGATTTGGACAAGGTTTTTGACCTGAATGAGGAGGTAGGAAAAAAGCCTTAGCTTGTAAATTTTGCTAAAGCTTTGGCAGTGTTACCTCTGCTAACACTTTGACCTGTCGTATATACAGGTCCCTCCTAAAACTCGGAAAAGACGACGTCGACGTCCGCGACATCTCGCCGGACAAGACGGAGTTGAGGAAAGGAGAGCAGAGGCAACAGCCACAGAGACGAACATTGAGGCCTCTGCTCCACAACCTCAAGACACAACCACGAACATGACTACCAAGCCAAAGAGGAAACGAGGGGATAGAAAAGCAAACCAATATCCAGATAAGACATGCTATGTGATAACAGAGGTCGGGCCAGTAGGGGAGATCCTTGAGCCGGAGACCCAAGAGGCAGTATCAAGGATACTGAAATATGCTGAAGACAAGGAGAAGGGCTCATTCAATCCTTCCAGAGAGAGGGACGAGCTTAGCCTTGGCTTAGGAAACAACGAGCACATAGGCCGCACCAGGGGGCTAGGGAAAAGAATGACCTGGAAGCATAGATTCGAAAAGGATAGGCACATGTACAAGAAATATGGCAGAGACCGGAGACTAAACTTGAGCTCCAAGTGAAGGCTCTAGTTGCTTAAGAAGCTATTTGGAGGAGCAAGGACTCGATATCTCACGGAGCCACGGACATTAATGACGACTCGGAGAACTGCATTAGTTGGCAACCTCTCGAAAGTTCCTAGCAACTAAGGTTCCACTATATAAAACATAAACAGCCACCACCCCGCCGACGAGACACTGGAACCAACTAGTTGCACCTTGGTGTTTCTCAATAGCAATGCCGTCAGACAACATTGTGATGGAGGTGGCAACAGTGTGGCACATCCTCCCGGTGGCTTACACCACAATAATAAGATACCGCTCACTACTACACTAGGGTCGAGGTGCATACCGTGAAGCTCAAGTTCATGTAGTGGAGGATGAAGACTGGCTTCTACGGCAGCATGAAGGATCCACCTAATCCACGGCGAAAATTCTAAATGATGGTGGCGTCGCAACTCCCGATTCGAAAGGTCAAACTTCGGAGACGTAATGGGGTAGTTCATCCTCTAGCACAAACGGAACATTATATTGATCGCTTTTTCGCCGCCTCCCCCTCTCAAATTTAGAGCGAGTTGTTGAGGACGGGAGATATTTTCACCGATAAATTAGCTACTCGTGACCACCACATTCTGAGATGCCACATTCTTCCCTCGCCTCCTAAAGAGCATGTGCCAACGATAAGCCACAACCTTCTCCATTTTACAAAGTTGTTATACCACTTCATCTGATCACATGAGAAAGTAAAACAAGTGCATAATGAGATGCCATAGTCTTCTCAACAAGCACATGGGAAATTCATGCAATACAATTGCACTACTACGAACAACGAAATGTGCCTCCATGTTTATGAAGAAGATGATGCACAAGAAGATGAGGACATGCCATGAATGGGAACTTCAAAGAAGCATCCAATCACCATAAGATCAATTTATGTTCCATGATGAAAGACGTCTTGTCGGTGCACAAGTTGTATTAGCACGCAGCCAGCCACCTAGTAAATTCATATACAGATTGCACAAAATTTACGAACAACGAGTGCTTCTAAAGAAGATGGTATTCCATGACCAGCCAAGCCTAAGAACCAAGTTAAAAAAGTCCCATCATAGGCTTCTGAGGAGGCCATCACTAGCAAACTCCACCAAATAGCAAAGCAGTATCCAAATGTTATGCCATCAAATGGTCAAAGGATTGCCCAAAAACATATGAAAGAGACAAGCCCTTCCTACCAAACCGGGACATCCAGCACCTACCACTTGGAATGAGAAGGTTTCATGATTGGTACTTGCGTGTTCTCCTAACGAGCATAGACCTCATACAAGCATGCTTTCCCACTGGCACATTTGGAAGCCCAGCCGAGAAAATTATCTTTGATTTCAATGACATGCAGACATGGTTTCACCTCGAGCAATGGAAATAAATCTAATTCATAGGTGGTGCCTGTAAGTCCTTGTCCTCCTAATATGATATGAATGTAATCTTTGGATTTTGTTGTAACTAACCCACGCTGTGATTTGTAGAATGCAAGTGCACATTATAAAACAAATGCCAAGTGTGAAAGCCGGGTATATAGACCCTCAAGCTATAGCACAAACAAATTTTAATTACCCTAGACAGTGGAAACTAGATGCCAAAGAGCTAGCTGCTGGAAAGACCCTTTGGGAGAAAGAGAACATCCGTGCGAAGAAACTAAGGCAAGAGTCCCTTAAGGTTTCGGCATACATTGCCCTGGCTTTTAAAAATCTCCAACAGCACTCTACTATATGGCTACCATAGAACTTCGAGTAAGTTCAACTCTATACTTCAAGTTTTGTTCGATATATTTTATTCGATGTAAAAGAGCTTATCTAGTTCTATGATTAAATCCATGCAGCAACCACTGGATTTGTATAGGCGTCGATGTCGAGAGGAGCATGGCATGGGTCTTTGATTCAATAGATAGGGACCCGATGACATATAAAGACTTCATATCGATTCTCAAGACGTATACATATCGACAATCCTCATTAGCTTATATGTTCGTATACATACTTGTAACGTTCACTTTTAGATACTAACAAGTTGTATTTGCTAAAATAATCTGAACAGGGCATTTAGGTTCTATGTCAATCAACATCACAGAAGGCATGATCTAGTAAGGAAGGAAAGGCTGGCTATAAAAACACTATATGCGATAAGTGTAACTTACTTTAGTACTCCATTACATGGCTGTCAAAAGCATTACTTAATATTTCTATATGAAAAACACACAGTGCCCCAAACAAAAGCATGTGATTGTACATTGTGGATACTATGTATGTTCTATGATGAGTAACACCGGTGCCTACAGGAGACACCCCTTAAGGGTAAGTTTGAACCTCTTCACCCGTAGTATAAAAACTTCACACATGATATGAAATACTAAACTGAAACTTGTTCTCTTGTAGTGGAAAGAAGAGAAAGAAATGAAAAGAGACCCATACAAGGATGACCAACTTTTAGAGCTCGTCGGCAATCTTTGTAATTTCATATTGGACCAGATTGTATACGTCAAAGGCACCCACCATGACCGAGATTCTGACTTAGGTAGAAATCCTCAGTACCAACACTTTCGTGAGACTGAAAGGCTAGCCTTAGGCCGTTGATAACAATGTGTATAGAATTTGACATTGGTCTTACCTTGTGGGACGCTTTGGACTTGTGGAACGAATTAGACTTATGAATTATATCTATATAATGATGGATTGTATATATTCTTGTGAATTAGACTTGTAATGGTAGTTTATATAATGCTCTTGTGCTTGTAGTCAGATTTGAATTATATATGTTCTGTTCAGATTTGAATTATATATGCATATATATAAATGTGTGTGTGTTTGGGTCGAATTTGAATTGTAAATTTGAAAAAAAATTACGAAAAATGTACTGTATGGGCGGCTGGTACTATAGCCGCTCCTATTGTAGGAGCGGTCTGGGAACCGTCCCTACAAATGCATGATTTGTAGAGACGGTTTGATAGAGGCGGCTGACCAAATCGCTCCTACAAATGGTCTTGTGCCGCTCCTACAAACCCTGTGTGTGATGTAGTGTGTCTGGGCAGATAGATTGACCGTCTCTAGCTACGTGTTTTTAGAGATAGGGATATTTTTTTACCATTTCTGTAAATCAAATAGTTTGTCTCTTAAAAAAATTAAGTAACTAGCACATTCAGAATGTCATCGCGGAACTTCCCTGGCGGAGAAAAGTCGGGCGGAAGCGGAACATGCGCGAGCAGAAGCCGGAAGCTAGCGTGGTGGGAAAGGGCAAAAAGAGGAGTGTGGGAAAGAAGTGAAAAGAATGAGCCGGGGCACGTTGATCGATCGGTGCTAGGTCCGGCATATATCAGCGCGCATCGGTCGTCGACGTCCCATGCATCTCGCCCGTACGAAGGCGAACTTGGTGTACTGCGTTCCTATGTGACCGATCACTGATGCATGCATGGACAGATGTACTGCTAGGATTGGATACATCGATGCCCAGCATTGTCCGTGTTCGTCCGCCCATCTATCACAGCCAGCCTCGTTTGATAGCTATGATTATGAACTGGCCTGTTCTTGTGTTGACGAGCGAGTACGGCATGGAACATGAGGATCGGACATTCGGCCCTCCTCCTGCAGCTAGCTCTGTGCGTTTCACAGGCCTCGAGGGCTGCGCCTGCAAGATCAGGGCCGAGACCAGACCAACGGTATCCATAGAGTTGAGTGGGACATTTTACGTACTGGCATGCATGATTGTGGCTGCTCTTGCTCTTGAACTCTTATTAGTTGGTACCGGTACTTTGTAGTACTATATATAAACCGCGGTGGTGCTGTGAGAACTCCGATCCGTCCATCGCTTTCGTACACGTTTTGCTAAGGTATGGTCGATCGTGCGTGTCGACCCGATCGATCCGCTGTGTGTGGTTGCGCGTCTCCTCATCAGTGACAGTGTGCTTGCCATCGAGAAAAGCTCACTTATTTTCCGCCGGGCAAGGGGAGGGAGAGCGCACTTTTCGTACCGCCGGCCATCATAAGCTGGCGCGCGGGCTGCATCGCATCGCACGATCGATCAATTAGGGCAAAATGATATATGGAGCAACGCGCCAAGAATCCAACGCGCTCGATCGCCGAGTGGGAAGAAGCTAAGTAGTGCGACGTGATCGAGAGCTGCGTGCCGCTGTTATCTCTTCCCACCAAGAGCCGCCGCCCGGGGCCGGGCGCGCTACCTTGTACATGCTGTGCATTGCAATTGTGCCTGACATCTGTCTTCAACTCTTAGCTTGCTTCACTGTCGGCACGCACGGGCCAGATCGATCGATTAATCTGCAATAATAATGTGGATCGATCGCGCTACACACCCGGCCATTGGCCGCCGGTCCACGATCGCCTGCGTTATCTTGTGTTACCTACGTAAAAGTACAATATATAAAGCCACCCATCTCGTGCACCCTTTTTTTGCCGACAAAGCGCGCGTACATGCTGTAATTAATGTATGTATGTACTCCTACTAGTGGCAGCTCAAATATATATATATAGAACTATTGGTCCATGGAAAACGTTGCATGCATGGGGCCAAGAACACGCCTACACGTGTACGTACTTTCCCGGCAGCAGGCGTCATGCAGCATGGTAGGCCAAAACGCAGAACGGCATATACATGCATATCCGTTTCGTCTCCACCAGATTGAGGCCGGGATCGGGGCTGAATGAAAAGCGCTAGATGCATCCAGCTACTTACCTGATAAGGTCAGGTACCGTATCAGATAGGCCGGTCAGAACGTTCTGTGCAGACATAGTAGTATATGCATGCATGCGTCAATGGTCACCCGCTTATGCATGGTACCGAACATTCGCATTACCAGCAGCTCGATCGAAAAGAGGCTTCTAGCTAACATAATCATATCGATCACCAAGCTCGCCCGGCCCTATGGTGGCTCTTCCGATCGCTATGGATCGACCCATGCACTACCTGGATTTGAATATCACTGTCGGTTAAAAACCCACTTCACTGCCGGATTTTGAACCGACAGTGGCATACCGACAGTGATGGAGGTTGACATCACTGTCGGTCCTTAAAAACCGACACTGATCTACAGAAAACAGTGTCGGTTCCTGGCTCCACCCGGCAGTATCCAGTTGAACAACACTGCCGGTTTGTAGTGCCAACCGACAGTGATGGTTGCTTCAAGAGTGTCGGTTCTTGACTCAAGCCGGCAGTGTTGAGCAAGCCTACACTGTCGGTTCATGGATCAAACCACAGTGTTGTAGTAAATATCAGTGTCGGTTCGTGGATCGAACCGGCAGTGTTGTCGTAACTATCAGTGTCGGTTCATGGTTCAAGCCGGCAGTGTTAAGCAAGCCAACACTATCGGTTTGTTTCTAACCGGCGGTGATGGTTACGACAACAATGCCGGTTTGTTGCTAACCGGCAGTGATGGCCCGTTCGTATTTTATTGTTTTATAATTTATTTTAATTTATATTTTTTCGTGAAATCGGGTTTCGCTTTATATACGCTACGTAGACGACAGATCCATCAATATTAAACATTATAAATATTATGATTACAATTCAATTGTTCTTATCCACATATCGATCCCTCGAAATAAAAAAGAAATGTTCATGGACTTCACACATGCTTCTCGGACTTCTTACAATAATCTGGTGAGCCGCTCTAGGCCATACTGGTCCTTGTACTTCACGGATTGTGCAATGAAAAATACTCCATCTTTTTCCAATACCTCGGCTAAGATGAATTTTGCCAGCTCCGATTGCAGTGCGATGATCTCCATGTCTAACAGCCTTTCGTGGTTATATTTCTTGCGCTATCGTTCAAAAAAGATGGTATCCAAAGAGGAACAGTAAATCATTTTGTTGAATTATTAACAGACATAAATGAAATGGAGATTATACACACTAACTTATCGGCTTCTTCTAATTTCCCGCCGATGTAGCGAAGCATTGCCCGCATTACATAAAACTCGCATTCATTGTTTCCCGCCGGCTGTGATAGGTACTTCCTCTCCATTTCGATAACCTTGAATGGAACCGGCGTCCCACCGATATGTATTCTTCGGACACTGAGCAACATTAAAAGGAGAAACATTAGAAAGCGGTATGTGTGATTAGAAAATAATATGTTATTAGGATCGCTTACTAATTCAGCACTGCCACCAGTGCATCCAGATGATGAAATCATTTTTTCTTCGAGTCCCACACCTCGGGCAGATTTTTGGCAAGATTAACATAAATGAAGACGAAATGGTTGCTGCAATCACAGAATCCTAATTATCGAATAATCTTAATGAAAAAAGAAGAATAAAATTAAAAGCCGAGAACACATACTCGCAATTGTAGGCTAGAAGTATGTGGGTTTTCTTCTTCATCGTGAATTCGTCGAAAACAGCAATCAATCTCTGTTTCAGGTCTTCCACATCACATCCATAGAGGCATAGACATGTCCTCTCGTTGACTCGCATGGGGTCTAAGAAGACTATGTAATCCCATTTGCTTTTTAGAATGCAAAATTTTGCTATACACCTACATAAAATCATGGGAAGTGCTCAAAAGTTAATAATTTGTATCTCGAGAGAGTAGTTAATTGTAAAATCATGCGTGTAGGTACTTACATAGTCTATAGCGTCAACATTTGAACATCGAGAGAGCGTTTCTGGTATAGCTGGAACAAGCACTCCCACTCGACATCGAACTTCTCTTCTTCAGGATAATGGAAAACATGTGACGAACGGATAATAACCTCAAAACCAAAGTCGTCCGTCTCTGTTGCTTGAGCCATGTAATATTCATGTAACTGGCGCATATATGTTGTCAGATTTTTATACTCATGATAAGGAACCAAAAGATTGTCCCTTTCATACTTCATTGCCAGTGTTGCCGTCCCTTGTACATCATAATAGATGGTCGCGGCCTCTTCCATAGTTAATCCTGGGTTATCTTCGACGTACTTCTGTATGTTCCTTAAATCTTTATTGTGTATTTCTTCGTCTCTTGTTGTAGCGTATTTATTCTGTGTTTGCCTTTCGAATTCGAACTTCAACAAAAACGAAGGCAGTGAGACACAGAGATTGAAGAAACTAACACAATCTTCTTTCGAGATGTGTGCTGTAAATTTTTCTTTCATCAAGGTGGTAATGCTGCCACTGAATGGCTTTTTTCTTTTCTGCTGGTCCACTTTGGGAGCATTAACGACCGAATCCAAGAACCTTTTCTGCGACTGCGAGGATGTCCTTGATCTTGTTTTGGGCTGAGGTGGAGGAGGAGGATGATGACGAGAATTCTGTTTTCCCGGCGCTGATGAAGATGGAGGAGGAGGAGTCTCTTTTCTCGGGGCTGATGAAGATGGAGTCGAACGAGGAGGAATAGAAGGAGACCTCTGTCTTCTCGGGGGTGATGGCTCCGAATGAGGAGGGAAGTGATCTCTGTTGGGAGATGGTGAGTTATCATCGTGGGTGGGTGAAGACTCGCAATCGTCCTCATCATCAGAGGACAATTGATGGTCAAGCTTAATGAAGTGCTTACGCCAGGCCACTTGAGAGCCCTTGTTTTGACCAAGTTTCAGCCTGTCTTCCGCTACGGGGTACTCAATGGGTATCTTGTTATACTTCTTATCAAGTATTCTGACAATGGTGACACGAGCGTACCCCAGTGGAATTGGGCGGCCATTAATTGTCCCGTCTCCCCCAGGCCAGGCCTGGCCGAGCACGACCTTGTCCTTTGTCCATTCCTGACGGATGTATAACCTGACATTGACGGGTTCAGTGATGTCGTCCACCGGATGAGGCACATTCGCCTCTTCTTCGTCGAGCGAGGTCGATCCGTAGCTGCTGCGACCCCTAAACTGTGGGCTAAAGGCAGTAGGAGTAGGGTTTTGTGGTACTACTGACCCCTTGGACAGCAAAATTTGCTCGACTCACGCTTCAACGGTCATCTCAATCTGTGCTTCCATTCTGTCTTCCATCTCTTTTAGTCTCCTCAAATACTCTGCCTCATGTTCCGCTCTACCCTTCGAGCGGCTCCGGTAAGTGTTAGATTCTTGGGGGAATGCTAGTTTCCAAGGAACAACACTGGTTCCTCCAGTGCAACCAGGGTGCTCCTTGATTCTGAGTGCTTGGGTGAGCACATCTTTCTCCCTATTAGAAGTGCGAGTCCCTTGCCTCACCTCCTCAGTTACCTAGGAGATCCTCTAGATGAGTTCGCTCATGGGTTGATTTGAGGAGCTAAAGCTCCCATCCTCGGCGTGCCATACATTTCTCCAAATACAGTATAATACCGATCTGGGCTCCCAATCGGCGGTCTCAACCTAAACGCCTTCCTCAGCAAGGGGATCCATCTTTTGAAGTTCTGCTTCAAATTCTGGCATCTTTTTGGCATAGCCAAGAGAGCTGAGATGATGAGGATTTGTCGCTTTCTGTGAATTCTCCTTATTCTTCCTGCTCAGTTCTAAGTACTCCTCAGATAACTTGTATTCCTTGAAATCCTGCTAGAAGTCCTTCTGCTTGCTAAACTGTCCACCATCAAAATCTGGCTCTTTATTTTGGAGGACAAAATTCTTGTACAATGTCCCCTTGAAATTCTTGAAGCATGTCCCCATGATTTCTTTTGCTTTTTTCTTGACTAACTCCCTGTCATACTCGGCTAGGAAAGTGAAATACTCTAGGATCTTGACATCCCATATGTAATCCTTCTCGCTTTTGGGAACCCTCCACCGGTCATCATCTTCCCCAATCCACTTCCTGTATTTGGTCAAAGCTATAGGCGGTGAGAGTGGATCCCCGAATTCATCGAACTCAGTAATGTGCCAGTGTGCATTCCTACCAATAGGAATCTTTGCCACGCCTCGCTTAGATCTGGCCTTCCTGCTACCCGAACCCTCTGGCTCCTCGGCCGACGGAGGCTCTTGCTAGAGACACCAAGTAAGCTATGACCCTCTCAATTGATTAGCGTGTGTGGCTACATAGTCACATGATACCAAAGTTACCTGGCCATCTTGGTCATTTTGACCCAGATCGAGCAGGCCGGACGGGGTCCATGGCTGCTCGTTCTCACCGACCTGATTGACACCGTCACCGTTTGTCGGATCATGCGGCTCTCCCATCCCAGCGATATCAGCCGCTTCTTGTTGCCGATCTGTTCTTCGACGATGGGGTAACAGGTGACGATGAGTCATGGCTGTGACACGATCGTGGTTAGTTTTGACCGTGGACAACTACTAATAGCATATGTTCATATATATATAATATGTTTAATGCAAAGTCTAATAATAAGTCCACATACAACAAAGTCAAATAATAGCATATGTTCACCTAGAACAAATTCATTGTTTGATTGACCACATACAACAAAGTCCACCTACTCTTCTATGAAACTAAGCCTACATCAACTTCCAAATAACAAAAGCGATGACCATAGCCATAAATAAAAGCATGACATCTTTCCAAGACCAAGGAGCAATTCTCCTAATCTTCACATCTTCGGCGGGTGGCTTCTCTTTGATCTCTAGTGCCAGCGGATGGCCATGGTTTGCATTCATTGGACCATAGTAGGCCGGTTGCCCAGGGTTTGCAAGGTAGGCTAGATGACTATAGTAGGCCCTCAAAGCTTCAGCTTATGTGCTGTATTTTTTGTGCAAATTACCAGGGTAGCGATTGACTTGAGCATAGCAATCTTCCCAGGTTCGATAAATCCTAGGCATGTGACCAACATGCACTACATACCATGCCATGGTTGCCTGTACATTTAAGTAAATTAGGCATGTGGTAAGTGGTAATGGTAACTCACTGAACAAGAGTTATTATTCAAGTTATATGGCCAAACTAAATTTATTTAATGTTCTTTATCCTTGACATGATAAAAAATTACCTCAATAATTGGATTGTTTATTATTCGGAGATCAATGTGGTTTAGTAATCATACTTTCTGCTGCTGCCGAGCCAATTTTAAAAGTTGTTTTTAACTTTTTTTCTAGAACAAACATCTATAGATGCCTTTTTTTAAGCATGCTATACATTCCATCAAAGTTGGGTCAATTGGCTCAACGAGTGGTGGCGCTCAATAGCCAATTCCAGAGTATGCGCAGAGATACCCGATTCTAGAAGAGTACCATAGTGGCCGAAGCTTATAATCCATATTCAGTCGATGACAGCTATGAAGATGAAAAAGAAGAGGTTGTTGCGGCTGAATGTAATTGGGGCAAAAAGATAGTAATGGTACCAAATCCTTAGAGAAGAGAAGTCGAGGAGAGCTATGACTTTGACGTCACAAAATCAGACAAGCTCTTTGATTTCTTGCTTGAGAAGGGACAGATCAAGTTGCCCGATAATCATGTTATGTTGCCCCCTAATCAGTTGAAGAATAAGAAGTTCTGCAAGTTCAATAACACTACTTCTCATTCCACTAATGAATGTAGAATTTTCCGACAGCATATACAGAGGGCTATTCAGCAAGGAAGACTAAAATTTGATACGCCTCGGAAAATAAAAGTTGATGATAATCCTTTCCCAGGAGATCAAAACATGGTCGATGCTAGGCTGCTCAAAGGAAAGACTAAGGTCCTGACATCAACCAAATCAAGAGAAGCTGGAACAGTCGATCCCGAGATGCAAATATCAGCTGACGAATACAGAGAAATTAGAAGACGTCGAGACAAGCAAAAGAGCCGATATGAGCAGGGAGAAACGTCAAAAGATGGGGCGACAAAGCCGCAGGTTACATCTCGAATTCTATTGAATAAATGGCAGCGGCAGAAGGAAAAGGATTATCAGTGTTGGTTAGAAGAGCAAGAATACCAGCGTCAATAGGAAAAAGAGAGATATGAAAGAAAGCAAGCTGAATCACATTGGAATTATCCTTTCTTCAGACATTGCTGAAATGAAGGTTTGAAGTTGTCTACCAGGAATAACTGTCCAGAGTGCAGCGATCAATATTGGGAGTTTAGGCAACCTCAAGGCAACCGCCGGTCTATCCATGCTCAAGATGCATATCATCATAATAACATGGATTGGCGCTTAAAAATAGAAGTGTTCATAATCAGCTTGGAAAAAGAGTTATTGATCAAAACTGGGCGGATTATGAAGAAGAAGGTAATGAAGAAAAATATGTTTGGCAGGAGGGCCAATGGTGTCCTGGAGGTTTGACAAGAAGCCAGAAGAGAAGGGTGCAATGCCTAAGGAACAGAGACTTAGAATAGGCTCAATCATCTAGTAAACCTCAAGTATCGCGTGCTAAGCAAACAGCCGATAGAAGGCAACCATCGGCTAATATTCAAATGGCTTTTATGTTGCCATCAGAATTCAGAGCTCCAGCAGATCAAGAAGTTTATTCGGATTTTGATGAATCAAAGTATGAGGAGATAGTTGCCAAGTTAACGGTTATACAACAAGCAATATTTGATAAACCAGTCAAGCATCGGCACTTAAAGACTTTATATGTGAAAGGTTTTGTTGATGGGAAGCCGATGAATAAGATGTTGGTGGACGGAGGTTCTTCTATTAATCTCATACCTTACACCACTTTTCGTAAACTTGGCAAGGGACCAGGAGATCTGATTGAGACCGACATGATGCTTAAGGACTTTGGAGGTAATGCGTCTAAGACCCGGGGGCAATGAACGTTGAACTAACAATCGGGAGTAAGACTCTGCTCACCACGTTCTTCGTCATCGATGGAAAAGGGTTGTACAGTTTACTCCTTGGTCGTGATTGGATTCATGCAAACTATTGTGTGCCATCGACCATACATCAGTGTCTGATTCAATGGCATGGAGATGATGTTGAGCTGGTTTGCGCTGATGAATCTGTGAGTATCGCAACAACCGATCTAGTCTTCTGGGAACTAGGAGACTTCGAATGCTTTTCTAGCAAGATGTGGGAAGGAGGCTTCATTAGAGTCAATAATGAAAGCCAACAGCCGATCCAAGCAGTCGGCTTTGAAAATTTGTCTTAATGGATAATCCAATAGATGGTACAGATGGCAAACTAGGACATGGCTTCATGTCGGTCGATGAATTACAAGAAGTAGATATTGGTTCTGGAGATAGACCTAGGCTGACGTATGTAAGTGCCAAGTTGGATCCTGAGTATAAGCGAGAGTTAGTTGATTTATTAAAGGAATTTAAAGACTATTTCACTTGGGAATACTATGAGATGCCTGGTCTAGACCGATCAATTGTTGAACATCGGTTGCCAATCAAACCTGGATATCGGCCGTTTAAACAAGCTTCAAGGAGATTCAACCCGAATGTGCTTGATGATATCAAAAAGAAGACTGAAAGATTACTGGAAGCAAAGTTTATCCGACCATGCCGATATGCAGAGTGGATATCGAATGTTGTCCCTATGTATAAGAAGAATGGAAAATTAAGAGTTTGCATCGATTTCAGGGATCTAAACAAAGCCACACCCATGGATGGTTATCCGATGCCGATAGCTGATATGTTAGTAGATGCAACAGCCAGGCACAAGGTTATTAGCTTCATGGACGGCAATGCAGGATGTAACCAAATTTTCATGGCTAAGGAAGATATAGCAAAGACCACTTTCAGGTGCCCCTCGCAATCGGTTTATTCGAGTGGGTTGTGATGACCTTTGGTCTGAAGAATGCCGGTGTAACTTATCAAAGGGCAATGAATTATATTTTTCATAAGTTGATCGGCAGGATTGTTGAAATCTACATCGATGATGTGATGATAAAATCCAAAGGGTACAGGGAGCATCTAGCTAATTTGCGGGAGACTCTGGAATGCACAAGGAAACATGGTCTAAAGATGAATCCTAATAAGTGTGCTTTTAGAGTGTTAGTTGGACAGTTCTTGGGTTTCATGGTCCACGAGAGAGGAATCAAAGTTGGTCAGAAAAGCATAAAAGCAGTTGATGAGGCAGTTCCCCCGACTACTAAAACAGAGTTACAATCTTTACTTGGTAAGATTAATTTCATCAGGAGATTCATTTCAAATTTGTCAGAAAGAGTTCTGCCATTTTCTCCCTTGTTGAAGTTGAAAAATGATCAAGAATTTAAGTGGGGTGACATACAACAAAAGGCGTTTGAAGAAATAAAAGAATATGTGAAATGTCCACCTATGCTGGTCCCTCCTCAGCAAGGTAAGCCTTTCAAGTTGTACATATTAGCTTATGACAAGACAATTGGATTGGCCTTGATGCAAGAGTTTGAAGAAAAAGAGCAAGTTGTTTTCTATCTGAGTAGAAGACTCCTGGATCCAGAGACAAGATATTCTCCCACCGAAAATTTATGCGTGTGCTTATATTTCTCTTGCACTAAGTTGTGACACTAATTATTATCGGCCGAATGTACGGTTGTTTCTAAGGCTGATGTGATTAAGCACATGTTATCAATGCCAATACTGAATGGGAGAGTGGAAAAGTGGATTCTCGCGTTATCGGAGTTTGACTTAAAGTACGAATCGGCTAAAGCGGTCAAAGGACAAATGATGGCCGATTTTGTCACCCAGCATCATAAGCCAAGCATTGATTATGTAGAGCCGGTACCTTGGACGTTATTCTTTGATGGGTCATCATGCAAGCAAGGTGGTGACATTGGTATTGTTATTATTTCGCCTCGGGGGGCAAGTTTTGAGTTTGCTCTTTCAACTGAACCAATGATTACCAACAACCAAGCGAAATATGAGGCTATTCTTAAAGGACTTCAGCTTCTTCATGAAGTAAAGGCCGAAGCAATTGAAATATTCAGAGATTCACAGTTAATTATTAATCAGTTGGTCGACCTGTATGAATGCAAAGAAGATACTTTGAAAGGATACTATAATGAGTGCCAAAAGTTGCTCAAGGAATTTATTCATATCTCTTTCCAATATATTCTGAGAGCACAAAACCAAGAGGCTAATCGTCTAGCTCAAAGTGCATCAGGATATCGAGTGTTTCGAGAAGTCTTGAGTAGTGAAACCTCGAATGATGATTGGAGAGTCAAAATAGCCGATTACCTTAGAAATCCGTCATAGAAAGTTGCCAGAAAGCTAAGATATAAATCGACTAAGTATGTTTTATTGGATGATCAGCTGTATACAAAACAATCAATGGGGTATTGCTCAAATGCCTAAATTAAGAGGAAGCTAAGGTGTTGATGGGCGAGGTGCATGAAGGGATATGTGGAGCTCATCAATCGGCTTATAAGATAAAATGGATTATTCGCAGAACTGGATATTTCTGGCCAACAATATTGGAAGACTGTTTTGAATATTACAAGGGGTGTCAGGACTGTCAATGTTTTGGTAATGTCCAGAAATCGCCTGCATCGGCCATGAATCCAATAATCAAGCCATGGCCGTTTCGAGGTTGGGGAATTGATTTAATTGGCTAGATTTTTTTGCCCTCAAGCAAAGGACATAAGTCCTTATTGGTAGCAACAGATTACTTCACTAAATGGGTTGAGGCAATTCCTTTGAAGATGGTAACCTCAAAGAACATGGTTGATTTTGTCAAGGGGCACATTGTGTATCATTTCAGGATTCCTCAAACTATAACTACCGATCAAGATACAATGTTCACATCAGAAGAGTTTAGAGATTTTACTGCCAGTATGGGAATCAAGCTACTAAATTCTTCTCCTTACTATGCTCAGGCTAATGGCTAGGCAGAGGCGTCCAATCAGATTATGATTAAGCTGATCAAGAAAAAGATTGAGGAACAACCAAGGAAGTGGCATTCAACGTTAATGAGGCACTATGGGCATATAGGATGGCCTGTCATGGATCGATTAAAACGTTGCCTTATGAACTTGTGTATGGCCATAATACAATTCTTCCTTGGGAAGTTCAGACTAGATCGAGACATGTTACATTGCAAAATGATTTGTCAGCCGAAGTCTACAAAAATCTTATGATAGATTACTTAGAGGACTTGAGTTGTTTTTGACTGCGTGCTCTTGAAAATATCAAAGCCAATAAACTGAGGGTTGCAAAATATTACAATAAAAAGGTCAAGGTTAAGCAATTTTCTGAAGGAGACTTGGTCTAGAAAGTAAAATTGCTGATCGGGTCAAAGGACAGTAAGTTCGGCAAATGGTCACCTAATTGGGAAGGACCTTATCGGATCAAATGTTGTGCGCCTGGTAATGCTTATATTTTGAAACACTAAGAGGAGAGGAAGAATTTGGCAGAGCAATCAATGGAAAATATCTAAAGAAATATTACCCTAGCGTTTGGATTAATACTTGACAACCGAATTGTTCGGTCGTCGGCTCTAATAGCCGATACCAGAAAGGTATCGCCTCTAGTGCAAAAATAAACCCAAAGGGGTAAAAGCCAGTACGATGTGTATCGCCTATAGGAGCAACGCAAACATGGACAAAGTGATGCATATAATATGAAGTACGAAGCAAAGGAAAATCACTCAAGACGGAGAAATTGTTTGCTAAATATCACGTATTACAAACTACGGGCAGGAAAACACTTTGGTTACTATATCATCGGCCTGGGAAATAAAGGCTACGGAGTTGGCGGCGCTGAAGAAATCCTCAACCAGGCGCTCATGATCCCCAGGGCGCGCCGCGGCTGGAAAACCGTGGGGAAGAAATCGAAGTTCATGGCTAGAACGGGCTTGCGCAACAGCCAACGCCATGGCGGCACCATGACAAACGCCATGCAAAGCGACCTCCCTGACACGGTTCGGGGTGTCATGCAGGCGAACCACTAGGACGGCGCCTCCGGCATTGACGAATCCTGTCGCGTACTCCATAGCCAATCGGAGGCTTTCAAGTTGAGCAGACAAATCTAAAAAGATTCAAAGGGGAGATGATTAGAATCTTGAAGGTGAAATTAAGAAGCAAAAGTCATGATAGATATCTCACCCGCGATTCTGGCCTCGGCCTTGGCCAACCTATCCTCCACCGAATCGACCTCGGGAGGCGACCGGCATCAGACCATGGCCAGAGCCGATTCTACGAGGGAGAGACAGTCGGCGAGATTCTGGCCATACCTGTCGATGGAGGGAAGCTGGTCGCAAGCTATTGATAAAGAAAACCTCAAAGGCTGAACGGAGTCGGCCCTATGCCCCGAAGCAGTGAGAGCATCATGAGTTGCACCCTCCTAGTGATGAAGGCGCTGGCGTGATGACGCAGCTCCATTGAGGGCCTCCTTAGTTGACCTCTTGCTGTTCTCCGTGATCTCAAACATGTGGGAAAGTAGAAACCGCACTAAAACACAAAAGGTTTGAAACAAAGTTGGATGTTTTTCGATCCACAGTCGTGGCCCGTATATATAGCCCGGGGAGGTGAGAAGATAGATTTCACCGGGGGTGTGGAATTGAAGTCAGATACGGAAACAGATCGACACTCCAGAAATTCAGAGGACGGATAACAAAAAGATAACAGATTCAGACTTATTGCTTCCCATAATCATAAAATATCGTGGGATGGATACGAAAGATTTACATTGACCAGCGATCGACCCACCGAGGCTTCTTTGGATTGAAGAGAGTCTGGATCCCCACAAGGCCAAAGGTCATCTTGAACCGAGTCACATCGGCCCATTTAAAATTATGCCAGAGGAGGGGAAAAGTCGCGTGCCTAACAATGCCCAGTTGATTTCTCGGTGACTAGGAAACTATGGGAAAGAAGCCTATGGCTTTCCCGATGGGCATTTGATGGAGCAAACAAGGGAAAGGTGTCCACACATTTTAGCCCTTGCAAACACTAGAATAGCTCTGCGAGCATGGACAGAAGACTCAGGTGATATCACAAGAATTCTTCTAACCACAGTAGCTGATCCTCTTGCTCGACAAGGCGCTAAGATGAGCAATACAATCACCCTATGCACAAGAATTCTTCTAATCACTCAAGATCTTCATGGCAAAAAGATAGACCATGGAGGGTCAGACGGAGTCAGAGGCACTTGGGGAAGCAGATAGAAGAGAAACATAGCTAAATTATTGAATTGCTCTCGCCAGAGTCGGATAGACATTTATAGTCGGCCAGGAGAGATGAATCCAAGTGCCCGTGAAGCAATGATGCTCTAGTAAAAGTTTTGAAGCATGGGCTCATAAGCTAACATAGACGGTGACAAACAGTAGACCCCAGATCAAGATTCTCTACCCGTGACTGCGGACCTATCGGGGGTACAGACGTGATAATTTTGGAATAAAATTACTTTTATCCCAAAATTGGGGGGCATGTGTTGACACCAAAATTTGGAACAAAGAATTGCAGGAACTTGAAAGCTCCCAAGATCACGTCATCAAGAAATCGATTGCATGAAGGTCGATATCAGCTGATTCGAATGCAGCACTGGAATTGGCTCTCTTCAGATAGCGCCAGCAGATGACGACAAAAGCTACGATCAGCGTCGGGAAGAACATGTTGGACTCTACAAAAAGGAAAAGATTAGGGTCCAAGTTATCTTAAATTGGGAATGTTTTCTCTTAGGCCAAAAAAATTGTGATGAGTCATGCTTAAGTAGGATTCATGCGTAGGTTCCAGGTATAAATATTGGACCCCGGCTATTGTAAAAGGACAACACAATCAATCAAATACAAGTTACTTACTTTTTTCGGCTCCGGTCACCCCTTAGGAGTAGGAGTAGAGTAGATCTCTATGAGTTCTTCAGCAAGCAGGGCTGCATCGATCCGGCCGACCTCTGGTTTGTCTGTAAGTACCGTCATGGCTTATACTTCTGTTCGTACGGCTACATCGATCTGGTCGACCTCCACTGCGATTCTGGTATAAGCTAGTTATCGACTCTTGTTTAGTTCAAGTAAGGCTGCATCGATCCGGTCGACCTCCACTGCTCGAACTAGATTAAGGTCAAGTTATCGGCTCTATCTAAGGGTGGCGTCCTTCGGATAGATTTATTAAGTTACCGATATTGCTTATTGCTTTCATTATTTATTTAATTACAGCAATATCACTTTGCTCGATTGGGATTGATCTAGATCGGCCTTATATCCTATTTAACCCATCGTTTATTAATCTAAATTGATCTAATCTGCACCTTAAACAATGAGTTATGTTTTATCGGCTATTTTATTTCAATCTTGATCGAGCATAGTGTGCGGTTAAGGCATGTCTGGTCTTGAATAAATCTATTGGCTAACAAAAATTGTTCCATGGCCCATTATCACTACATATGTGACTCTGCCTCACACCCCACTATTAGCACCATAGAGTGGGGATCGTTATTTGGTAGATCTATTCCTGATAGGGCATGACTTTAATTGTGCGCTATGCCTGAATCGGCTGTTTTAGCCGATATCGAGTGTTTTCACATATGAAGTTCACGTCATGAGACTATTGAAGTAAAGATAGGTTGAAAGATGTGTTAGCCCCATGATCTTATTATTGTATTACGGCCTGCATGATTCTTCCTCATGCCCCACTGATATTAGTAATAAGTTAGGGTCGTCGAATTTATTGCTGTTTCTACGGCCTGCATGATTCTGCCTCATGCCCCACTGGTCATAGCGATAGATGAGATCTAATATGTTCATAGATTTATCTCTATTAAATGGTTAAATGATGATGGTCTGATTTTTCAAATAAAAAAGGGATTCGGTTACTTGGAGTCATTGGCTTAGCATAAACTGATTAGTGTTGACATCCTATTGCTATTGACTAATATTTGTCTAAATAACGATACTCATCCTGAATGATAACCGATTTTTCTTCCATAACTACATGAGCTTTAATTGATTTATTCTTATGAGTATGCTGGAATCGACTATTTAGTCGATCACCTTCCATATCGGCTCTCAGAGCCACACATTCGAGACTGTCTAGCAACACCGGCATGTTCCGCCTTAAATTACTGATTAGTTTTCTCTCCTTGTCAATTGTAGGGTCAAATTGACTGGCACGTCTTGGGAGGAGTGTGCAGGATCGATAATCCCTACGTTGAAGTTAGGCGGATCTCCAGCTCCATCGAGCGGACTCTTCCGGCTTGCTCGTGTGCCCCGGCACGGGACGAAATTTTCGTGCCGACAGAGAGCCCTCACATTGGGTATTAGATCCTAGGTTGACTTACACATGCGGACATATTATCAAGCTTTGCTTAACTCAATCATTGTATCAATAAAAAGCTAACTAAGAAACTTCTATGCTTTAGGAATAAGACTAAAAGTTGATTTAACTCTTATCTCCCTATCTTATTCTAGCCTCTTTCTGTTTCGTTTGTATCTTATGAAACTTATCAAAGGCTTACATATTTATTTTCCAAGGTAGTAACTTAGCGAAGTGGCAATAAACAAATGAGGTTTATCGGGCGAGATGAATAGAAGATCACCTATGCGAGGAGTTGTCTATTTAAGTGAGATGCCCTATATACTAAGCATGTTAAGCTATGAGTATCGAGAGAGTCTTTCTCAATCTCTTATCTAGCTTCTCAAAGTCTCTAATCTCCCAAGTATTTAGATGCAACTCTTCTCTTATTTTTGCCCTATCTCACAATCAGATATAGACAAGATGTATATATATCAGAATCACATATCTCATACAATTTCAAGTCTTATATCAAGCCATCAAATACAAAAGCATAAATAATCAAGCACAAACAAAGACATAAAGGTCCAAACCAAGTCTTTATCATGAAACTAACTGTAGCAAGCCAAAGTATCATCATGTCATCTTAATGGATGAACCACAAGCAATCCAAAGTATCAAAATACATCCCAACCAAGTAGCACTCGTACATCACATGGGAGAAATGACCAACCAAAGTATATGTCTCTCTCTCATGACGACCATGACCATGACTAGACTGACTCAATGACAATGACTGGAGGCATGACGACTACTACTTGTGAGTAGAGTGTGGTTAGGAGTTAGGACTAATCTGTGGATCTTGTCACTGGGTGCCTTATTTTGAACTATGACACTATTGTCACATTTTTCCGTTGTGATTGCAACAACTTTGGCATTGCATCATCCAAATGTTAATGCAACTTAGAGGAATACAAAAGCAAGACTTCTGACACAAACCCAACTCATCTCTTTAGAAATCCAACTTAGCATAGAGATGCAGATTGCAGAATATTAAGATGTGTTGCAACGTTTTTTACAACATATGCACTCATGTGTTATCCATCATGTGTTGAGCAGGGCTTCACCCATGAGTGGAAAGTGTAGCTCCTCCTTTGTGGTCATGACTTGAGAGTGAGGGAGTAGGGAGGTATTTATAGTCCTAGGGATAGTGGATATGCTCTAAATATGATAATGAATATTACTTCTTGTGGGCCCATGGATCCATGTGCTCTCCATCCAACACCCTTCGACCAAACCGCCTTAACTTGCATGGTTAGGATCTTCTAATGTTGCGCTTGTTTGCATGTTGGAAGGTGTAAGGCGGTGGAGCAAGTAGGGTAATTGCACCAAGGAGGATCTGCGGAGGTTCGCGACTTCGCGAGCGCGACCGCGAGATCCGAGAGGGAGGAGCTAAGTGTGGCCGCACAGGGGGACGGAGCAGGGCCAGCAGTTGAAAGGTCCTAATGGCTAGAGGGGGGTGAATAGCCTAATAAAATTTCTACAACAACACTTAACAAAAGGATTAGACAATTATGAGGCGAAGCGAGTTTTGCGCTAGCCTACCAAAATGCAAGCCACCTACCACAATTCTAGTTTAGATGAAGTATATCCACACAATAGCTATATCACTACACTAAGTTAGTGTGCTCTCAAAAGCTAACTAAAGAGCCACACTAACCAAACTAACAAGCTCTCACAACTAGTTAGACTAAAGAGCTTGACAACTAGTTTACGGTAATGTAATGAGTAGGCAAGAAGGTTATACCGCCGTGTAGATGTATGAGCCAATCAATCACAAGTGTGGATAACAATGAAGACCAATCACCTCGGAATCAATGATGAACACAATGATTTTTTACCGAGGTTCACTTGCTTGCCGGCAAGCTAGTCCTCGTTGTGGCGATTCACTCACTTGGAGGTTCACGCGCTAATTGGCTTCACACGCCAAACCCTCAAGAGGGTGCCGCACAAGCAACACAAGATGAGGATCACACAAGCCACGAGCAATCCACTAGAGTACCTTTTGGCTCTCCACCGGAGAAAGGTCAAGAACCCCTCACAATCACCACGATCGGAGCCGAAGACAATCACCACCCTCCGCTCGATGATCCTCGCTGCTCCAAGCCGTCTAGGTGGCGGCAACCACCAAGAGTAACAAGCGAATCCCACAGCGAAACACGAACACCAAGTGCCTCTAGATGCAAACACTCAAGCAATGCACTTGGATCACTCCCAATCTCACTATGATGATGAATCAATGATGGAGATGAGTGGGAGGGCTTTGGCTAAGCTCACAAGGTTGCTATGTCAATGTAAATGGCCAAGAGACTGAGCTTGAGTCGGCCATGGGGCTTAAATAGAAGCCCCCACAAAATAGAGTCGTTGTACCCCTTCACTGGGCACAACGTGGGGTGACCGGACGCTCTGGTCCAATTGACCGGACGCTGGCCCTCAGCGTCCGGTCACGTGATGCACGCCACGTGTCCCCACTTCAAATACAGTTTGTTAGATTTCAATGGTCATCTTGTTGACCGAACACTGCACTACAACTGACCGGACACTCAGCCTCCAGCGTCCAGTCGTTTCCAGTAAGTTTCTAGAAATGAATTTTCACGACCGGACGCGTCCAGTCATGCCCGACCGAACTCACCCAATGTCCGGTCCCTCAACGTCTCCTCTGTGCACCTCACATCAGCGTACGTCAGCACTGACCGAACACACCTCGCCAGCGTCCGGTCGCTGAGCGACCCAGCATCCGGTCATGAGACCAAAACGCACGCCCTCTGCTGCCACTGACCGGATGCGCCGGTCCAACCGAGACCAGCGTTCGGTCACTTACAGTGACCTCCGTCTTTTCTGTCTAGGGCACCGGTGGCACCGTCGGACTGTTCGCACTCTACAGACGGACACTCCACTGGTGGAGATTCTTACTCTTGCACCCAAACTTCACCACCCTTGATCAAATGTGCCAACCACCAAGTGTATCACCTTATGCACATGTGTTAGCATATTTTCACAAACATTTTCAAGGGTGTTAGCACTCCACTAGATCCTAAATGCATATACAATGAGTTAGAGCATCTAGTGGCACTTTGATAACCGCATTCCGGTACGAGTTTCACCCCTCTTAATAGTACGACTATCGATCCTAAATGTGATCACACTCACTAAGTGTCTTGATCACCAAAACAAAATGGCTCCTACAATTTATACCTTTGCCTTGAGCCTTTTGTTTTTTCTCTTTCTTCTTTCCAAGTCCGAGCACTTGATCATCACCATGGCATCACCATCATTATGTTATGATCTTCATTTGCTTCACCACTTGGAGTGTGCTACCTATATCATGATCACTTGATAAACTAGGTTAGCACTTAGGGTTTCATCAATTCATCAACACCAAACTAGAGCTTTCAATCTCTCCCTTTTTGGTAATTGGTGACAACCCTTTCACAAAGATATGAATTCAAATTCAATTGAATCCATGTTGTTTGTCCAAGCATATTTACTTATGTGTAAAAGAATATAGACAAGTTTCATGAACCCCAAATGGTAGCAATTGCTCCCCCTACATATGTGCTAAGAGTTTGGATTGAAGCTTGCACATATGATTAGATAGGAAATATATAAGACAATGTCTACCAAGTGATGCTAAGGTATAAAAGATGGACCTTTGAAGCATGATACCAATCGGAGTGCACCATTATACCATCCTTAGCACCATAGTTAGCTTGATACCACTTGAAAACAACACTTTGGAAATGAAATCATTAGATGTCCAATGCATGCTAGTTTTTTATTTCATCATTTAAACCTACAACTAGCATACACCACACAAGCATGGATATTGAAATTTGAAACATGTGCCATGCAAGCAAACATATGAAATGCACCTTCAAATGCACCATACAGGTTTATGAGCTTGCTCCCCCTACTTGTGTGCTCAAAATTTTAATTGATTCCTTTCCTTTGTCATATCTCTCCCTCTATGTCAAGTTCTCCCCCTTTGTTGTCTTTTCACCATCTTAGTACACTAATATCTTTTGTTTCTCTCCCATGTACTAATATCTTTGTTATTTCTCCCTCTATCACTTATATCTTTGTTTCTCTCCCCCTTTGTCATCAATGACCATAAAGGTTTAAAAGGTAGATAGGTTGAGATTATCAATGTCAATCAATGAGGTGAGAATCATTTTCCAAATTTGGTTCAAACTAGAATATTTGCCAAAGATATTTAACTCGGTTTGATCCAAGGACAAGCTTTTTCACACCTCTAATTAAGGGTTATCTTCTACCATGTTGACTTAAACACTAGAGCTCATTTTCTAGATTAAACACTAGGTTTACAAGCTCACAAACATGTCATATGCTATCACTAGATCAAGTCAAGCATAGAAGCAATAGTGATACCATATAAACATCAAATTCATTTGATTTTCATGAATGAGCCTAATAAAATAGAGAGATGACTAGATGCACTAAACATGTCCTTAGCAAGGATGTATGCCATGCCAATCAAATTTTACCTTGGATTGTTCGAAGGAGAGGCATGTCATATAAGTGGGGGGTGCATCAACACATATTTGAGAAATCCAATATGTTCAACTCATTCCTAAGCTTGCAAAACCTTTTCTCATCCAATGGCTTGGTGAATATATTGGCAAGTTGATCTTCGGTACCTACACTCTCAATGCAAATGTCCCCTTTTTGTTGGTGATCTCTTATGAAATGGTGACGGACATCAATGTGCTTTGTTCTTGTATGTTGAACCAGATTATTGGTCAACTTGATTGCACTCTCATTGTCACATAGCAATGGCACTTTCTTGAACTTGATTCCAAAGTCACTCAAAGTGGCCTTCATCCAAAGTATTTGTGCACAACAACTACCGGCGGATATGTATTCGGCTTCGGCGGTTGATAATGCAATACTATTTTTCTTCTTTGATGACCATGAAACAAGTGATCTTCCCAACAATTGACATGTGCCCGAGGTGCTCTTTCTTTCAACCTTGCATCCCGCATAATCCGAGTCGGAGTAACCAACTAGCTCAAACTTTGCTCCTTTGGGATACCACAAACCAACATTTAGTGTATGCTTCAAGTACCTCAATATTCTCTTTGTAGCCTTCTAATGACTTTCTCTTGGTAAGGCTTGAAATCTTGCACACATGCATACACTAAACATGACATCCGGCCTTGATGCGGTCACATAGAGTAGGCTTCCAATCATAGACCGATACAATTTTTGATCCACCATGTTTCCACTTGCATCACTATCCAAGTTGCCATTGGTTCCCATTGGTGTGCTAATGACTTTGCTATCACTCATGCCAAACTTCTTGATCATGTCCTTGATATACTTGCCTTGACTCACAAATGTACCATTCTTCAATTGCTTGATTTGAAGACCAAGGAAGTAACTCAACTCACTAATCATGGACATCTCAAACTCATTAGCCATCATCTTTCCAAATTCATCACAAAAGTCTTGATTGGTTGATCCAAATATGATGTCATCAACATAGATTTGCAATATAAATAGATCTTTTCCAATCTTTTTAATGAAAAGAGTGGTGTCAACCTTGCCCATTGTATACCTTTAGAGAGTAGGAAGTCCCTCAATCTCTCATACCATGCTCTAGGTGCTTGCTTCAAGCCATACAATGCCTTCTTCAACTTGTACACATGGTTGGGCTTCTTATTATCTTCAAAATCGGGAGGTTGCTCAACATATACTTCTTCATTGATGTAACCATTGAGAAATGCACTCTTAACAACCATTTGATAGAGCTTGATGTTGTGGGCACAAGCATAGGCTAGCAAGATTCTAATTGCTTTCAATCTTGCAACCGGGGCATATGTTTCTCCAAAGTCAAGACCTTCCACTTGTGTATAGCCTTGTGCTACTAATCTTGCTTTGTTCCTTACTACTATCCCATCTTGATCTTGCTTGTTTCTAAAGACCCATTTGGTTCCAATCACATTGTGTCCCTTTGGTCTTTCTACTAACTCCCATACTTGATTTCTTGTGAAGTTGTTTAATTCTTCATGCATAGCATTCACCCAATCAACATCCTTCAATGCTTCATCTAACTTCTTTGGTTCAATGGATGACACAAAAGAGAAATGCTCACAAAATGAAGCCAATCTTGATCTTGTTTGTACACCTCTAGAAATATCACCAATGATAGTGTCCAATGGATGATCCCTTACAACATTGGTTGGTTGGAGGAATGGAACTTGATTGCTTGCACTTGCTTGATCATTGGGTTGAGATGTTGTACTAGCCACTTGATCTTGTTCATTGTCATGAGATCCACTTGTACTAGCTTGATTTGTATCATCTTGCACATTTGAGTTAGAGAGCACTTGCACTTGATCATCTTCATCATCATTCACTTGTCTAGGCCTCAATTCACCAACATCCATGTTCTTCATGGCATTTGAAAGTTAAATGTCTCTAACATCTTCCAAGTTCTCATTCTCTTCTTGTGAACCCTTTGTTTCATCAAATTCAACATCATAAACTTCCTCAAGAGTACCACTATCCAAATTCCAAACTCTATATGCTTTGCTTGTAGTGGAGTAACCAAGTAGGAATCCTTCATCACATTTCTTGTCAAACTTGACCAATCTAGTGCTTTTCTTCAAGATATAGCATTTGCAACCAAAGACCCTAAAATATGCAATGTTGGGCTTTCTACCATTCAAGAGCTCATATGGTGTCTTCTCTTTCAATCGGTGACAATAGAGGCGGTTGCTACAATAGCAAGCCGTGTTGATAGCTTCGGCCCAAAAGGATTGACTCACATTGTACTCACCAATCATAGACCTTGCTATATCAATTAGTGTTCTATTCTTCCTCTCAACAAGGCCATTTGATTGAGGTGTGTACTTGGCCGAGAATTGATGTCTAATTCCAAATTCATCACATAACTCATCAATTCTAGTATTCTTGAACTCACTACCATTGTCACTTCTAACTCTCTTGATAGTTGTTTCAAACTCATTGTGAATGCCTTTGACAAATGATTTGAATGTTGCAAATACATCACTTTTATCCACTAGAAAGAATACCCATGTGTATCTAGTGTAGTCATCCACTATCATAAATCCATATTTGTTTCCACCAATGCTAGTGTATTGTGTTGGCCCAAATAAATCCATGTGCAATAACTCAAATGCTTTACTAGTGCTCATCATGCTTTTCTTAGGATGGGTGTTTCCAACTTGTTTGCCGGCTTGACAAGAGCTACAAAGCATATCCTTTTCAAACGCAACATCCTTCAAGCCTCTAGCCAAGTCATGCTTAACCAATCTATTCAATTGTTTCATTCCAACATGACCAAGCCTTCTATGCCATAACCAACCCATGCTAGACTTAGTGAACAAGCATGTAGACAATTTAGCTTTACTAGCATTGAAATCAACCAAGTATAGATTCTCATATCTAAAACTTTTAAAGATCAAGTTAGAGCCATCTACACTTATTATCTCTACATCATCTACTCCAAATATGCATTTGAATCCAAGATCACACAATTGAGCCACGGATAGCAAATTAAAGTTCAAGCTCTCTACTAACAACACATTAGATATGCTCATATCATTGGATATTGCAATCTTACCAAGCCCTTTGACCTTGCCTTTGCCATTGTCACCAAATGTGATACTATCATAACCATCATTGTCATTGGTGTTGATTGAGTTGAACATTCTTGCATCACCGGTCATGTGTTGAGTGCACCCACTATCAAGAACCCAATGCCTTCCTTCGGCTTTGTAATTGACCTACAAAAGAAGATCAATTCTTTTTAGGTACCCAAACTTGCTTGGGTCCTTGTAGGTTAGTCACTAAGCTCTTTGGTACCCAAATGGCTTTCTTCTTTGAGCCCATCCATGGTTTACCAATGAACTTAGCCTTCATACCATTTGTTCCCTTAGTAAGCATATAGCATGAATCAAGCTTAAGGGAGGATACATTAGCATTTTTGCTCTTGTTGGTGCATTCACGCTCTTTATGACCCACTTGCTTGCAACTAATGCAAAACCGACTATTGTTCTTCACAAAACTAGTCTTGTGAGGAGCAAAGGCCACCTTGCCTTTCTTGGGGGTATAGCCCAATCCCTCTTTGTAGAGAGAAGCTCTTTGGCTACCCAAGCACATAAGCAAGCGGTCCTCACCACCATAGGCCTTAGCCAAAGTGTGAGTGAGTTTGTTAACCTCCTTCTTGAGATTCTCATTCTCAACCACTAGTGAGGCATCACAAGTGAGACCATCACTACTAGATGAGGTGGAAGTGGAAGTACTACAAGAAGGGTTAGTAGAAGGAACAATGATAGACATAGATAGTGATTCATCAATTATATCACAAGTTAAACCTACATTGCAAGTTTCAACATGCTTACTTTTATTTTGCTCATCAAGCAAAGAGGAATGAGCCTTTTCAAGCTTTTTGTGAGCTTTGCCAAGCTTCTCATTGGCTTCCTCTAGCCTCTCATGAGATGCATTGAGCTCATCAAAGGCTTTCTTAAGGGCTTTTAGTTCCTTACGCAAGCTTTTGCATTCCCTTATCTTGATGTCAAAGTGTTCTCTAGCATCTTCTAGCATGTCGAATAATTCATCCTTAGTAGGTTCATCATTATCACTATCACTATCATTTTCATTTTCATTATCATCATCATGTTCTTCATCACTTTCATCATCACAAGTTTGTACCTTAGTGGCCTTAGCCATGAAGCATGATGAAGAGTCGTGCTTTTCATTGATGGCAATGCTTGCTAGAACCTTCTTCTTGGTGGTTTTGTGATCATCACTATCATCATCATCATCACTTGAAGAAGCATCACTATCCTAAGTGACCACATATGAACCACCCTTCTTCTTCTTGAAGGCCATCTTGTCCTTCTTCTCTTTCTTTTCCTTCTTGTCCTTCTTCTTGTTCTTCTTGTTGTCATCATCATTGTCGCTATTGTATGGACATTGAGCACCAAGATGATCTTTGCTTCCACATTTGAAGCACCTTCTTGACTCTTCTTTGTTCTTGGATGAAGACTTCTTTCTTCTAGCACGATAGCCCTTCCTCACCATGAACTTGCCAAATCTCTTGACAAAGAGAGCCATCTTCTCATCATCATCATCATCCCATGAATCATCTTCTTCACTTGATGTTTCTTGCTTGGCTTTGCCCTTGGATGATGTGGCTTTGAATGCCACGCTCTTCTTCTTCTCATCCTTCTTCTCATCTTTCTTCTCCTTCTTTTCTTCCTTCTCATCATCATCCCTATATGTATCATCGGTCATTATATCTCCCAACACTTGGTTTGGTGTCATGGTGTCCAAACCACTCATCACTAGAATAGTGACCAATGTGCCAAATCTTGAAGGCAAGCATCTCAAGAACTTGTGGGAGAAGTCCTTGTCCTTCACCTCTTCTCCAAGTGCTTTGAGATCATTGACAAGCACTTGAAGCCTATGAAACATCTCCGACACATCTCATCCTCCTTCATCTTGAAGCTTGCAAACTTTTCTTTGAGAATGTATGCCTTTGCACCCTTCACGGCTTGAGTGCCCTCAAATAATTCTTCCAACTTCTTCCAAGCCTCATGAGCCATCTCAATATTCTTGATTTGCTCAAATGTTCTCTCATCAATTGCATCATGAATGGCACTTAGAGCAATATCATTGTTTTGGAGAAGCACTTCTTCGACCGCGGTGGGATTCTCCGGATCCTCAATCTCAATTTTGGTTTCTACCACCTTCCACACCTTTCTATTGATTGACTTGATATGTGTAGTCATCTTTGACTTCCAATAAAGATAATTTATGCCATCAAATTGGGGTGGCTTCTTGGTGTTGTTGATTTGAGCCATTTTTACACCGTAGGTTGTTAAGCCTCAAATCACGGTGACCTCGGCTCCGATACCACTTGAAAGGTCCTAATGGCTAGAGGAGGGGTGAATAGCCTAATAAAATTTCTACAACAACACTTAACAAAAGGATTAGACAATTATGAGGCGAAGCGAGTTTTACGCTAGCCTACCAAAATGCAAGCCACCTACCACAATTCTAGTTTAGATGAAGTATATCCACACAATAGCTATATCACTACACTAAGTTAGTGTGCTCTCAAAAGCTAACTAAAGAGCCACACTAACCAAACTAACAAACTCTCACAACTAATTAGACTAAAGAGCTTGACAACTAGTTTACGGTAATGTAATGAGTAGGCAAGAAGGTTATACCACCGTGTAGATGTATGAGCCAATCAATCACAAGTGTGGATAACAATGAAGACCAATCACCTCGGAATCAATGATGAACACAATGATTTTTTTACCAAGGTTCACTTGCTTGTCGGCAAGCTAGTCCTCGTTGTGACGATTCACTCACTTGGAGGTTCACGCGCTAATTGGCTTCACATGCCAAACCCTCAATAGGGTGCCGCACAACCAACACAAGATGAGGATCACACAAGCCACGAGCAATCCACTAGAGTACCTTTTGGCTCTCCGCCGGAGAAAGGTCAAGAACCCCTCACAATCACCACGATCGGAGCCGGAGACAATCACCACCCTCCGCTCGACGATCCTCGCTGCTCCAAGCCGTCTAGGTGGCGGCAACCACCAAGAGTAACAAGCGAATCCCACAGCGAAACACGAACACCAAGTGCCTCTAGATGCAAACACTCAAACAATGCACTTGGATCACTCCCAATCTCACTATGATGATAAATCAATGATGGAGATGAGTGGGAGGGCTTTGGCTAAGCTCACAAGGTTTCTATATCAATACAAATGGCCAAGAGAGTGAGCTTGAGCCGGCCATGGGGCTTAAATAGAAGCCCCCACGAAATAGAGTCGTTGTACCCCTTCGCTGGGCACAACGCGGGGTGACCGGACGCTCCGGTCTGATTGACCGGACGCTGGCCCTCAGCGTCCGGTCACATGATGCATGCCATGTGTCCCCACTTCAAATACAGTTTGTCAGATTTCAACGGTCATCTTGTTGACCGGACACTACGCTACAACTGACCGAACGCTCTGCCTCCAGCGTCCGGTCGTTTCCACTAAGGTTCCAGAAACGAATTTTCACGACCGAACGCGTCCGGTCATGCCCGACCGGACTCACCCAACGTCCGATCCCTCAACGTCTCCTCTGTGCACCTCACGTCAGCATGACCGAACGTACCCCGCCAGCGTCCGGTCGCTGAGCGACCCAGCGTCCGGTCATGAGACCGAAACGCACGCCCTCTGCTGCCACTAACCGGACACGCCGGTCCAACCGAGACCAGCGTCCGGTCACTTACAGTGACCTCCGTCTTTTCTGTCTAGGGCGCCGGTGGAGATTCTTACCCTTGCACCCAAACTTCACCACCCTTGATCAAATGTGCCAACCACCAAGTGTATCACCTTGTGCACATGTGTTAGCATATTTTCACAAACATTTTCAAGGGTGTTAGCACTCCACTAGATCCTAAATACATATGCAATGAGTTAGAGCATCTAGTGGCACTTTGATAACCGCATTCTGATACGAGTTTCACCCCTCTTAATAGTACGGCTATCGATCCTAAATGTGATCACACTCACTAAGTGTCTTGATCACCAAAACAAAATGGCTCCTACAATTTATACCTTTGCCTTGAGCCTTTTGTTTTTCTCTTTCTTCTTTCCAAGTCCGAGCACTTGATCATCACCATGGCATCACCATCATTATGTTATGATCTTCATTTGCTTCACCACTTGGAGTGTGCTACCTATATCATGATCACTTGATAAACTAGGTTAGCACTTAGGGTTTCATCAATTCATCAAAACCAAACTAGAGCTTTCAGCGGTGCTGGGGCGTGGAGGAGGAGGACACGAGGCGCCGGGAGGAGGCGATGGAGCTGGAGTGGATCGGGAGCCAGCATCGCGCGGTGCGGTCCCGGTAGATGGAGCTGGAGGAGGGGCAGTAGGGGGCGAGGGGCAGCACGGGAGCGTGGTGGCGCCGTAGAGGAGTGAGTGAGGCGCGTCCACGTGGGGAGGGGACTGCGCGACGCCGGGGCGGCGGGGAGGGGGAGGGAAAGGGACTTAGGGTTCACCGTTTGGGGGCCGCGTGGGGCTACGCTGGGAGGGGGAGGGGGAGGGGAATCGGGGGTGGGAACTGGGAGCATGGGGGGTGGGGCTCGCGGGGGAGGAGGCTGCGGCCTGCGGCTGCGGCAGACGAGCAGGCCAGGCCGCTAGCGGGCCGCCTGTTCTGTAGCAGGCCAGGCCATGCCGGCCCATGTGCCTGGGGTAAGGCCCAGGCATGGCCTGCTCCTCCGTGCTGGGCCGGGCCGTGCTTGGGCCGGGCCAAAAAAAGGGCCTTGGGCCGAGCCGACGGGCTCGGGCTGCATGGCCAACTATAATGGCCACGTATGTATAGGCTCTGAAGTATGAACCACACATGTTGTGCGTGTGATTCCATTACGCATTTTGCAAATTAAAGGCGCCTAAGCTTTGATGATTAGTTAAAGATGCCCGTAGAAAGTGGGCACTGCTGATCCAGGCAGGGACCTAATAATAACCTAGTCACTCACAAATGAGAGGTGGATGGGATATTGGGATCCATGTACTAATCCCTCTACGTTTTCGGCAATAGCATGAGCCAACATTAATTACACTATTTTGATCACTACTATATGCATTAATATAACGCAAAGTTATAATCCTTTATTTGCATTGCCCCGAGAGATATAATATGTCGTTGTGCACCATTATGATAAATAGTGTTCATATGAATATCATTGGTGTTTGAACAATATATAGTATTGTTATGTTGTCGATATAAATGGGATCATTTCCAGTAACATGCAACCTATCTGGTATGCTTTTGGTTTGATTTCGGATGCTCATGCTGGTTGGATCATTATTAATCCTATCATCTAATAACCAGTGAGTACATATTTTGTCACGTTGATATGCGTGAATTTGCTAAGTTGTTTGCACTTGTTTGAGCAGTCGACAAATTATTGGACCGATTTACACCCATATGTCAAGTTGTTGTAAGTTGAGCACAATTACTCCTTTTAAAATATGTCAAATCTTATATTACTATATTCAAACATTGGCGAGGTGTTCGGTCGCTAGCCACACTTCAGCATAGGTAAGTTTGACCAAGTGTTGACAAATGTTTTGTTGGTAACTAAACTTAGACAAGATTCTCCTAAGCTCCACATGTCATAGAATAAAAAAAAGTAATGCAAGATTCCATTAGGCGTGGCAAAATATGGATCAAAATTTTCTAGCCACACTTCTTATGGCTTGCCACACTTACCCAAGGTTAGTCATGGCAAATTATGGTTGGTAACCAAACAACCCTAGTTTATTCAGAAGGACATTAATGATAAGATCTTAAATGTGTAGACCACAGGCAACCAAAAAATACTTTTGTGGTGAATAGAGGTAATTCAGCTGGTTGAGTTTATCATGGTGAAACATGTCTACATGGATTTAAATCCTCGAATTGTCGCGGATCTTTGAAATTTTCCTAAACTTATTCTAAGACTTAATGCCATTTTTTAGTGGTATGCGACTTTTTTAGTGGTATACGATGCAACGAGCCCATTCACAGTGAGGCATGCACATGTATGGGTGTATGTATCGTATAACTAATCAAAAGTATGTTTTCGTACGGTATCATAATAGTAAATAACTCCTAAGGCCAGTGCCTGGACGTCCGGACGGGGGCTAGCGTCCGGACGCCCATGTCGCACGCCTACGTTGCTTCATGTGGGGCCCACATTGCTTCGTCTCTACCTGCGCCCGCACGGTATCTCGCTCATGCTCCCTCCACACCCACGCCAATGCGGGCGGGCCCAACAGCTACAGCAGGCGGCTGCTGCAGATGGGTCCCACTGCAACATGTGCAACACCAGATCTACTTTTGCAACATCTAGAGGAAACATTTGCAACATACGTCCGAAGCAGTTAAAACACTTACAACATGTGTCTGAAACACTTGCGAAACACCAGAAAAAACTTGAAAACCACGTGTGTAGCCATTGCGAACATTGCAAAAGTTCAGATGAAACCACTTGCAACATATGTATATGAAAAACATTTGAAACACTTGTATATATATGCAGCATCCAGATCTACTTTTGCAACATCCAGATTAAACACTTGCAACATACGTCTGAAACAGATGAAACATTTCGAACCTATACTTGAAACATACGTACATAGCCATTGCAACATGTGCAACATCCCGATCTACTTTTGCAACATCGATGTGGAACACTTGCAACACACCTCTAAAACATCTTAAACACTTAAAACATACGCTTGCAACATGCGCTTTCTAGCGCAATATCACCTTGCTGCTTGGACGAATGGAGGCTCATCGTTGCGAAGCTCGACGCCGGTGCGGACGTCGGCGGCGGTGCATGGAGCTCGCCGGTGCCCCAGTGGTGGAGGCACTACGATGGGCGAGTACCCACGCGAGGCCATGAGTGCAGCGTTGGGTGAGCACCTGCGCGAGGAGCAACTAGCGAGCACAGCGGCCTGCTCGCGCAAATACCCCCTGCAGCACCGCTAGCGAGCGGCCAGCAACCGACAAGCACACCCTGCCTGGCCAGCACGAGCACCACCTGCTACGCCAGCAGTTAGCGAGCACCCCCGGCTAGCAAACACGTGAGTTCGAGATGGGGAGGAGAGTCACAAGGTCTACGATGGAGAGACGGAGGGGAGAGAGAGAGAGAGAGGAGATGGAATCAGAAAGGATAAGTCTGGCTACCTGAGGGGAGTACATATTTGTGTGGTGGGAAAATACGTACGTGGACCACGTGATGCCACGTATCGTCCGTTCTTCGGGGCACGGGACGGACGCCCGCGGTAGAGCATTTCCAAAAGGGTTAGCATGGTTAGGAGTAATTAACCCCAGATGCGATGTTCTTCGGATAGAAGTCATGTACTGTGTGACTAAAAAAACAATACTCTTGTGTGATAGCAAAAGGATGTGCAGTATTCGTACAATATCACAATTAATATTACTAGTAACTCCTAAAAAGGGTTAGCATAGTAACTTAGGAGTAATTAATACTAATCCAGTTGCCATGTTGTTCCTATAGAATAGGCATTAAGTAACTGTCTGGCTGGCCTTTGATCGTTCGGTCGGTTTCGGTACATGTCTGGTTGAAGAACGTATTGGGTCGCCCACTTGGGAAGATGAATCTCGCCGCTGGACGCTAGTAGTAGCTTTACCGGCTTTGGATGGATGCCCCTGGAACCAGTTGTCGCGCAACGCAATGCCAATGCGACGCCATCCAATCATCCGACCATCAGGCGCTAGCTGCGCATGCAACTGCATCTGCAGATCGACACAGTGTTGGACTGTTGGTGTTGGGCGATACAGAGGCAGATACCGCCGCCACTAGCTGCCGCCTTCCTTCCTTCACGGGTCGGGTCGGGTACTCGGGTCTGGTCTCGGGTGCAAGTGCGACGACGACGACGCGGTGGAGTCGGACTCGGACGGCTCTTGTGGTTGTGGAGTGCGGCATGCAGCAGCGCGCCGTTGGTCGCGAGATCTCCTGGCCCGGTAGAGTAATCGTTCGTTGGCGCGAGGGCGCGAGGCGGCTCGTCAGACAGGTCCAAGAATTGCGACCAGAGCAACAAGAAGCTAGCGATGAGCTGTCGGAAAGGTGCAGTCGAGTGCGTCGGTCGCGACTTGCGAGTCTGCGGATCGGTCGTCCGGCGATCATCGAGTCGAACGCATCATGCAGATTACAGGCGGCTCAGCAGCCAGCAGGGAGAGTCTCGGTCCAAGCATTGCAACCGAGCTAGCTAGTGGTCTGTTGGAAAAGGTCGAGCGTGCACCTTCAGCCTGCAAAGCAGAGCGCATTTTCACACTGTTACTATCTCCGACAATGGGAACCCAAATACAAGACTCATTTCCCGTTTGGGTAACGCTACAGGCAAATATTTCAATACCTATTTTTTGTCTTCTCCAACAACAAGACTCAAAGGAAAACCCTTTCTGCAAATGGGTCTCCAGGAGAGAGGATATTCATATTTAAGTCGTGCCTCTCCTGACACCCAAAATGAGTCTCCTATATAGGTACTCTGTTGGAGACCGATACAGTGTTGTTGGAGACCCATTTTACGTTTGGATGCTCTTATACGTCTCCTATTGGAGACGGTCTAAAGATAGAAGAAAGAGAGTGCATCAGCTGATGAGAGAATGCGATTTGTCAGGTAGAAAGAGCAATGCACTACTCGAGTAGAGGGCCGGTTCCTTTTGTGTGGTGTGAAGCGACCGTGTCAAACATGCATGTTCTGTGACTGTGTCGATAGATGGTTGATCCATTTTTGTGTGCATGTGTTTGCCGGGTCGGAGGAGAGGCACTAACGGGCTCTGGGGTCCTCGGTGACCACCGCCGCGTCGTCGCACCGAACACAAGCGCCTAGTGGCGCCTTTTGGTGCATGCGCTCATTGCTTCCTCTCGTCCAGGAAATAGTGGCCATCCATGGCAACAGACCATGCACAACGCACCGAGCCCTGCCGCGCCAGCCATACTAGCTGCCAGCTTAGCTCGGAGCTAGCAGCACCTCGTAGCCGTAGCCGTAGCCTTTTTTTCTCGTCGACGTCGCGCGTCAGGAGAAAAATTCTCTGGCCCGGAGGCACAACGACCGCTCACAAATTAACTTTTTACTGGCACGGTCCTAGCCGAACGTACGACGAAAAAGAAAATTAAACCAACAACAACCAACCAAGCCCTCTTTTTCCCCCGGCGCGCGATCGACGACGACCTAGCTAGCCGGCCGGCCGGCCGGCGGGGTCTAGATCCTTCCTACTATCCTACTTGGCGCTCACGAACGAGGAGGACCCGGCGGCCAGGCACTGGCCCTGGCCGCTGACAAAGACACACACGCGCATGTGGCAGCCACTACTCGCCCGCCCGCGCTGACGTCGTGACTCCGTAGCAGAGCACTCGGCCTTGCCGCTGACAAAGATACACACACGCGCATGTGGCGGCCACTACTCACCCGCCCGCGCTGACGTCGTGACCCCGTAGCAGAGCACTCGGCCATGTCGCGCGCGCGCACGTACACCTCGTCGCCGGCCCGGCTGGCCCGGCGTGCCCATCGATTGTGCGTGACCTAAAAATCCTTGCTAGCTAAATCGCTCGGTCGTCATTGCCCATTGCCCATGTACCTGCATACATGAGGCTCTCCTGTTATTCGTTCCCTATAAAAAGCGCCTGGGGGGTCATGGCTGCCGAGGCGTGAGAGTGCCTGACGCACTAGCTAGCTAGCTAGGAGTACTAGCCACACCGCCAGCAACTTGCTGCATTGCCTGTTGCTCGCCCCAGCTCCACCACCAACCAACCGCCGCCGGCAGCGGCAGCGGCAGCGGCAGCGGCAGCCGCGAAAGCTCCCTCGCGCAGCCCGGCACCGCCGGCTGGCCCGGCCGTCCGGATATCCCGCGATCTTGTGTTCCTCGCTCATAACAATATATTTGATTTGATCACACACATTCTCCGGCGCCGTTTCCGCACGCCACGGCCGCGGCAACGTACCGCAGCTCCTCCCGCGGCGGGCTGGGCCGCGCTAGCTTGGACTTGCTGGAACCAACAGAACGTACGCCAAGCTACCAGCGCGCGGCGGCCGAGCTTGGAGGCTAGCGAGGCAGGTACTACTACTGCGGCTACTAGCAGGCTGACCTGGCCAGGTATCAGGTATGTACGCACGTCATATGCACCCCTTTCTTCCTTCCACCAGATTTTGCCGTGATTCGTACTGCTCTGTTTGTTTATACATGCTTTCGCAGCGCCGCGTTCAGTGCCACTCAGTACTACACCTACACCTAGCACCATGAAATGCTGAATAATACTGAAACACAACAACTGAACAAACAACCTAGGGGTAGAATAGCGCGCGTGTATATATGGAAATTATTTCTACTCCCATGAAGTAGTTACTCTCATGTGTATATCTCTAGATTTAGGATATATATATATATATAGAGAAATTATTTCCTACTCCCAGGGAGTAGTTACTCTCATGTCTATATCTCTAGATTTATGCCCCGTTCGCGTGCCCTTAAACCTGGCTTGATCCGCTTTTTTTTTATCCGGAACAGTGTTTTCCTCTCACAAATTCTTCCAGAATTCCTCCAAATCATTCAAATTCCTTTAGAACAAGGGCCCCTTAGGGCGTATATCTCCCGACGAATTGTATTTAGATAGAGTATATAATCATACTAGACCATTTAGGATAGCATGTATATAAAGTATGCAAGTATACTTAAAGTATATGGTTATACTTGTTTTATATACTACTGTCATATATTAAATAACATATTAAAAAATATGGGCTCTTTTGAAAAAAATTCACATAATAAAGATCTAGAGTATCTTAATATGAGTATGTCAACATACTCAAACTAATAAATAAATATATATATATATACATACGTAACGTGGTTTATTGATCATGAGAGTATATATATATATATATATATATATATATATATATATATATATATATATATATATATATATATATATATATATATATATATATATATATACTCTCATATATACACTCCGATCCTCCTCCGGCCGGTGGATCGATGATATCGATATATGCATGCATACAGCATACGCGAGATAAGACGACGTGGACGTGAACGTCCCCTGATGTATGCCTACACTGATGCGTGTTGTCTGTTCGTTCAAACTGCAAATGAAACAATTAGTGACATGCTATTCAGCCTGTTTGTTTGTTGGTTTTAATAAAAAGTTTATTAGTTTAGAAACTAACCAACGAATAGGCTGATTGTAGGATTGTGTACGTGTTTCTTCTCTCCAAACAAATTAAAGGAGTCTAGTTCGCTCCAGCTGAGGTCGATCGGATCGGTTGGGTTTATTAATTTCGGTAAGCACTTGATCGACCTAACGCTTAGTTAAGTGTGTCGTACGTACGGCAGGTACCCAGCCGTGTGATTAAGTTAGGCCTCGTTTGGCTTACCTTATACTCTCTCTATACTAAAAAATCAAGTCATTTTGAACAGCGATATAGTCTCCAAAGTATTACTTTGACTTTGTTTTATAAAAATATTTATCAAAAAGTGATATATATATATATATGAAAGTATTTTTCAAGACAAATCTATTTATATGGCTTTCACATTTCCAAACTCAACAGCTTAAAAGTTATTCTTAATTTATATTTTCAATATTTGACTCAAGCCTTGTTCAAAACGATTTTATTTTTGAGTAAGAGGAAGTAATCCGCACTATTCAACTTATTTTTCAGTCGAAAAAATATTTTTCTCTCACAACAATTCAGCCAGTTTCAGCGAGCCGAAAGGGCCTTACTAATGATGATCGCGTGTTTATTAGCTGTCCGCAACTAAGGAGCGCCGCCGATAGATACATCTCGTGTTCTGCACTGCAGTACTGTACTATATTGCAACCATGCATAGTACTAGGCTAAGGTGATACATATGCACAGTTGTACACTGAATGTGCCGGGGTAGTCATGGTTCACAGGTTCAGATATGCATGCTGACATAGGAAGGCCTCGTTTAGTTGGTGAAATTTTTTGGAAAATAGTACTGTAGCACTTTCGTTGTTATTTGGTAATTAGTGTTCAATCATAGTCTAATTAGGTTTAAAAGATTCGTCTCGTGAATTTCGTCTAAACTGTGTAATTAGTTTTATTTTTTATTTATATTTAATGCTTCATGCATGCGTCCAAAGATTCGATGTGACGAGAATCTTGAAAAAATTTGCAAAATTTTAGGAACTAAACATGCACTTACCAAAGTTATCCAAAAATACAAAAGATGGATTTAATTTCCCTAATTTTGGATAAAAGAGTAGCATACATCTCTTCGGAAAAGAAGCTATACTATAGCTTAGTCAAACTATCTCTAGTTTGATTAGATTTATAGAAAAAAGAGTGACAGGTATATTATAAAAGTATGTATACATATATGGCAAATCTAATAATACTCATTAAGCACTCATTCCGTTCTAAATTATAAAACGTTTTAATTTTTTTAAATGCATTATTTTATTATGCATATAGATATAGTGTATATTTAAATACATAGCAAAAGTTACGTGTCTAAAAAATCACTACTTCTTACATATAATTTAGAACGAAAGAGTATATCTCATAAATATTTTTTTATAGATGATTTGAGTTTGACTTGATACTATGTTAAAATTGTATTTTTTCCTAGACTGAACAAAACCCTTATGGTTCAACTAACGTTGTTATTGTGGTGAAAGGAGCATATCACATATCTAGTATATCACATAGGAGCATGCTCTTTGTTATTGTGGCGGTATATTAAATTAAAGGGTATTTTTTATTGGTGTCATTGTAATTTTTCAAGTTTGAAGAAATACCATTATTATTCACCTATTTTGAAGGATGCCATTATAATTTTTCGATTCATTCAAATACGCCACAATGTACGTTTGGGAGAGGCTTGGACCCCACCTGCAGACATACCGGACATACTAGTATTTTCGTCTAGACGATATTGCCCTCGGCTACTCTCCTCCCTGCAGTCACTGACGCGTAGACCCCACTTGTCATCCCCTTCCTCTCCTCCTCTTACCAATGGCCGTCGCAGGGGGCTGCACATTCAGGCCAGCTGCTCGCCTCCTCATCGGCGCCAGCCATGCGTGCCTTTACCTGTCTTTGGGCCAGCGTCGGCCCGGCTCCCGGGCGCGTTTCATGTGCTCATGTAGGCCATGCTCACCTTCACAGCGACCATGGCGGAGTAGAGCTCGAGCGCACGCTGCCGCCGCTGCCATGGCTACCGAGGGCGAGGCCGACCACCATCTCATGACAACCCCCCCCCCCCCACCATGCGTGCGAGACCGGCGCGGCTCGGCGGCAGCTCGCTTCATGCTTTGCGGCGGCGGCGCAGCTGCTGCTGCTCGCTGCTGGCCGCCGCAGCCATGGCGCGGCTGCCTTCTCGTCCGGTGGCGGCGCAGCAGCACACAGGCGCGAGCCTGAGAGTGGGCGAAGGATGGCAGCGGCGTCGCAGGCGAGCAGCTTCTTCTTGGTCTTCTCTGCTCTCTCTCTCTCTCGCTCCGAGCTCGCGCGAAGCGCCACCGAGCAGCAGCAGAGCTCTGGCCAACCGCTGCCATTCCGATCTGCGAGCGCCGCCACAATCCCGGCCCAAGCTCGCCCCCTTGATCCACCTCGACCTCCCTTAGGTGCCGGCGCGCGTGCACCTGGAGCTCCGCCCCACCATGGTCGCGCGGGAGCTCCGCCCTGCCATGGCTGCTGCGGAGCTCCGGCGAGGCCCCTTCCCGACTGTAATTTTCACGGAGCTCACCTCCTCATCGGCGCCGCCCCGCCTCGACCTCACATCCACGCTCCAGTCCTGGCGGCGGGCGTCGTCGCAGCGGCGCTGTCTCATGGCCGGGTGGTGGCGCGGCGAGTTGAGCGAGAGGTAGGACCCCAGGAGCTCTTCCATCTTCGCCACGCTGCCGATGCGCCGCTCCACCACCATCTCCACCATCGAACTACGGAAGTCCAAGTACGGGTTGCTCGAACACTTCACCACTGCCATGCCCGCGCCGCCGGCGGTTGTCTCCTCCGCGGCCGCCGCGCCCGTCATCATCAGCTTCCCGACGTTGAGACCCTTCTCTTCCTTGTTCCTCTCGTTGTTGCATTCCCTGTGCTGCTGCTTCGTCTCCACGGACACCACCAGCGGCCGGAAAAGCGTCGAGCGGTGCCGGCGGGTCGCTGGTTCTCGACAGCGCACGCCGTGGCGCGCGGCGGCGACTGCGACTCATCGTGTTCCTGTGACTCCTCCTGGTCCTGGTGTTGCCGCCGCCGCCGCCGCCGTTGGTGATGGTGTGGTAGAACTCGGACGTGGAGTCGGACGAGAAGACGAGAAGAGCGTCCTCGTCTCGGCCTCATCGCCGCCCTCCTCGTCGCTGCAGCCGCCGCTGCCGCTGAACGGCGCGAGCTCGTCGTCCGTTGCGGTGGAGGACGACGACGAGGACCAGCTGTACGGCGTGGGCGTGCTGCTGGGCCGCCGCGCGCGGCCCCAGTAGGAGGACGGCGACGAGCAGCGCCACCTCGACGCCGACGGAGACCGCGGCGCCGGCTTGCTCCTGCCCCTGCCGCCCTTGCTTTGCTTCTTGACGACGTCCCTCGCCGGCACCGACAACAGGTGCTGCAGAAGCGGCGCGTCGGAGTGGCCGGAGACGGCCCCGGCGCCGCCCGTGCAGTCCACGGAGATGTGTATGAGCGACGCGCTGCGGCTGCGGCGGCGGCGGCGGCGCGAGCGGGTGCCGCCGTCGACGGCCTTGGGCCGCTCGTAGGTGCAGGGCGTGCAGAAGTACGGGGCTTCCGGCTCCCGCGTGTGGGAGGAGTGGGTGTTGGTCTTGGCGAGGCTGACGAAGGCCGTGCCGCCGCCCGAGCCGGCGGCGGCAGTGGCGGACGTGGTGCAGGTGGAGCGCGTGAGGATCCGCGCCAGCCGCTGCTTCAGCCGGCCGCCGGCGCTGTCCCGGCGGTGGGGGCTCTTGTCCATGAAGGGCGTGTCTGTCTCTGTCCATGTCCGTGCAGAACTCGTGCTCGGTGTTTGAACGCGCCGATGGCCACGCGCAGCTGTGGCAGTCGGGCATGCAGGTGCCTCAGCTGCTGGGGAGCCTACTGTTTCTGGACGTCGGCAAGCGCGGAGGTGAGACCAAGGAGGCAGGGCGGCGCGGACGGAAAGGAGAACCACCATTGGTACGAGCAGAGGGAGGGGATGACGAGTGGGGCCTACACGTTAGTGACTAGGATGAGAGAAGTAGTTGAGGGTTCCCTGTATGCTGCAGCTAGGGCCAAGGGTCCCAAAGACGTATAGCGTGACATTTTTCAAACTTCAAAGATTACAGTGACACCAATTCAGATAACCCTATATTAAAATCTACGACGGCTGAAGATTCCGCGGCCTCCTAGCCTGTGTTGCACGATGACTTCTTCAATAATTATGTGGCCCTCGCGCTGTGCTGGCAGCCAAAGCAAAAGCCTCTAGCTGGTTTCGCTAAGGACAATTTTAGCGTACAAGATTTTGATACTAGCAATATCATAAACTATTTCTTTAGCTCAAATTGCTCCAACACTTTAGCTAACTAAAATTTCTAACAAATGATCACTAAAGATAAATACTATTTCCTATTAGTTACTCCTTCCGTCCTATAAAATATATCCGGGAATCATACATTTTTAACTTTGACCAAATACATATAAGAGACAATTAATGTTAGTTTTAAAAAAAAGACAATTAATATTTATTATGTATAACAAATATTATATGATTAATAGTTGAATATATTTTCATAATAAGCTCATTTGAAGATACAAATATTGTTAATATTTTTTACAAATTTATTCAAACTTAAAAACGTTTGACCTATATACAATACCCTAGGCAACTATCTTTCTGTACAGAGGGAGTAGCATGCATGATAACATCTACCACCCAAACAACAATGAAAACACGTGCAAGGATAAAATCAGTGTAGCGAAGTGCGCTTATCCTTTAGTAATCACTCTGTTAAGTTTATCTATGACGACGTTGATATTTGGCACACCAAAATGGTAACTTTCAATCGTGTAACATGAGTCTCAATATACATAGAATGATGCAAGTATCCAGCTGAGATTTGCGTATGCTAAATCCTCCTGGTTTACTTAGTCGGGAGGAGATCTTACAAAATGGTAGCTTCAAGCGTGTGTAACATGAGTTTGAATAAACATAGAACGATGGAAGGTATCCAGCTGAGATTTGCATGCTAAATCTTCCTGGTTTACTCAGTCGGGGGGAGATCTTAATTCCAGGTCTACTTCCATGACAGTAGCACTGACAGAGACAGTGATGGCAGATGTGCTGCTGGGTCACTCTATTTGCTCATGTGTGTGATGACAGTTTTTCAATTAATTAGAAATCTGCATGTAGCAGTAGTTTACTTGCTCGCTGGAACCGAAAGTGAAAAATTAAAGATGCTAGAAAGTAGAAAGACAGGGTAAGTACTACGCGTATACGAGGCTAATTGGTCCCATGTGCTCTTTGTCGGTTAAAATAGCCACCAGGCAACAATATTTAATCTACATATTTAGCTTTTCTAAAAATTGCATGCATGCATATTCGTTCCTTGGCTTTTTTTTTTTTTTTGAAATCCTACGCATGTGCTCACCACATTGTCGAAGACTGGAATTATCTTAAATTTCCTTATTGGGCCTGACTCTTTCATGCATCGTGATGCCTAGCGTTCCACTCTCTTGTCTTTATATACGGTCTGTTTTGTTTTCAACCTTGTGGTCAAACAAATTGTTTGCGTGTGGTTGGTCGGAGGCCTACTTTTGCCATCAAATTCAAACGAAAATCAAATGGATGTAGTCCTTCGTTCATATAGTATTTAGATTTTCTAGAGATATCTTATGTATCGCTTTCCGATGGATTTAGTTTATTTGGTCTCATACATTTCCCTGGTGAGTGGTGACTGGCAAGATCTTATTCTAACACGGCTAGCTTCCGAACACGCACCAGTAGCTTTCATGTTCCAAAATGTTTAAAGCATTTTTTATATATATGTTGGTTAGCCACCAAGTACACAGAGCCACTGATTCTTCTCAAGATGGATGACTAGCAGGGCATCTATCTATAATCAATCTCCTATTTTTCGATAGATTACATGCATATTTTGATCACTATTGGCGCGCGGTGTTGCTGATTTTATTCAGTTTAGTTATTCCCCTATTCCTTGTCAGTGCATTATGTTAGCATCGATCGATTCCGAGAGCTCAGTACGGAATTTATCTAGATACATAAGTAATTGGTTCAGATGCCAGCAACCGACTGCGCGCAGGCGCAGCCGGTCTTCCAGACAACCATGCATGCATGGTTTAATTCCTTCTTCGGCATATTCAAGATTCGAATTTGGTGGGGAAAGAAAATTGCTGGAAATTCGTTCCAGGAAGCTCCTAGCTAGCTCAGCTCGTAGAAAAGAAAGCATGCATGATTGCGCTGGAAATTCCGAGATCGATTCTTGAAACAGTGAATTTAACTGTCCATGCATCATTCAAACTAGTGGTACGGTTTTGAGGAATTATCGGAATAATAATATATAGATATGCTTTTGAGTTCTGACTGATCATGGGCAATGGCAGTGTGTACGTAACTACCTAGCAGTAGCAGCAAGTACGTTGTACGTAGCACGTACTAAGCTAGTCGTCCTGGTTTAAGGAATTATTGGAATAATATAATGTATTAGAAATGCTTCGGTGTTCATTGCCAATTTGACATGGGATCAGTGTATGAGCGTACTTGTATAGCGTATTAAGGCCCATGCTCCGTATCCAAGAGGAATATGTGGCGTGAACTAGAGAAAGCTCTATTTTTTTTAAAAAAAGAAGAAGAAATAACTGAAAGCCCTAGCTAGAGCCCCTGTTAAAAAAAGAAGATAAAACCTGCTTATTTCCTCAAAAGTTGATCAGGAGTTTCTCTATCTAAGTGCACCAAAAAATTCGACGTGCCTCGAAGTCGAAACCTGTTTAATTTCTTATAACACTACTTAAGAGGAAAGATAAGTTTGATCACGGTCGTCACACGGTCAATCCACTCATTTCACCTATCATCTTCAAGTTTTTACACCCTAGCTAGTGTCACGGAACGTACGGCATGCTTAACCGCCCACTACTTTTGAATCTATCACCATAGGCGCATAGGCCCGTGCACATTCTGTCGCTTTTGTTGACATTCTGTCCCTTTTCAAAAAATATATATATATATGATCTTAGAAAAAAAATATACGCTTACTTGTCTACGATCACAAACTGGAAAATAGTGCAGCCTACCAAATCTAATGTTGCTGGTTTTTCAAAAAGGTCCAAAGAAATAGGGCTCACCTCCTTCACATCGCTCTCGCGAAGACCCCGATTTTCCTTCCGGTAGATACCGCCAATATGGGACTGTTAGAAAAGAAAAATAAACCCATGGGTATATAGTGGGAAAACAATTCTCTTTGTGTACTGTGGACTTGTAACCGTGTGTTTGGTTTGGGAACCAAGTGGGTTGGGTTGGATCCAACCTAGTTTTCTAGAATGAGATGAACCCATTTCGTGTTTGGTTAAAGGGTTGGGTTCAACTCAGTTTTTTGTTTGGTTGGAAGGGTCGAGAGGTATGGAATGATGACATTTTGACACAGTTAACATTAGCCATTAGTGGGGCCCATCTGTCATCCTCTTAATTTTCTTTTTTATTCCCATCACGTTATCCTCTTCCCTGGGCCACGCCAGAACACATCACTAAGCCTGCCATAGCCACCACCACCACCGCCCCGAGCCTATGTCCACGAGCACATCACCAGCTGCCGCCAACTCCCGAGCCCATGCTAGCCCACCGTGGCAGCCACCATCCCGAGCTCGCCCGCCACCGCCCCGAGCTCCGAGCTCGCCTGCCATGGCTGCCACCGCCCTGAGCCTGAGCTCGCTCGCCATGGCCTCCATCGCCCCTAGCCCGAGCTCGCCTGCCATGGCCGCCACCAACCCAAGCTCGAGCTCGCCTACCATGGCCGCCATCGCCCCGTGCCCGAGCTCACCTGCCATGGCCGCTGCTCGCCCAGATCCGGACGCCGGAGGAGTGTATCCGCTGGGGCCGCGAGTGCCGGGGCGGGAGAGGTCGCGACAAAGGGAGGGAGAAGGAGACGGAGGTCCACGGCGTCGACTTGGGTTGAGCTCGTCCGCTTGAATTGAGGGGATCGTTCCAACCCATCTGAAGATATATTCTCTCCTGGGTTCGATCCAAACCTACATGGCTCCTCAACCAAACAGCAGACCATCCAGGTTCAACCCGGGATATCCCACTCCAACTCACAATCAAACACACAGTAAATGAACCAAATCTCTCCTATGAATTCGTGGCGCTAGCTGGTATTTTCAACTCTGCACTCCTAGAGTCTCCCGGCCCTAGCACTCCGTACCGTATCCCGTACCACTGCCAACACTGCCACAGGAAAGCAGAAAACACGTGGCTTTTTCGCGAGGGCTGAACCTTCCTTTGGTTTGCGCTGCTGGTCAAGGTGATGGTGGAGGGTGGGTGGCTGGAAGCGGGACCTGGACCCGGACCCGGACCCGGACCCGGCCACACCCTGGCAGTGGCAGGGAGCCCGTGGAGGAAGAAGACCCAGAGCGCGGTTTGTTTGACTCGCCACCTTTCTGGCACGGTAGAAGTAGTACTATTTCCCAGCGAGTTCCACCCCTGCCCTCCATTCCATGGCAGCGGACAGCAGAGCCATTTCCGTCGAATCCCATGTTCCGTTTTTCTTTTAAGAAAAAAAAAAGGAACACAGCACTCGGCCTTGGCCTGCTTGCCGTCTATATATACTGCTACTCTCCAGGCAAGGTCATTCGCAGCTCATTCCTACTAGCTTCCTTGCATAGTTCCATCCACCCGGCCGGTGCTAGCAAGCTAAGGTTTGCTGGCTGCTGCTAGTGGTAGATCTCCTCCCTCTCATCATATCTCTCGTGGCTTCTACTCCACTTCGTTCCCCTGCCGACCACGTCCAGCTTGAGACCTCGAGCGAGGCCACCGTGGAGCGACGCTGCTCAACTGATGACCTGAAACACCAAGGTATTGTTGGGGATGAGCATGCATCTGTCTGCGTGTGTAATTTCTGCATGGTAACATGGCATGTGTTCAATCGGTTTGAGTTTTCGCTAGAGAAAAGGAGCAGTATGCATGCAGGATTGCAGAGACAAGTCCATGTCCATCCGTAGAAACTTTAGAGGGGATCTTAGCATCCGCACGGCTGTCCTGGTGAGTTCCGTGCGTGCGTTGTTGCATGGCTTCATGGCTGTATAGGAGCTAGCGTACGCATGAGCACGGACGGAATAGCTAGCCAGCATTCCAATTCCATGCCTGTGGGGTGTGGCTGGCATCGAGTCCAGGCAAGATTGTGCGGGTCACACCTGGGGGCGGTCCAATCCGTGAGTGGACACTGGACAGGCACACGTCAGTCGCTGCCTCGCCGCGGTGGACGGCGACGTGCCCCCTGTATAGCCTCTGCCTGTAGAAGCTGTTAGGTTTACTGGTTTGTGTGCACTAGGACACTCACTGCTATAGCCACAGCGTTTAACAATCCTTGGAGACTGCGACTCCTGCAACAGAGGAGACGGCCAGGAGAAGCGTACAAAACCACCTACACGTCGTGACGCATCGATCCCATGGACGTCACTTCGTGTTTGTCTGCGTAGATACGAGAGGTTGATGCGGGGCAGGTCAGGTCGGGGGAAAAATAGCTGTCCGTGATTGTACTTCTTCGGGTTCTGAACGAGTCCGTTCCGAGCCAGCCATTTTTTCCCCTCCTGTCTGCCTCTCGGGATTGGAAGGACTGCCATGTCAAGCTCCCGCACTAGATTCCTCAACCCAAACGCGTCCCATCCGTCCATCCGGCACAAGGAATTCACTGAACGGCTCCCTCGCCGCCCGTACGCCCCTCTGCCGGCCTCTGTTTGGGCCAAGCGGAGCATGTCACTGGCTCTTTTACGGCCACTGCTCACAGAGTCACAGTACTGTGACATCGGAGACCAATTTGATCTTTTGTGTCTATCTAAGCGCCGGGGAGGTAGTGTCGAATTTTGACAAGAAATGTGTGGTGAAATTTTGTAATATTCAACACCAGATGGCGACAAAAGCCCCGGTCGGCGCGGTCTCCTCTCCTCTCCGCGCCGAAAAGGAGTGCCCACCTGCCTTGCCTCCTATAAAACCGGCCGCCCTCGAGCCCCGCCGAGCTGCAGTTTCTCTTGCAGCGGCCTGCTTCGCCCGTAGGGAACCCAACCCCGGTTGCTTGCTCATTACTAGAGTCCAGAAACCGCTGGAATTTTACCTAGTGAAAAACAACAAGGTGAGCACCGCTAGGAGTGAGTTTCGTACTAGACTAACTAGATCGATCGATCGAACCGTAGATATGGCAAGCATCGCCGTACGGGATTGCCGAGCCGTGCTTCGGCCGAATTGGTGGATCTGGTATTGCGATACTAGCATGATGTTCTTTCTTCTTCTTTCTCCCGCTATTATTCTTGGATTTGACGACACATGCACCTGTCGTGTGTGATTGCTAGACATGCATCTCATGAATGGTGTTTGTGTGTGTGCTGCAGGTGCCTTGAGTTTCGGTACGACGATGGAGTTCATCGGCAGCAAGGACGTGCAGATGGCCGGGCTGAACACCGAGCTGTCGTCGAGAGAAGACGACGCGCTCCCGGCGCTCCTGATCAAGGTTCCGACCCAGACCATCGCGGGCTTCGACTGCGTCGGCGCGGACGCCGACGCCACCGTCTCCCTGGACGAGCTGGATGACAAGGTGGAGGAGCTGCAGGGCCGCTCGGGAACCACCAAGGATATTGTCATCAGCATCCCTGCTGCGCCGGCTAGCGCGCCACCGCCACGCGTCGCCGTCGCTCCCGCGAGAGCCTACGACGACGACGCGCGCGTCCCGTACTCCGTGTCGCTCAGCATGCCGGCGTCGCCGTCGGGGTTCCACCTGTCGCAGTTCATGTGCGCGGATCACGCGCGCGCGGCGCCGGCCGACGACGTCCACCACCACCCGGTGGCGGTGGAGGAGCAGCAGGTGGCGGAGGCGCACTCGCCGCGGCTGATCAAGCAGACGCGGTTCCACTCGCAGCCCATCCTGAACCTGCACCCGTCGTCCAAGAACGCCGTCGACGAGGCACGGCGGTGCGACAGCAGCAGCACGCGCGACAAGCGGTTCGACCCGTTCAAGACCTTCTCGGGCCGCCTCGAGCGGCAGCTGTCCAACCTGCGCGGCCGCCCGCAGGAGCCCGTCGACGGCATATCCCCGGACTCGAAGATCTCCGAGGAGGAGACCGACCAGGTCCCCGCCGCCGACCGCTACTTCGACGCCTTGGAAGGCCCCGAGCTTGACACGCTAAGGGTAAGCAGCCCTTTTCTTTTTCGTTCATTTTGATACACAAGTAACACAAGCTTCAAGCTTGACGACGACGTGTGGATTTCGTTTCTGGACGACTGGTGGAGTGGAGAACAAAAGATCTGAGCGACGCGAGCTTTCGTCGTGTGTTGCAGGCCACGGAGGTGCCGGTGCTGCCGAAAGACGAGAAGTGGCCATTCCTGCTGCGGTTCCCGATCAGCGCGTTCGGTATGTGCCTGGGCGTGAGCAGCCAGTCCATCCTGTGGAAGACGCTGGCGTCGGCGCCGCCGACGGCGTTCCTGCACGTGAGCCCCGTGGTGAACCACGTGCTGTGGTACGCGGCGCTGGCGCTGATGCTGCTGGTGTCCGTCATCTACCTGCTCAAGGTGGTGTTCTACTTCGAGGCGGTGCGGCGCGAGTTCTACCACCCGGTCCGCGCCAACTTCTTCTTCGCGCCGTGGATCGCGTGCCTGTTCCTGGTGCTGGGCGCGCCGCGGCTGGTGGCGGAGATGCACCACGGCGTGTGGTACGCGGTGATGGCGCCCATCTTCTTCCTGGAGCTCAAGATCTACGGGCAGTGGATCTCCGGCGGGCAGCGCCGGCTGTCCAAGGTGGCCAACCCGTCCAACCACCTCTCCATCGTCGGCAACTTCGTGGGCGCGCTGCTTGGCGCCAAGATGGGCCTCCGCGAGGGCCCCATCTTCTTCTTCGCCGTCGGGCTGGCGCACTACATGGTGCTCTTCGTGACGCTCTACCAGCGGCTCCCCACCAACGTGACGCTCCCCAAGGAGCTCCACCCCGTGTTCTTCCTCTTCGTCGCCGCCCCCAGCGTGGCGTCCATGGCGTGGGCCAAGATCAACGGGCAGTTCGACGCCGGCGCCCGGATCGCCTACTTCATCGCGCTCTTCCTCTACATGTCACTGGTACGTGTCGTACTCCGGTTCATGACGCATCCACCACGTACCTAGCACATTTGCCTCTGTTGCCGCCCGTTGATATGTTGATGATATCCCACTAACCCAGGCGGTGCGCATCAACTTCTTCCGGGGTTTCCGCTTCTCGCTGGCGTGGTGGGCGTACACATTCCCGATGACCGGCGCGTCCGTGGCGACCATCACGTACGCGACGGAGGTGACCAACGTGCTGACCCGGGCGCTCTCCATCGGGCTGTCGGGGATCTCCACCGTCACCGTCGCCGGGCTGCTGGTGACCACGGTGTTACACGCCTTCGTGCTCAGGGACCTCTTCCCCAACGACGTGTCCATCGCCATCACCAGGAAGAAGCCCAAGTTCAGCAAGATCCTGGCGCACTTCCGCTCGTCCAGCTCCGACATGAAGGAGCTCGTCTTCTCCCTCTCCAACTCCAAGACGGCGGCGCAGTCCGACTCCGGCGACACCGAGACCGACCCGTCCGTGACCGCCAAATCCCGAGCCGAGCCGTGACTAGCGGCTCAAGCCAACTAGGAGCCGCCCGCTCGCGGTCTCAACTCTCATGTATAGCTGCTAGATCCCTTAGCTAGCTGACATAGCGGGGGTTTTTTTTTTGGATTCTGTTACGAAGGAGAAGGAGAGGTCGTCGCCGGTGAGCAAGTGCGCAGGCACGCACGCATCGATCGGCCTAAAGCTGATGCAGCAGTTGGTCGGCGTGCAGTGGATGGAATGATCGGACATACGAAGGGTATCCTTGGAGCATTTTAGTGGTGATGAGGATATAGCATGAGGAAAAACACTACTCCTACTAGTAGTAGATTGATTGATTAGTTTGTAAATCTACGGACATATATATATATATATATATATATATATATATATATATATATATATATATATATATATATATATATATATATATATATATATATATATATATATATATATATATATATGCAAGTGGTGTGAACTTAAGTAAGAATAAACCATGCATGAACATGTTCTGGCCTTTAAAGATTTGGACCTTCAACTGTGGGGCACTCCGCGCACTGCTTTTGCCGTTCTGCGAGGCTAGCTTGGCCCATGCATGAGTGGACCACTGGAGATCAAGTGTTTGCTGGCGGGTTTCTTTCTTCTGTTCTGCCAAGAAACGGACAGTGACCGACAGCCACACACACACAGAGCAGAATCAACAGCACGCACGCAGCAGCATGCTCCATGCATGCCATGCCTTTCGAGACGTCACTAGCAGCGAGCACGCCACCACCCAGACGCGAGAGAGATGGCCGTGACTGGACTGTCCACCGGCTTTCATGCGCCGCGACACCGCCCAGTGCGTTGAAACAGCCGAATTCCTGTGGAAACCTCGCGCGCATCGACCGGTTCAGGTAGTGTTCTGATTGTTTGCGCGCGACTGGTAGCGTTGTGGCGGGCGGCTCCAAGATGGAGATGGCGACCTCCCGTCGGCACGGTACAGGCTCAAGGACCTCGCAGGACGCTTCGGTTGTGTGATTGTCCGTTCATGGAGATATTCACTCTCAAGCCCCCTCAACTTGCAGCATGCGCCGCCGGTGACTGCAGTTTCCTCCTGCGCATATTCTGGCACTTTGTTTGATTTGATTCTCGGATGTATGCAGTTGGATGTATGTATGCGTTTCTCTATCTCTCTCGGCACGTTTGCTTTCTGCGATCTAGCTGAGAGCTGAGTCAAACCTGAAGAGCTTGGTGATTGTTCCTGTCATTCGTCGAGCGTGACTTTAGGTTGCCGATAGGCTGAATGTGACAAGCTTCGCTGCTTCAGCTCAGGTACAGAGCCCCAGCACAAGGTTAGGTTGTGGATTACTGAATTTTGTTAGAGGCTGACTGGTCCGTTGGCAGCATGCCGAGTTTCCAGTTAATTGACCCTGTTGGCTTCTCTTAAAATCTGTCTTTTTCAGCTTGTTTTTTCAGCCGAAACAGTGTTTTTCTCTCACAACAAATCAGCCGGAACAGTGTTTCGGCTTGTTTTTTCAGCGAAGCGAACAGGGTCAATGAGGTGCTTGTGTACATACCATATACTGTATGTATGTATGATACCAAAATGAGAGATCTCGCTCCAAGTCCAAGTCGTGCTTTTTTTTTTGAGAAACTTCCATGAATCGTTCTTGAGGCTTTTCTCTGTGTGCCATTATAAAAGATCGTAATCCTCTTTGTGCCCCTGGAAAAATTCAGCGGTCTTCAGCGTCACTACTCCAACTTTTTCGGGTCCTCCGTGCCATTTCCGTCAGTTCAAGCTCTAACGTCGTCAAATTGTAGGTGTGAAAAGACGAAAATGCCCTTAAGTTCAAATATGTTATTAATTTTTTGAGCATCTTAACGACTTCAAATGAAAAAACTCAAAACTAAAAAGTTGTAGATCTCGTCGAGATCTATAATTTTCATATAAAAATTATTTCCATTTAATTCCACAAAAAAATATGATTTGATATGATTAATATATCTTAGAAAAATCATCATATTTTTTTTGCGGAATTAAATAAAAATAATTTTTATATGAAAATTATAGATCTCGACGAGATCTACAACTTTCTAGTTTTGAGTTTTTTCATTTGAAGTCGTTAAGATGCTCAAAAAAAATTAATAACATATTCGAACTTAAGGGCATTTTCATCTTTTCACACATGCAATTTGACGACGTCAGAGACTGAATTGACGGAAGTGATATGGAAGACTGAATTTTTCCAGAGGCGTACAGGGGATTACGATCTTTTATAATGGCACACGAGCAAAAATCTCATGGTGCTAGGACTCCAGGATTGGAATACCGCACTTTTGGATCAGGAGGCCTTTGGGCCTTGTATCGTGTCCGTAACTGAGCCCACTTTGGACTTTGGTGAATCTACCGCACGTGGAGGCCCTTGGGCTGGCAAATTTGTACCTCCGCTTGAATTTGTTACTGAGCCTACGCAACAATTAGGCCCTTGACGAGAGCCTGCAGCCAGTCAGGGGAGCAGGGTTTGTATCTGTAGAGCTTGGAGAAATGAAATTTGCATTCTGCAATTCTTTTTGAACCTTGAGTAATTCGCGTCTTGTAAATGTCCCTACACTCGTAATATTAGTAGTTCAACAACACGCTGGGCAAATGGCAATACATATAATGCGAAAAACGGGGGGGGAACGCCGTCGACCTGAGAGCGTCAAAACAGTGACAGCCTGACAAGGGTGACAGTATGACACTATGAACGCAAGTCGACAAGGGTGAGTATTTTTCACTGGCTTGATCGCCAACGGTACAAATCCGTTTCAGTCGACGTCTTGGCGTCCTGGCCCTCTTGAAGCCAATATGCACAAATGCTCCATAGAAACTGACAATTTGGTCAAGACTCAAGACACGGAGCTCAGGGCTCAGCATCATCTCCGTGTGTTGGTCAGACCAACTTCAGATTGCAAGGTCGGATCAGCTAATCAACAGCCCTCATGGTCTCATGGATCAAGCAAAGCTGCTAAACTAAAACGTTGGGTCCTCTTCAGCCAAACCACACAGTACATTTTACAGCAATACACGATCGACGGATCGAGCAGCCGATATCGCACGCGACACCGGAACGCTCGATGGCGAGGTGTCCCATCCCATTGATGACGGAAGCAGAGTATTGTTTCGTCCCGATTTCCCGTGAAGCCAATTGAATGCAGGCAAATCCTCAGTTCATTCACTCCCCTTCTCCCCCATCCCGTGAGCAGCATTTACTGTCCCCCCGGCTCTGAATTCAATGCCCACTCTGCGTCGCGTCTCTCTGCCCCTCTGACACTATAAAACCCGCGCGCGCCATTTCTGTACGTGCGCCTGGCTGCAACTTTTAGGCACGTTGCTGCGATGGCTTCTTCGGTGCTTCCTGCGTGGTCGTCGATCATGGTCCTGGTGGTGTTGACCGCAGGCGTCCGGCCGCCGCCGTGCTGCCGCGCCGAGTTCACGGTGGTGGTGCCGGACACGTCGGCAGCGGCGCTGGTGGACGCGCCGCAGCCGGGGTTCTCGGACCGGGCGCGCATCGACCCGGCGGAGCAGCGCGCCGTGCAGGAGGTGATGGCGGCCACGGGCAACGGCTGGGCGTGGGGCATCCCGGACGTGTGCCGGGGCCGCTGGCACGGCATCGAGTGCGTGCCCGACCGCCACGACGTCTACCACGTCGTGTCGCTGGCCTTCGGCGCGCTCTCCGACGACACGGCCTTCCCGGCCTGCGACGCGGCGACCGCCACGCTCTCCCCCGCCGTGCTCGCGCTCCCGCACCTCCGCTCCCTCTTCTTCTACCGCTGCTTCACGGGCAACCCGCAGCCGATCGCGGCCCTGCTCGGCAGCCTCGGCCCCGCGTCGTTCCGCTCCCTCGTGCTCCGCCAGAACGGCCACGTCGGCCCCATCCCGGCGGAGCTCGGGAACCTCAGGGCGCTACGCGTGCTCGACCTCCACGGCAACCAGCTCACCGCCGCCATCCCGCCCACCCTCCAGTCCCTGACCCACCTCCGGATGCTCGACCTCAGCTACAACCGTCTCGCCGGCCCGGTGCCGCGCTTCGACTTCCAGCGGCTCAGCATCCTGGACCTCAGCCACAACGCGCTCCAGGGAGGCGTGCCGTGGAGCCTCGGCCAGTGCCGCTCTCTGCTCAAGATCGACCTCAGCCAGAACCGCCTCACCGGCACGATCCCCGGCGCGCTCGGCGAGCTGTCCGAACTTATGCTGCTGGACCTCAGCCATAACGCGCTGTCCGGCCCGATCCCGGCCGCGCTCAGCCGGCTGGCGTCGCTGCGGTCCCTGATCCTCAGCGACAACCGGATGCAGTTCTCGACGGTGCCCGACGGCTTCTTCACTGGGCTCAAGGCGCTGACCACGCTGGTGCTCTCCGGAATGGGCTTGGCCGGGACGATCCCGGAGTCCATCGGGGAGCTGGGCGAGCTTCGGGTGCTGCGGCTCGACAATAACCAGTTCACCGGCGTAATACCGCCGAGCTTCCGGCGGCTGGAGAGGGCGAGCGAGCTCCGCGTCGACGGCAACCGGCTGGTGGGCCCGATACCGTTCGGCAAGGAGATGATGTGGAGGCTGGGCAAGAAGCTGCGCGTCGGCGGCAACGAGGGGCTGTGCTATGACACCAAGCAAGAAGGCCTCGAGGGCGTCGTTGCGCTCGCCGGCGTCGCGGACTGTGACAGCGTCAGGAGTCGCACGACGCAGCACTTGGTCTGGAGCAATAGTACTGTAGTTAGCCGCCGCGGCGGTGTGGCCACCGTGACCTCATCAGCTGCTTCCGTCAGCCGTAACACCGGTGGTACTCGTGTGGAAACTACTTGGCTTGTGTTCGTATGTCTGCACCTTGCATGGTTTGTAGCGTTGGAGTTGCAATTGTAAGTAGGACGGCCAGGATGTGGTGATTCCGGAACCCGAACAGTGGTTGTAAAGAGGTCAGGGCATTTTTTTAATCAGGACAGTAAGAAGTGAACAAGGAATTTTGTCTACTCCGATGTTGTTTTGATGTCAACACCCCTCTTTCCCGTCTTATCTTAGCAAGGTAGCCCGCTCATTCATAGAATTAAGCTTAATGTTACTAATTAGAGGCTCCAAGAATCCTCCGTGCTAATTCCCACGACAGACGTGGTACACAAATAATCATAAGCCCAGTGTTGGATCTTTGGAATTAAAATTCATTCTAATAATCACAATTTGGGACGGTCAGGATGTGGTGATTCCGGAACCCCAACAGTGGTTGTAAAGAGCTCAGGCCATTTTTTTATCAGGACAGTAAGAAGTGAACAAGGAATTTTGTCTACTCCGATGTTCCAAATTAAGCGTCTGTGGGCACCTATTGTCGATTGGAGATGCGTGTACCGCTCCACCGTATCCAAAGGTTGGAGCAAACATCTCTTAAGATCGACTAAATTTATGCATCTGTGTTGTAACAAAAAATAATACCATAGTAGTCTAATTTTGAGCATGTTGTGCTATTACAAAAAAATATGATTTGTACAATCGTCACTATTCCATAAGTCTTCATGAAACATGATCAACTAGCATATAATTTAAATTTTTGATGTGAAATCGGAACAACCTAGTTCATACTATATAGCCATTGTTATTATGATTATCAATTCTACCATGCCTTGTTTATGATATGCTTAAGATAGTCGTGAAGTGAAGATTTTAATCTTACAATCGACACTAGGAATATTGGATCAGACCATGAGCGCAATTGAGTGAAGCTTATCAATCCAGCTTCCATCTGTGTGAATTATATTATTCCACTCTGAAACTTGTTTAGGTTCTACTTCTCGTGCAAGTCTGTATTTTTGGAATACTATGTTGGCTAGAGGTATTGCTACGTATTTAATATTCAGAAACTAGCATCCACCTATGGTGCTTCTTTAGCCTGATCAAACAAGCAGCTAGCAGCAGCCTGAATTTCTAGATCGGTAATGCTAGGAGTTCGTACGTCCGTCCGTGGCTCCGCGCCGGAAGTCTCTATTGGTGTACCCGATATCCAAAGGCTATCTATCGTATCCGTTTCTTTCCGCTCCCTCAGCTCCCCTCCAGCCGACGCAGATTAAAAAAAACACGCATCACCGCGATCGCTCCGCCACGCCTCCCGCACGTCTTGCTCTCCACCGCGCCTCCCGCCGGCCCTTCCTCTCCACCGCCGCTGCGCGTGCTCCCCCCGGACCGCACAGCCGCTGCCGCCTCGCCGTGTGAGGTCACACCCAACCGACTGATGTTGCCGGCTCCACCGCGGGCACCACTCACGCGGGGCAAAGCGTGTGCCCCTATATCGCCGGGGGCAGCACCGCCGCTCATCGGGGGCGCACAACTGCTCACCCGCTGTCATCCTAATTCTCCACCGTGACCACATAGCCGGATCTTGCTGTGCAGTGCACCGCCCGCCCGACTGCCAGGTTTTGCTGAAAGCACATGTTGCAAGTGTATGTTTCAAGTATTTTAGGTGTTTCAGACGTATGTTGCAAGTGTTTCAGATGGATGTTGCAAAGTAGATCTAGATGTTTCATATGTTGTAATGGTTGTACACGTATGTTGCGAAGGTATGTTAGCAATGTTTCATCTGTGTTTTCGGACGTATATTGCAAGCGTGTTTATCTGGATGTTGCATATGTTTCACACATATGTTGCTTGTGTTTTTTCTGGATGTTGCTTATGTTTGGAAAGGTTTTCAAGTGTTTTCGGGTGTTTTTTTCAAGTGTTTTAGAAGAATGTTGCAAGTGTGTGTTTTAAATATTTCAGTTATTTCAGACATATGTTACCAGTGTTTTATGTGAATGTTGCATATGTTGCAGTGGCTGCACACATGTTGCAAGCATATATTCCAAATGTTTCATTTTATTTTAGACGTATGTTGCAGCAAGCCCTCCATGTTGCAAGTGTTTCATGAGGCTCAGGCAGCCCCCCGGGCGAAGGAGGTCCCCACGGGCGGGGCGGCCGCCGGGGCACAAAGACGGCGAAAAAATACGGTGCGCAACATGGCACGAATGGCAAAGCGAAGCGAGAAAGCAACGAAGGCGCTGAGAGCAACAACAGGCGAGCGGCGCTGCGAGCTGCGAGCGGACATGCATGCATGCTCCAATGTGCGTCCATGAGTGGGGGCAACCAAAGGGAGCACGTGGGAGACAGACACCCGATGTGGGACCCGCCGCAGAGGCAGGGGCACTGGAGCGTTGCCGTTTTTTGCCGATCCATTTTGGCCGCTGGCGGGCCCAGCTGACAGCCGAGGAGGTACGCTCCGCTAGCTGTTCGGGCCGCATGTCCGCGAGTGTGCAAGGGCGAGTTGGCCGCATAGGGGAGCACACGCTGGGCTGAGCGGCGGGTGCGGCACGGTGTTCGGACGCACACTTCTATCCGGATGTCCGGGTGCTAGTAAGCCCGTTTCTAGATACTACTCAGACAAAAGTCTGAGCATGTTGTAGCAAAAAATCGTAGTTTTTTTTAAATTACACAGTATAACGTAGACGTTCACAATATGCACGCACACTCACCCCTACGAAAACACGCATGAAAAAAATCGCACTTTGTTGGACAGTGAATTTGCTCACTGGATTTTCAACGCACTGAATTTTTTCAACGGCTTTCATCAGTGTAACTTTGGGTTGAGTTATGGTAATTATCTTGTGTAGCTTTGCCTCCATTGTCTGGCACCTCGTCGCATATTGTTTGTGTGTGCTCTCTTGGGTTTGTTGTAGCCGGAATTATTCTGCCTCCTTTTAATAAAAATACGTTTTATATGGACACGTTCGCTAAAAAAATTAATCCATTATAGAACATCAACGAAAATCCATATATTGTTTTGTTAGGGACGAAGTCTAGATGCCAACTCGCCATGCTTCTCTTTCGAATCAGATAGACTCGGAACACGGCGTAGAAAATCTGCCTCCTTGATGGGCTGGTCTTAATTCTCATTTATTTTCTTTACAATTCGCAATTGTAAAAAATTGTTCAAACTTGCATTAGATCACTTCCTACCTGCAGGCTGAATTATTGGTAGCCTGTGCCCGGTTCGCTTTGGATTATAAGCCGTATTTTTTAACTAATGAACAGTATTTTTTCTCTCACAATAAATCAGCCAACAGTACTTTCAGCCATGGCTTATCAGCCAAGCGAACAAGCACAAGTTTGTTTAGTTGCACTTGTAACAGCCTCAATCAGTGTATTGTGTATTGGAGGCTTGGTATGCTACAGTTAGCTGTAAGTCTGGACTAAGGAACAACTATCCTAGTCCAGACTCAGCTTTTTTATGTAAAGGAAGATTTTATTAAATTTTGAAGCACATTACATGAGTAGATACAAAGTCTTGAAGATAATTCTCCGGCCTTTGCTTGATAGAAGGCACACAACCAATTAAAAGAGGGAACCACAGACACTATAGTAACTATCAATATGTAGACTAGAACATCATTCATGTGTCTAGGAGAAGATAACCTTGGCCACCTGTGCCAAGTACCATGAAAACGTCACAACCAAATCCTGTATATCCGGCTTCTATGGAGCCAACAAATGACCAAGAAGATAACCTATAAAGGAGATGAATAGTTTTTGTTTTCAAAAACTATATCATTCCGACGTAACCAAATCGACATACACAAGGCGGCAGCTCCTAGTAGAACTAAAGGCTTTAAATCTTTACTAATCTCTTCAATCCAATTGCCAAACATATTTGACACGCTAGGTTTAGCTAGACCTGAGGCCATCTGAATTATTGACCAAACTGCTCGGACGAAACGACAATCAAAGAACAAATGTCTAATTGTCTTTTCTTTGTGACAAAAACAACATGTTTTGCAACCTTGCCGGTTACACATTTCGCTAAATTATCTTTTGTAAGCACTACTCTTCTATGTAGATACCACAAAAACTCTGACCTTAAAGGGGCTTGCGTTTATTTAAATCGGGCACCTATAAATGGATTAGGGACTGATAATGTTTTTTTTAAAATTAGGGCTTGATAATGTGACTTCACTAAGAATTGTCCAGACTCAACTATTTGCGGGCTTGCGAGCATGCAGTCCGCTTCTATTCTATCTTATCGAATCTATTTTTTCTGGTACACAATGAATGTCAAATCTTTATTTGTATCGGAGTTTCTAAACATGATTAGTTGCCTGCATCGATGAGGACAACAGGGTGGTGCAACAGGAATTTACAAAGGATACTTGGATTAGAACATTGAGGGGAAGAACAATACAACAACACAAATTGAAGAATTCATCTCCCTTTGGATCTGTATCCAAAGCTTTCATCTATAGTCGGAGGTCAAGGATAAAATCACTTGGAAATATACCGCGGATGGACAATAAAACGCCAAATCCGATGGACAAATATTTTGGCGGGCACATATGAAAAGTACTTGCAAAATATTCATTTCTCATCCAAAACAAAATACTCACAACCTCGCCATCAAGGATGACCACACAACAAAAATTGCACTCTATACAATGGTCCGTTAGTGCCTCTTTGCACAAGCGTTTCGAAACCAAATCGCATCATCGGAGCACTTTTGATGGGTTGGACACAACATGCATGTAAACTTTATCACAGTAGCAAAATTGTGGGATAACACCCTAGGTTTGGTCCCTAAAGAACACAAGCGAGCTTTCAATGGTTTAGTCATCTACATCATGTGGAACATTTAGAAAGAGCGTAGCCGCAGAAACGCAGAAAATCCAGGTCGCCGGACGGATCAAAGAAAACCTAGACCTCCACAAAAGGGTGCGTTGTGCAACCTTCCTTAGTGGTCGTTTGGGGGTTTATTTGAAGTTTTCTTAGTATGAATTTTTCTCTAGGCTAGTGGGCTCGCATGTCCAGTGTCTTTTGGACCCTTGCCTCTTTATATGTACATATCACTCTCTTCACCTTAATTGAAAAGGCAGTGCTCTTGCTGCTTATGTTAAAAAAAGGATGAGGACGTCCCTAAGGGATGAGCGATGAAGACGGTGGGAGATTGTTGCCGATGATCGGTGTGGGCAAGGATCGTGATTGTTTGTCATGGGGGTGAGGTGCTCTTGGTTGATGGACTATGGATACTTTCATACGGGAATTGCACAAACAGGAATACCATGACACAATGAATGCATTGGAGCAGTTGAACACCTATCGGTACCGGCAACAGCGAGGACTCCTCGTGCTCCTGCGGATTGGAGGGCGATGCCAACGAGGATTAGCATTGGCGACTATGCTTCCTGGGGCATCAGGAGGCATTCTTGGATGATCGTGAAAGAGGCGAGTGAAGAAGCACGGAGTTCGTCAAGCGGGGCATTCGTGAAGGAGGTCAGTTTATACCAAGAAAAAGAGTGGACAATGTGATTCATGTGATTACCGATGATTGGCCATGATTACTGAGAGGGGTGAGGTGGGCAGGCAAGCATGCAGCGAAGGGAGGAGCGAACCACCAAGGAGGGTCTCTACAGGAGGGTGGGGGATGCACGACAAAAGGTCCACGTGTCTGTGTCTCGGTGTAAATCAATTTGGGGAAGGCACTCGAGCGAGCGGGGCGACAGGAGGCGAGCGGGGCAAAGGTTGTCGTGCAACCCTTTTTAGTCGTAGAGATTTCTCAACGGGGTTTTCTATAGCCTTTGTGTGTGAGAAATAATTCTTCTAACTTATCGTAAAAGCTCAAATAAGCTGGGTCTCATAGGTTCCAAGCTAGCTCTTGGACGACATAAACCTAACACAACTTATATTTTCAATGGTAAGACCACATTTGAAAGGCGAAAATCATTTACTATCTATGGTTTTCTATAAAATTGAACTGATTTTTATAAAATATCTGTAACATTTGTATATGAAATTCATGTGTTCCTATTTTCAAATGGGCCGTAGAGACAAGAACTCGAATGGCAGCACGGCGGGGCACCCGCAACAACTCCCTCCCATGGGCCATGAGGACCGCTCCTCGGCTTGCTTGATCAGTTGACACACATACGGTTCTGGTTCTCTGATATCTGAATTGAAGTCTGCTTCGTACTACCCGGGGAGACTGCAGTTTGCACATGGGGAACGTGATCCAGTGATCTCATTATCCGGATGCAACCGCATCGCCATCAATGCGCGGCGGGCTTGATGGTGATTAGGGATGAAAACGGATCGGATAGAACGGATATCACTCATATTATATTTGTTTTTATATTTATGTTTGGATTCGGATTTAGACACGGATAGCGTTTGGATACATATACGAATACGGATTGACTCGGTTACGGATACGAATAATGAGTATCGAATACGGTATGAATCGGATTCGGAGAAGGTCGGATACAAATATCTATTCGGATATTGAGTAAAAGCAGTATATATATATATATATATATATATATATATATATATATATATATATATATATATATATATATATATATATATATATATATATATATATGCATGCAAAACCATTACACCACTCTATGAGTCCATAATCCATCTAGATTAAGTCAAAATACTAAAGAGTAAAGCAACAAATAAGATAAAGATATGTATACATCATACATCAAACATCATACAAGCACCAATCTTGTGATGAGTAGAAATAGCCAAGCTCATTACTTCATGGGTCTCATGGAGTCATGGTCATGGATTCAAGATCTACAATCCTTATATAGGCCATTTTTTCATTTGAGAAAGTTTGAACAAAATGTAGTTCAAATTTCACACAAGTGTGTGACATAGTTTTAGAAAGTGGCCTAGTGTTTGATAAAACTTTCTCAAATGGGAAAATGAGGTAACAATTGTAGATCTTGCTGAGATGATCAAACTTGGTATTCAGAGTTTTTTCATATGAGGTCATTTAGTGTCTCATTTGAGCAAGTTTGACCAAGTCAAATTTGGTCAAATGAAAAACAACACTTTGACTCTAGTATTATGAACACTAAATGACTTCAAATTGAAAAGTTTTGAATATAAAGTTTGTTCAACTCATCAAGATCTACAATTGTTGTTTTGGTCAACTTTCCATTTGAGATAGTTTGGACGGTTCAAATTTGTGATTTTTAAATTTCGATGCTTACAAACTAGTTTTCGGAACCCTAAATTGTCTCAAATTGAAAAGTTTTGAATACCAAGTTTGTTCAGCTCATCAAGATCTACAATCCTTATATAGGCTATTTTTTCATTTGAGAAAGTTTGAATAAAATGTAGTTCAAATTTCACAAATGTGTGACATAGTTTCAGAAAGTCTATATGAGATACAAGAATTTGTGACTAGTGTTTGATAAAACTTTCTCAAATGGGAAAATGAGCTATGTAAAAATTATATATCTTGCTGAGATGATCAAACTTGGTATTCAGAGTTTTTTCATATGAGGTCATTTAGTGTCTCATTTGAGCAAGTTTGACCAAGTCAAATTTGGTCAAATGAAAAAACAACACTTTGACTCTAGTATTATGAACTCTAAATGACTTCAAATTGAAAAGTTTTGAATACCAAGTTTGTTCAACTCATCAAGATCTACAATTGTTGTTTTGGTCAACTTTCCATTTGAGATAGTTTGGATGATTCAAATTTATGATTTTTAAATTTCGACGTTTACAAACTAGTTTTCGGAATCCTAGATTGTCTCAAATTGAAAAGTTTTGAATATCAAATTTGTTCATCTCATCAAGATCTACAATCCTTATATAGGCTATTTTTTCATTTGATAAAGTTTGAATAAAATATAGTTCAAATTTCACAAGTGTGACATAGTTTCAGAAAGTCTATATGAGATACAAGAATTTGTGACTAGTGTTTGATAAAACTTTCTCAAATGAGAAAATGAGCTATGTAACAATTGTAGATCTTGCTGAGATGATCAAACTTGGTATTCAGAGTTTTTTCATCTGAGGTCATTTAGTGTCTCATTTGAGCAAGTTTGACCAAGTCAAATTTGGTCAAATGAAAAAACTCTTGAACTCTAAATGACTTCAAATTGAAAAGTTTTGAATACCAAGTTTGTTCAACTCATCAAGATCTACAATTGTTGTTTTGGTCAACTTTCCATTTGAGATAGTTTGGATGGTTCAAATTTATGATTTTTAAATTTTGGCGTATATAAACTAGTTTTCCATTTGAGAAAGTTTGGACGGTTTAAATTTTGAAGCACTAAATGATTTCAAACGAAAAAGTTGTAAACAACAAAGTTTCATAACTTTTTGAGATCTACAATTTTTATTTTGATCATTTCTCCATCCAAGATCGTTTGAATAATATCCGGATAATATCCGTTTTTAAATATCCGGATATATCCGATACTTATCCGAATTATCCGATATCCGCCGGATATCGATTATATTACATCCGTATTTGATATCCGCCTAAGATATCCGTTTTAGTATCTGTATTCGAAAAAAATTACGGATATCCGAGTAACTATCCAGATAAGTGTTCATATTTGTTCGGTCGAATGGACGATCGAATAAATATCCGTACCGTTTTCATCCATAATGGTGATGCATCGTTTGACCTTTTCCTAAGCACGGAATTCTCTGAAAATTTCTCTTCTCTCAGACCAATGGGCTCTGTAGATTCGCATTGATCGCGAGACCCGTAAATTCTTCGACACCACAGTGGTGTGCGTAACCCGGAGCATCACCGTGGTGGCCTGCGCCTCGTTAGGGCAGTAGTTTTTATATCTATTAATTTTCACTGACACTGCATATATAGAAACCATACGCCCAACGAATAATTTTTATAGAATAATTTTTATCCAATCACATAAATTCTATCTCCATTCTTTACCAATACTTATGTCTTAGTTCTCGTGTAGATATAGTTTCTAACGTAGACCCAGTTTCTATGATTTTTGCTCTCTCTCTCTCAATAACTACCTTGCCATATTAATAAAACGCTTAGGTGATAGTACAATTAATGCCCATAAAAACTATGATGGTTTCTATATTGGGAGTGCCTATAGTCATTATCTCTTTTCTATCTCTTCTTCTTCCTATATATATATATATATATATATATATATATATATATATATATATATATATATATATATATATTACAACTAAAAATTATGAATCGTTCATTTGGCGCGGCTCTCTCCCCGTGGCCCCACACACACCACAGACCAGTCATCCCTGCAATCCCCTCCTCATGCCGCCCTCCACCCCCCTCCCCGCGGGCGTCCTCCGCTCCGGCCGTGTGTGGAGACCGCCCACCCTCGCTCCCGGCCTCCACCCGCCGGTGGCGCATGAACCCTAAAACCGTGGTCGTCCTACAAGCTACCAGCCCGCCTCTCGGCCTCCCGGCGTCAAGTCATCGCCCGTCGACGCCAGTTACCAGTTCTGGTCGGTCCCTAGCACCAGCCCGCCCTCTTGTGAGTCGCCCGTTCGCTTCAGTGTGGCTGTTTAACGTGGGTGCAGGGTACAGCAGTGTTGAGGAGGATTGTGTGTATTGCGGTTGGGTTGGATTTCTTCGATGATGTGGTGATGTGTCCTGGGGAGTGTTCCCCGTTTCAAATTTGGTGCTATAGCATGTGTGTGTGGGTAGCACAATCAGTTCAGTGCTGAACCTAGATACTCCTCTGTAAGGATGTTTTTTTTCTTCAGAAAAGTGAACCATGCTAAACATTGTTTTCAGAATCATGCTAACTGAATGTACATTTATGGCTTGAAAACATAATCTATTCATCAGGCTTGAAATAGCTCATTGATTTATGGGTTGAAACAACTGTCTCAGCACATGCTTTGCTTACTGAAACCGATTTCTTCTGTACAGTATTTAGCATTCAGATACGAGCACTTGAAAATGGATAATAGGTGTCTAACTCATATTAGTTTCACTTTAAAGGTGTCAGGAATTTGCCTTCATCTGAAAACATCAACAGCCACAAAACACTGTTTGCCATGTTTCATAATAATTCCTATCTGTAACTAACTCCCTTTTCAGTATCATCATGTTTCAGTATCATCATGTTCCTTGAATTACTACATTGTCTGCTGCTTGTGTGATGAACCTCCTATTACAAAAGCAGATATTTAGCTTTGTTTGCCAGCATGCTAAATTGTCTATGCCTTGATAATTTGTACTGGTGCAGTATGCTCTTCTTTCTTTTAAAACAATGTCATAGATCTAAGCAGTACGTGTGTATATATATATATATATATATATATATATATATATATATATATATATATATATATATATATATATATAGCCTTTTTAAGGAATTTTGCTGACATACTCCACTAAACATTGGGTGCGGGTTGCAATTGACTCAGTTTCAATTGTTTGCATGAAACCATGTAGTGTTTTAAGCATAGTCAAGATTGTGAATGAAGTCAATGCTGAAAATCCCTTTTTTTCCCCTTGCTTTTTGTCCTATTGCTATGCTGCATGTGAGTAGGATGTTAACATGATACATTTGCCCATTAACTAATTTTTAGACATATAGATCAGGCTTGCACCACTGGAGCCCCTCATATTACTCTCAGATTTACGAGCCAGTCAGAAATAATATTAGCACTTCATTTACGTGAAGGGCGAATGAGTTAGCACTTAATTTTGGTGATGATGCTATCTTGATTTTCAGTAGTTAACAAGGCCCACTGGTTTCTTCTTCCGACTAGAGGTCACTGATGGCCAGGGTAGACTCCCTCTCACTTGCCATGCCAAAGCCCTCATTACTTGTTCTATAAAAACCATTTCAACACATGTTTGGCTGTTCCCCTTGCATTGTAGTATGAAGGTGCACTCAGCAAGGACATGTTGTTAGCACAAAGGTAAATATGTCCTTTTTTTCTCTCTGAATCCTACCTTACTCAATGAGGGAATCTCAGATCACCTTTTTCTACGTAGTGGGCCAAATTAGTTGGAAGCTCTGATGATGAGTGAAACATCCAGCATTGGTAATGACATGCTCTATTTGCTTTGGTGCCTAAAATGTTTGGAGTGGCAAAATTCTTCTTATGGGTTGGTTGAAAAGGAATAATTCTGGTTTTCTATTGCAGAATTCTTATGGGTTGGTTTTGGTGTAGAGAAGTAGTAATCCATGCTCAAGCATTCTGGTTTTCTATTGCAGAATTCTTATGGGTTGCTTTATTTCAGAACACTACCTACCTGCTTCCTGAGGGGAGGCAAAAACTAAAAGTCTGTTGCCCAAGCCTTTTTACAGAGAAGAGGTATTCTCAACAGAATAACCACTACCATGTAGGCCATAGGTTTGCTACAAACAAATAGCCCCAGTTAGAAAAACAACGTAAATGGGTACTCATACGACCTGTGAACATAACTGAAACATAATGTACAGTTCATTTCAGGAATACTCTGTCTGTTCTCAGGTCGACCTACGTCTGTCTGTCACTCCACCTGGAGTACGCCATCGATCAATATTCTTCTTCCCCAAGTTTGGCCACCACACTACACTGAGTCCATCGTCATTGCTCAACCAGATTCTCTGTTTTGACGAAGTGGGAGGAGGCTAAACCAGTGTCTTCATCGATTCAAACCAGCAGCACTCGCTTCATTAAACCAGGTGAGTCTCGCTTCATTGATCATACAAGTCTTGATTTGACAATAATTATGTAACCCTTTGTTTTGGTTGTTGAATTCTGTATTTATGAGACAGTGAGGCTCTATCATTTGTTTGTTGATTTTGACCCATTATTTGTTTCCATACCCTTAAACACAATGAAATGATTTATATAGTCCTAAACATAATGAAATGAAGCTAATTTTGTTGCCTGAAGTTCAACTCTTTGCGGTCTATCTGAATAAAACATTACTAACAAACGAAAAAAATAAGTTAATATACTAAACCACCAATAAGAAGCAATTTGCAGAACAAGTGTTGCTCTTTTCATTTTTACACTGTTGATGGTAGCTTACATCTACAAGAAACTAAAATGCCTCTATAGCATTCGGTTCACACTAGAACCAGAGTCAGAGTCAGCGTTTCTAAGTTTTTCCTGCACCATTTCTATTAGCTGCTAGCTCTTAAGTGCTAATTGCAATTAATATTAACTATTTCAATTTTTCTATTATAGATTCACTCAATGGATAACAATTCTCGTGCACCATTGGGAGACAAGACTAACACTGCCAAAGAAGGTAATATAACATCGTGTCAAAAACATGGCATATACTATGTGTATGTTAACTTATTAATTCAACTTTATCTTCAATCGATGCTAAAGAATGTAAGAGGGAAAGGGATAGAGCCCGATGGCTTCAACAAAAGGATGCAATTAATAAGAGGTGTCGTGCATCCTATCATCAGAGGAAAAAACCAGCATGTTCTTGGAACTACCAATTGTAACGCATCCTAACATGTTGACATTGTCATGTAGTGATGAATTAACATGTATTTTTTCTTACAGATTATATGTTTTGTGTAAATCATTTGTAGATAATGACGCTGCATCAAATAAGGAAAACATGGATCCTGCAGAAACAGATGATTGGCTCCATAGGAATAATTCCTATCGGACCCACAATATTGTTGATGAGAACATGTCCACTCGGTTATCATGTAATTAAAGATGCTAAAATATTTTATGTCTTTTAAAATGATATTGCAGTAATATGACTCAATAAAGCTAATGGTTAAATTTATATGATTGCATTTATAGATGAGCCCGAAACGGAGACTATAGATAAGGAGAGCACTATTGGTTTCACTAATACCTTGTTCCCAGTGATGACGAAACATGTGTGTAAAGGATATCAAAGAGTAACTACGATAGGGAAAGGTACAGAAATATAACGCCTGAACAGAGACAGGCAAGACGTGAGCGTCAACGGCTGTACAATACTGAACCCAAGCGTAAGGAGGAGGCATTGAAAATGTGTAAGAAAAACTTTAAAGAGGTGCGGAAGCACACCCTGCACCCAGAGTCTATCGTCATGGAGAACCCGTTATTTAGTCCTGACCTTGTGTGGCCCACTGCGGGTGCATCTGGAGCTCATGGATCCACGGTGAAATCCAGTGATTGGGTTATCCCAGAGTCCAGTGCAACAGCTATTTATATTCCTCCACCTCATGAGGAGCCCGATGATGAAGGATATGATGAGTTACTGCCTGGTCATATGACACAAAGATCACATGTTCCATCTAGACAAAGACATGCTTTGTTAACCCGTCGTAACACAATGTTTCAGTGTCGCATTGGTTCGAACACAAGGGCATCTAAAAAAGATGGTGACGGCATGGCTGAAGACCGAGTGGATGTTAACACACCCTTGCCTCAATCAGCCATGACCAACAATGGTAAATATTGATGCCTCATTATCCTATTTAGGTGAGCTATATACCATATTATATCTAACGGATCCATGGTCATTCCAGTGATTAATATAAAGGGCAGGACCCAACCTTCCGGCTACATCTACCACATTAACGGCACCACTATTTGATGATTGTGAATGCATGGAGGAGGAACACCTAAATGATAACATACCCTTGCCTCAATCAGTCCTGACCAACAACGGTAAATATTGATGCCCCATTATCCTATTTATTAGGTGACCTATATTATATTATACATAACTCAACCATGGTCATTACATGGTTATAAAAAAGGATAGGACCTAACCTTTAGCCTAGGTCAGCCGCACCGACTACACCACTATTTGATGATAGTGGTAATTTACACTATTTTCTAACATTCTATAAACTATTTGAACTCCTTTGTTTATTTTTACCCATAGTTCTACTAACTCATGTATCTTTGGCGGCCATAGATGATGACGAGGGAGATATATTTGAAGAGGACGAGGGATACTTGTTTGCTGGGCAAGGTATTAGTGTGAAGTACCGAATAGAAATCAAATCTTCCATTGCTTTATCTAAACTACTATTGTGGCTTAAATGTCATTTCAGATGAGGAAGATGATGACGATGTCCAAGACAATGACCTTGAGGAAGACACTGCTTCTGTCCCTGAAGTACCTGACCGATATGAAAAGGTGTATAGTAACATGCCTACAGATACCCATATGCTAAAACCTATCGCAAATTGTGAGCACTGCAATGCAAAAAATGTTTGAGCATGAACCACCTAGGTTCTGTTGTCGCGGTGGAAAGGTCAAGCTCAATGAACTGAACGTACCTGATGAGCTTATGAGGCTTTGGTCAAGTAACGATGCAGATGCTAGGCACTTCCGTAACAACATTAGATTTTTCAATGGCTATTTCTCTTTCACTTCTCTATATTGTCGCCTCGATAGCGCTACTGTAACTATGAAAAACAGTGGCATATACACCTTCCGTGCACACTGCCAGATCTATCACAACATAAGGTCATTTGACAGAGAAGATGGTAAGGAGCCAAGACATCTTGAGCTTTACTTCTACGACGATGATCCAAACCTTGAGCACCGCTATCGACAATGTCGTGAAGAGAAGTGTCAAAAAGACAAGGAAGTCATTGAGAGGCTTGTGGGCATCCTTCGTGACAACCCATACTCACAACAACTTAGGAGTGTGGGCCAGGCTAAACACCTTGAGGACTATCATGTCACACTAAACCTTGACCAGAGGCTAGACTAGAGAACATACAACGCGCCATTAGCTTCAGAGGTGGTTGCCGTTTGGATCGAGGGAAGCGAACTCCTTGGTCAGTTCTAGAATAGTGTTGTCTTGCATGGGAAAGATAGAATCAGACACGACACCCGCTCGTATCATGGATGTTATGATGCTCTTTAATACCCTCTATTCTTCCCTAGGGTTGAGCTTGGGTGGCACATGGACATTCCGAAGAAAGGAGTTAGTATAGAAGAAGTCATAGAGTATCGTGCCCTATAGAAGGCTCGTAGTGGGTCTGAAGAATAAACATGTTTGTTATTCTTATTTAAATGCTTCGCATACATGCACCTCAATGGTTATTCTACAAACAACTCTAATTCATGGCTATTTTTTTGTACACTCCCCTGGTAGACTATGCGTGTCTGTGCGTGACTACTACTACTACAAATTTCATATGCATCCAGGAATATTTAACCCAATACTTTACGGCAAGCGTCTATTCCAGCAATTTGTTGTTGACAAATACATCAAGATTGAGAGCTCTCGATTAGATTATATACGCAACCATCAGAAGGATATTAGGGCTGACCTATACCAAGGATTGGTGGATAGCTTGCATGTAGGTGAAGGTAGAGCAGAAGTTGTTGGAAAGCGGACAGTGATGCCTTCATCATTTATTAGAGGCCCACGTGACATGAGGCATCGGTATATGGACGCCATGGCTCTGGTACGGAGGTTTGGTAAACCAGACATCTTCCTCACTATGACATGTAACCCAAAGTAGGATGAGATCAAGCGTGAACTCTACCCTGGCCAGACGCCACAGGATCGTCCAGATCTCGTTGTTCGAGTCTTCATAGCAAAACTGGAAGAGGTAAAGGATAAGCTACTAAAAAAGGATATCCTTGGAAAGGTCTGGGCGCATGTGTATGTTGTGGAGTTCCAAAAGAGGGGTCTGTCGCACGCACATTTTTTGCTAATCATGGATAGGAAATACAAGATCATATGCCCAGAGCAGTATGATCTCTTCATCTCAGCTGAGCTCCCGAACAAGAAATATCTAGTTTTGTACAAGATGGTTACCAAGCATATGATGCATGGCTCTTGTGGAGTGCTTAATCGCAATTGCCCATGCACAAAGGGTCGTGATTCATGCAAGAATCATTACCCTTGACCTTTCCATGATGTCACAGTACAGGGCAAGGATTCATACCCGATTTACAGACAACGTGAAGATGGTCGAAAGGAAAAGGTGCGCGGCCACAAGCTTGACAACAGATGGGTTGTGCCTTACAACCCGTATCTCCTCCATCTGTTCAACTGCCACATCAATGTTGAGGCATGTGGGAGCATCACGGCAGTCAAGTATCTGTTTAAGTACATCTACAAGGGACATGACCGGGCGTCTGTGGCTGTGAGAGAGGCTGACAAGGAGGACAGTGAAGGGAACATTGATGAGATCAAGCAGTACAGAGATGCTAGATGGGTAACCCCTCCAGAAGCCTTGTGGAGGATATACGGTTTTGATTTGAGTGATAGGTACCCTGTTGTTTTGTCCTTGCAACTCCATCTTCTAGACATGCACATGGTGTCATTTCACCAGCGCAAGGGGGTTCGACGAGTTCTTAATCGTCCTGGTGTTGAAAAGTCAATGCTTACAACATACTTTGAGATGAACAGGATAGATGAAATAGCCCGAGGTATGTTGTACCGAGACTTTCCTGAGTTCTATACGTGGCAAGCACTGAGCAAATTTTGGCAAAAGAGGATACGTCGTGATACATTACGACAGATTAGAAGAACCATGTTTGCCAATCTAGCCAAGGGGGAGCATTACTATCTGAGGGTTCTCCTAAACCACGTGGCAGGTGCAACCTCCTTTGAGTGTCTAAGGAATGTGGTCAGCAAACTCCTACCGACCTTCAGTGAAGCTACTGAAAGAAGGGGCCAAATCAAAGAGGACAACACGCTAAATGAGAGTCTCGCTGAGGCAACTGGGTGGATCATGCCATATGCACTGCGAAGGCTCTTTGCAACAATATTGGTATTTTATGAGCCTAGCGATGTGTTTGGACTGTGGGAGAAACATAAGGAGGCAATGTCAGAGGACTATAGGCGCAATAATCAATCCACCTTCATGGTGGAGCAGATGGTCCTCATAGATATTCGAAAGTTGCTACAATCAATGTAGAAGGATATAAAGATGCATCCACTTCCTGATATCGACGACACATATGACGTCTCTTGTGATATTCCTAGAGAGATTTTTGAGGAGGCTAGCATTGAGGCTAACGAGGATGATGTGGCTCTATTAGACACCCTTAATGAGGAGCAACGGGCTACATACGATGAGATTATGTCCTCGGTTGATACCAAACATGGGGGTCTCTTTTTTGTGAATGGTCCTGGCGGGACCAGAAAGACTTATCTGTACAGAGCACTTCTCGCTACTATACGCAGTTAGAAAAAAATTGATGTGGCAACAGCTACATCTGGTGTCGCAGCCTCAATAATGCCTGGTAGTAGAACTGCCCACTCACGCTTCAAGATTCCCCTCACCATTGATAATGGGGCCTTTTGCACCTTCACGAAACAGAGTGGTACTGCCAAGCTGCTTCAAGCATCATCTCTCATTATTTGGGACGAGGCTAGTGAAAGGTCCTTGTTGGTTTTGGTAATTGAGTGACAACCTAGGTGGACTATTTGTGTTTATGTGAGATACACAGGTGATTAGTCCACAGGTACATGTGTATGAGCAACATATGCCATGGAGGTGAAAATGGCTTGGAGATGTTGCAAAGCTCACATGTGATAATGGACCAACAAATGAGCATGACATTGAGTCATTGATCAAGGTGGAGGGAAGAAAGACCGTGGTGTTCGGTGGAGATTTTAGAAGGCTTTGGAGTGATGGACCACGTCCGTTGTTCGGAGAGGATGATAACAGCGGTGAAGAGGTCGTCAGATCGATGAACCAATATAGGTGGTCGATGCCTCGCTGTTACTGCATCGACATTGAAGAAGATGGAATGGAATGGATGTCGTGCATTTGGGATTCCATGTGACATCTAAAATGACTTGTTTAGGATAGATGGCCGCACTATCTAGAAGGGCCACTCATCTAGTGCCACTGTGATCTAACTTTGCATTGTCGCTAGGATCGAGAGCGTGGCAAGTTGAGTGGCTAACATCCTTTGGGAAATGATTATGAAAATGCTAACACACATACACATGGTGTGGTTTGGTTGGTATATTTATACTTGGTGTTGCGGGTTCGGCGCTTTCGGAAAATAGAATGCCTATTTTCTATTGCAGCGGGATGCAAGGGTTAGGAGCAAGGGTGATGAAGAGAAGCGACTATTGATGATGAAATCCATCTTCCTCATGATATATGCATACCGCATGCCGCATACCGGGGAAGATATTGACCTTGATACTCTAATTGACTGCATATATCCCTAACCTCAATGCGAATATATCAAGCAAAGATTATATCACCTCTCAAGCGATCTTATCTACGCAGAACGATTGGGTTGATATGATTAATATGAAGATGATAGGTCGTTTCCATGGGGTTGAGATGGTGTACCATAGCTTTGAGTGCTTGGGGAGCCCTCCATCCATCACACATACTTGATAGCGATCATCCGATTGTGGATGATCCACACAACTACTACCCTGAGGAATTTCTTAACACTTTGACACCCAATGGTCTACCTCCACATGTGTTGAAGTTGAAGATTGGTTGTCCGGTCATATTGCTTAGGAACATTGACCCTGCAAATGGACTTTCTAATGATACAAGGCTTATCATACGAGGGTTCCAAAAGAATATCATAGACACAAAAATTGTGTTGGGACTAGCGTGTTGGCAAACACGTGACTAGAAAATCATCGTTTTTTCCTCGCATCCCCATTATTACACCTTGCAATTACTTTTATATATCTTAAGCTTGTGTAGTTGCTCTTGTAATTAGAGCTTGTGTGAGATGTTCCCTTTCAATTTAAGCGGCTAATTTGGTTTTAGTAACCTTGTTAGTCACATTGCTTATTTGTGTAGCTAAGTATTTGCGCTCTCTAATTAGGCATTGATTGTCTTGTTAACAAGCTTTGCTAGTGGCTTAGTTGGCTTTATGCTTTCCTAGCATGTGTAACGTCCTTGTTGCTATACTTGGCATATGTTTGTGTGACTTGCTCCTAGAATTGTTTAACCTAGCTAGTTCTTCACCTTTAGTTGCAAATTGTATAAGGTGCTAGTGAACATATATAGGATCTTGGCTACCATAAAAATCGGTACCCTAAGCAATTTTAGAAAAACTATTGCTTAGACCTTGTAAATATCAAAGCCAAGAGACAACGACGAGGCCTCCATGATTCTCCAATTCGCCCGAGGCCCATGCCGCAAGACCTCTGACGAGGCACCAACTCTCCGCCTCGCCCGAGGCGCGACATCTAAAAAACTGAGCCCCCTAGAGCAAAAAGGACCCGGGTTTGGAATACTTGTTGCGTATCGATTCTCCGCCTCGATGATGAAATCCATCTTCCTCATGATATATGCCCCGCCTCCGAAAGGGAAGATTGGACGAGATACTCTAATTCTCTATATCGCCCGAGGCCCGCGCAAGCAAAGATTATATCACCTCTCAGGCCTTATCTACTTTAACTCTTGGGTTGATATGATTAATATGCGATGAGGCGTTTCCATGGGGTTGAGATGGTGTACCATAGCGACATCGACCCCATCACTACGCCGCCTTTGACCAATTTCTACCTCCACATGTGTTGAAGTTGAAGATTGGTTGTCCGGTCATATTGCTTAGATGTACCATCCAACCACTCCCGCATATGAGGGTTCAAAAGAATATCATAGACACAAAAATTGTGTTGGGACAAGACGCACTGCCAAAGTGGCCTCGCATGGTCAGATGAGAGATGAGTTTCACATCGGCGCCATGCGATCGACTTAGGCGATGACCGTCAACAAGGCATGGGCGACTATCCCTAACGGGGTATACTTGCCGGAACCGGTTACCAATTGTATATATGCGCTGTCGGATACCATAAAAAGGTACCCTAAGCAAGAACGAAAAAATTGCTTAGACCTTGTAAATATCATCGACACCCATGCGGCCCATGCATCGTATACCTAACTCCCCACCGCTCCCAACGACGGTCTGGCGTGGAGAGTCATGTCCGGGCCCCTATAGCCTCGGAATCGACATAAAAAACCAATCTGCTCTCTCCGAGCCTCGAACTATTAAACTTCGGGCTCCTGGCCCATCACCGCCCGCCTTGCCTTTCGGGACTCCATCGCCACTCCCGCAATAGCCTCCCCGATGGCCGACGGCGCCTCATCACATCGATCCTCGTCCTCTCTTCTCTCTCGTCGTGCCCACCCTCACACCCATGCGGCCTCGCCTCGACGTCGTCTGGCGTGAAGAGTCATGCCATACCTCGCTAATCGCTTCCAAGCTGCTCCCTCCGAGCCTCGGCTAGCTCCCATATCGGACTCACGCCCGCTGAGCAGGCGAGCTCCTCGTGTCCTCGAGTCACGAAGACACCCGTGCCATCGTCGGTGCAGCTCAACCCGCGCCTCGGCACTCAGCCTCCCGGTCAAACATGCCACATCGCACCAACCGACCTCGCCTCCAACAGAAGAAGCCTCCAACTCACGCGCGCCACCACAGGGGCTCCCCCACGCGCAAGACCAGGCGTGATCGGCGCGTCGCTCTAGAGTACCAAGGACAGGACCGCTCCATCGACCATACCACCACAGTAACGAGCTGCAGAGCTCGGACATACCGCCTCCGCTCACAAAACGCCGTGTAGCGAACACATGTATCGCCCCTGCCCCCCCTCCTTTCAACTATAAAAGGGAGTGACCGGGACAGCTCCTAGAGGAAGGGCAGACACCCAACACACTCACGGAGACATCGCTCAGATAGACACACATGCAAGCAATGAGCAACACTCTGTAATACGCACGCTCCCTCTTTGCAAGAGATCAACATCTCAAGCAACCCACGCCGCTCTACGCAGAGACCTGGGATTAACTCCCTCTCTCACCCTGCTTGTAAACCCCTACTACAAGCACCTCGATGCAAGGAATACGAGATCGCTCTCCCAGACTGGACGTAGGGCATCTATCGCCTGAACCAGTATAAACCTTGTGTCTTTTTGCATCACCATCCGAGATAGGGACACGCAGTATATTTTCACTCGTTGGTTGAGGACCCGCCGGTCCAAAACACCGACAGGCGCTATCAAGAGCTACGACAAGATTGAACATTAGGATCCTAACCGTGCCAGCTGCTGAGAAGGACGTGAACAAGAAAAAAGAAAAGGAAAATAATAGGAAAAGGGAAAGAAGAAACCGACAAAAGATATATCCACAAAGAATATCATATATAAAGAGGTTTTAACTCCATGAAAGAGGTAATGCATCACACGTCGATACATATTTTTCAGGATATCAATAGTACTTTAACTTTAAAAATTAACAAACAACTTATATGCAGGGTACTTCTAACTACAACTTGGGCCACCTGCATGCTTCAGCTCTGCATCTTGGACTTAAAAATCTTCTAGATCATTTTTTATTGGTGACCAGCTGCAGCTTGATGTTTATGCAAAGCATGTTCTCCTGGTCGAACTATTGAGAGATTAGATTCTTAATTGTACAATATATTGTAAAACATGTATTGTGAAACATGTGTTGATTGGAACATTACGGTATCTATTTTAGGTAACATTATAACACACATTTATACATATATTATCTTAATATTAATATTATGTGTTTTCGTTGCAAGGTACAATCATTTACCTAGTATTACTAATAAAACAAACGCTTGTACCTGCAAAGTTTGTTGCTTACTCCAAGCAGGTTAGTGTACCGACCATAAAGAATGAACAGCAGAGGACAGGAGGACTGGCTGGGAACAAACCGCAAAAGCGGCAAAAGCTACGGACGAACGAACGGACGACATCATCCACGCGACGGAGACACGGCGCGGCCCGGCCGCAAGAATCAAGATCCATCCACCAGTGCACGCCACCACCAAGGCAGGGTAGCAGACAGCCTGATCGACCGACTGGAAACGGTGATCAGGCTACTGACTCCACTGGACTGGATTCCCCAATCCATCGTCCGGCACCCGCCCGCCAATCAAATCTTGCCGCCGCGCCACTCCTCCTCACGCCATAGACTGACTGACTGACTGGACGGGGACCTCCTACTCTACCATAAAGTTTACCGGCAACCACCACCTCGTCGCCATCCGATTCCGCGCCCACCTCACCGCACCCCACTACCTGCCCCGCCTCCACGCCCCCCGTCCCACTCCTGCACCGAGAGAGACGTCACCGTTCCGTTTCGCCGCCACGCCAGTACACCACTCGGCACTCGCTCGCTACACCTGGAAATCCCGGCTAGCAAAGCGAGAGCAGCCGCACCGCGCGAGAGGCGTCGCGTGTTCCTTGCTTCGTCCTCACGTGCCTTGGCCCTTCCGCTACCCCGTATCCGTCCTGTTCCCGCCCCCGCCCCCGCCCCGAGCGAACCGGCGGCGGCGTGTCGCTCAGGGCTCGGGGAAGGGGAGGGCAGAGGGCAGAGGCGATGCAGCACGAACCGTGGCGGCCTGGCGCTGAGCCCGCCTGGATGGCCCCGACCACCGTCGACGAGGCGTCCATGGAGCGCAGCAAGAGCTTCGTCAAGGCGCTTCAGGTCACCCCGCACGGATCCGACCTGATCCTCGTTTCCCCTAATTCATTCGTTTTTCTTTTCTCTTGTTCGATCGAATTGGTGTGCGAAGATCCGGGTCTCCCGGGAGCCTGGACTGCCCTCGACTCGATCCTTGCTTTGTTTAGCGCTTATTAGCTTACGATCGCCGCCCGTGATTGCAGGAGCTCAAGAACCTGCGGCCGCAGCTCTACTCGGCCTCGGAGTACTGCGAGAAGTCCTACCTCCACAGCGAACAGAAGCAAATGTGAGATGAGATTCCTCTTGACTCTGGTCCTTTTCTCCCGGAATTTCCACGTCCGTGCGCCGTGCGATTTTCTAAACCAAATGGATGGATGATTTTTCTTTCTGGCGATAATAAATTCAAGCTCCTGGCAAGTATGTTTACCTGTTGGCTGTTGCTCCTAGTCCGCACCGGTCGCTTGAACGTTCCGGCTAGTGTTTTCTTTTCTTTTTTTCATTTGGTGTTACAGGTCTGCGAGCAAGGTTTCTAGTGCAGTGGAATTAGTTCAAAAGGGTATACCGTATACGGTATACCTGTCTAGGAAGTAAAGCTGGGCGTATGCAAAGTACATCAGTTGATTATGGAGATTATATATTACAGGACTTGGGGAATCATCATTACGAAAAAGTAAAAGGTTATCATGGGCTGACAGGGTTTTGCAGAAGTAAAATTTTGGAGTTTTCGGGTTGTTTACTTCAGTTTCTTTTGGAGGTCCACCTATTAGTATCTCATGCTCCATGGAATTGCAGTCCCAATGGATGTCTGGTATCTGACTGCACTGCAAAAGCGACTCCATAGCTATAGAAGAACACGGGGGCACTGCAACTGCAAGTATGTGCCGTTTTTTCGTGGTGCTAGACGGGGTGCTTGCCCTCCTGCTAAACTGAAGAACTTTCTGCAAAATAATGAGTGTGCTGAAGCGGAACACGTCCACTTAATAATTCTCTCATCCATTTTCCCATGCTTCTTGATATCAGGGTGCTGGACAACTTGAAAGATTACGCTGTCAGGGCCCTGGTCAACGCTGTCGACCATCTTGGCACAGTGGCCTACAAATTGACAGACCTATACGAACAGCAGGCTTCAGAAATATCAACCCTCGAGTTGAAAGTAGCATGCTTGAACCAGGTACTACAGCTGCCATAACACTGGAATTTGTTGTCATCGTACGATATATCGTTAAAGCTGACATTTTGATGGTTCAATGTTTAGCAAGTCCTTACCTGCCAGACATACACGGATAAAGAAGGCGTTAGGCAACAGCAGATGACGGGGGCTGCCAGAAGACACCACAAACATTACATCGTACCATGTAAGGGTTTGTTCAATAAATAAGCAATTCCGGGGTGAAGGAAATGCTAAATGCGTAGCTACTAGCTAACCTTTTGACTTTCTCTCCGAGCTAGATGCGGGAAATAAAAGAATGCAGGCATTTTCTGATATGCAAGCCGATGCTGATTTTGACTCAACGCCAAGGCCTTACTCTTCAGGTGCAGCTTCTTCCTTCTGTGCAAACATTTCCAGTTTTGGTACTAAGCACTTGGTGCACTGAAACAAAGCATTTTCCCTTCAGCAAGGACCCTTCAGTGGCATTTGGTTTCCGAGAAAAATTCGAAAACTAATAGACCAGATCAATCCGAATCTGCGTAAGTCAGACATGTCTCTGGTTCAGTCTTGCTAAATGGGGCATTTCTCCCCTAATACTTCTTCCTGTGTGACACTGTTGTCATCTGCTTCGTTGCAGCCAAGGAGAAACAAAAACTACTAAGCCTTCATCAAGTGGTTTCCGCCTTGGTATTTAATTGCTTATGTTTACTTTATGTTTGTCTTCATTTGCTGGATTTTGGCATAGCCTATATGTAGACAGCAGATACTTAATCCGAAGCTACTTGTGTTTCAGGCAAGGAATCATCTGCGTCTCCTTTGTCCAGGAATGTGCAGTCCAACATAACCAGCTTGGATATTGTTAGTGTAGGAATGAAGGTAAACCTACAACAAGATACAAATCGACCAGTTTCCGTTATGTAAAAAAAAATTGATAGAAACATTTTCTTAAAGATTAAAGCTTGCAATTTATTTGATAACGCAAATGTTCATCATAGAAGATAATCATGTGCTCCCAAGCTACACCAATCAACTTCCTGCATTTTCAGGATCAGCCCACGACCAGGCATTTGTCATCATTCAGTTCTTTGGACAACCCTAGAGGGCGTCAAATCCAGAAGGCTCCGCTTTCACAAAAAAGTATGTTAGCTGCTTTCTTTGTCAAACACAGATCAGCAAAGATGAAAAACGTCTCTGTTCGTTGATCAACTGCAAGCCAAACCTGTAGTTTGCTCCAGCCAAACCAATGTGGAAGTGTTAAGGACATGGAAGCTGTATATACATGTTTGTATATGGTATTTGGGTCTTGTATATCAGTGCTCTAGAGATAAACCTTTTCAATCTGAGTCTTAATGGCATCACTGATGACCTAAATGTAATGATTTATATGGATATATACAATAATAGTTTTGTACTTCAGTGTCATCTCACTAGTCACAGTGTATACGGAATGTAAAAGGAGTACAGTACACTTTTTTCCTGCCAGAAAATAGAAATACGAGGTGGGTGGTCCATCTAATTAATTGATTAAAGTATGTGTATTGCTGGAGTTGCCTCAAGTGCAAAGTGGAAAATGCAAGGAAACAACAGTGTACTCCCGTGGAAAATTTAAGGAAACAACAGTGTACTCCCTCTGTTTGAAAATATATATGATTGAGCTCCCGCTCTGTGCGGGGTCTGAGGAAGGGTGTCAGTGGTAAGCCTCCCTCGCCTGTGCAATGCGAGGACCGCGACTCGAACCCGAAACCTTCCAGTCACAGACGGTAAGACTCTACCGCTTGCACCAGGCCCGCCCTTCATGTGTACCATTTATGTAATATCGAAATTTGAATATGTATACTAGGAAGGTCAACCGGTGGACCTCCTAGGGCGCTCGTTAGAGTACGTCTTTTGTATGGTTAAACTCTTCTTCTTAATTACAACGATGCGTAAATCTTTTACGTATTCGAGAAAAAAAATGATTTTGTATCACATAGTAGATCGTAAGTAAAGTAATTATTGGTCAAAGTCCTATCATAACAAAATAAATTGCATGTTATCATCTCAAATGGTAGAAATTAGTTTGTTTTAATTTTGTCTTAAGTCAAACTTATCTAACTTTAACCGAGTTTATAGAAAAATACTTACCATATCAAATTAGATTCATTAAATCTACCATAAAATATGTTTATATTGTGTTTATTAGATAGTGTAGATGCTGATGTATAATTTTTTTATATAAATTTGGTCAAATATAGAGAAGTTAAGAGAGAGAAAAACTATCTATAATTTGGAAGAGAGAGAGAGAGAGTAGAAGTTAAGAGAGAGAGAGAAAAAAAAAGTTCAATAGAATCTAAGATAAGCAGAATCTAAAGGTCAAAATATGCTCCAAGAAATAAACTCAAGTCAAAATTACACCTAATAAACCTTTTTAGAGCATACAACAGGTGCCTAGACTTGATTCTTTGGGTGGTCGTCTAATCATCTTCACCCAAAAAAGAACGTGGATGGATCAGCATTTCACCAAGGCCAATCCAGAACCAAGTTACTGCTAATATTTATTCAGAAGTAATATGACATTGCCTGATCTGATCGCTGAATACCATTTTCCAATGCCTGCGCTAATATAAACGATTACGAGGACCACAACACATGATAACAATTCACAGGTGGCAACACTCTGAGAGGACAACCTAAAATGAAAGGTGAGGAAAGCATCAGATCGAAGCAGCAGAACAACCCCAAGGAGTACAATGGGAATAAACATTGCCACCCATGAGTCCATGATGCTCAAAGCATCTAAGTACGGGTCACTATAACACCACCCTATTTTGGTACAAACTGGTCCGGGCTGCAGAGACATGAATCTCAAATTACGGAGTCTTCTTAACGACTGTTCCAAAAAGAAAACGGGGCCAGGATTATGTCTACGGGCAGATTGTTCTTGAAAGTATTCAATGAAATTGTACATGACAGTTAGAACATGCGCCTCCGATTTGGAACAATCTCAGGGCTGTTGTTCCTCATCATGGCAACAAACTCCTGGTAATTAATTCTTCCATCCTGTCAACAGGGGAAAAAATGGGAAAGTTAGCATCTGATGAATTGAGTTAGGCAGCCTCTGTTGAACTTTTGAGTTATAGCTAAGCAAAAGGGTTACTGGTCTTCAACATTCCTGATGTAGGTTTATCTGAGAAGGTTTGTAGAGATTGTGGACATCTGCTAATTTATCACCAAATCCAAGTCAAACTGGTAGTTTCTCCGTGAATTTCCGTTCACCAGTTTGATATTGTTTAATTCATCCAATGTGAACCCATTACATATTTTTCTAAAAAAAAAACTCATTACTATGTCAAATGCATCCATAATATATAAGATTGGAAAAACATTTTAATCAGCATTTTTTAACACACAAGCCCCCACCACGTCAAATCTTGGGTTCTTCTTTTCCTATAAGAACTCATTTCTAATTTCTATATTCTAGGAACATGTCAAGTGGCTGAAGTCAACAAGTAACATGCCACATAACTGATATCAGTGAGGCGGGTTTTTTCAGTTGATTGATTTAAATATTTATAAGAGCTAATCTTTTACTAGAACTCTGTAAAATATATACTCACATGGTCCGTATCTACTTCAGCAATGATTTCTTTTATTGTTTTGTCATCTCCCATCTCATACTTCTTCAGAGCTTCTTCCAACTCATCTACTGTTATGTATCTGTACAGAAAGATTTAAACAGTGAGGAAATCAAATGGGAACAGTCAAGATTTGCAGAACAAGTCCAACCAAAGTTAAAATGAAGTTACCCGCTGTGGTCCTTATCAAAATATTCAAAAGCTTTGAGTATGTGGTCTTCCTTCTCCAATCTATTCAAGTGCATTGTGGCTGATATAAACTCCGCATAATCAATGGTACCATTTCCATCAACATCAGCCTGTTCATGGAATTAAAAACACAAATAAAGAAACAGAATGGTATGTACTGAACTACTACAATAGTTCCATCAACAATGTCCAGATGTTTGATACATCCATAGCAGTTTCACATGTTCGTTACTCCCCATGTTTCCTTTCAAATAATTGTGATGTTGTGTCATTCATTCATTAGAAAACACCACAAACTGTAAAAAGGAGTTTTTATTTGAAAACAGGAAAACAATGTGGAGTCAAATGTCCAATGCAGTCCATGACAGTTGCTTTCAGTTCTCCAAGTGGGAGATGTGATTCAGTAATTGGGATAGTAATAGTTAAGAGAAAAAAGAATTACTGTAAGGAAATTACGCATCAACAGAAAAACGACGAAGCATATGGATATGGAGGATGAACATACCGCCTCCATCAACTGTTTGATTTCTGATTCAGAAATTTTAGTACCAAGTTTTGGTAAACCAGATCTTAGCTCTTCAAGAGTAATTGTCCCACTGTTATCTGTATCTAGGGATCTGAACATTTCTTTTAGGCCCATAATCTCTTCATCTGATAAGTTCTCAGCCACAACCTGGTTAGAATTAATGAAGATGTTAGAACTATCTGCTCCTTAAAATCAAGTATTTAGCAAGGATAAATCTGTGGAGTCAAAGTCAATCAGACAATCACCTTCAATGCAACTTTCTTGAGCTTGTTCATTGCCCTGAACTGTTTCATTCTACCGATGACAGTAATGTCAAGTGGCTTATCTGGAGCCTCTCCATCCTCTCTAATCCATGGGTGGTCTGTATGCTCACAATATTAGACTGATAAACAACACTTGCGAATGAATAGTCAGTGTCTCAGTTCATGTGGAAAGCAGATAGGTCCCTTTTTTAGAAAGAGAGAAAACAAACAGGTATTTGATATAAAGAGAGAAAAATCAGCAGTTTCTCTGGAATATTATAACTATTATCACCACTTAGCACTCTTGTACTCTCTGATACAAACTACATGTCATTTAGGTGAAACTTTGGTCTACAATTTCTATGAAATATGAAAATTCAAATAAAGATGATTAAATGGTATTTCTATGAAACTTTGGTCTACATTTAGATGATTTAATAAATACTTTGAAGGTGCTTTCATGGTAAATCTAATGACATCTATCTTAAACCTTTATATATTAATGGTCAAAGTTAAAAGAACTTAGACCAGCAGGAATCTTAAAACAGCATATTTTGAACCGGAGGGAATATCAAAAGGCACAAATTTTGGAAGAAATTAGGAGGAATGATTGCTCCCATTTGCTACTAAATGACTACATGAAACATGATTCCACAACTAGACATACAAAGCAAGAGAAGAGCAGTTGTCTTACTCAAAATTTCAGCAGCAGTCAGGCGTTCTTTTGGGTCTTGTCGCAGCATCTTCTTAACCAAATCCTTTGCACCATTAGATATTGAAGGCCAAGGATCAGAAGAGAAGTCAATGTGACCACGCAAGACGGCATCAAATATGCCATCCTCATTCTCTGGTGAAAGTAAACGATGAAGTGAAGGAAACAATCAATTGCGTAAGAGTGACAGAAGGGAAAAGAAGACTGAAATGATATGTTTAAAAAACATTACCTGCCCAAAAAGGAGGAACACCAGACAGAAGGATGTAAAGAATAACCCCAGCACTCCATATGTCAGCCTCTGCCCCATAGTGCCGTTTCAGTACCTCAGGAGCAACATAATACGCACTTCCCACAAGATCCTTAAACGTCTCCCCTGCATCATCCATTATGGATTCTCATTCAGTTTGCTCATGTCAATATGCAAATAAACAAACCATTTCACTTGTTAAGGTTCAAAACAAAAGGGATAATATATAGAGAAAAGACTAAACATCTAAGCCCCACAACAAATCCTCCACGAAACCAACATTTTACAAAGTGAATAATCCCAATTTTATCCAACAAAATCAGGGTGTAATTTCCCATTTTGTGTAATGCAAGCATTTGACACAAGTTTGATCTGTTATGCTTCCTTCAATTAAGGATCGATGGTGAAAACAACGCAATGCCTAAAGAGTAAACCATGCAAATCTACAATGCCATCACAATGTCACCTTTGGAGCAAGTTTAGAGTCAAATACTTTGGAGTTAAGCTGGATTCCTCATATATATACTAACATATACAGAACATGCAACAAGGATGGTGAATAATGCCATTTCCATATATAGACACTCATTTTAGCAATGCTGGGTCTGAACTCTGAAACCGTCAAGCCCGGCAACCGGGTCAAGTCAAATCCACATCCACGTCTAGTCAAACATCTTAAAGAAGGGTATAGTACACTTTCCAACCTCCAACTTGCACTAAAGTTCGATTTTCAACCTTCAACTATGAAACCGGGTAACAAACACCCTCCAACTATCAAAACCGGACAAATTTGGTCCTCGGCTGGTTTCAAAAGCGGTCTTCTATTTTCGGGAGGCGCCGAAATTTTATATTATTTTTTTGAGCCTCTTAACGTCCTCAAATGAAAAAACTCAAAACTACAAAGTTGTAGATCTCATTGAGAGCTACAACTTTATATAAAAAATATCTTCATTTGACTCCATACGCTCTAGTATTATTTTTTTAATTTGAGGAAAGCGCTATTATGATGCTGAAATTTTATATTATTTTTTTGATCATAACTTAACGTCCTCAAATTAAAAAACTTAAAACTTGTATGGAGTCAATTGTAGATATCATACGAGATCTACAATTTTATATAAAAATCATCTTCATCCGGCGTCGTATCGAAGAGTTATGATTTTTCATTGAAATCTTCTCGCGACAAAACAACTTAAAAAGGCTCAAAAATAATAATATAAAATTTCAAAAAAGCCTCCCGAAAATAGAAAACTGCTTTTGAAACCAGCCGAGGACCAAATTTGTCCGGTTTTGATAGTTGGAAGTGTGTTTGTTACACGGTTTTATAGTTGAAGGTTGAAAATCGAACTTCAGTGCAAGTTGAGGTTGGAAAGTGTACTTTACCCTTAAAAGAATATGGTAAGATCCATATGGAAGAAGGGATGCAGTCAAATCAAGCACTCACCGTGCTTGAAGAAGACGGAGAGGCCGAAGTCCGTGGCCTTGAGCGGGGAGTCCTCCTTGTTATTGAGGAACAGGAAGTTCTCGGGCTTGAGATCCCGGTGGAAGACCCCCATGGAGTGGCAGCTGTGGACGACGGCGACGATCTCGCGGCAGAGCGCAGCGGCGGCGCGCTCGGTGTAGTGGCCCTTGGCAATGATTCGGTCGAAGAGCTCCCCGCCCTCGCAGAGCTCCATGACGAGGTTGACCGAGTGCCTGTCCTCGTAGGCTCCCTGGAGCTCGACGATGTTGCGGTGGCCCGTGAGGTGGTGCATGATCTGCACCTCCCGGCGCACGTCCTCGATGTCGTCGCGGTGGACGAGCTTCCGCGTCGCGATGGACTTGCAGGCGAAGCGCTGCCCGGTCTCCCGGTGCGTGACGAGGTAGGTGACCCCGAACTGGCCCCGCCCGAGCTCGCGGCCGAAGGTGTAGATCGCGCGCACATCCTCCATGGGCCGCCCCAGCACGCGCCCCACCGCCCTCGCCCCCGCCCCCGCCCCCGCGACCGCGACCGCGACCGCCGCCGGCTTCGGCTTCTGCTGCGACTGCTGCGGCGGCGGCGGGGCCTGCTGGTACTGCTGCTGCGTCTGCGTCGGCGGCGGCGGCGGCGGCGGCTGGGTCTGAGGCTTGGGCAGGGTCGACGAGGCCGGCTGCTGCTCGGCGGCGGGGCGGTTGTAGCGCGACGCACGGTTGCCCATGGCTGCCTGCCGGGCTGGGGTCTGACGAAGGGGGAAGGAGGTGGCCTCGACCGAAGTGGAAACTGTGTGGAGAGGACTGGGGAAAACGAGCGCGGCGACCTGCGCTGCTCACAAGCGCGTGGGTGAGGCCGCGTTGGGTGGTCCGTGGGATTGGGTGCGGCGAGCGAAGGCAGTGTGCGGTGTGCCGGCGGCGAGTGCGAGCGCGACAGGGCGTGGCGTCGCGTGTGGGCGTGGGCGGTTTCCGGGGACTGAGAACGCGAGGGAGCCGGTGTCCGGTGAGGTCACGGTGGGCCAAGTGGCCGTGTGAGCGAATGCGTGGTGGGGACGGGAGCGCGACGGGGCCGTGGGGTCAGTGGCGTCTTGTGCTTTTGCTGGGATGCTCCTGGTCAGCTGGTGGTCACCGTGATTTCTTTCGTTCGGTTTCCCTTTCTTTTATCTGCGGCGCGGCGTTCCCGACACTGCCCGCGTGGGATATTTTTCTGGGTAGCGACAGGGTTGGTCCGGGTCCACGCCCGGCTGCCACGGCCGTAACCCTCGGCTGGATCTTGCCGGTGTTTGGATTTTATTTATTTTTGTTAACCCAGGAGTCTCGTCTCAGTTGGCAAGGATAGGCTTCCAAGCATGGGAGAAGAATTTAAGATTTTCCAATAAAAGATCGTAATTAAATTCGTGTCCTCTAGAAAAATTCCTCGGGTCTGGAAAAGGAAAAATGCCAATTAAGTTCAAATATGTTATTAATTTTTTCGATCTTGCCGGTGATTTGGATCTATAATTTTCATATAAAAATTATTTTATTTTTAAAAAAAAAAAATAATATGATTTTCTAAGATTAACCATCATATCAAATCATATTTTTTTGCGGAATTAAATGAAAATAATTTTATAGGAGTCTCTTTCTAGTTTTGAGTCTCAGTTGGCAAGGATAGGCTTCCAAGCATGGGAGAAGAATTTTGGTTCATTTGAGGTAGGTCTCTTTAGCAGGATTTTTTGGTATTTCTCAAACGAAAAATCTTATCAACTCTGCCAAATGAGCACACGTGCGTGAACAAACCAAGTCAAAAACGTTGAAGCCAAAGCCGTGTTGGGAAGAAGAGGGAGAGACAGAAGCTGATGCCACTAAATTATGGTTTTTGGAGAAATCCAAATCCTATTAAAGAATATAAAAAGAAACCGAGAGAACAAGCAAAACTACCAAATGTTGTGTTTCTTGCCTAGCTAGGCAAAGTAAGAAGTGGCAATGCAACTAGACGTATCTTGTGCTTAGAATTTTAGAAAATGGAACTAAATTGGATAGATAAAAGAATGTCATAAAATGGGATTATCCACCATAAGGAATAAGCTAAAATACTTCTAAGTACATTTCTAGAGTATAGAACATAAATAATGATATATTTAGAAGAAATAACGTATAGGACAAAATTCATGTGTTCCGTTGTGATATCCGCTGTCATCTTTCCTATGAAACATGATAGGTGACCTCTAAGGACTATATATTTGGGAGTGCTAGCGTCCGGACGTCCGGACGGATCAACACGCGCGTCTGAACGCCACGCGCTGTACTCCGTTTCGCGCGCTCTATGTGGATCAACGCGCACGTCCGGACCGATCTGCTTTTGAAATATCCAAATGCAACTGTTGGAACATACGTCTGAAGGCATATGAAACACTTGAAACATACACCTGAAAACCATTGCAAACATACGCAACATCTAGATAAACACACTTGCAACATACGTCCGGAAAGCACGGATGAAACATTGGTAACAAATCTTTGCAACATACGTGTACAACCATTGCAACATATGCAACATACCGATCTACTTTTGCAACATTCCATCTGAAACACTTTCAACGTACCTCTAAAACACTCGAAACATACGGTTGCAACATGTGCTTTCAGCAAAACAAGGCAGCCAGGCGGACGGAGCACGACACAAACGGGATCCAGCTGTGTGGTCACGGTGAAGAAGGAGGATGGCAACGGACGGGACGGTTGTGCGGTCACGGTGGAGAAAGAGGATGGCAGCGGATAGAGTGCACGCGGTGGACACGACAAGCGACAGCATCAGTCGGATGGTGCGGCTCTCACGGGGTGAGCACTATGGCAGAACCTCCTAAATTATAGGACCCACATGCACTTGTCAGTGTTCAACGACCTTTGACAACTATGCATATGTTCCTGGTAACTTAAGAAGTCTGTCGGGTGTCCTCGGGGAACCCCGAATCATCCATGATTTCCGAGCAGGATCCCATTACAGAGTCATTGCAGTATTACAACATTTATTCAAATATATATATCAGAGTAAATTAGCGGAAGTCTTATGATAACATAGTTTACAACCCAATTATTTCAAACCTTACAAACTAAGTTCGATAATTATTACAAACCATAGTAGTAGTGGAGTGGCATAACTAACATAAACATAACACACAAAATAAGTATCCTGCCCAAGGATCACACATTCATTTATCATCATCGACCTGAACAACGGTCATGCAGCAAGGTCCAAAACAGACCTGCTCATGAGGCTCACCTGCAACAAGGGTTAACAAACCCTGAGTATAAAAGTACTCAACAAGACTAACCCGACGTAAAAGGGGTGAAAGACTTTAGAGATGCAGGTGTTGGGGCAAAGTAAGGATGTAGCAAGATTCAAAAGTTCTTTGCCAAAAGCTTACTATTCTTGATCCTATTTTCAAGGTTTTCCCCTAAATCTTCTTGGTTCATTATCTCAAACTAAGTGTTCATATCCCATGTTCCAATCCTTCTCATTTCATTCTTTTTCTCAAGTTTTAGTAATTCACCAGCCCTGCATTGCTTCTGTAATGAATCGAGTCTCCATATCCGTGGAGCACCAGCAATTCGAATTGATTCAAGTCCCAGCTAGGGATTCCTTATCACACGACATATGTAGAACTTAATCTTGCATATATCAACCTCGCTACTAGATCCTCCTATACTAAGCCGTCTCCAAGTCACCCGAGAGCACAGCGCACCTCAAATCCGGCCACATTCAAGCCACGAGGGTACACGCTACTCCCGCCATCTCACCACTCCTAGTGCGTGAGCATTCATCTTAGTATCGGATTAGCCGAAGTAGGTTTACCGGAGTATGTGACCAGTACTAGAAAGTGTCTCATTCAGAAGATCCACAATGAGTGGCCTTTAAGCGACATAGTCGGCAACATTACCCAACATTCAAGATAAGCCACCCGACTAGTCTCTAGTTCATTCTATCTTCTTTCTTTCTTTCTTTGGCCAGTATGCCATCTTTGATCGTATCCAAACTTTTACTTTAAAAGCCTACCACAAAGCATACTAAGCAATTCTACGTCTTTGTAAATGAAATCATCTTCAAGGATGGTAAACAATTAACAAGGTAGGCAATGCATCAAATAGGTAATATTTGAATTAATCAACTTAATGCAATAAGTAACATAGGTGATAAACTTTTCAAAGTAAACAAGGTAATGGTTTAATGCATAAACCGGGGCTTGTCTTCGTTGACGATCTCAGGTTCCGGATCAGCACCACTATTATCGAATCCCGTGACAACCGGGGATTCTTCTAGAACTTGCTCAACTAGAATCGGTTCACTCTCGGATTCTACACGAAATAATAGCATATGCTTCAACATGATGATAATATAAACATTATGCTTTCATGGTGCATGAAATATAACAACACCTTGAATACAACTTTCCTTCACGGTACAGTTACAAGCCAAACTAACCAAACCATATTCGTAACGGATGTGACCATGTCAGCACCGACCACTTCGGCGAGCTCTCCGACCACTTCGGCGAACTCTTCGACCACTACGGTGAACTCTCCGACCACTACGGTGAACTCTCCGACCACTACGGCGAATTCTCCGACCACTACGGTGAACTCTCCGACCACTGATCTTGAAACCCTACTAGTCACAAAACATGATCAAAACAAGATCAAACACTAATCAAACACTTAGGGTTTGCTTTTATTTATTTTTGAATTAATTTGGAAATAAGCCCAAAAATGATCTTGTTCCAAATGACCTCAAAATTTTATGTAAGCTTCCTCATGACAAATTAGTGTACCAAAACAAATTTCATAATTTTTGGAATTATACAGTGGCCTACAAAAATCATGAAAATTGCATTTATTAATTAATGGACTGAATATTTGAACATTAAAAATTTATTCAAATTTCAAGTTTCAAATTTGTAAACCATACTAGAGCATGTACAGAGGCTACACACAAAATTTCAGATTTTTTGGAGCTATGATTATTTTCCTACAAATTTCCAAAAATTCAGCACTATTCAAAATTAGAAAATAATAAAACCTCACTATTCTTCTCCTTCTTTCTCACTGACAGCCCGACCCCACTCGTCAGTGACACATACAGGTCATGGCGACGCTGCCATCACTGGCCGGCCCAAAATGCGCTGACGGTGACGCTCCGGCGAGGTAGACCGCACTCAAATGATCTACACACTTCTACAAACCCATCCCGGCCCTCGGATCGGCGGAAGGCGACCGAGAAGGAGAAGGATCCACGCCGCCCATGGCGGCCCGAGAACGCACTGACAAGACGCGACATAACCTTATAGCAGCGGTGCGATGAGAGTCTAAAACAAAGCAAGTATCACGTTGATGAGCTCACCACGATCACGTCGATGCGTTTGGTGAAGACGGAGACAGATCTCTGGAGCAGCTGCCACGCGTCGAGTCAATGGCGGCGAGACTCGGGCGGTCTCGGGAAGAAGACGCGTTAACCGGGGCGATTCCGGCCAACCCAAGCGACGTGAGCAAGCCGCAGAGAAATGCAAGACCGAGGCGATCGCGTTGGCGTAGCTGGGCACGATGGACGCGGCTCGACGGTGGCTACGACGAGCGGCGGAGCTATCTAGCGGCGGAAGCGAGCGAGAGAGGGAAAAAGCGGGGGACGACGGCGGCGGTGCGGCCTTTGCTATTATAAGCCGGAAGGAGAGGCGCCCGGCGTCGGCGACAAATATGAAACGACTTCGCCACGGTACCGGCTGCATGTCAACGCACGAGGAAGCGGCGCAAATCGATCGGCGGTGACAACAGCGTGGCGCCGGCGGCAAGTAGAGAGGTGGCGCTCGGCTGTTTTTCAATTTTTGAAGTATTTACAGAATTGCCACTGCGTTAATTTTGCAAATTACTCATAAATTTTCTAAAGAAGTTGAAAATCTCCAAAAATGAAAGTTGCTCAACTTTTCAAACTCTACAACTTTGCTTCAAGAAATATTTTCAAATTCTGCCTCCATTTTGAAATTTGAATTTAGGGTGCATTTGAGCATTTGAATAATTTCAAAATTACTCCAAATTTTATATGTAAAATTAAAAAACTTTGAACACCAAAGTTGATCCTTATTAAATAAGCTTCAACTTTGCTTTTTGTCACAACCCCAAATTCCAAATGGATTTTAAAATAGACAAAAGGGGCAAAAAGAACCTTTATAATTGGAATTTGAATTCAAATTTGATTTGTTTACCTTTTGACTTAACTTTGATTTTTGACCAGTAACATGGCCCATTAGGGTTATTTGAGTAAATTGACACATGGTCTCACATGATCACATGAAATTTGACCCTTGTGGTCATGATCTTTATTTAGAGTTTTGGATCACATTACATCACATGAAATAACAACTTACGAAATAAAGCTTATTTAGTGAATGCATTCAAATTTTTCTACTTTATGAATGCTTTGCAATGCGTATGATGACATGTCAAGTTTTAATGCTAGGTCAAAACACCAGAGATGTTACAAGCACGCCGCGGCTGTGCGGTCGTGGGGGAACACGCCGCGGTGGTGCGAGGCACAACGGTGGTGGAGAGGAAGGCCGGTGGGAGGTGTGATAGAGAAGGAGGCGTGCGGGAGCCGCGGCGGAGCCGGTCGCGGAGCGCAATCGTGGTGATGCGTGATTTTTTTAATCTGCTGTGACTGGAGGGGAGCGGATAGGAATGAATAGACTTCAGGATGTTGGGTCCACCAACAGGGGCGTTCGCGCGTGGATGGATGTCTGATTCCTAGCATTACCAAGGTAATAAATAGCGTATAGCGGGTTGGTAGCGGACTGGCGTCGAGGTAGCGGATTGCGGATAGCGGGCGATATCGCGGATGATAAGTTCCAATAGCGGCACTTGGTAATCTCACATAATTTTAAATACATATATCATAAATAATGAGTATAAATAGACATTTAATTGCACTCAAAGAACTGATGTCTCACATATTTAAATTAATAAAACAAACATGGTGTTCCACATATTAAATCATCACATTAAGAGTTTGCAAATAAACATATTATTTGCTTCCATGCTACTGCGGCCTGCTACATGCAATTGCGGCCCACAATATCGCTTGCTATTCAGAATTGCGGCCGCAAAGTTCCAGGCTGCAAAGTTCAGAGCTCTACCTCGTAGCGGTAGCGGCAATGGGACGCTACCGCTATTGCGGCCGCTACCACCGCTATTTATTACCTTGAGTATTAACGTTATATATTATAGATAGTGTTTACTAGAAATAAAATTATTATAAAGTAGATCGGACCAATTAAAATAGTTGGTGGAGTAAATTGAACCAAAATATTGTTAGGGATTATTAGGATTCAAGCCAAACCGCCGGGAGTACCTCCGAATCTTTTTTTCTCTAAAATCTGTTCATTTTCTTACTGTTGAATTGCTATACATCATGCTAGCTGGACGCTTTCATTTTGCTAGTAACAAAATCCACTCACATTTTTTATGATAATTATGTAGAAACAGAATTAAATATATATGTTTTGTTCATTATGTTAACCTAAATTATTTTTCTTTAGGTTATTCTTTTACTATACATAGAAAACCTAAAGACCTGTTTAGCACGATTTTACTCGGTTCCGTCTTCGTTTATACCGCCGCCATAGCTGGAAAAGTTAGTTTAAGGAATTTGATGTTGAGACAAGAGAGCAGCCCCAGAGGCTAATGCCCACCCCTAAAGCCCTAACTGAATCAGGGTTTCATTGTTAGGGATCATCATGGTGAACCTATCATCGCCGGAGCAGGTCGACTGACAGCGGTACCATATGTGTTATCAGCAGAAGAGCGGCATGTGTGAAAGCTTTGCAATCGGCAACGGATTATGGGATCTCTCAGGTCCAAGTCGAGGTAGATTCGGCGCTCCTTCAGCAGGCGCTTCTCACTTCATCGATGGACCTAGCGGTTAGCGGTATGTTGATTTGGGATAGATGGGTCCTTTTTCACGAGCATTTTGTATGTGATGATGTTCTCCTTGTTCCTAAAAATTGTAATTCAGCTGGCATGCTCTAGCCAACTTAGGGATGAGTTGGGACCCAGGTGAATCACATGTCCGGACAAAACCCACCCATAAGTGTTTGGTGACTCGCGATACTGTTGAGTCTCTGGTTTCAATAACAAGGCAGTAGAGCTAGCCAGTGGTGGACCCAAAGGGTAGTCCAGGAAGGCCCATGACTACCCTGGAATCTGGCCCAAAAACTTTTTAGTAGTCAGCATTTTCGATCTTTTAGCCCAAAAAAAATCTGGCCCAAGAAAGAAATGAAAGAAGCCACATCCGTCCCGAGCTCTGTCTCTGCCTCTCATCCACACACCCCAAGCCCTAACCCCCAACCCATAACGAAAATACGGGCGGTGTTTTTAATTTGGTGACGACTTCAACGACTCAAAACTAGAAAGTTGTAGATCTCGTGAGATCTATAATTTTCATAGGCGGCGCAAAATTTTATGTGTGGCACACTGGCTGAAATGGCGGCTGGCCTTGAAGCAGCGAAACAAGGAAGCAAGGGAGGCTGGGTGCGTCAAGGGTGCGATCTGAGCAAGGCCGGCGGCGGCAGCGTCAGTCGGTGATATCCAAGCTACTCCAGTGAGTTGCGACGCAAGCAAGGAGGAGCTGCTGGTTGGTGGCTACTCCGCATGCCGGCTGCTGCTGGTGGCTACTCCGCACTGCTTCGATTCGATCCTTTTTTTTTTTGAGAAACGATTCGATCTTGTTGCTGATTGGGATTGGAATTCAGATGAGCATGTTTGGTCAATTTGGGTTCAGATTCAATAAGACGCAGGAACACTTCCCTACTCGGAAGGACCATAACGATTTCTTCAATTATATTATCTCAATTTGGTTAATTTATAGTCATTTTACGGAACTTTTTTTTGAATTTTGTCGTGTTGTACATGAAATTTTTTGCCTAGGACTACATAGGTTTTAAATCCTGGGTCCGCCACTGAACTGGAGCTAGCCATGAGTTTCAAAAAAAAATTTAAGCCCTAACTGCATCTCACTAAAGTCAGCGAAATTGTCAACAAACCACAATTGCTGCTACGTAGAGGTCAACGCCTACATACATAATCCAAATTTATCCGTTTATAGTGATTTCCCCTTTTGAGAAGTTATACCCTGCAGTGCAACCAGTTTCCCGTCCACCCGGCCAGACTGCCGTAGGTCCTAGGCTCCGGTTACGGACGAAGAAGGGGGTAATTTCTTGCATGCCATTAAAAGAAAGATCGTAGTGTCGTGTGTTTTTGAAAAAGTTCAGTGATCTTCAGTGTTATTGTTCTAACTTTTTTATGTCTTTTATGCTACTGCCGTTAGTTTGGGCTTTAACGCCATTAAACTGCAGGTGTGAAAAGACAAAAATACCCTTAAGTCTAAATATGTTTTTAATTTTTTTTGAGCATCTTAACGACTTCAAATAAAAAAACTCAAAACTAGAAAGTTGTAGATCTCGTCGAGATCTATAATTTTCATATAAAATTTATCTTCATTTAATTTCGCAAAATTTTTATATAAAAATTATCTTCATTTAATTTTTTGTCTTTTCACATCTGCAGTTTGACGGCGTTAAAGCACAAACTAACGGCAGTGATATAAGGACACAAAAAAAAGTTAGAATAGTGATACTGAAGCCACTGAATTTTTTCAGAGCGGGACGTTAGGATTTTTTTTAATGGCACACAAAAATTCGCCAAGAAGAGCGGCGGTTCGCCCCAAAGCGGCCGAGCCTGACCTCTTCGTCTATCACCCCGAAACAAGATTAGATTAGATAGCACAAAGGTGAAGCCACGGTAACCGCCACCGCCATGATGCCCCCGACGGCCACCGCGACGGCCGTCTTCCTCTCTGCGGCGCCCCCCTCTTTCTCCACCCGCCGTCGGCGCAGCCGCCTTCCTGCTATCTCCGCATCCCTTTCGCCGTCCTCCTCCTCTTCCTCCTCCGGTAAACCCAATTCCCTTTCCTCTCCCACTTCCATTTCGCCCCTAATAATCTGAACTGCACCTCGCGTGTCCAGAGGAGCCGCTGCTGGTTCGCGCGGCGCGGGGCGAGGACGGCCTCCCACGCCCGCCCGCGTGGATGATGCGGCAGGCAGGGCGGTACATGGCGGAGTACCAGGCGCTGGCCAAGCGCCACCCCTCGTTCCGGGAGCGCTCCGAGAACACGGACCTCATCGTCGAGATCACGCTGCAGCCGTGGCGTGCCTTCGCGCCTGACGGCGTCATCCTGTTCTCGGACATACTCACGCCCCTACCGGCTATCGGGGTGCCGTTCGATATCTCGGACTCCAAGGGGCCCGTGATCCAATCGCCAGTGCGGTCCGAAGAGCAGGTGAGGGAGCTCGTCCCCATCGACCTTGATATGCTCCAGTTCGTCGGGGAGTCACTAAAGATTCTGCGAAATGAGGTAATGCCCGTATGGCCGTATGCATTTTATGCTACATAAAGCTTGGTTCCATTGAGTTACTTGTTGCAGTGCTCTGGGATTACTAAATGATAGTACTAGCTATAAATGTACAATGTATTATGGTGAGTCAACGCTTGTGTTGGCATTTGACCTACCAGATGCATTTATGTGAAGGATTCAAGTAACATTAGACTCAGAGCTGCATGTTGGTAGTTACTGGTTAGTGCTAGCCTCATGCTGGAATAGTTGGTCATTAGTGCGATCCCGATGCAGTCGTACTTTAATCATACCCTTACTATCACAAATTTGGTGCACTTTGGTAGCTCAAGAGTGTTTTGGCTGCTTATGAATGCCTAAAGCTGAAAAGAAATTTCAGGAAAAAGAGGTTGCTACGGTTGTTTTATTGTAGGTCTCGATCGATTATGTGTTAATGAGAAAACCTTGACATATTTGAGGTATCTCCTCGGAAAATCAACATGATTTTCCAACGCTTGCAACTTCTGAAACATGCTACACTGTTTCTTAATCTCTCTGGACATTGATTATGTCTATGAAATGCTTATCATTTGTTATTATTTGAATTATATTTTTATGCCAGTGATTGTTTGAAATCTCTGCTGATACACTAGGCCAGTTGGGCGTTTCAATTTAAAATTATTAGTAATTAGTGGATTGTGAGCCTGCTGAAACATCAGTAAACCTATTAATCTAGTATATTGAACCCAAAGTCATATTCTTGTTGTTCTCATTGTTGAATATTCTGCTGACAGTTTTATTCTCATCGCAATATATACTTATGAACATCAACAGTTTATTTATGAGTGCTGTTTTATTGATACGAATTGGATTGAGTATTGTTCAGCAAAGCATTCTGCCCTACACTTCCTTTGATGCTTATAAATCTTGTTTCCTCTTCTATCCTCTAGATTGATGGAAAAGCTGCTTTGCTAGGATTTGTGGGGGCCCCATGGACAATTGCAACTTACGTTGTTGAAGGGGGGATGACCAACACATACACAAATATAAAGAGCATGTGCCATACAGCTCCAGATGTCTTGAGTGGTCTTCTATCTCACCTTGCACAAGCGATATCTGACTATATCATTTACCAAGTTAACTCTGGGGCCCAGTGTATACAGATATTTGATTCATGGGGTGGACAACTTCCACCTCATGTGTGGGAGCAGTGGTCAAAACCATATATCAAACAGGTGAGTCTTCCTTACTTTTCTTGCTTTCATGTATTACATGGTCGGTGGCGTTGCTATGTATCTGCACTGTCTTATAGTACAACATTGATGGTTCTCACTAAATGCTCTAAAGCTCAGTATCTCCTAAGAACTACTCTCGTTATGCTTATACCGAAATGCTTCTCACATGATTAATTGCATTAATCCCCTGCAATTTCTGGTACCACATTGCAAGACTTGTTATGGTTATGACCACAAGTTCCTTATAACCACGAAAGTGGAATCTAGAAAGAGCCAATCTCTCAAAATAACCAGTAGCTGATGTTTAAACATCAGCAGCATGTTCTCAGTCCACATGGATTTGGAATTTTAGATACTGTATGTTCCTGTAATTTGGTTTGCATATCTTCAAGACTGCAACTAGCACAGTGTATATTACTGCCTTACTTGGTCATAATGGTAATTTCCACAAGCTTGGTGTATTTAGAGGGAAAAATCCAGAATTTCATTGACCTTGAAAAATGTGCAAAATATCATAGCTTGTAGACTGTTATTTAGAGCTCAATTAAAAGATTTCATGCAAAGTTTTGATTAACTGATTCTGTTCATTAAGCTTTATTTCTCCGACAGATTGTGAGTAGGATTAAGAAAGAGTGCCCTCATGTACCCCTTGTGTTGTATATAAATGGAAATGGAGGTTTACTTGAGCGCATGAAGGACACAGGAGTTAATGTTATTGGGCTTGACTGGACAGTGGACATGGCTGATGGAAGGCGGCGCCTTGGTAATGGAATTAGTGTACAAGGGAATGTGGATCCAGCATTTCTGTTTTCACCATTACCAGTACTGACTGATGAAATTCATAGGTTAGTTAAGCCTCAAAGATTTCCATTTAATTTATTTATGTTATTTTGAGTTTTTGGTTAATGCTCATGTGCAATTCATTAAAGAGATCCCCTAAAGTGCTGCCTGAGTAGTATACATCTTCATGTCAGGTATGATTGGTTGCCTGCACTATGATAAACCTGCATTACACCCTATGCAGCGTAGCCTTAGCCTGCATAACTGCATGCAATGAGGTGTGTTTGGTTTGCTTGCATAGCCCTTTTTCATTGTAGGAGATTGTGTTTGGTTGCTTGCATTGAGTTGGATGCAGTCACCTCTTTGTTACTGTGGTAGGCCTAAACTCTATCACCTCATTCCTTCTTCAACCTCCACCTCCCTCATCCTTTCTGCCGTTTCAGGTCATATGACATGAACAACATCATTGCCACCTCCGTCCCCAAAATCCAAAGCGGCAGGCCTTCCTTCTCCTTTTGCTCTCTCTGCTGCTGCTCCTGCTAATCACAAATCGTCTCCTTGGAAAACAGTTCATCTTCTCACGGCCAGCAGTCAGCCCAAATTCGACACTTGTCCAATTGACTGAAGCTGCAAATTGAGTTCCCTCTCAGCGTTATTTGAATCCCAAATCTCTGTATTTCTTCCCAATTCGCCCTCTCACGTCCTGGAGATGGATTAAAATAATATTGATTCCCTACTCCGCACTTCTTCACGGCTTGGAGATGTGATCCAAATCTTGCAAATCGAGTTCTCACAGAGCGCTTGTTCCCTGCGCTGTACTTCTTCACCGCCGCTGGAGGCCTCGAGACAGATCCCACTCCAGCGTTGCTCTTCCAAGCCAGGTGCTTGCAAGTTCCATCTGTGTGCAGTTCCCCAGCGTTGCTGCACATGCTTGTCTCCCTTGTGGCCGCCCGCAGCCCGCTCGTGGACGACCTCCATGCGTGAGGCGAGCTCCTGCGGCTCGTCGCGTTGCTGTGCGTGCTCAACCCTTGCGTCTTTGTGCCCTCGCTCGAGTCTGCGCTCCAAATTGGCTACTACGGCCGCAAGGTGGTGGTAGACACGCTGCTTTCTGGCAGCTCTCTCTTGGTCTGCATCCATGTATGCGACTAAATTTTGCGTACTCGCCCCTTTTTGCACTGTGGTATGCTGCATATGACTAAGTCCAACCATCCAAACAAAGGCCACCTGCACTACGGGGGCCTGGATAAGCGCTTATGCACCACCAATCAGCCCCGTCATGTATTTGTGTTACACCATCATAACAATGATCTTCTCAGTAGTTATCAATCTTTGATCATTAAGTTCAGCTGTACAGTTTGCAAAGCTCATCTCATTTCTGATTCAAACCATAGTTGTGTACCAAACTATCCCCTGTGTATTCAAGAAAAAGGTTGTGTACTAATTAAAAAACCACCAATGGATATTCGTCTTAGATCTATTGAACCATTGACCAAAGAATAGGGAATAAATGATTACATCACACAATCTTAGGGTGTTGCTGTATCTTTCTGCATGTTTTCAGGTAATATCGTGAATCATGTATAGCATCACTTAAGCCTTACTGCTTGTTTTATGTTGCATGGGGGTGGTAATGGTTGGTGCACAAGCATAAATGGGCTTTGCCTCCAGTCCTTACATTCCAATTTCCTTTTTAGGATTAGTTGCTATGAACTGCTAATAATTTTGGTCTCGTACTGCCTGCTCTGCAGGGTTGTGAAAGCAGCTGGTCCAAAAGGTCATATACTTAACCTGGGCCATGGTGTACTTCAGAAAACACCCGAAGAAGCTGTAGCACATTTCTTTGATGTCACAAGGAGCTTGAGATATGAGACTCTTTTCCAAGGTTCTGTTGCTGAAGAATTGCAGCCTGTTGCTTGACAGCGGCAATGGCATTCCCATTTTTCATCAAGTGGTCTATTTGATCTGCCATATGTATCATTTTAGAGTCACAGTAGATTCCTAGTGTTGTCTGCATTCTACCTTTCAAGAGACACTCATTTTGTTGAAGCCTGAATATGTCTTGTAGAGATATCGGCCGCAAATCAAATTTAATTTTATTCATTGTTTGTCCGTTCCATTATTCTTCTGACTGAAGAAGGGATGCAAGATGCATGCAACCTGGTTTTGAAGAGAGCTGGGGATAGGGCTGGGTAACGGTAGCTTATCGAGCCAGAAAGCTCAGCTCGGCTTATATGAGCTGGCTCGTTTAGTTTGCGAGTCAGCTGTAAAAAACACTCACAACATAAGCTTGAGAATAGTAATAATACAAAATCAACCCATCCATAAGGCTCAAATCCAACAAATAAATTATATATGCTGACATGTGACATATATACAATAACAACAATAAACTATAGTACTACACATACATAATGCATCCATATCTATTATTGAAAATTAATTATCCATATATCCATCTAAAACAAAGTGATAGTCATACTAATCCCAAATTTACATGATATAGATCTAGCCATCAATCAATTGTAAAGTACAATGCATCAAGTCATACAAAACTAATACAAGTTTAACACCAATAGCAAACTAATACAAGTTTAACACCAATAGCTTTGGCTCGTTAGGCTCACTTGTTAACTACACGAGATAAAACTAATAAAAGTTTAAGATCAATAGCTTTGACTCATTAGGCTTGTGAGTCATTAACTACACAAGCTAAAATGCTGGCTTAGTTTGTTGAAAAATATAGGAACAAAACGAGTTGAGTGGAGTCGAGCGAGCTACCAAGCTGCTGAGTTTTTTTTGTCCAATCCTAATTGAGGAGGATGTGGTGCATTGTCCATATTCTTCTTTTGGAGCCTGGAAAATACTATAGTTTCCTGATGTTAACTAACCTAAAACGTAGTTGACATGGTATATTGCATATGAAGAGAGATGTTGAAAGTTTTATGAACGAAATGAGTTTTTTTTGGGGGGTGGGGGGTTAAAACTTGTACGCACTGTTTTCAACCCACGAGAGTCCATTTTTTTTTAAAAAAGGTCATGTCTCGAAAATGGTTGCTCTTACTAATAAATATTTTAAAATATGAAGTTATACAATGGATAAAAATACATTATTTCTTCCTTATTAGAACACATAAAAAGGTGTCCTTACAAAGCTAACACTGTAACAGAACCGACCAATTATACGAAATTAAGTAAGAAAATCATCCGCCAGAGCAGACGATTTAGTAAACTTAAGCCCGTATAACCCGGTAGTCCGTGAAATCACGAAGGATTTCAAACCAACTCACATACCAGCCAAGATCGTAATAAGTTTAGCGGTCACCATCACATATTACATAAAAGTTCGCATCACAGATACATCAGAGTTAACATAGTTATTACAAAACGAGTTCAAATAGAAGTAGCGGAAGCCATTTGTTCAAAACCCCACACACTCACACGGAGTTCAAATACAGTGCCAGCTAATGATCATCTCCAACAAAAGCATCAGACGAGACATAAGGAATGACCATGCCCATGGTCCTAAGCATCACCCATCGCAGATAAAGGCAAAGCATTGATACAAATGAGACGTAATATATCCGCCATCTACAACAAGTGGGAATAAAACCACGAGTACGAGAAGGTACTCATTAGACTTACCCGACATAACCGAAAATAAAGTGACACCAAGAATTATGAAGGGTTTTATAGTAGGGTAGCTGACTCATTTGCAGAAAGCGGCATTTTTAGTATTTCAAGAACCTTTCCAAAAGCATTATTGTCAAGTTAATTATTATTAACCTGTCGACTACATTTGCACCTATACTAGAGTAAACATGTGATTAAGCAATTAATGATAACCAATGATCATCAACAACTTCCATAGTGTCGGTGTTTTGACGGGGGTCCTCAACCAACCAAGAAAAGTGAACTGCGTGCCCCTAATCCCGGATGGTGATGCAAAAGAGACACAAGGTTTATCTTGGTTCGAAATTGGTGCCCTACGTCCCGATCTAAGAGATCGGTCTTGTATTCTTTGCACCAAGTGCTTGTAGTAGGGGTTACAAGCTTGGTGAGAGAGGAGCTAGTCCGAGTCTCGGCGTGGAGCAGTGCGAGGTGCTTGAGACGCTTGCTCTCAAGCGACTTGGGAGCATGGGTGTTACAGGATGTGTCTAGGGCGAATATGGGAGCGCGGTTCTATTGTATGTTCTTCTTTTTTTCTCCCGAGCTATCCCTGGCCTCTTCCTTTTATAACCGCAAGGAAGGAGCCAGGAGTACATGAGTGAGCTACACGTGGAGCCTACTGCAGTTTAGTCTTGTAGCAGCATGGCGTTGGGAATGGAGATCAATACTTGTCTGGCGCGCCATGCTGGTCAGGTTTGAAGTGGTTGAGATCGTGGGAGTCCTTGTCGACGTCTAGTTAGTATGACTTCCATGGCCGGAGACATGCCGTGCTTTGGTGGACTCTTGACCTGGTGGAGTGCCGAGGCCTGGCGGGTTGTAGCTAACCGCGCCGAGGCCTGATTTGCCGAGGCCCTGGTGGGTGTTTGTAGCTGACCGTGCCGAGGCCTGAGTTGCCGAGGCCCTGGAGGGAGCAGTTGGGCCTATGCACTGATTTCGAGGCTATAGTGACCTGGTTTAGGTGGAAAAGTGTAGGGCATGGTAAAAAAGGAGATTTGACCGTTGTCCCATCGCTCCTGTTGCTGTACCCTGCCGGTCGTGGCTGTCATAGCGGGTGCATTCAGGCGCATTAAATGGATGGGATAGCCTACCAGGGGGATGGTTGAGGTGGAGGCGACGAGGATGCAGGACGAGCCCGGCCTCGGCCGAGGCGGAGAAAGAACAGTACGTCCGAGGCCCTGCCGGGGGGTCTCGGACGAGGCGGAGAATGAGCAGCTGGGCTCTCCTGCTGTTACTGAGACTACAGGGACCTGGACTTGACCTTCCACGCCGCTTCGTCCTTGGCGCAGGGGTTAGGTAGCACAAAGGCGATCACGGGTGTCGATGGGGAGCATAGTGATGAGCACGGGCGGGTAACCCTATTGCGCCCGGTCCCCCCCATCCGTCGGTAGCTCTGCCCAGCCTTGTACCAGCGTCAAATGGCGTTTGAGGGAGTAGTTGGGCGCATTAATCCGGATGTGATGTTTTGTCAGAGGAGTTCGGTTGGGACGGAGGTAACGAGGTTGTTTGCCGAGCCCAGCCTCGAGCGAATCGGAGAATTGGCATCCCGTCCGAGGCCTTTCGGGGCGGGGCCTCGGCGAGAGGGTCTCGGTGAGAGGGCCTCAGCGAGAGGGCCTCGGCGGGGCGGGGAGCTTTTGGCCTTTAGCATGAGGCTTCGGCGCAAGGCCTCGGGCGAATCGGAGAATCTGCTGAGACCTTGCGGTAGTCTTTCGGCTTTGATTTTTGCAAGGTTTAAGCAATATTTTTGGTTCTTGCTTAGGGTACCCCTTCTTGCGGTATCCGATAGTAGCCCCCGAGCCTCAGGGAGGAGTGAGGGCACTCTCCTGAGGTTTTGTCGAGACTTGGCTCATATAACAGCTCTGTTTGGGATTATGTTTTGTACTCGAGGTCTCGGTGGGTGCTTGGCAGCACCCCAGCCGGTGTAGCCTCGAGGCCTTGGAGGAGTGATTTGACTCCTCCGGGGCTTTTTCTTATGTCGTCGATGGATTTTTATTGCGCTAGCCGAGCCTATGAATGCGAGTTCGGGTCATCGAGCCCTCGGTTTAGTTATAGGAAGAACCCCAGAGCCTCTGCTTTCGAGCAAGAGGGCGACCAGGAGTTTTCCTATCTTTTTTTGCATTGCCCTCACGCATCCGTTTTGTTCGGAAGGAGGGTGGAGGGTGCCATGCTACCCTCGGTGGCGCGCGGCGATGACACCTCCGGTGAGTCATATCGGGTAAGTCCAAATGGAGGCCCGAACCCATTTACGTTAGGGGGTCGGCTAGCGGTCTAGAGACGCACTCCAAGAGTACCGAGGGTTTCTCTAGTGGGTGCCGGGCCGTTCGCTAAGCCCCGTGGCTCGGTGCCTCCCTACGGTGGGATCCCATTCGGAGACCTCCTGCTTTGGTCTCGGACATGACTTAGAGCGTCCCGCGATCGTGCTGCTTTCGGGTCTCGCCAAGCGCTGCTCTCACCCATAGTCGTCCCTAACTCTGTTGCCCTAAGGCAGCCGTGTCGAAACCCTTAGGGGCCCAACCTTGAACCCCTGTCTCAGAATCGGCTCGATGCCCTTTTATCGCGCTTTTTTCAAGTCTTGGTGTGGGCTTGGGTCGCTTGTCCTTGTCTTGGGTGCAAGAGGAGCCCCGAGCCTCCGCAGGACGAGCGAGAGGGCGGTCGGGGTCCCCGACTTTTTGTTCGACCCTCGCACATCCTTTTCGTTTTAGACGGGAGGGTTGTTTGCCGAGCCCACTCGTGTCAGCGAACACAGGTCAGCTGGGTCTCGGCAAACTTACAGAAGAGCCCCCCCTCTCTGCACGGAGCGCGAGGGCCATCAGTGCTCTCATGGCTTTTTATCGCCCCTCGCGTGAGGGTTTGTTTCTTGAGACCCCTCGGGTGCAGAGCCAGGGTCGCAGGGTCTCAAAGATATCTCAGAAAGAGCTCCCTAGCCTCTGCCCGGAGCAAGAGGGCTATCAGGAGTTCCCCTGACTTTTTGTATGACCCTCGCGCAACCTTTTTGTTTGGAAGGAGGGGTGTGTTTGCCGAGCCCCCTCGAGTACGAACCTGGGCCGCTGGGTCTCGGCAAAGTTGCAGGTAGAGCCCCTTAGCCTCTGCACGGAGCGAGAGGGTGGTCAGGAGTTCCCCTAGCATTTTATGTGACCCTCGTGCATCCTTTTCGCTCGGAAGGAGGGAGTTGTTTGCCGAGCCCCCCGAGTGCGAGCCTAGGTCGCTGGGTCTCGGCAAGGTTTGTAGAGAGAGCCCCCGAGCCTCCGCACGGAGCGAGAGGGCGGTCAGGAGTTCCCCTGGCTTTTTATGTGACCCTCGCGCATCCTTTTTGCTCGGAAGGAGGGGTGGAATATGCCAGGCTACCCTCAATGGGTGCGAGCGGTGACACTTCCGGTGAGCTGCTATCGGGTAAGTCCGAGTGAAGGCCCGTGCCCCATTCGATAGGGGTCGGCTAGTGGTCCGGAGACGCACTCCAAAAGTACCAGAGGGCTTCTCTATTGGGTCCTAGGGCCGTTCGATTGGCCCCGGGGGCTCGGTGCCTCCCTACGATGGGATCCCATTCGAAGAACTCCCTGCTGGTCTCGGACACTACTTAGGACATCCCGAGCGATCGCTTTCTCGGGCCTCGGCCATGTACGGGCTCGTCCATAGTTGTCCCTGACTCTGTTGTCCTGGGGCGGCTGTCGAAACCCTCTGAGGTCTAGCCTTAGAACCCCTGGACCGTAATGGGCTCGGCGCCCAGTTCCTTAGTCTGGAAGGAATCGGCTGGGGGAATATTCCCCTCCCATCGGCTGTCAACGGCAGGCGCGCCTTTTGAGGTGGTTTCTCGGGGCCTGCCGTTGCTGCGGTTGGAAGCGACGCGGTGTCAGCGGACAGGACATAACCGCCCGTGTGATCAATGAGGAAAAGGTGGGAGCATGGGCGGTGAAATTGGATCTGGATTTACTGTGCCCGGACTCAAGGGAAACTTCCCCGATTTCGTCGCCTGACCATTTCGTCCTTTCCCTGCATAAATACGAAATGAGTCTCGCCCATCCCCTCCTTACCTTGCCCGTACTCACCTTTTCCGCCTTCGAGCCATTGTCGAGAACAGAGAGCGCCGGGGAGAAGAAGGGAGAAGAGGGAGCGAGAGAGAGAGAGAGAGAGAAGCGAGAGAGACTTACCGCCGTAGCCCTCATTCTCCATCATGCAATGGCCGACGGTCCTCCTGTAATCCTCCCGGTGGATCCTTGGGAGCTGTCCGACGTGTCCGTAGAGGTGCTGCAGTCGCTCGTCGACGACGGCCTTCTTCGTCCGATCACCGACCCCGACAGGCCAGAATGGATTGCTCCGTTGGGCGAGCGGGAGCCACGGCCACACGAAGGGTACGTCGTGAGCTTCGTCTCTTTCCACGGGTGTGGTCTCGGCGTGCCGGCGGACCGATTCATGCGGGCGCTCCCACATTACTACGGGGTGGAGCTACACAACTTCAACCCCAACTCCATCGCGCAGGCGGCTATTTTCATCACCGTCTGCGAAGGGTTTCTGGGGATTGCCCCCCATTGGGACATGTGGCTCCACCTCTTCCGAGCAGGGCATACCACCAAGCCGGTGGTACGGCGGGTACGAGGAAGATGGTGAGGGCGGTGGCTGCACTCTCCAGTGCGCTAAGACCGGCAGAACACTCAGTACATCCCGCCCAAACTCACGTCATCTAATCGCCACCGGTACACCACCGGTTCTATCTCCGCAACGATGACGGTGGGCTTCTTCCCCCACCCGGACGGATCGTGGAGGACTGTCCGGAGAAGTGGAGGTATGGCGTCCCCGAGAGAAGAGCAAAAAGCTGCAGCCCGCTCCTGGACGGGCCGGAGAAGTTGCGGAACCGCGCTTTTCTGGCGGCCGTGGGTCATGGCGGCCATCCACCACCGGAGGTGCTACCGCCGATGGCTCGGCGGCGGCGCTGTTCGATATGAGATCGGATGAGCCAATCGAGGGCATCCAGATATGCTGCCGCCGCCCTCTCCAGGAGGCGGTTCTCGTCGGGTGAGGGAGACGGTGGATGGGAAGATGAAGAACGGTGGTCGACCCACATTGTCATGCGCCCGTCGCGAAGTATCTCTCCTGGTAAGTCACGCACCTTCGCTGCCCCCGAGCCCTCTCTGCTTCTCATCATTTCTCATTCCATTATGCGCGTTCGCCATTCCTGCAGGGGATGAGGGACGTGCGAGCCTCCCCGCCGCCCGTTCCCGAGGACGCTAGGCGGCGGGCGATCAACCGGGCGCACGCCGAGGCGCAGAAAAAATGGAAGGACGCCAAGGCGGCCAAGCGCACGAAGTAGATTCTTGCACGCGAGAAGCTAGATGAGCGTCGTCGGCAGCAAAGGAAGGACGGCCTCCCGCTGGAGGAGTCCCCGTCGCCGTCGCTATCGACGGTCGCCTCGGACGGAGATGACGAGGGCGAGAGGGGGCGGGGTCCCCTGGACTATCTCCCTAACGTTGAGGAGACGGCGCCTGGGGTGTCGGCAAGTAGCTCGGTGCTCCCAGGAGGAGGGGGAGGAGATAGTGCCCCGGGGTTGGCGATCGCTCACCCCGCGTCCGAGGCTGACACGCCCGAGCTACGGGCACTGGGGAAGCGTGCCGTCAGCCCGTCGGGCTCGACGGTAGTGACAGAGTAGGCAGCAGTGGGGGCGATGCAACTGCCACCGCAGGGGGTCGAGAGGGCGCCGAAGCCCGACGAGGGTCGGCCGGCACCAGTGGATGCCGGGGCCGTGCCTCCGCCACCGCCACGGTCGTTACAGAGGAGAACCGCGGTGCCGAAGCGGTTGCAACCCCGCTTGAGGTGAGTGTTTTTTCAGTGACGTTCGCATTGTCTCTTGCTCGCTTGATGGTCATCGGCTGACCAAGTGGGTGTTTTGCCTTTAGTCGGAAGCGTCGGGTGGAGGTGCCAGCCTTGGCACCGCGCAAGGCACTCAAAGTGAGCGCCGGTCCCACTGCTCAATAGGTGATAGAGGCGCAAACCGCCGTGCAGCCTGATGTGGCGTCGGCCGGGGCCGACCCGAAGAGGTTGGTCGTTCAGGAAGAGGCTCCCAGGGTGGCTACGGAGCAGACGGAGGAGGAAGGGCCTACACCGCGTGTTGCCGAGGCCCATGAGTCCGATGGGGCCGGGGCACCCCCAGTCGCCGAGGCCGGGAGCAAAGCCGAGGCCCCTAGGACTCCCGAGGCCGAGATGGTTGAGGTGAGCGCGGTGGGCCCGGTGGCCCGGGATTCTGAGATGGAGGTGGGGCAACCTTTTTTGCCGCCCCTGGCCCAAGGCCTGCCGCCGTCGTAGGAGACCGCCCGGGAGGTGGAGGTTCTGGCGACCTCTCCTGCTGATACTTCCCGAGGGAAGGATGCGGCGGATGTCGAGGTGGACAGCACCGCCGAGCAGCCTGTTCTAGCTCCTGGCGAGGGAAACTTGGCCCTCGCACGGGTACGACCCGAGCCCTGCTGGTGGAATCACCCGCGTATATCATGGCTGAGCCGGGACGACGTAGAGGGGGAGCCTCTATTCACCCTCGAGGATGCGGTCGAGGGGGGGCGCTGGAGCTCCTTCGAGCAATATCGCCGGCTGGTGGTGCAGTCGCTGCGAACGGCACTGTCCGTCATGGACGACGATCTGCCCGGTGTCGCCCAGGTACGCGTCCTCTTTTCCCGTGTGGTGTTGTCTTGTTCTGAGTCTTTTCGCAATGCATGACCTCTGTTCTACCTATCCAGGAGCTCGAGGCCCGGTCTCTCGGGAAATCGTTGTTCCTCCGTCAAGAGAGAGACGTTTGGGACCAACTTGGGTAGCAGAGGGACCTGCTCGCAAACGCCAATAAGCTCCTGTCGGCGTAGAGCACGGAGGCGGAGGACCTCCGCCTTCGTTGTGTAGATATGCAGGCCGAGGCGGCCACGGCTTGGGAGCAGGTCGCTCCTTTGGCGGCGCGAGTCAAGGAGCTAGAGGAGGAGGTGACTCGGGTGGCCGGCGAGCGGGACACCCTTCTTTCCAGGGTTAAAGAGGCGACGGTCTCTGCCAAGTCCGTTGCTGCGCAGTTGGGTGAGACAAAGGGCGCCCTGGACGAGACCCTCAAGGCGGCCGAGGCTTTCCGGGTCAATGCCTTGGCTTGGAAGGAGAAGTTCGAGGGTAAGTTCTGCCCCCTTTATTTTGTTTATTTTTCTTGCGCTCGGCCCCCTAACTCTCTAGTGTGGTACAGAGCTGGAGAAGGAGGCCTCCAAGGCGATCGAGGCATCACGGGTCGAGGTCCAGCACTAGAAAGAGAAATCCGAGGGTAAGTCCCATAGGCCTTTGCCCTTGTTCGACTTATTCCTCTTTCGTGCTTAACCTCATCCTGCTCATTTTGGCGCAGGGTTGGAGAAGGAGGTTTTCGGGGTGGTAGAGGCCTCTGTCGCAGTGCAGGCGACGCTCGAGGCCGAGATCGAGGAGCACGACGCGCTGCAGGCCGCCGCCCATACTGTCTGCAAGGCTCTGGCTGTTGAGGGGGCTCAGTCGGGTAGCTCCCTCAGGAGCCGCCTAGCTGTGTTGAGTGGCCAAATACGGGAGCGACTTCGGACGGCGTTGCATATAGGCGTCAAGCGTGCCTTGGCCATCGTCTCTTCGCACTACGCCGTCAACCTCGAGGCCATCAGTGACGGTTACATCTTGCCTGATGATGACGAGGAGGCTGATGAGGAGGTCACCAAGCTGATGGAGGCGGCTGAGGTCCCTGGTGTGGCGCTAGCCAGTCTGTTTGAATAAGAAGTGGTTCCCCCTGCGCCTGCCGCCGACGCAGGAGATCCTGAGCCTTGACCTGGGCCAAAGGGGCCATGTAAACAAATTAAGTTATTGTCGTGTCGTGACATTTGTGGCCGTCGAGGCCTTTTAAAGTATTCATGCGTACGCTTTTTTAATCGGTTTATATCGTTTTTCCAAGCCTCTGCCTTCTGCATTGCTTCTAGACAAGGTCTGTGCAAACGATTTCCTCGAAACCTGAGCTACCCCTCCGGCGAAAGGTGGCGAGGGAGTTGCCGTAGCCCAGAGGCGTAAGCAGTCTTGTGACTTGGCCGGCCTCTTGCACTCGAGGCGCGCTTTTGGTCCTTAGATATTTACACACGGCCTGTCAGAGTACGCAAGAGAGTTTGGCGTGGAAATTTATTCGAAAATGATTAAAAAATAGTGCCTAGGACTTAGGGGGTTCCCCCCGATTCTAGCCCCCGAGGGAGGCTCGATTCTATAGAGGCAGAGCCAAGTCTCCCTTATAACGTTATTTCTACATCGGTTCCCCGTCGAGGGGGGAGTTTTCTCGAAAAAATAGAATAACTAAAGAACGCTTCTTTAATATATTTCGAGAAACAATATATACAATGCTTGGAGGTTTAAGGGTAGAAACGACGTAGCTGTTCTATGTTCCAAGCGTTGGTGAAGATTTCGCCCTTCTCGTTGGCCAGCTTGTAGAAATAACTCTCGAGTGGGATCGTAAGTGCTTTCGTCATCACCGCGACCTTGCTGCTCCTGCTCGAAGTGTCTCAGAGCTGCTGCAGCAGGAGTCGATCTTGGTCGACTTTTGCCTGGAGCTCACGGAGCTACTCCAGGTCTAGGCGTTGGAGATCCTCGGGGGCGACGTTCACGTTCTGCGCCGCCCGGAGCTCGACGAGCGGGGGTGTGGCGTCGCCCGCCCCTTGGCGGAGCGGGGACCGGTTGCCTGCCCTCTCACCCTCATTACTTGCCCCTGGCATTCCGAGCCCGACATGAAAACACTCTTGAGTGGGATCGTAAGTGCTTTCGTCATCGGAGTCGGAGTAGCCGAAGCAGTAGTCGCTTGCGGCCAAGAAGCGGCGCATAGCCTCGAGGTCACGAAGCCCGGAGAAGTCCGCTCCGGCCCATGCCTCGTCCTCCTCCGAGGAGTCAGTGTGGGTGTGAGTCGAGATTGTGGTGAAGAAGTCGAGGGTGAATCGTTGGTGGTGTTCCGAGGGTTCCACGTGCGCGGAGGCGTAAGCGAAAGCGTAGGCGGCGGCGATGTTTTTCAGCTCGAAGGGGTACGGGGATGGTGCCGCAGCTGGGCTCCGCTCCGCCTGAGTTGATTCCTTAGGATGTGGCGGGGCCGAGCTTGACGACGGGACGTCACTGCGTGCTACTGGCGTCTTTCCCCTACCCAGGCTTAGGCTAGACGGGTCCCCAGCCAGGGACTCTGTACCACCAGCTGGGCATGGGATGTCGGCGGAGTGCGGCGCACAACTCTAAGCTCGTGTGGCGTTGGAGTAGTCGCGCTCGCGTCGTGCCTGGCGAGCATGACGAGAGCGGCGGCCCGGGCGCCGCCTATGCCCGGGCTGCCGATGCGTGACGTCGTCGCCGTCCGGTGGGGCTCTGGGTGTGAGGAGTACCATATCATACTCACATCCTAGAGACATGAATTCTAGGCTCCCAAACTAGACCACCGTGCTGAGACGTAGTGGCCGTATGGGGTCAGCCATCCGAAACTTGTTGGGACGATCACGATAACATGCAGAGGCCCCTACCTGGCGCGCCAACTGTCGGTGTTTCGGACCGGGGGGTCCTCAACCAACCAGTAAAAGTGAACTGCGTGCCCCTAATCCCGGATGGTGATGCAAAAGAGACACAAGGTTTATACTGGTTCAGGCAATTGGTGCCATACATCCAGTCTGAGAAATCGGTCTTGTATTCCTTGCACCGAAGTGCTTGTAGTAGGGGGTTACAAGCTGGGTGAGAGAGGGAGCTAGTCCCAGGTCTTGGCGTAGAACGGTGCGAGGTGCTTGAGACGCGGTTATGGGAGCACGGTTCTATCGTATGTTCTTCTTTTTTTTCTCCCGAGCTATCCCTGGCCGCCTCCTTTTATAACCGCAAGGAAGGAGCCAGGAGTACATGAGTGAGCTACACGTGGAGCCTACTGCAGTTTAGTCTTGTAGCAGCATGGCGTTGGGAATGGAGATCAGTACTTGTCTGGCGCGCCGTGCTGGTCAGGTTTGGAGTGGTTGAGGTCGTGGGAGTCCTTGTCGACGTCTAGTTAGTATGACTTCCACGGCCGGAGACATGCCGTGCTTTGGTGGACTCTTGACCTGGTGGAGTGCCGAGGCCACCTGCACTACGGGGGCCTGGATAAGCGCTTATGCACCACCAATCAGCCCCGTCATGTATTTGTGTTACACCTTCATAACAATGATCTTCTCAGTAGTTATCAATCTTTGATCATTAAGTTCAGCTGTACAGTTTGCAAAGCTCATCTCATTTCTGATTCAAACCATAGTTGTGTACCAAACTATCCCCTGTGTATTCAAGAAAAAGGTTGTGTACTAATTAAAAAACCACCAATGGATATTCGTCTTAGATCTATTGAACCATTGACCAAAGAATAGGGAATAAATGATTACGTCACACAATCTTAGGGTGTTGCTGTATCTTTCTGCATGTTTTCAGGTAATATCGTGAATCATGTATAGCATCACTTAAGCCTTACTGCTTGTTTTATGTTGCATGGGGGTGGTAATGGTTGGTGCACAAGCATAAATGGGCTTTGCCTCCAGTCCTTACATTCCAATTTCCTTTTTAGGATTAGTTGCTATGAACTGCTAATAATTTTGGTCTCGTACTGCCTGCTCTGCAGGGTTGTGAAAGCAGCTGGTCCAAAAGGTCATATACTTAACCTGGGCCATGGTGTACTTCAGAAAACACCCGAAGAAGCTGTAGCACATTTCTTTGATGTCACAAGGAGCTTGAGATATGAGACTCTTTTCCAAGGTTCTGTTGCTGAAGAATTGCAGCCTGTTGCTTGACAGCGGCAATGGCATTCCCATTTTTCATCAAGTGGTCTATTTGATCTGCCATATGTATCATTTTAGAGTCGCAGTAGATTCCTAGTGTTGTCTGCATTCTACCTTTCAAGAGACACTCATTTTGTTGAAGCCTGAATATGTCTTGTAGAGATATCGGCCGCAAATCAAATTTAATTTTATTCATTGTTTGTCCGTTCCATTATTCTTCTGACTGAAGAAGGGATGCAAGATGCATGCAACCTGGTTTTGAAGAGAGCTGGGGATAGGGCTGGGTAACGGTAGCTTAACGAGCCAGAAAGCTAGCTCAGCTCGGCTTATATGAGCTGGCTCGTTTAGTTTGAGTCAGCTGTAAAAAACACTCACAACATAAGCTTGAGAATAGTAATAATACAAAATCAACCCATCCATAAGGCTCAAATCCAACAAATAAATTATATATGCTGACATGTGACATATATACAATAACAACAATAAACTATAGTACTACACATACATAATGCATCCATATCTATTATTGAAAATTAATTATCCATATATCCATCTAAAACAAAGTGATAGTCATACTAATCCCAAATTTACATGATATAGATCTAGCCATCAATCAATTGTAAAGTACAATGCATCAAGTCATACAAAACTAATACAAGTTTAACACCAATAGCTTTGGCTCGTTAGGCTCACTTGTTAACTACACGAGATAAAACTAATAAAAGTTTAAGATCAATAGCTTTGACTCATTAGGCTTGTGAGTCATTAACTACACAAGCTAAAATGCTGGCTTAGTTTGTTGAAAAATATAGGAACAAAACGAGTTGAGCGGAGTCGAGCGAGCTACCAAGCTGCTGAGTTTTTTTTGTCCAATCCTAATTGAGGAGGATGTGGTGCATTGTCCATATTCTTCTTTTGGAGCCTGGAAAATACTATAGTTTCCTGATGTTAACTAACCTAAAACGTAGTTGACATGGTATATTGCGTATGAAGAGAGATGTTGAAAGTTTTATGAACGAAATGAGTTTTTTTTTGGGGTGGGGGTTAAAACTTGTACGCACTGTTTTCAACCCACGAGAGTCCATTTTTTTTTAAAAAAAGGTCATGTCTCGAAAATGGTTGCTCTTACTAATAAATATTTTAAAATATCAAGTTATACAATGGATAAAAATACATTATTTCTTCCTTATTAGAACACATAAAAAGGCGTCCTTACAAAGCTAACACTGTAACAGAACCGACCAATTATACGAAATTAAGTAAGAAAATCATCCGTCAGAGCAGACGATTTAACAAACTTAAGCCCGTATAACCCGGTAGTCCGTGAAATCACGAAGGATTTCAAACCAACTCACATACCAGCCAAGATCGTAATAAGTTTAGCGGTCACCATCACATATTACATAAAAGTTCGCATCACAGATACATCAGAGTTTAAACATAGTTATTACAAAACGAGTTCAAATAGAAGTAGCGGAAGCCATTTGTTCAAAACCCCACACACTCACACGGAGTTCAAATACAGTGCCAGCTAATGATCATCTCCAACAAAAGCATCAGACGAGACATAAGGAATGACCATGCCCATGGTCCTAAGCATCACCCATCGCAGGATAAAGACAGTTGATACAGTAGCCGTAATATATCTCCCATCTGCAACAAGTGGGAATAAAACCCTGAGTACGAGAAGGTACTCAGCTAGACTTACCCGACATAACCGAAAATAAAGTGACACCAAGAATTATGAAGGGTTTTATAGTAGGGTAGCTGACTCATTTGCACAAAGCGGCATTTTTAGTATTTCAAAAACCTTTCCAAAAGCATTATTGTCAAGTTAATTATTATTAACCTGTCGACTACATTTGCACCTATACTAGAGTAAACATGTGATTAAGCAATTAATGATAACCAATGATCATCAACAACTTCCATAGTGTCGGTGTTTCGGACCGGGGGTCCTCAACCAACCAGTAAAAGTGAACTGCGTGCCCCCTAATCCCGGATGGTGATGCAAAAGAGACACAAGGTTTATACTGGTTCAGGCAATTGGTGCCCTACGTCCAGTCTAAGAGATCGGTCTTGTATTCTTTGCACCGAAGTGCTTGTAGTAGGGGGTTACAAGCTTGGTGAGAGAGGGAGCTAGTTCCAGGTCTCGGCGTGGAACGGTGCGAGGTGCTTGAGACGCTGCTCTCAAGCAGCTTGGGAGCATGGGTGTTACAGGATGTGTCTAGGGCGAATATGGGAGCACGGTTCTATCGTATGTTCTTCTTTTTTTCTCCCGAGCTATCCCTGGCCGCTTCCTTTTATAACCGCAAGGAAGGAGCCAGGAGTACATGAGTGAGCTACACGTGGAGCCTACTGCAGTTTAGTCTTGTAGCAGCATGGCGTTGGGAATGGAGATCAGTACTTGTCTGGCGCGCCGTGCTGGTCAGGTTTGAAGTGGTTGAGGCCGTGGGAGTCCTTGTCGACGTCTAGTTAGTATGACTTCCATGGCCGGAGACATGCCGTGCTTTGGTGGACTCTTGACCTGGTGGAGTGCCGAGGCCTGGCGGGTTGTAGCTAACCGCGCCGAGGCCTGATTTGCCGAGGCCCTGGCGGGTGTTTGTAGCTGACCGTGCCGAGGCCTGAGTTGCCGAGGCCCTAGAGGGAGCAGTTGGGCCTATGCACTGATTCCGAGGCTATAGTGACCTGGTTTAGGTGGAAAAGTGTAGGGCATGGTAAAAAAGGAGATTTGACCGTTGTCCCATCGCTCCTGTTGCAACTATCCAGGAAGCTCGAGTTTAGCTGGTGATTTATTCCTTACATAAACCTCACTCACCCGCTAAAGTGAGGTATCGGTCACCGAGTCAACTATCCAGGAAGCTCGAGTTTGCCAGGAACCACATGTACCCGGGGGCCGACCGACTGCACTTTGGTCTTATCATCTCGCCCCCGTGTCCTACCACACCTGCTCCGGTACAGTGCGCTGCGGGCAATGTACTCGGCCCGAATAATCTCCTAGCTTCACGGTCGAAAGGTACTTTATTCGGCCAGCTAAATGTAAGGCATGCGTTTAACATGACTCGAGGAACAACAACGGTCGGTCCTTAATCGACACAGACGAAAAGCACTACAATCCAAAACTCTGTAAGTCTCCGTCCGGTCTCAACTTCATTTAACACTTAGTTATACCATGACTACATAGTTATCCAAGCAGATTCAGGTAACCACCTATAGCTCGCAGGTGATAGAAAATCACTCGACTTCTACCGGTCTAAGCCAGCTAAGCATTGACTCGACTACGGATACCAGGGTAACAAGGATATAGTATCACAAAGGTAGACAAGGTATAATGCAGCAACAGTTGCAAACAACTCCTGAACGTAATGCATCAATTAAAGTAAAGCATTTAATTAATAATTGCAAACCGAGGAGAAAATGCTCCGGGGCTTGCCTCTCTCGAAGGAGCTAGAGCGGTGATCGGGGAACTCCGGAAGTTCCTCAACGTCCTCCTCGTCTGCTTCGGTCACTTCCAACGGCTGCACCTCGAGCTGTTCCTTGGGCTCCTCGGGTATGACGACTGGGTTCTCGGTTTGCGATCATGTATGATGCATGTGCGTAAGTGCTTATGCAAAAGGTGCATCGGATGAAATGAGCACAATGGATATGCTTGAATGCAAGATAGTCAACATTATCCAAGAACATTGTACTACAAGCACATGTCATCTATTGCATTCTCTTCTACTACTAATATGCTAAGTCAACACATCTCATTAAATGCTTCAAAGGTGCACCAAAGCTTCACTAATTCCTTAATCACACCTAAGGCAACATTTGATTAAACCCAAATTAATAATAGGTTTGAATAGCAACATCTATTTTTATAGCTTAGAAAAATCTTAGAAAATTACCATAGCACAGTGCTACCCTAAGTAGCCTATCATCAGAATTTTATGGCATTTGGATAAGTGGAATAGCCTACACAAAAATGACAAGCTTGGACCTAATTATGAGCATGAAAATGCTTTGTATTATGAAAAGTGTCAAACAACAGATTTAGTATTTTTCCTAGGTTCTAAACAGTAAATAATCACTGTACAAAAATTATCACATGCATGTTTTATACAAATTTTGCTCTCTAGCAAAAATAACAAAAATCAGCCATTAAAGGCACTTGAACTACATCTCATAATTTTTCTACAGGACATGCATGACATATATTTTTTCTATGAAGTACATTACACAAGAAGAATAACACACTAGGAAGCATATTTTTCTGAAACATATAGGTTTTACTACACATTTTACAAGATATCAGCAATATCAAGGATTAAATAAAGCTCTACAGAAAAGTATCTCAAAAATGACATGCAATATTTTTATCATGTAGATCTGGTGACAAGAAACCTAGCAAAATTTATTTCAACAAACTTGGAGCCAAAATGAGTACACAAACATTTTCCAAAGTATTTCTCTTCCCAAATAATAAAAGAAAACTGAAAACGTAATTTTCCTATTACTACTGGGCCGGCCCGTGGAAACAACTGGCCCACTGCCACTTTCGGCCTGTGCAGTCCGAGCGAAGGGGAAGGGCGGCCTGGCTCGGGGCTTCGGCCCACGGCCATCTTGGCCCAGCTCGGACGAGGCGAAGAGTCATGCACAGTCATGCCCTACACGGCGCGTTGAACAAGGCATGGGGACAAGGTGGCAAGCATGCAAAAACCGCCACATAGAAGGTAGAGTTTCTCACCTCGAGGACGGCAGCTTCACACGCGCGCGGAGCGAAATGATGGAGCTTGACGAGGCGGAGCTATGGACTATAGGATAGGCGGTGGCGGTGCTGTGGACTAGAAGTAGGTGGTGGCGGTGCGGTGGAGCTCGCGTGAGGCGACGGCGGAGGTGGTGCGGTGCTCAGCGGTGTTGTGCTCTTCCACGGCGAGAGGAGGGGCGAGCACGGGAGAGCGAGAGAGCGGGCGGGAGTGAGTGGAGAGGAGAGCAGCGTGGTCGGCAGGTGTAGGCGCGACGAAGAAGCACGCAGGCGGCAGGGGGCTACACACAGGCGTCGTCGCCGGCCAAGCATGGCGCGCCTGTGCGGCCAGCGCCGGCTGGACACGAGGTTCAAGCGCGGGCAAGGAACGAAAGCGCGAGTGTGGGAGGCGCGCTTGGCGTGGGCTGGGCCAAGAAAAGCGGCAGCTGGGCTAGGCGGCCAGCAGCAAGGCCAAGGCAAGAAATCCATGAGCGGGCTGTAAGTGAGGCGCGCCCAAGAAGGAGAGAAACCAATTTTTTTTAATTTCTATTTTCAAGGAATTTTCCAATATCAGTTTTCAAATACCCTTTTGAGCAAGAAAATGACTTCCTTTGAAAATGGCCCAAAAATAAAAGTTGCTTAGAATTTAGTCCTCTACAACTTTGCTTTAGGGATCAACTAAAAATTTTGCATAGATTTTGAATTGGGAAGTAAAAAGCTAAATAGAGGGGATTTTTGACCTTTTCCAATAATAATTTCAAAAGCATATTTTGCCAAAAGTTTGAATACAAACTTTACTTCAAAAATTGTGCTAAATAATTCTAGATGATTTACAATTATAGCCAAACATGTTTTACTAACCTAGCAAGAATAATTAGGGCAAAATAACTCTAAACTAGTGTATGCAACATTCATGTTTCACGAGCATGTTTCATATGTTTCGAAGCACTGTTTCAGTTGTTATTTACATGATTAGGCATGTATGATTAGGATGCTTGATGATGCACAATATGTATGATTTGCAGTGCCTACATGCTGACATAACACCGGGGTGTTACAAACACTACGTGCGTTTGTATTGTTATAATATAGTAACTTATAAGTGCTCTCCATGATGTTCAATCCACCGCGTCAGCTGTCAGCATAGAATCCTACTATATTAGTTTTTCCTAATGTTATGTCTCTCCGGTTCTTGTTCTTTAAACAAAATGTTGTAGGCTCTTTTTCTTGCTAATGTAATGATGATATAGTGGCTTGTTGGCATATCTTTTGAGTGATCTTGAGATTTTTTCACATGATAATTGTCCGGCGGACATCCAAAGTGACGTCGTTTGCTAGTGGACACCCCGTTTTGAGCAGTTTGCCAGAAGACACTCTGGTTCGGTGAAATTAGGCCACAGAACACCGCGGAGCGGTTGCAGCCAGTTGAGGAGAGAGAACATCGGTGAAATGACATTCTTGCCCCTGCTGCTTTCTTCTTCCTCTCCCTTTCTTTTTTTCTGTTTCCTGTCCGCCGCAGGGGACGTATCTGCCTAGGCTCGACCACCTCCACACCGTCTTGCTGCTCTCCTCCACAGCCGCCTTGCTGTCCCAGCTTGCCACCGACGCGTGCCTCCTCACCTCCGCGCCCGCGTCGGCCCCATCCTCCTCCGCCGCCGCCTCCTGTTCCACCGCGGAAGACGTGCTCGTCTTCCGGCTCTGCCTGGGCTCTGCGGCCTCCCGCGCCGCCGCGCTCGAGGAGCTAGCGAGCACCACGCTCGCGCTGCCGGAGCCCTCCGCGGCTGCGGCCGTCTCCGCGGTGGCGGCGCTGCTCGACTCTGCCTCCACCGCTGGGGACCTTGCGAGCGCGCCGTGGCCGCGCTGGCGTCCTCGGACGCCACACGGCCATCCCTGGTGTGGTTCCGCGCCCGTGCCGCGCGCTGGAGTCCGCCACTACCGAGAACGCGTGCGCAGCGCTTCTCCTGCTGACGGCCGTAGGAGGAAACCTCGCGGCCTTCCCGGACCTGCTCCCAGTGTTCTGCGACAAGGGCGGGGTGGTGCCGCTGCTCCTCCTGCAGATGGTCTCCCTAGGCACGCCGCGGCTTGTTCCCCTGCTTCCACGGCGCAACGCGGGTCCGCTGCTCCCCGCCTCCCGCACCCGCCGTCGCGCATCACGCTGTCGCGGGCGGCTACGCCTCCGGCGGACCGCTTCGGCGTCGTAACCCTAGCCTCGTGCCTCCGGTGGGCCGCGCCTCCGACGGCCTGCTCCGGCGCCGCGCCCCTGGCTCCCGGGCCTGCGCCTTCGACGCTCGTGGTCGCGGCAGAGGCTCACCAGCTTGCCCGCATGGCCGCGCTTGCGGCAGCTCGCCAGCTCGTCCGTGCGCCTGTGCGTGGCCGAGTTGGTCGACAGCGGTGGCTGCTGCTCAGCAATGGAAGAAGAGAAGAGAGAGGAGGAGGAAGAAGATGATAGGTGGGGCCGTGCGTGAGAGGGAGAGGGGCGGACCCAACTGTGGCTCAGGGCCACCGGATGTCCAAAACGAAATTTTCTCTCTCCTCAACCGGCTGCAACCGGTCCGCGGTGTCCTGTGGCCTAATTCACCGAACCAGAGTGTCTTCTAGCAAACTGCTCAAAACGGGGTGTCCACCAGCAAACGACCATCACTTTGATGTCCGCCAAACAATTGTCCTTTTTTCCATTGGTAAGGGGGCATATTTTCTCATATAATGAAGAGCTAAGCAGCTTAATTGCATTTAAATGACATAGATAAATTTTGCCAAACTATTATCTCATCTGTTTTTATTATAATAATAGCATGCGGCCTCATCATTGGTATATCATTCCCCACACTAGTGACCACGGATCCACCTACGTGCATGAGATCCTTGTTTGTTACTACACACAGATACAAAGATGATTTGACTGACAGTTGTGCCCGGCACAACGCGGCCCCACAGGTCAGCTAATCGCATCGGCGAGACGACGACGTCTCATTTGGCTCCTTCGGCGGACGCACCACTCCGGCCGCTTCGTCTGAAGTGGACTGGGAAAAGGGCGGCGTGACACGCGACGGCGCGAGACAGCCCAGCGCCGTGGCGGGGCTCCTCCTCCTCTTCCTCCGCCGCCTCCCCACCGGCCCACCGCCCACCCAGGCGACTAGGGCGATCGAGGAGGAATTCAGATAGCCGTCTCGTCGCAAAGGCTCCGGAATGGTGATTAGTTCCCCTCCGATCCCCTACTCTCCTCCGTATCCGTATACCCTATGATGTTTTTTTTTACATTTTGTCTTTTCGGTTGTTATCCATAATTTGTCTGCGGCTGCCGTGTTTGTTGTGCCTTTGCACTCGAGTTGCGGGTTTGCGCCGAAATTGAATTAGGGTTTTTACATTCTGCATGTGACGCTAGCATTGTGGGTGGTCTGGTTCGGCTATTAATCACTTTTTTTATTTTTGAAAGTTCCAGCCTTAGCTGGCATGTTAGTAAGGAGAGTTAGAGTTACATGCACAAGAGGTGCTCACATTGGTAGACTACCAAGCAGACAATAGAAAGATCCAGTTGATTAAGGGGGATAGAGTCCTGATGCCCGTCTCTGCTCCAGTTGATTACTCGGTCATGGATTTAGATTTTGATTATTCTTATCCCTAGCCTCGTAGATGAGGTTAAAATCTCCAATGCATAGCCATAGTTCACCTTTAAATGGTTTGGTTTCTCTGCTGATGTCTTCCAGGAAGGATAGCTTAGGCCCATATCAATTGGTGAGCTTGAATTTTGTGTTTGTTGACAAGATGGAGACTGTCATGGAGAGGGAGAAATCTGTCAATGTCATTGAGTGTCGGGTTTATAAACCCGGGGTCCCCAATGGACCCGCTTCCCTCTGAAACTTCGCCCAAAGAAAGCGGCGCAACGACAAGACACGCAGGCTGGCTGGTGAGACACAATGATGAAGCAAGACCACGATCCGGTCATAGGATCTCCCGCCGGACCCGGGTGCCCGACCTCTCTTGACCTCGGGTCGCGGGCTCCGCCTCGCCCGACCCCTTTCTCCGACCAAGGATACGCCGGACCCCTGCTGGCTGCTCTTTCCCGACCGACACGGTCGGGGACGACTAGGAACGACCGACCGGGGACGCCCGCTCGGTGTGGATCTGGGGAGCAGGTGGAGCATATAAGGTAAGGCGCTCAAGTCAACCGCAATACCGAGGACCGTACCTTGGCATATGTCTCTAGGTCATGACAGACGGACACTATACAACCTTTCAGACGCGTCAGACCACAAACAGTATTGTTGGCGCCGACATTTGCCGTACCAGGCGAACACGGTAGAGCCTGCCAGACGCGTCTAGGCATAAACAATATTGGGCGCGTGCAGTCATCCCGTACCTGATGGCGTGAGCAACAAGACTAGGCAGCACACATATACACTTTCTCTTTTTCTCTCTGACTTGTAAGGCCATCCCTTTCAACTATAAAAGGGGATGCGCTCTCCCCTGAAAAAGGACGCTGGCTCTCTCTCTCGAGGACTCGACGACTTGAGGACTCGAACAGCTCAATAGCTCTAGAACTCGACAGCTACACAGAGCATACGCTCCAATACTTAGCGCACGTTAGAACACCCGTCACTCTCTTCCATTCGGTTCAGAGTCCGACCGGGCCTCTAACACCCCCTTCTTATTCCTTACTCGTTTGTAACCCCCCAGCAAACTTCGAGCACTGGGCTCAGGAATAAAGTCACCGACCGGCCTCAACTGGACGTAGGGTCCGTTGCCTGAACCAGTATAAATCCTGTGTCATTGAGTGCTAGACCATATCCGATCACAACGTACGGCAAAACTACAAATATTTACTTGTCGGCCACATTTCGCACCGACACTGAGTTTGTTGAGATGAAATCACTATAATTGTGGTATCTGAAGAGTGGTGCTTTGCTCGTGTTACAGGACTTGGTCAGTGACATCGACGATGGAGATGAGTTTGAGTGGGACAATGACAGTGATGGGGAAGCAGAGAGCAGCGATGGAGATGAGTTTGAGTGGGACAGTGAGGGTGATGGGGAAGCGGGGAGCTTAAGCACTGCTGGTTCATCGGTTCAGACGTCGAGGAACCTTCATGCTCCTGGCCCATCCACACTGGCAAGGCTGGTGAGTGAGAAAAAAATGATTGACATCACCGACTATCTACTTGTTCATTACATGTTTTTACCTGTTATATGGTCTTATGGTTACGATCTTTCATGTGGTGTTTTCTTGTGCAACTGTGAAAAGGATTCTAATGTCGAGAGAGACAATGGGGTAGCGTCGTCTGTGTATACGATTGATTATTTTGTGGGGATGGGTTTCTCCAGAGAGATTGTCTTGAAGGCCATGACTGAAAATGGTACAGCTATACTAGTAACTGATTTCTGAGTTGCAGCTTTTCCTTTTGCATATTATGATTGACTGATGCCTTTGCTTTCAGGGGACCACGGGGAGGATTCATTACTTGATCTTCTTTTCACATATAAGGTGTTTGACAATGCACAATCTTTAACTCAATTTGGGCTAAAGCTTGTTTTTTTTTTCCTGGGAATAGGTTTTGTATTTTATAAGGGATGTGAAATGGGGAGATAGGCTGTAACCCTTCGGTGGATAATCACTCTTCTGCTTGTGTTCCTCATCCTGTTGACGATGACGACGATGTTCTTGAAAACTGGGATGATGCGAACAACAGCGATGATCACTTCAGCTCTGATGACTCTGATGATGAGGTATTTCCATGGTTTCCGTTGGTCTTCATTACAAAATGTACTTGCTGTGCTTTATCAATTCGATCAACTGATCATGCTTAAACAATTTTTTGTTCCTGTTTCGTCTTAACTCTTAAGCTCATTGTTTCCTTTTTTTCATATGGCGTACTTGAATCTGCCCCTCAGTTTAAACTGGTTTATGAGAAACATGAGCTTGTAATGCATGTATTCCATTCAATTTTTTGAGGGAAGGTTGTTTCCGGCAAAACCAATGATTCAATATGTTTGTTAAAAGAGCTTGCTAATGAAACTGTTAACTTAATCTTTCTCGCCACTTGATCTTTAGTTTTCTTTGCACTTGTTTCATTTTTCATGTCTCTTTCTAATCAATAGTATGCGATATTCATAGTTGGGTATAATTTAGCTATGTGTCCCTTTTCATTATCTGTTCTTGTTGACCTTATCTCTACGGAGTTTTCTTTTTAACCTTCAACTTTACATATCTTTAGTGCCATCCTTTGCTACAGTTTTGATTAAAAAAAGTAATACTAGGGTGCGTGTTATCTGTGTGTTTATGTTTAGCATGCCTTTTCCTTGTAATTATAATCCAAATAGCTTATCCAGAAAGTTTATGGGTTATTTACTCACGTGCTATTCCACTTTTGATTGATCAAGTTTTAGCTACATATAGTTTGTTCTTTTCTGTGGTGGTGGATTGCTTTAGGAATAGGCACATTGCTGTAATCCTTTATGCCGCCAGAGGATCTGCATTCATATTTTGATCTAGAAGTAGTTTTTTTTTTGTGATTTAAGTGTTGGGCATGTGTCTTGGAGACTGCATATAGCTGAGGTTGGATGAATTAGACTTCACTAGGCTTCCTAACTTGTTTGTTGAACCATTGCCCACAATTTCTAACCTCGTAGGCAGAGTAATCTATGAGTTGCTTTCTATATGCTTTCCTATGTTTTCATGCAGGGATTTCTACAAGAGATGTCACGGAGGGACAAAAAGATCGAGTCCTTAGTGAGCATGGGCTTTCGTGAGGATGAAGCCAAAATGGCTATTACTAGATGCGGTACGTCTCATTTGAATCTGCTGCAAATGTAGGCCTTGTTCAAATGGAACTAACTTATTCTGTCTCATTGGTTTAATATTACTCAGGGCAAGTCGCAGATATATCTGTGTTAGTTGAGTCAATCTGCCGTTCAGTGGCTGCTGGAGCCAGTTACTATGAGCGTGATGCAAACAACAAGGAAAATGTTCCTTTAACCTAATGGAGTGACACTAAAACTGTCTTTATAATTCTGCAGGAGGCAGGTTTGGATGGTTGTGGTTCCTCTGTGAGAAGAAAGCGGACAAAGTTCATGGAAAAGAAGAAAATAAAAGGGAAGCGATTTGGGGGTGGGGCACGAGAAAGTGGAGGGTCCATAGATGGTAGGCATGAGGAGTCAATGCCTCTCCCAAACCCAATGGCTGGATTCAACTTGCCAGGTGACAGGGTGTCAATGGACAGATTGCTCCCAAAGAGGCTATTGGACGCCCCTTTTTCTATTATGAAAATGTGGCTCTTGCTCCAAAAGGTGTCTGGGCAACCATCTCAAGTTTCCTGTATGACATCCAGCCCGAGTTTGTTGATTCAAAGTTCTACTGCGCTACTACAAGGAAAAGAGGTTACATACATAACCTCCCAACTGCCAACAGGTCTCCTCTCATTCCCTTGCCACCAAAGACGATACATGATGCCTTTCCCTGTACCAAGCAGTGGTGGCCCTCATGGGACACAAGAAGACATTTTAACTGCATCCAAACATGTACAGCTAGCTCAGCGCTGACAGAACGGATTCGTGATGCTCTTGCAAACTGTGAAGACCCACCATCTCCAGAAGTTCAGAAATATGTCTTTGAACAATGTAGGAAGTGGAATTTGGTTTGGGTTGGTCGACACAGAGTTGCTCCTCTCGAGCCTGAAGAAATAGAGTTTCTGCTTGGTTTTCCAAAGGACCATACCAGGGGAATCAGCAGGACCGAGAGGTACAAATGTCTAGGTAACTCGTTCCAAGTACATACAGTTGCGTACCATCTTTCAGTACTAAGGGAGATGTTTCCAGATGGCATGAACGTTCTCTCTTTGTTCTCTGGGATTGGAGGAGCTGAGATAGCTCTGCACAAGCTTGGGATCCGTATGAAGACAGTGGTCTCTGTTGAGATATCTAAAATAAACGGGACTATCTTGAAAGCCTGGTGGGATCAAACCCAATCAGGAACATTGATTGAAATCGCTGATGTCAAGGATATAACTGATGATTGGCTTGAGTCAACTATGAGAAAAATAGGTGGGTTCGACTTGGTAATTGGTGGTAGCCCATGCAACAATTTTACTGGGAGCAATCGCTACCACCGTGATGGCTTAGCGGGTGAGCACTCTTTCCTGTTCTACCACTTTCCTAGAATCTTGGGTTGTGTGAAGTCAGTGATGCAGTGGATGCAGTCTTAAGTTATTACTATACAGAAACAGAAATGCATGCAGCGGCATAGCACCATTTTGGATGGGACCTATTGCCAATTGTTCAACCCTAGGAACTTGAACTCAATATATTGTAGAATCCTACATTGATTTGGAACATGTCTTCTTTGAGATATGACACCCTTCTCCAAGGTTCTATTGCTGAAGAACTGCAGCCTGTTGCTTGACATGGCAAAGTCATTCCCATTTTTCATCAAGTGGCTTATTTGATCTGCCGTGTATCATCTTAAATTTGCAGTACATGCCTAGTGTTGCCAGCAAGCCTGGTACCTTGTACCTTTCAAGAGCCACTCCTTTTGCTGAAACCTGGATATGTAATATAAAGATTGTCATAAAATCAAATGCACTTTAACTCATTGTTTGTTAGTTTTGAAGGAAAGCTGGGTAGGATGCCAGGGATTGTCCTCCTTTTGGTGCCTCTAGCATTTGCTATTACTCCAGTAGTCTAGTTAGAATGAATGTTTTCCAAAAAAAATTGTCTTCCAGCCAAAGTAATATTTTTGGTAAGTAACCCAAGGATCCTGATCTGGACTTAGGGGGTGTTTGGTTGCTCCTCATAAACTTTAGTCGCTGTCCCATCGGATGTTTGACACGCGTACATGGAGTATTAAATATAGGCGGTGTTTGGTTTGGCTTTTGGTTGTAGCTTTTGCTCCCAAAAGCCCAAAAGCCAACCAAAGGCCCTATGGTAGATCTACAACTTTTGCAAAAGCCAGCTTTTACGTAGTTCATTTTCTAAAGCAGGGGAGAGCTGCTTCCACCGGCTGTGGGGATGAAAAATTACCCGCAATGCCATCCATTATGTGCGTACCGGTTAGATTTGCTCGCGACTCGTCTTCTTGCGCGTGAAAGAAAGAGCGCCGCTCGTCCGCAAGCAGGCTTGGGCCGGCGGCGCATCTCCCCTCCAGCAGCCCTCTCCCCTCCGGTGGCGCCCCTCTCCTCCGCAAGCAGGCTCGGGTAGCGGCGCATCTCTCTCTCCCACATGCTCGCTCTCACTCTCCCTCTCTGCCATCTCCCAGGCGCATACGCCATTGTCTCCCGCATGAGCTCCGCCAGCCAAATTCGCCACCACCAAACCGCCTCCTCCCGATTCGCCACGCACACAGCTCTGCCTTGACTCCCTCCTTCCTCCCCAGTGGTTTGTGCCATCGCTCGTCTAGGGTTGAGGCCCCTCGGGCTGGTTTTCGCCGTCGTACCACCATTGCCGCCCGAGCTCAAGCTCAGTGCGGCCAGGCCATCTCTGGCCGTTTCTCTCCCTCCTAGTGCTTGGATTTGGGCGCGGCCCCATCCCTGGCACCGGCAGGCATGGGCGCAGCCCCATCCCTAGCACCGACGGACGCGGGCGCGGCTCCGTCCCTTCCCTAGTTGCGGCGGCGCAGGCGCGGCCCCGTCCTCGACACCAGCGGGCGGCCCCGTCCCAGGCTCTGCGGGTTCGCAGGAGCACTGCCTCTCACCGGCCTCTTGTTCTTCGTGCTCGTGGACATGAAAAAACATGAGAAAAATGTGTTGGGTAACTGACAAGTAGGGTCGGCTGAGACATGGGACCTACTACAGCTGCTTTCCCAAAAAGCTAATGCTGCTCAACCAAATGACTTTTGGCTTTATCCACAGCTCACATCTGACAGCTGCTTTTCCAACAGCTACAGCTCACCACAACTTTTCTAAAAGCTACAGCTCAACCAAACAGACCCATAGACTAATTACGAAACTAATTGCATAGTTTGCAACTAATTTGCAAGACGAATCTTTTAAGCCTAATTAGTCCATGATTTGGCCATGTGGTGCTTACAGTAAACATGTGCTAATGATTGATTAATTAAGCTTAATAAATTCATCTCGTAGAGTACCGACGGATTTTGTAATTTGTTTTTTTATTAGTATCCGAACACCCCATGCAACATCCTCACGTGACACCTCCTAGATTTTAGTCATAGGATCCAAACACCCCCTTATACCAATATCTTAACCTGCCACAATTTAACAAAAGCAGTACTAGGGCACTGTTTGCAATGTCAGATGGCCCATGTGTTCACATGCTGTCTTAGGTTTAGCAAAGCTCAGATCTGGGGTCATTCACCTGGACTTAAAAAAAATGGTGTGACAAATATCAGAAAAGGGTGCTTTCCATACTTGTAATGTTTTTTATGCAAGCAACACACTTGGCTATTTATTGTTAAATCCTAGATCAGTTGGTAACTTGTATCCCATTAGATTAGATAATAAGACCCATGCCTTTTGTCACTGTGGAATTTACTTATATTCACAAGAACTGTTACTAGTAAAAATCACATCAATCTTGTGTTAACCAATATTGTTGTTCTCATACTTGATGCCTGAGAGCATTCACAGAACCCGAATTTATAATCACGCTTGTTGGTTTCAACCAGGGCTTATCAGCTATGATACAATATTTTTCTTTTACAACAAACCAGTATCAACCGAGCTTATTAACCCAGAAACCAACCAACTAACAAAATACCTGAATTTCTAGGTGTAGCCTCCATGGGATCTGGGCGGCATACCATCAGGCATCAGCACTATTGAAATTTTGGTGTTCTGTCTATCTTTACTCTCTAATCTCTGCTGGTCTCTGCCATTGTGGCTGGGGATGGGCGGGAACTATAAGCGTCGGCAGCTTTGTGGGTCAACCTCCGTGGTGTCTAGATCAATCAAGATATGATTGCCCTTTAGGGACAGCGCAATGGACCATATGATGTTGATTCCTGCTGCCTGTGTGGGTGGGGCTTCGTCTCCATCTGGATGAATAGCTTTTCCAGCGAGCTACTGGATCATGGTACTGTTACATATATGTACTGTTCACTCGTGTTTGCGGAGCGGTTGTTGCTGTAGCTAGCTGATATCTCTTCTAACAGAAATGGATTACCTGTTGGAACTGATAGCGATAGGGGATCACGCACTGAATTACATGTCGCCTGATTTTCAGAATTGTTGCATGTGACACAGTGACAAACGCTGAATGCACGGCTCCGTGCTCTTATGAACGAATCGTGAGGCTGTCTTCAAAGGGGACCCACCGTGAAATCCAAACTCAAAATGAATATTCATCACAGTTTCTATAGCCTCCAATAGAAACAGAGTACCTATATAAAAGACCTATTTTAAGTGTTAGGAGAGATATAACCAAATCTGAGTATTCTCTTTTCTGGAGACCTATTTATCGAAATAGTTGTCTTTTGGATCTTATTATTAAAGAAGACTAAAAGTAGATATTAAACAATTTATCTGTAACGTTACTCAAAGAACGAATGGATCTTATATTTTGTTGAAGAACGTCTTAAAGAGAAACTTGCTGGTTGCTGCACATTCTCGCAATCGCAATGATGAAATTGTTCGCTTGCGTGGTCGTAAAGCGACCTGATTGTGACGGGACGGGGTCCTCCTCCAACTTCGTTGACAGCATCTAACGCGAGCAGATCTGGCTGATGGCGACAGTCTCGGTGCACGAATACTCTTTTCATCCGCCACTCTACAAGGCCAAGGCATATTCATATCAGGTCCAAGGTTGACATGCGGATACTACGGCCGTGTCCGTTTGTCAGGCTGAGAAGCATCGTCGATTGATTTATTCTAATAAAAAAATATTATACAATGACTAATAAGCCAAATTAAATACATCTGCATCTTGAATGGAATTTTTAAGTACAGAGCAGCACAGAAACGAGAAACCCCGCTCTTTGTCTGGTTCCACCGTTCTGCTTATCCTGGTTGGTACTGTACGAGCTAGGGAATTCATGAAGATTCGTCCCGTGTTTACAATGCAATCCTGCGAAAAATAGGGCGTTCTCCCGCACCAAATCCGAATGGAAATACTTTTTCTCATTTGAACCAAGTACACGCCATCCAAGTCCAATTCCCAGGGGCAAACGGGGCGTCATCAACCGAAAGAGAAATAACGCCTTGTTTAGGGGCAAAATCTAAAAAGGGGCGTCATCAACCGAAAGAGAAATAATAAAAACTAATTGACCTTATAAATTGCGAGACACAAGGTTTTGAAACGAAAAATCAAATTCACCCAACTAAATAAGGGCTAATTTGACCTTATATGCGCAGACACAAGGGAAACGAATTAAACGGCCAGGCTGGAAGCTTTCCACATTCTACAGCCACATCTTTGCCGCGCACGGCGCACGGCGCACGGCGCACCTGCTCTTTTGCTGCCGCGGCAGGAGCTTTCGGTTTCGGTCACGGAGACGGAGACAGGCGTTTCGCTCTTCCGCACGCTTCCGACCAACCATGCAACTTGAGCTTTCGCCCACAGGAACGTTTCGTTTGTGTACCAAAGAGACCGGCAGACCCGGTCCAGTAATCTTTCCGTGCGTTCCCCAGTGTGCCGAAAAGACGGACGAATCAAAGCTGCCGCGTCACCTGAACTCTGGAATCAGGAGATAGCACCTTCTTTCCGCAAAAATCCTGCCACTTTTCCATGCGTGCTCGTAAATCATGATGCTAGCGTTAAGCCATCTCTCTTCCTTTTTTTTTATCATCGTTAAGGCACCTCTTGAGTAGAGTATAATTGATTGGGTATTACTTTCACGGAAAAAATGAAAAGATTTTTGTGTAATAGAGAATATAAAGAAACAATGTAAAGTGTACGAGCAACAAATTTGGTATTGACAAGAAATTGCGCATGGGCAAATATTTATTTATTTATTCGCACCATTTATTTTGCTGAAAAGCCCGACTAAAATTACTATTCATTAATTTATCGTGAGGGAAAATTAAAGTTGGTGGGCTGAAATAGAACAGCACCTTTATTCCATCCTCGGGCTTGGCGACAACAGTGGACAGTGGAGGAGTACTCGAGGAAAACATGTCGTTGGACTCGAAATACCCAAACAAAGGCTCCTTCTCTGCACAAACCGAACGCCACCAGGCACTTGGCTTACCCGCAGGATGTCTCATGGGCCCCCTCGGGATCCGGACCCACCTGCCACGCCAAAACCCGCAGAGAGAGAGCAGCAGGACTTGCCTACGCGGCTTACGGAGCCCGAGACGGCGTGAACCCATCCCCACCCGCCGACCCGCTTCCCGAAACACGCGGCCCCATGCTCCGCGCGTGGGGAGCCCCGTCTTGGACCGTCCGACCTCCATCCGACGCCCGTCCGCGCGCCCTGCTCCGCTCACCTCTCCTAAGACTGTCTCAACAGGTGACAAATAAGGACACCCCGTAAAATAGGTCTCCGACGGCACCGTATCTATCTGAGATCTATAGATCTATTTTACATGTCAGGAGACTTATAACATAATTTAAGTATCTCTTCTAAGACCTATTCGTAGGAAAAGATTTTCTTTTAGGTTTTATTTATGGAGAAAACAAAAATAAATATTGAAACATTTTGCGTGTAGAGCGACTACAAACGTGAAATGGGTCGTATTTGGGTAGTCTAAACGCCATCGTCCTCACCCCCCTCGAGTCTCCTCTGGTCCTCCCCATCTCAACAAGCTCAACGAAACGCAACGCCTCGCTGCGGAAATACTCGCAGTAGTAGGTGCGCCCCGCTCTCGCTCACGAGCCTTAGCACAGTCGCTTCACTGCCAATCCATTGCTCGCTCTCGTCTGCACGACCGACCAATCGACGATGGCCGCGGAACCCTAGGAGCAGCAGCGCGCGGCTCAGCCTTGGCGCTTCGGCATGGGCTCCCTCGACAACGGGGCCGCGGCCGCGGCGGGGAGCTACAAGCGCGGTCCGGGCCCGGCGCTGCGGGCTGGCGGCGTCGGCGGCGGCAGCGCGCGGAAGGTGCGGGCGAGATCCAGGCTCGCGCGCTTCCTGCTGTTCGAGAAGGTGGACTATCTCCAGTGGATGGTCGCCGCCGCCGCCTTCTTCTTCGTCGCAATCGTCTTCGTCGCGTTCCTCCCGGGGTCGGGCGTCGTCGTCGTCGAGCGGCCCAGGCTGACGCTCCCCTCGCGCCGCGCGGGACCGGGGCGCGTCGGAGGCGGAGGCGGGGGCGGGACTGCCGAGGACCGCGGCGACGGCCTCCTCGTCCGGTGGGAGGCGGGCGTGGCGTTCGAGTTCCAGCCGACCAGGTTGAGGGAGAAATGGGCGAGGGAGCTGAGGGAGGAGGCCAAGAGCTTGGCGGAGCTCGGCACGCCCGTAACGAGGCTCGGGGTACGGAAGCCGCGGCTTGCCATGGTGAGTACTACTACTGAGGATTGCTGGCGTTGCGTGGGGGGAGGATATGTATGGGTTGGGATTTACTTTTTGCCATGTGGTTTCTGATTTTTTTCTCGCTGCTCGCGGTTGAGCTTTCTGTAGGTGTTTGGTGACCTGTATCCCAGCGCAATGCAGCTTCAGATGGTTAGTGTCGCCTCGGTGCTGGAAGCCATGGGCTACGAAATGAAGGTGCGTTGCTGAAATGCTGTCTCCTGAACCATAGGCTAGCAATTTACTTGTTGCTCGTCAGACAAGTTCGTGGAGGCACTGATTGAGTGCGATGCGTGCCCTTGTGTTTGTTTTGTTAGATTTTGCTTCTAACAGTTAGTTGTGAAAAACTGGACATAACTTCAGGGTTAAGCTGGGCTGTTGTGATCAATATTTTGGAGCAAGTTGGGTTGCCATGTATGATGTATGCACTTTTTTAAGTAATGCATGAGCCTCAGTGTTGGTTTCTATGTTCTAGTTTCTACTTTCTAGAGAGTAGAAGGAAGATACACAAAGCTAACTGTGAGGTTACTTCAATTGACTCGTGTCAGTTAAATGCTCTGCAGTTTGGTGTCCTCATGTTGAAGTAATGTAATGCGGATTGTATTTTGCTAGGTTTGTGTCAGTGCAGTTTCTGTGGTATGGAAAAAATTCAAGGGCTAAATTGGAGGTGCAATCCTTTTCGCTGAATTTGCTTCCTCTACTATGTTTTGTCCTGAGAGTTGGTTCCTCTACTAAGTTCCTGTCAGAACTTGGAAGCATATTGGTATCCAGATTGATCAACTTTGCCTCTTTGGTGTATAGTCTTCTGTGCTAAAATGTGCAAAGAACTGGTACTTTTACCCTTTTTGTGTGTAATATAAAATGTTACCTGCAGAGGTTGTTAATTAGCAACATTTTTAGACTTCCATATTACCAAGAAACATTATGAGACTCATCAAAATAAGATTCGGCATATCTAATGTACTTAACCAAGATGCTGGCATGTTGCTTTGATTGTATTAACTTCTTGACGTATGCACATAATTTTTTGATAATGATACTTGGAGTATTGCCCTTTTACACAGTAAGCTGCTACGTTTGGCCAATGGCTCAACTTATGCACTTATGCTGTATCACCTTTTTTTTTTGCTCTTTCTGACTTGACCGGCTGTACTTGTTTTTGGTGAGATGCTAGTGTTCCTAGTTTCCATACTATTACTACATGCTAGTATCTGAGTTAAGGTTTCCTACATATATATTTTCTTAGTCATTATCATGTACATCCAAAATACTTTCTCTGAACTTCTGCCTTTAATTTGTCAATCCAGGTTTTCTCACTTGAGGATGGCCCATGTGGTAATATCTGGAGAGCCATTGGAGTACCAGTGAGCATACTACCTGAGGACGCAAACTTACCTATTTTGGTAGATTGGTTAGAGTAAGTTTCAGAAGTTATCTCTCCTGTTGTTTTTTATTGGTTACTGTATTATATGTTTCCCGTCCTGCTTTTACTGATAAGATATGTGGCCTCAGCCTCACTTTCTAATTATTTCCTCATCAGGTTTATTTGCATTATTTCTGCAGCTATGATGGCATACTTGTCAATTCTATTGAGGCAAGACCAGTATTCTCAAGGTAGTATTAGATAACTAGAATTGTATGACCATAGTTTGTTCTGTTTGAAATTGATAGAATACTTTCTCAAAGTCAGATGTTTGATTTGGACTATGTGTCTGTGCCTTCCTACAGTCTTCTGCACGAGCCTTTCAAATCCATACCTATCATTTGGACTGTGCATGAATATTCTCTTGCACATCGTGCTAAAGAATATAATGCGAGTGGAATGATTCAGCTCATAAATGCTTGGAAAGATGTATTCAGCAGGGCAAATGTTATAGTTTTCCCAAACTATATATTACCGGTATTTACTTCTGATCTGATTGTGATTTCAACAATCATTGAGTCATTGTCATATGGATGAAGATCCTCTGACCTAAAAGTATAATTAAATATTTCCCTGCAGGTGATGTATGCTGCATTTGATTCTGGTAACTATTTTGTAATTCCAGGCCCCCCCTCAGAAGCATTTCAGGTTGACAGCTTTATTGCTAAAAGTTACCATGAAGATGTGAGGATCAGCTTGGGCTTGAGTCCCAAAGATTTTTTAATTGCTATTGTTGGTAGTCCATTTTCATATGGTGATAATTTGATGGAAGAGGCACTTGTCTTGCAAGCAGTAAGTCCTCTGTTACAGAGATATCGCTCTGAGAATAGCACACAATCTGAACTGAAAGTAAAGGTCTTCACTGGGAACATAACTGAGAAGCATAGGATGGCCCTTGAGGTTATTATTCATGTCTTCATGCCCTGTTCAATCATGTGAACTGTTATTTACAGTCTGAGTGCTTTAAATTGTATCTAACCGTGTATTAGTTTTCTGGTTCATGATAGTCTGTTGCTCTAAGTGTTGGCTTCCCAAGAGGTGCAGTGGAGCATGTTGCTGCTGAAGATAAGGACAACCTCCTTGGTACAGCTGACCTTGTTATATATTATTCTTGTCTCGAGGAGCAATTATTCCCCAGTGTGCTAGTCCAAGCTATGAGTCTTGAGAAGCTGGTTATAGCTCCAGACCTTGCAATTATTAGAAAACATGTATGTTCGTGATGGCACCTCATATTAGATTGTAATTCATCTCTAGTTTCAAATACTGATGACTGCGTATAGTATTCTAAATAAACTAACATGGTTGTCATATGGCGTAGATCGATGATGGAGTAAATGGACTTCTGTTTCCAAGAAAGAATATTGGCATGTTAGCTCAAGTTCTTCTTGGAGCAGTGTCGAATGGTAAAGTGTCTGTTTCAGGGCAAAAAATTGCTTCAGCTGGGAAGGCCCATGCCAAGAATCTTATGGCTTCTGAGACCATTGAAGGTTATGCTGTGCTATTAGAAAATGTTGTCAAGTTCCCCACTGATGCACTGAGCCCTTTAACTGCTGGTGAGATACCTTTAGCTCTGAAACAGGAGTGGAAATGGCACCTATTCGAGGATGTGAATCATTTACACTGTATGAATTCAAGTTTTTCTGGCTACAAGATACTCCAGAAACTAGAGCAGGAGTGGCATAGCAACCAAATGGAAAACTCTTCTTTGAGTACAACAAAGATCAGTGACGCATTCTCTGCAATTGCTTGGGAGGAACAGAGAGCAAATGAGGTTATGGACATCAAAAGAAAAATGGAGGAAGAGGTAAAATGCAAATGTTGCATATTCAGCAATAGTTTGCATAGTCATTCATTATTTCTTTCTCTCTCTCTTTTTTTTAAATGCTTTGAAGTAAGTAACTGGAGTTGATTGTTATGTAGTTGAAGGACAGGAATGACCAACCGCATGGAACATGGGAGGAGGTGTACAGAAATGTGAAAAGGGTAGAGAGGTTAAAAAATGAATTGCATGAAAGAGATGACAAGGAGATTGAGCGGACAGGTCAGCCACTTTGTATATATGAGCCTTTCTTTGGGGAGGGGACCTGGCCCTTTCTGCACCAGAGCTCTCTTTATCGTGGAGTTGGCCTGGTAAGCTGTTGTTACCACAAAGCACAATAAATAATTGTGGTCAGCTTGAATGTTCCAAAGATGCGTTTAGACAATTCTGACGTTATAAACTCATTTGACAGACAATTCTAACATTGAGGATATGAGCTATAAACACATAGATTAGCAAAAATTTTGCAAATTCGAAGATTTGACTGGTCCTTCTTAAAATATTTTGAGTAATACATTCCACTACATACTAAGGGACTCTTCAAATTCTGGTCTAATATTTTTTTTGGTTAGATAAGCCTTTGATGATATATATGAATATAGCAATAATTCTGTAAATTCAACTCCTCTTGAGGTATGTTAGGTGATGATGTGTAAACTCCCATGCGTGTCGTTGGATGATACTCCCTCCATCCCAAATTATAGGTTGTTTTGGCTTTTCTAGGTACATAGCTTTTGCTATGTTCCTAGATATACACTATGTCTAGATATATAGTAAAGCCAAAACAACCTGTAATTTGGAATGGATGGAGTATCTGGAGTGGTACAGATTTATAATCAGCCAAGAGGGCAGAATACCACCTGATTTCTCAATCATTGGTGGTGGAGTCCATCACTCTTATATGGTGCCCTCTATCCCTTTCAAAACCTGATCCATCCAAACTACATCCAAGAATCCACTTGGTGAATTCATGATTTAGCACCCGAAAATTAATTTGCGCTAGATATTTTACCTTTGCTGAAATTGGCATAGTTACTGATGACTGGTTATGTTTGGGCAAAATAGTTCTAAAACTAAAACGAGCATAATTACTACTACCAGTGGAACAGATATGGCATTAATAAGAATAACATATGGTATAGCTTTGCAAATATTTTGATGGATAATGTTGATAATTTACGTCTCTCTTTCATTAGTCTTCAAAAGGTCGAAGACCAGGAGCCGATGATATTGATGCTTCTTCTCGTCTTCCTCTTCTCAATAATGTCTATTACAGAGATATTCTTGGTGAATTTGGAGCTTTCTTTGCTCTTGCCAACAGAATTGACAGAATACATAAAAATTCTTGGATAGGGTTTCAATCCTGGAGATCTACAGCAAGAAAGGTAACGATCAAGTATGTTTATTTTCCTTTTTTTTCCCCTAACACAGGAGAGTAGAGTGTCATTATATTAAGAAGAAAGACCCCTAATGGGGAATGAGCAGTACAGCAGAAATCACCGAAAAGAAACTAAGAAACGACCAGTGACCAACAAACCAGTCATGGCCATATAATGCTGCAGAGCTCTTTCTTCTTTTTTTAAATATCTTTTTTGTTGGGTACCATGGATTTCATGAATCTGATTGATAACATGATGAGTAGGCAAGTGTTTCTTTGTAAGAAACGTGTGCATTGAGTGCAGTGAGAACAATCCACATTGTCTTCCAGAACAATTGACACCTTATTTGTACTGACTACTGAGTAGCTGTTTCCCTGAACAGGCAAACTTGTCAAACAATGCTGAATCTGCAATCTTAGATGCCGTTCAATCTCAAAAGCATGGAGATTCCTTTTATTTTTGGGTTCGGATGGATCAAGATCCAAGAAACCACACTAATAAAGATTTTTGGTCCTTCTGTGATGCGATCAATGCTGGGAACTGCAGGTTAGCCAGATAAATGTGTTTCATGTGTTGAATTAATTTTGAACTCTGCAAATGTAATGGTTTGAGCAAAATTGTGTCAATTTTTTTTTATTTGTTTGTTTATTTTTAGTTCCTTGTTGGATTTCATTTGTAGCCTACCCCAACTTTGCTTGGGAATAAAGCACCTTGTTGTTACTGCTGCACATAGTCAATTCTTTGAAGAATCACCAAACATTTACTGAGCAATCATTTAAAGGATTTTATGTTCTTTTCTTTTACAGTACTCCCCCTGTTTCAAATTATAAGTTGTTTTAGTTTTGTCCTAAGTCAAACTTGTCTCACTTTGACAAAGTTTATAGACCAAATGTACAAATGTCTACAATATCAAATAAATGCACTATCAAAATATACTTCATGGTGTCTCTGGTGAATCTTATTTGATGTTGTAGATGTTTGTGTATTTTTCTATAAACTTGATCAAAGCTTGAGAAGTTTGACTTTGGGCAAAGCTAAAATGATTTACTATTTGGAACGAAGGGAGTAGTCATTTAAGCTTTTTGTACTCTGGGTTCTTCAGTGCCTATTTCAGTTTATCATCGTTACAGAACTACGCGATCTGTTACCTTAATATATGCTACATATATGGTATTTATGGGTATAACCATCCTAACTAATGTAATCAGCTTTGTGTTGTATGCTTTTCAATGGTATTGTCATAGTGGTTTTTATTCTGTTAGAATGGAACTAATCTACTCTGCACTTGTACCTCAAAGGTTAGCTGTTTTGGAGGCCTTCCAAAGGATGTATGGTGTACATCTTGATCATGACCTGGATTCTCTGTTACATATGCCTAATGATGGAGACACATGGTCTGTGATGCAAAGTTGGGTTTTGCCTACACAGTCATTCCTAGAATTTGTTATGTTTTCAAGGTATGGGTTATGTTTTTGGAATCTTACTGACAATCAAGTGACTGTTATTACATGTATAGCTAGATAAAATATGTATGCACTGGTTTATTATCTGATGTTATATGTATATCAAACATACTGTGAATGAGCTCCTGGATGTAGCTGATCTAAGCATATTTGTGTCAGCATTGCTAGCAGTATATTGCTAATGATTATTTGGGGTTGTCTACTTTGTGGAAAATTACCTGTTAAAGCGCAGCCTTGCTTTAATTGACTCAGGGTCCAAAAAAAGATTAGTTCTCAACTAGTATCTGGTCATTTGATCATTTCAAAGGATTATGTTGCTATAACAGGCATCCTAGATGTTAATCAACACGGATAAAGTCTTTTTGGTCGCTATTTGCTTGCTTGCATTGTTCTATGTTCATTCCTTTTACCTGATAGGACTATCATACCATAGAAATTCTGGATTTTCTATATGCTTCATTAGTGTTTACAGTATGCTGTTGCTTTTCAGAATGTTTGTTGATGCATTGGATGCACAAATGTATGACAAACACCATCAAACTGGGCATTGCATCTTAAGTCTCCACAAGGTGATCCCTTTGCCACATCTTTAGATAACATTAATTATTTTTCAAATCCTGTCCCAGAGCAATAGATTTTCTGAAGATAGAATAATCTATAGTGTGAAATGTATTCCCTAGCTATAAGAATCGAGATCATCACTGTGCCGATATACATGGTTTGCCCTCATGTGCTTAGAAAAGAAAAGAAATAGAAACTCACCATCCGTGTCTCCCTTTTAATGATGTCATGTGCTCCTTTGACATTTTCTTATTTTGTACAGGACGAGCACTGCTATTCTCGTGTTCTGGAGTTGATTGTGAATGTTTGGGCATTCCACAGTGCACGGCGGATGGTCTATGTTAATCCTGAGACTGGTGCAATGCAGGAGCAGCACCATCTCAGTGGCAGGAGAGGTCAAATGTCAGTGCAGTTTTTCTCCTACACCACTCTGAAAAGCATGGACGAGGAGCTTGCAGAAGAATTTGACTTGGATCACCCGGACAGGAGGTGGCTCTGGCCACAAACTGGAGAGGTCTTCTGGCAGGGTCTCTATGAGAGGGAGCGGAGCATGCGGCAGCAGGAGAAGGAGCGGCGAAAGCAGCAGAGCAGAGAGAAGATCCAGAGAATCAAGAATAGAGCTCGGCAAAAGACGTTGGGGAAGTATATAAAGCCACCGCCTGATGATACAGGTGTCTTGAATGATACAACAACAGTAGATTTGTAGCATTTTGACCATACTTGGGGCGATGATTCTTACCGTGGGAAATTTTGTTCATTCTTTCTTCGTTACGGGTAATGTCCTCAGTCCGCCCGAATTTTTTAATTTTTAGCCCTTTTTTTTTTGAAAGTTTTTCACAAATAATCCCTTGAGGTAAAGATTTCAGAATCTGGACCCATAGCTCGGCGTCATCGTGGCCAGCGTCGCTCGAAGCGGATGTGGAGGTGACATGGCAGGAAGCTCGGCGTCAGTCACCCTGATGCCGAGCCTTTATTACGTATGGGCCCCGTCCCTCTCTTCCTCTCCCTCTCCCTCAATCGCCCGAGCAGAGCAGCGTCGCCATCGTTGCTCGCGCACGCGCCTCCACTGGCCGCCCTCGTCTGCACACGCCTGTGCATGGACGGCAAAGGTTCTAATGGCTAGAAGGGGGGTGAATAGCCTATTAAAAATTTCTACAACAACATTTAACAAACCGGTTAGACAATTATGAGGCGAAGAAGTATTGCGCTAGCTTACTAAAAAGCAAGTCACCTACCACAATTCTAGTTTATATAGTTTATATCCACACAATAGCTATGACACTACACTAAATTAGTGCGCTCTCAAAAGCTAACTAAAAAGCCACACTAACCAAACTAATAAGCTCTCACAACTAGCTACACTAAAGAGCTTGACAACTATTTTAATGTAAAGAGAGTTAGCAAGAAGGTTATACCGCCGTGTCGAGGAAGGAGCCAATCAATAACAAGAATGAATAACAATGAAGACCAATCACCTCGAAATCAAATGATGATACAATGATTTTTTATTGAGGTTCATTTGCTTGCCGGCAAGCTAGTTCTCGTTGTGGCGATTCACTCACTTGGAGGTTCACGCGCTAATTGGCATCACACGCCAAACCCTCAATAGGGTGCCACACAAACAACACAAGATGAGGATCACACAAGCCACGAGCAATCCACTAGAGTATCTTCTGGCTCTTCATCGGGGAAAGGTCAAGAATCCCTCACAATCACCACGATCGGAGCCGAAGACAATCAACAACCTCCGCTCGACGATCCTCACGACTCTAAGCCGTCTAGGTGGCGGCAACCAACAAGAGTAACAAGTGAATCCCGCAAAAACACGAATATCAAGTGCCTCTAGATGCAAACACTCAAGCAATGCACTTGATTCACTCTCAATCTCACAAAGATGTTGAATCAATGATGGAGATGAGTGGGTGGGCTTTGGCTAAGCTCACAAGGTTGCTATGTCAATGCAAATGGCCAAAAGAGTGAGCTTGAGCCGGTCATGGGGCTTAAATAGAAGTCCCCATGAAATAGAGCCGTTGTACCCCTTCACTGGGCACAACACGGGGTGATCGGACGCGCCGGTTAGATTGATCGACGCTGGACCTCAGCGTCCGGTCGCGCGATGCACGCCATGTGTCCCCTTTCTTCAAATACCGAGCGCCTGATCCCAACGGTCAAGTGATGACCGGACGCGCTTCTTGCTGAAGTGACCGAGACGCCGGACCTCGGCGTCCGGTCGTTCGATAAGCATCCGAGCGAAAATCACGACCGACGCGCGTCGTCCATACTCAACCGGACACACCCGGTACCAGCGTTCGGTGACTCTACGTCAACATACGTTAGATCGACCGGACTCGGCCCTGAAAGGTCGGTCGGGTTTAGCACCAGTGTCCGGTCATGAGACGAAACTACGCGCCCTCTTTCCACTTCCATGCGCCGGGTCCAACCGAGACCAGCGCCGGTCCAGGTCAGAGACCAACGTCCGGTCACTTACAATGACCTCCACCGTCGGACTTCCGCACTCTATGGATAGACGCCGTGATGAAGTTTCTATCCCTTGCTCAAATGTACCAACCACCAAATGTATCACCTTATGCACATGTGTGTTAGCATATTTTCACAAACATTTTCAAGGGTGTTATCACTCCACTAGATCCTAAATGCATATGCAATGAGTTAGAACATCTAGTGGCACTTTGATAACCGTATTTCGATACGAGTTTCACCCATCTTAATAGTACGGCTATCGACTCTAAATGTGATCACACTCACTAAGTGTCTTGATCACCAAAACAAAATGGCTTCTACCATTTATACCTTTGCCTTGAGTCTTTTGTTTTTCTCTTTCTTCTTTTTAAGTCAAGCACTTGATCATCACCATGGCATCACCATCATCATGTCATGGTCTTTATTTCCTTCATCACTTGGAATGTGCTACCTATCTCATTATCACTTGATAAACTAGGTTATCACTTAGGGTTTCATCAATTCACCAAAACCAAACTAGAGCTTTCACCGGTCCCTGTGCCCATGCCGCGCCCTCGCCTGCTTGGACGTGCCACACATGCTGCCTTGCCATGCCTCCCGCTGCTTGCCGATGCTGTGACCGTGTTGCCCCCCCCATCGGCTCGGCATTGGGCATTCTTTATGCCGCCTCCTCCCGCAAGCCCTAACTCACCCAGACGGAGCGTCGGGCATCCATACCGCCGCCACCCACCATCGGCCCCGCACACCACACCCACCACCACCGTCGGCTCGCTCGCTCAATCTGCTAGTGTCGTCCTCAGCCTCCTCTGCTGCAAGCCCGCCTCTGCTAGAGCGATGAGCTCACTCACTCTGTCAGTATCGTCCTCAGCCTCTTGCGCCTGCAAGCCCGCCTCTACTAGAGCAATGAGCTCACTCAGTCTGTCATTGTCGTCCTCATCCTCGTCCCCCTCATCAGACAACACAATCGGTGATTGAACGGTGTGGCCAGCTCACGATCTATGCTCATCTAACTTCTTCTCCTCATACCTTGCACGAGCCACCTCTGCGGCATGTTCCTTGCTGCAACCAATCCTTTCATGTATAAAATACAATCAGTTAGCAACGCGATTATATTACATTTAAAATCAAGCAACGAAAAAAAGGCTTTCAAGCACTCACTGGCATATAATGCAACATGCTCGTTCAAGACCTGCATCTGTACTCTTGTCTCCTCCCTTGCCTCCTTCCTTGCCCTCTCCTCCTCTAACGTCATCCGCCTCTCCAATCTCCATTTGTTAAGCTCAACATCGATCGGGTTACAAATACCGCGTTGTCTAGCAAACTCATGTATCTTTTCTTTGTGATGTTTAACGAATAGGTTGACGTAGTCATGTCCATATCCCCTCTTCCGTGCAATTACTTGCCTCCCCTTCAGTTCATCCAAGAACTTAGCTTGACCATCGTAACATTCCACCTGCATTTCCTAGTGCTCTGTTCAAAAGAAATATTATATCATATATGTCTTAACAAAAGAAACAAAATACGATTTCATGTTTACCACAAAAATAACCAACCTCATCATACTCAACCATATGGCCGCAGTAATGGCCTATTCCAAGCTCCGCAGGGACTAAGTCATAGTTGGATTTAACACCACATTCACACATGACAGGAGGTGCTTTATAAATTACCCTTTTTTTCTTCTTTTCCTTAACCTTTCACGGTTCTTTTGGCCATTGGTTCTTAGGACCATACAACCACTCCTTGAAATGACACCTTCGCCATTAAAACACCTAAATAAGGTGACATTAGCACATGAATACATATAACTCAACATTTCAACACATACACTTTGCACTTACTTTATGCTTGTTTGGACACACAAACTCCAACGTATTCTCAGGGTTTATCACAGCTCGATCTCCGTAATCGCACAGAGAGAGGTTTCTCGAGTCGTCTAAATGTGGCTAGGTGCTTCTCCTTAACGCTCATTGGCGGAGGGTTAGGGGGTGGAACCCACCGCTTGAAGTGCTCACGTGAATGTCTCCCTCTAAACCAATCGTCGAAAAGGAGGTACCTAGTATCAAACTTGTCTGCACCGTCGATCAACTGAAAGAAAAAACACTTCTCATGGTCCTACACAACGAGATTCCAACAAAATATTAGTAGTATACTTACACAAATAAAGAAAAAAGATAGTGAAAACAATTTCTTACATTAAAACGACTGCATGTGTAGAAGCACCACGCCGCTGTGTCCGGATGTTTCGATTAAAAAATATGGGCCGGGAAACCACAGTCACAGTTAGGGATAGAGAGACCAAGAGGGACGGGGGTATCTTTGTTAGACGCGTCGGGGTATAATTCTCGAGGACGACCCCGTTTTCGTCAAAACTCCTCCCAAAACATTTCTTGCATCTAACAAAACGGATGTAATTTAACAAACATAAATCAAAACATCACAAATAAATGTCAATGAGAACCATAACTACAATACAACCAATTTCGTTTTAAGAACCGAAAGCAATTAACATTAAACCCTAAACCTAGGGTTTCCAATGTTATGCACAACAATGAACCCATAAAACATAACAACATACACTGCGGTTACCTAGGTATAATACAAATACTAAAAATTGCATGAAACTCTAAGTAATGACGATTCTAGATTCAAAAATCCGACTAATATATACCGAATCAATGCGAAAAAAAACTAGAAGGGGAGCGATGATACCTTGCTCTCGAAGATCTACGGATCAAATCAAAGTTTCCAATATCCAATATGCCGATTTGTGATGTAGAGCGAAGTGGGGAAAGAAAAAACTCGAGAGTGAGGAGAAAGAAGAGGAAGAAAACTCGGGCAGGAAGGTTGGGGCCGGGGTTAAAACACAAGCTCGGCGCCAGTCACACTGGCGCCGAGCTCAGTGCCAAGATCTACGACGCCGAGCTTAGCGCCAGGGTGACTGGCACCGAGATCCTTGCCATGTCACCTCCACGTGGGTCTCGAGCCAAAGAGCTCGGCGCCAGGGACGCTGGTGCCGAGAAGTGTTAGCTCGGTGCCAGCATCGATGGCGCCAAGCTAAGGGTTCAGATTCCGAAATCTTTCCTCTAAAAACATATTTGTGAAAAACTTTCAAAAAAAGGCTAAAAAAAAAAAAAATTCGGTCAGTCCTCACTGACTACCCCTGGACGGGTGTGAATATTTTTGGGTCAGTTTTGTCGTGCCCCCTCGGTGTTCTGGGTGCTTTACAGGCGACGTTGTAACATGTATCTAGGCCATTGAGTTGTCAAGTTGCCATCTTAGGTGTAAATTTGAGCTCCTGTAGCGTTAGGTGTTTTTCTTCTTCTTTTTGCTTAAGCTTCTCTATAACAGAACAGCTGCTCTGCTTTTGCAGTCTCGGTACAAATTTAGTTGACTGATGGTGTCATTCTGTCATATTTGGTGACCTGCGCTACTATCTACTTTCGGTATTGATAATTTTGCTCAACATACTGTAAAACCAGTTATATCTTCAATTGTTTCGGTGTCTTGCATTAGAAAAGTCTGCTCTTATGAACCAAATCCTCACCGCACTTGAACATCGATGGGCAGTTCTATTGCCCTGGAAACTGGCAAAAGTGGTTCATCGGAACAGGTCAGAGCCATCAACTGGGAGAGTTCAACACAAGGATCATTGTGCTAAGCATGTAAACTTATAATGTGTTTGGTTTATGAAATCATCCCATGCTTCATGAGGTGGTGCATCATGAATTTATCCTATAAATTTTGATAATCACCCATTTCTAATGCATATACTAATTATTAGCTTGAGGAATAAGATGGTGATTGATCAATCCATTCCATTTCACAAACCAAAAAAAAAAAGATAAAAAGTGAGGAGTGAGAAGAAAATATAGATAACCTTATTCCTCAAACCAAACCCACCATTAGTGAGTGTGATATGGTATTGGGTGCTTTTCTGAAAAATTACTATACCCACTAGAATAAGCAGCTAAATTAACATTATTGCTCAGAGTTAAATCAAGTCCAAACATGAGCATTAAAGTAACTGATTAAATGCACTGAAACAAAAGGTTACTCTAGCCACAACCACATTAAGTAATTACAATAACACACAATACATCTGCTCTACGAGCTACCCTCTTATTTTCACAGTACACGTCCGGATAGATCCTATGCAACCCGAGCGTGAGCAACACGGCCCTGTTCGCTTGAGCTTATAAGCCAGAATCAGCCCTACTTTTCAGCCATGGAATAGTGTTTTTCTTTCACAACAAAAAAGCCCTATAAATCAGCCGCAGCAGCAGTAAGTTCTGCCAAACAGGGCCTGTGGCTGACTCGGTCCATCACAGCACAAACTTGGGAACTGATCAAAACTGTAGGCAATCAATTTCTTGGAGAACCTGATAGCCTCACATCCACACCATCTTGCCCGGAGCACAATTCTGAGCCACCATTGCTTGTTTTGCTTCCTGCCCGCGAAAGTAAATCCAACAGCCCACCACCATGAACTCTGCCCTCTGGCAGTGGATCGACCATATATTGAGCCAGGACAGGAGGATGAACACCACTATTTGGAACAGAGCTACCCGGATCCAATAAAATTTTATCACCGTTGATCTCGCGTGGATCTCCCTTCACTGAAGCAACTTTCATCTCAGTAGGTTTGACATCCACCACAAACTGGTAGATAGCAGAACCTAATGTACCACCACCATGAACACAGTGGTCCTGTACTAAAGCGCTGTGAGCTGAGCAGAGCTGAGTCTTGCTCCGAACAAATCTATCGCATTGCTGTGCACCAGCACCAAAGCTTGTGTCCGCCTGGCCCCATGAGCATCGTTTACCTCCCCCATGAGCCTTACAGAAATCAGTGCTCCCCTGCGCACTCTTGGTGCAGCCCTCAAACTTGCACCTCTTGCCACCTCCATGGCGCACACAATACTCTGTGCGCCCTCTAGCGCTCTTAGTGCAGCCATTGCTAGCACACCTTTTCCCACCACCATGGGCAACACAATACTGAGTGCCACCATGCACACTCTTTGGGCACACACCACCACCCTGAAAGGCGCAGCGCTTGCCTCCACCATGGCCCTTACAAAATGAAGTGCTACCTTCAGCCCCTCTGGTGCATCCGAAGAATGTGCAGCGCTTTCCTCCACCATGTGCCTTGCAGAACTTTGTGCTTCCCTGAGCACCCTTTGTGCAGTCTGGAAACTGGCACCGCCTTCCACCACCATGGGCAATGCAGAGTCCAGAATGACCTTCTGCACTTTTGGTACAGTTCTCCTTCTGACACCTTTTGCCACCACCATGCTTGATACACAAGCCAGATTTTCCACGAGCAGCTCGGGAGCAACCTTCATGACTGCACCGACGGCCACCACCATGAGCTATGCAGTGGTCTGTGCGCCCTTCAGCACTCTTTGTACACCCAAGAAATTGACATCTCCTGCCTCCACCATGGGCCTTGCAATAGATTGTCCTCCCTTCAGCGCCCTTTTGACAACCAGGCTTCTGGCAACGCCTACCACCGCCATGGGCTACGCAACGCCCTGATGCCCCTCTTGCACCTTTCATACATCCTGGAAACTGACAGCTTTTTGTGTTATTGTTGCGTAGTTGGGAATTAGTTGTCTCAGAGGTAGAGGCAACTGGACTTTTCACACTTGTAAACATAGTCGATGACATGACAGGAGAAGGCACAGAGGCATTGCCTCCATTTGTTTCCTTTAATAATGGAAAGGCATATGTTGCTTCAGAAGCATATGATGATGAAACAATCGAATGCTCAAAACCCCAACTATGTGGTACCGATCCTTCTACAGTGGCAGGTGGCGAATTGGTCATCGGCATCACCAAGCCATCTGGTGACATCATATTTGCATCAATGACAACTGATTCAGGGGAACCGGTAGATAAACTCAACTGAAGATCCAGTTTAGGAGAGTTTGTCGAGATCACATTTTTAAAACCAGCATGGGATTTCTGTTGGCAGTGTGCAATATCATTGCCAATATGAAACCCAAGGTTAAGGCCAAGATCTACTGAAGACTCCTCATCAATTTCCTTTAATAAAGATGAAGATGCTATGCAAGCAGTGCCAGAACTTAACTTGCTGTTATCAGATGAACTTGGTGAGCGGCCTAAACCCAAAGTGAGTAAAGGGTTTCCAGTACCTTTTGCTCCAGACATAGCACCTTGCTTCCCTTTTGACGTTTTTGAGTTGGAAATAAAAAGGCTGGAATATGCCTCTGGTGTACTATCTTTGTACACAGTCGTATCTTGAGTTGTGCTCCAATAGCAATATGGCTTCAAGGAGTTGATACCACCACTAAACTCAAGGCCTCCAGTAGTTGTGTCCATTCCAATTGTGGAACAAACCAACTAGAAAACGAAAAGAAACAATTGCCTGCCTTCTGGATATCATAATTCTGTTATATATACTGGGTTAGAAAGTCAGGACTCATAGCAACCTCCGCTGACGAAACCAGCTATATCATCACGGTCCATGTCTATCCACTTTCTGTGTATGAAAGGATATAATGAAGTAGTGAACTTGACCTCACTTTTTAGGTGCAAAGTTCCAGTTGTGGAATTCAGACCATATGAGCAATAATCTGCTGGTCAAGCAAAATTCAGTCAGTCACAATTACTAAGATCATGCAACAAGAGGACTAGAAAGAGGTCTCCAACTAACCAGTTAACATCATAGAATAAAATAATAAAGGAAAAGGAGACCAGCGTCCAAACAGTACAAGAATCTAGTAAAATTAGAAATTATGGGTCTCTCAAGATTGATATATCCTAGAATGATACCTCACAATTATGGTTCAATAAGCAGTCAAATACTCAAATCTACTGCCCACTAATATCCAAACATAGACCTTACCTATAGAGGACCTTTGGATTTTTCTAAAGAACCTTAGATTATTAAAAAAAAAACTAAAAAAGTAGACCAACCTAGGAGGAAGAGGAACTAGGCCATTTTATATATTATAAAAGACAATAGGTACCCAAATTAACCTGGTCTAAGCGTCTATCCACACCCTCAACCAAGTGATCTATACTCAGCTTCCCTCTCAAAAACAAAACTAGTGCTAATAACCATAAGAGTATGCTCCATATCATGATAAACCCAGTGGGCCTGATCAGCTATGCTTATTCTGCTGTAGCTGCAGTTGCTGCTGCTACACGCATGTAGTGCACTCCACAGGGACAAACAGTTTGGAACTCTGAAGCAGCAGCTGCAGGTGTAGCCAATCAGGGTGACTAGATTTGGACATTGCAGCCTGTATGCTTAACTCTAACGATCTAACTACAAGTTTTTGTAACCACACATTGCCCAAATATTATACATCAATGTAATGGAAGTTTTTCTTGACAACTTTGCAAGTCTAACGGTACCACTTTCATGCAACGCTTGTAGATGAACAAGTAAAATTCGAGTTTGTAGCTATATTTTAGGTTAAGGACAAGGGTCTTGGCAAACACCACCTTTTTTTCCTAAGGGAAATTTTAGCCCATACTTCAGGTTCATGTATAATAAGAAATACTCCCTCTGGTCAAGTTTATAAGGCATTTCGTGTATGTCAACAGTTAAACTTTATAAACTTTGACCAATAATTTGGCCAATATTTTTTTAACTATTGTAATACAAATATGATACTATTAGATTTGTAATCAAATGTACTACCCAATAATCATAAGTTTATATCATACACAATATAATTAATACAACATAAATGAATGATCAAAGTATAATTTAGGAGACCATGCCATGTCATACTACGCCTTATAAACCAAACTAGAGGGAGTGAGGATTAAGAAACAATACACCTAATAATGAGCAGTAGTAAAACATAAAGGTTATTAAAGGTATCAAAAATTATGTATGGTACCAAATAAAGCAGGGCCCTCTACAGGTATGAGAAGGAAGAAAATCCAGTATCAAGTTATCAACAATGTCCTGCCAAAACAGAGCAGTCTTTATAAGATTCTGATTATCAGATAGAGAATTGAATCATATCAAGCATCAAACTTCTCTTAATAATCTATTTGTAGTGAACAAGAAGGGTCAAATTGGCTAACTTGCTAGCCTCGTGATACACAGCATAGAGGAAATAGCTCAACACAGAAGAAAATATCTAAGCTAAATTGTAAGTACCAAACTGATCAGCTTTTATTTTTCAGTCAGATACATATATTATATCCATCTCTGCTTAATGCTCTAGTATGCTTGTTTCTACAGAAAAAGAAAATATGCCCTCGAAACAATTTAACCCACCATGCCTTAGCATTATCTGCCTGTTTGAATTGCTCTCCAGGCAGACTTGCCTCACCCGCCAGGCATCGATCCCAGGCGTTCATTTTTTAGCGTCTGGGGTGAGATCGATGTGCCTGGGAGATGAGCTGCCTGCGAGGCTCCAACCAAACAGCCCCTACATGCTGCTAGCGTGTGTGAGATTATCTATCACTTTTGTGTCTTTGAACATTTTATTGGTTAAAAGATATGCTGAGTTGACGAGTTGCTAAAAATGCCATCCCACACCAAACTCATTAATGAAAACTAAGAACTTCTTAGCAATTCATCCCATGTTAATTAATCAGGTACTCCCTCCATTCCAAGTTGTAAGTCGTTCAGATTTTTAGATATATTGCTTTTAATATACATTTAGATATAATGTATATCTAGATGCATAGCAAAACTCTGTGGCGAAAAGGTATACTCTATACTATAGTAGCATAAGATGCATACAGATTTATAGTAAAAATTTACGAGAAAACAGTACTGAATGTATACGGCCATTTGCCTCAAAGGTTATACCCCTATGAAAACGGAATATACAGATACAAAATGCTCACGTTATTATCCAATAATAGCTACCAGGGGTACTTATAGTGTTATCACTGTTCTACGGCAGGAATCTAACATCACATAAAGCAAATCAGTAATCGAACGAACGAGGAACACTCGACGAAAATGACAGAGATTAAAAATCTCAAGTGAAAAGGTCTTCAAATCACAGTTGAAAAAAAAAGAGGTCCTCAAATTTCATCAAGTTAACACATGCGACCAAAAAAGAGAGACGAATCTGACGTAATAGCCGTCACGAAATCAAATGGATTAAATGCGTCCGACCGGTACTGGAGCAAGCAGTCTGTATCCGACGACTCGAAAAGGAGCAGACCAACAAATTGGATGGTGAGACCTCGTATCGCCAAATTGCCCACCCTGAACAGACTTTGCACAGAAGGGGCAATAAATATTAAGATCGCATCATGCCGCAGGGGAGGAGAGAGAGAGACCCGCCTACGCCAAATTGCCCATTTTTTTCCTTTATATATTGCCAATCGAACCCAGAAGAGTGGTACGAGTTCGTCCATCACAAATCACACGATGAAAAACTGAAAACGAAAAGCTCACCTCGCCCTTGCGGCGAGGAACAGATGGCGCGCGACAGTAATTTGACGAATCAAACAAGGAGCACAGAAGCTTCCCAAACGAGCTACGCACGCACGCAGAGTCGAGGCCACAACCGACCGCACACTCCTAAACCGCGCGCACCGGCGCCCAGAGGCAACACGCATCAACAGCGCGCGAGAGAGGGTTGAATTGGACAGCGGACGCACCTGAACGACGAGGAGAGAAGCGAGCTGCCCTGCCTGGCCCCCGGCACGATCCAAATGGAGCGCCGACCGAGTCGCTAGGGTTTTTGAGGCCGTTGCGCGCGAGCGACAGAGGGGAGAGAGACCCGCCGCCGCGAACAGCGCCCACGGGCCACGGCTTTGTGGTAGGAGAGACGACAGGGAGAGGGAGCGGTGGGAAGCGGACGGACGGACGGAGCGCAGAGGAGAGGGGAGGAGGAAACCAGAGAACGCAAGCGAGGTGCTAAAAAAGGCGATGGGGCGCAGCAAATCGCTGAGGCCACCACACACGCACACACGACACCGCCCGCCCGCCCGCCGCTGCCCACCTAGGGCGCCAACAAAAGGAGGGAAAAGGCGATGTATCTGCACATGTATCGGGTGGCCACCTGTCGTCCAGGTGCAATCGCCGATCCTCTGTATAGTGCCATTAACCTGGATGGATTATAATATATAGGGACACGCTATAACGGTGGTTCTTAGGGTGGTTTGAAACGAGGAATGGAATGGCCAAATGAGCTCAGTTGAAACCAAAGGGAAACAAAGGAAAAGTTCAAAGGAGAGAAAAAAATTTGATGTTTGACAAGTTTTTTTACAAATATTATTAATATTAGATTAATAAGTAAATCTCACCTATCACATGGATGCATATCAAAAATAAAATAATGTAAGCATGTCCGCATTCATTTTTCTACACCTCTAATAACAAACTCTAGTGTTATCACTCAAAATGTCAATTAAGCATGAGCCTACATTTATTTCTACATTTATTTCTACATCCTTCGTATACGATTTGCTAATTTATATTGGAACTATTTGTTCTATATTAATTAATATCTAGAAGTATATCTATATCCAATAAAATAAAAATAAATAAATAATAGTACCATGAGTATATGATTTGATGGGAATCCACCTGTATCTATCCAGCAGCAACGGCATAGGAGTATAGGACAAGGCGGCAGATCCATTGAACCTGCCCGTGTTTCCATCCTGATCGGGACGATGCTGCAGCGGCGTCACCTAGGATTGGGGACGATGGCTTGGTGACGCTAGTACTTTATCTCTCCGGAACCACCGAAGCAGACACCAAAAAGGGCCGTCGAGCAGCCGCGTGTGCCGAGGACAGCACGGCGCAGCACACGGGCGCGCACGTTTCCCGCCGCGGGGCCCGATCCACCTCTGGGCCCACATGCCAGAAGGAACACGACAAGTAGCCACGCCACGCGCGGCGCGAGGGCCCAGGGGGCCCGCGTGAACGGCAGCGGCTCGCCACCGTCCGTGGTGCGGTGTGCGGTGTGCCGGTGCCGCCTGGCCTGTATTTTGTTTCTCGCTTTGGCCTTGTTGCACGTCGTTTGTCCACTGTTAGTCCTGCGCGCCGTGTCCCTGGATGAGTGGACACGCCCTCATGCCGCGTATATACAGCGTGTAGTAGAAACAGAGAATGTTCACCGGTAAACAACGTACGGAGTACAGTTTTTTGGTTAAAACGTGACGCTCGAAATGTACCCTCCTAATCCCGTGAAGTAATTTTCTTAAAATAAATTAAGGCTTGAAAGCCGGAGCTTTTCATTTTAATTTCTCCTTTCCGGCTCTCGCTCTCTGCTCCATCCGTTCGTCCGTTTCTCACTCTTTCATCGTCTCATCATGTACTTTTACCTTTTCCGTTTTGAATGTGAAGCTGCAAAGTCTTTGTTGATGTCACCTCACTCATGTTATGACTCTAAGTTAATCTAAACATGACTTTATTATATTTTAAGATACTCATTACAAATAAAAATAGTAGTTTGCCTTAGATGCTTATTTTCAGTTGTCTCGGAGATTCAAAATATAGATGAACATGTTATACCACGAGGAATGTAACTAACCGAGCAACTCTTAGTTTATCAAAGTACTTTGATTTTTTTTTTAATGCGTCACCTTGGGCGTAGCCTTCCTGGAGGCCCAGTGGAGAGCCAGGGTTCCAACTCCGGACCGACAGCTCCACCCTTGAAGACTTTGCCAGGCACTCTTCCCCAAAATACTCTGATTTTGATTCCGTGACATTTTTTTTACAAGACAACCTCTTATATTTGGTCACCGTTTGCGCTGCTTTCAATTTTTGTTTTTGTCATTCTAATCTAATTGGGTGACACCAAAAGCAACGAAATCTCGTGCTTAGTGAAGTTTCTCTCTCTCTCTCTCTCTCTCTCTCTGCTTCTTTTCAAAAAAAAAAAAAACTATCCCATATGTTGAAATCTGAGATTGACCGCATAAGCGTCCCCTGTGACAACACGCGTCCACGGAGATCGATCTATGGCCGCAGCTGTTCGGTCACGGAGGTCCGTCCTTTTCGACCGGCATGCATCTCCCGTCCCGTGGCAGATGGAACAAATTCCTGGTTCCTCCGTGCCCGGCCGGATCTCGATCGGCGAGCAAGCTGTACAAGTCCCTCTTGTTGGGATGATCACTTGATCAGATAAGGTGCGCGGCCGCGTGTCGTACGTAATCGAAACAACACATGACATTTTTTCCGTTTGGCGTGAGAGGCGGCATCGTCTGTCTCATCCTGTTTTCTGTTCCTGCCCGGCCGTTATCGATCACTCGAAAAAGAATAACATCGTCTGTCTCATCCTGTTTTTAGTAATTAGTGTCTTCCTGCCCGATTCGCCGTTAATTTCGATCACTCGAAATATTTAATCTTCATAAATAACTTCGATGGCCTGAAATGAGTATTCCATTTGTTGGCCTGAAGAGTATTCCATTTATTACCGGATCCGACACGAATATGTTGTCTGGCGCTGTTTCTTGGAATAATTCGCTACATATACGGAAATAAAGGAGGGTCAGTCTGTGTTTGTCAAAAAATCTGTACTTTGATGATGTGACCATGAATATTTTGATGACGCAACTAGCGTCGGGCGCCCGGCTTCAGGGCATGGTCCACGTAACGTTTCGATCCCGACCACGGTTTGTCCTCCTGCCGTGCCTCCCACCGCGCCCCACGGGACCACAATCCGATGCGAATAGAACGAGCGCGCCCCCGCGAGCGGCCCGTCCACCGCTGCGCCGCCGTGCCTCGTCGCGTCACCATCCCCCGCCGTGTTGTCATCCCCTGCACGCTCGTTGCCCTCCACGTCCCATCCCCACCATGCTCCATCACCTTGCAACACGGAGCAATGCGAGATGCAAACATCAAAAGTATTACTTGTTTTGCAACATCAAAACAAGTCTACTGCAATATTAGAACAAGGCGACTGCAACAATAGAACAAAGCTACCGCAACGTGAGATGCAAGATCATAAAAAAGAGACTAATGCAACAAAGAAATATTATTTGTTGTAATATTAGAACAAGGCGGCTGTAACAACAGAACAAAGCGCAATGCGAGAAAGCAACATCAGGAAAAAAAGACTAATGCAACAAAGAAATATTACTTGTTGTAATATCAGAACAAGGCTACTGCAATGCGAGATGCAACATTAAAAACAAAAAAGTGACTAATGCAACAAAGAAATATTACTTATTGGAACAACAAAACAAGACTACTGCAACAGAGCTCGCCAGAACCCTAACCACCGCCGCGTCCCTCAGATCCAAAGGAGGACCAGGAGGAGGCTCAAATCCAGAGGAGGAGAAGGAGGAGCGCTCAGATCCAGAGGAGGAGGAGGAGGGCTCAGATCCAGACCTACCTCGCTGGAGTCGCCACCGTTGCCCTCGTTTCCAGTGGGGGTCGCATAGAGGTCGCGAAGGGAGGGAGCAGTGGCTATTTTGATGATGCCACCAAGGGAGGTACCGCAGTGCCACGCGGCGTCCTTGTCCAAAAACTACTAGGCGGCCATTTCTCTTTGGTGAGCGGGTGCAACTATTCGGCATGGAGGTCACAGATGGAGGAGGAGGAACGAGGTGACAAATATACTTGCGCCTTTTTAATGTTCGGCGAAAATCATAAGTGGGTGCGGAGAGCAGGGGGAAGAGCGGGCGAGTGGACCGAGCAAGTGGGCGTGGGGGGTCACAGCCTCGATCGAGTCATTCCTGTGCGGGTCCGTTCGGACAGGACGAATGCCCGCACAATATCATTATCGATATTTTGATGATGCTATTTTGATGGCGCAAGGGAGGTACCGTACATTGTTATTCTTCACGTGCCACGCGACCGGGAATGCGATCGAGTTTGTCTTGTTTTCTTTTGTCGACCCAAAAAAACTACTAGTTTGATCCAACGGACCATTAATTTATCATGTTTAACCATTTCTCTTTGAATTTGGATTTGATTTGGAGGGTAAATTTGATGGTGCGACTATTCTAAGCAAGTGGCCACGTACTTAGCTTTGTTCCGATCAGTGGTGGAACCAGCAATTTTGATTAAAGAGGGCTAGACAAATATGATGACACTTCTAAGTGTGACAAATATATTCCATAAGTGTATGTCTCAACAACTTTTTTAATGTTTTTACATATGCAGTTAGTATTCACAATGAAAAATCATAATATTATAATAAAAATAGGTGAATTGATACCTTAATAAAAAAATTATTGTGTGTGGGGTTGGGGGGCGCAGAGCCCCTGCTACCCCTTGTTCCAGCAGAAGAGGTCATCATTAACTGTTTGATCCTCGCCATGGAAGAGTTATTGTGAACCGTCAGCGAGTTCGCCCGTGGTTTCCCATCGCAACCTGTCGTACCGATCAAGAGAATGGAGCAAAGCATAATGACTGCCGGCAAGAGAATGGAGGCTTTGTGTGCCCCCGCTCTAAGGGCTACGATAGCAACCCTTACGACTTACGCGCTGATTTACGCCGCTGATGGATGCCAAGGTCACTACTAATTCCTCCTCATGCATATCTATTCACTGGTATATGCATGTTTCTCAATGTTGTTTTTTATAAGTGTTTCTCAATGTTTGTTATTCTTTGGGAGGCTTCCATTGTTGTCTATTGTTCATTCTCATTGGCTACATATATCGATGAGTGTAACATCCCAGCGCTACGCCATTCGTGCTTGGACGGCTACTGCAACAATTTGCCTAGGCATTATGAGTGTCGATGCCCGAAGGGCGGGCCTGGTGCAAGTGGTAGAGTCTTACCGCTTGTGACAGAAAAGGTCCCGGGTTCGAGTCGCGGTCTCCCCGCATTGCACAGGCGAGGGTAAGGCTTGCCACTAACACCCTTTCCCAGACCACGTACAGAGCGGGAGCTCTCTGCACTGGGTACGCACCCTTTATTACGAGTGTCGATGCCCGCGAGGAACCTAGCTCTCATTATAACTTAGAGGTGTCATTATAACTTTGGCCAGCTCATCCAGACAGGCATGAAAAGTAACTACAAGTGTAAATGCAAAATTAGTTCTCTGGATAGCTTTCCAAAACTATTTAGATCAAAATAGGTACGTTCCACAGTAGAAAAGGCAAGGATGATTCCCTTGCCATCCCACGTTTCCCAAAAGAGTACCTATGATTTGATGAGCCACACTCGAGTTATGGTTATTTATGTGATCCATGTTAAATTAGTCTATTTGACATTGTGTTTGCTTCCACAACTTGTTTAGTGAACTTTTTATTTTTAATATAAAGAAGCCCAGCACTCATGTGTCTTCTAGAAAACATACATACTCATGAACAGTACAATAATATCCTAGCTTGTTGTTTCATTGTTCCATTCATACATCAAACTTAACTTTTTTTTAATGTTTTTACATATTTAGTTATTATTTATAATGAAAAATCACAATATAATAATAAAAATAGGTGAATTGATACCTCGATAAAAAAATTACTGTGTGTGGGTTGGGGGGAGGGGGCGCATGCCCTTGCTACCCCTGGTTCCATTAGAAGAGGTCGTCATTGACTGCTTGCTCCTTGTTTGTGAGCCATGGTAGAGTTATTGCGAACCGTCGGTGAGTTCGCACGTGGTTTCCCATCACCCTGTCGTACAGTTCAGGTACGACGAGTCGTTGCCTAACTTCCCGTAGCTAGCCGCCGGCTCACTTGGGGATGGCTTAAAGAACGTCGAGTATGCCTACTGCAATACTACAATCCCTTATTAAAAGAAATACATTTGGGATAAAGGATATAGAAAAGGCAGCGATAGTTAAAAACCTCATGAATGGGAAAATCTCAATGCTTGATTGCCACTTTCTTCGTCAAGCTGGAGAACGTTGAAAGGGCCAATGTACTCTGTTTTCTTTTTAAATTGTGCAGCAGCTTCCAAAATCTGACACATAAATGAGGACCGAATCAAATGATCATATGGGGCAGACTCATAGTAAGCAACGTCGCAGCATACCAGCCACGAGCCATTTCAAATGACAGTCGGTATGGCGCGTCTGCACCTAGACAAACCCTAAGGGACAAAAGGTAGGACCTTCTTGGAAGGTTCATCAAGACTAGGGCAACAAATTTACGTCCTGTTCGACTGGCTAGAAAAAACGGTTGATGCTGATGCGATGCTGATTTGTTGTGAGAGAAAAATATTGTTATTTCGCTGAAACGGTACGGCTGATAAGTTCAAGCGAACAGGGTATTAGCAGGCTGAAGTTATAGAAGGAAAGCATAATCACATAAAGTGACAGAACCATCAATTTTGATTAGAGGGACACATAGTTATAATGCTACCTCTAAGTATGATAAATATATAGGTAAGTGCATGCCTCAATAACTTTTCAATGATTTTACATATATATAGTTAGTATTCGTAACAAAAAATCAAAATATTATGATAAAAAAAATAGATGAATTGATGTCTTAATGTATTGTAAATTGAAATATTTTAAAAGATTTCCACTGTATCGTGGGGCCACGACCCGTGCTGCCCCTAGTTCCACCACTGGTTCCGATCGAAACGGTTTATGTTAGTTTGAGCACAACAGCACATGCTGCTTCGCGCACGTAATCAAGATGGCATTAGTACGTCAAGCGGTCAAGGCCAATGGGCGGGCAGACAACTCATCTTCAATTAAAGCCAGCGCGTACGCGTCCGTTGGTGCGTGAAAGCGAGACGAGATGATCCTCCGCCACTGGCCACTGGCCACTGCACAGCAGCTCCGCTTCCGCATGATGTTTCCTCGCTCGTTCGCGCCGTTGATGTCCACGCGAAACCTTTTGGTTTTTGCACATCCAAATCACAAGATCCCGTGGCTGCTGCGGCGGCAGCAGCAGTTTATGATAAGTCAGATGAATTGATGTCTTAATGTATTAAAATCGGTTTAAAATTTCCGGCCTATTCCACCACTGGTTCCGATCGAAACGGTTTATGTTAGTTTGAGCACAACAGCACATGCTGCTTCGCGCACGTAATTTTAAGAAAAATCTCATCTTCAATTAAAGCCAGCGCGTACGCGTCCGTTGGTGCGTGAAAGCGAGACGAGATGATCCTCCGCCACTGGCCACTGGCCACTGCAAATTCAAACGAACGCTCGTTCCCTGTCAGCCCCTTTTTTTTTTTTTGCAACCCAAATCAGAAATCAGAGCACGCCGCGCGCGGCGACGAGGGAAGGATTAAACGCCTCCTGAAGCGCATATTGATGCCATCGTCCCCTGGGAATATCCAAGAACGTTTATGCACGGTCCGAGATGGATCTTCGTGTCACTGTCGGACGTCTTGGTCAAGGAATATAACTCAGAGACCACCACGTTTCTTTCTTCGTCGTATGTTAATCAGTTTGCATTACACGTATATGTATATACGTACGTACCTATGTTCATGAGAGATATTAAATGATCATCGACGATCACTCGCTCCCGTTTCGTTTCTGCTGCAACTCAAACAAGTGGTGTAACCAATGCAAATGGTGTACGCTCGACCGTCCTCTCAAACCAGAGGGAAGGGTTTCCTGATATGCTTTTGTTGTTAATGGGTACGGTGTGCATTTTCTTTTCGTGGCGTATATTGCGATCATGTCTGTTAGGCTGTTAGGTGAGGAGTGCGAGGAATCTTCATCGCCTTGTTGATGGCCATAATTAATGATTTCTTCATCTTTTACGTGATGAGACCACTATGCACGCATTGTGCATTCCCCCTGTCTCTGAATAAATCGATTCTTAAAGTTACATTAAGTCAAATATTTCAATGTTTAACAGGATTTATAGAAAGAAGTACAAATTTTTGTGACACGAACATTATAAAAATAAAGTTTATGATGCATTTAATGATCTTGGTGTCATAAATCGTGAAGCTCTTTTCTATAGATTCGGCCAAAGTAAAAAAGTTTGACCTATGACTACTCCAGAAATTAATTTATTTATGGACGAAGGGAGTACCTATATACTCACGAGTAACGACAAAAACGAGGGGTGTGGCAAGGAAGATAATACAAAAGTCTCGCCAATGTTGTTCATCATCACCGCGGTGTTATTACTCATCAAAGCTTCTCAATCAGGCATCTTGCGTTGCCATATAGATGGAGGTAGAGGCGATCAATGCCTACGATGTGATTATGTTTGCCAGCGCAACAGTTGGTGAAGCTCGAGCAATTGAGATCATATTGCCTATCTTTGGCTGTGCCATTTGGGGTGCATACTAAGGCCCTGTTTGGATGGAGCACCACCAAGCATCCAAAATCGGATGTCTAGGATGGATGCTTGGTTTAAGCAATTTTGGCCAACTCTTGTCCAAACAGGCCCCGAGCAACTTCAGGTGTAAATGCAAGATTAGTTCTCTGAATCAGCTTTCCAAAACTATTTAGATCAAAACATTATATATTGTAGTAGAAAAGGCGAGGGTGATTTGCTTGCCATCCCGCGGTTTTTCCCTAGAGAGTACCCATGACTCCATGAGCCACACTTGGGTTGTGGTTGATGTGATCCGCGTCAAATTAGTCTGTTTGAGATTGTATTTGCTTTGGCAACCTGTTGTATGAACTCTTTCTTTTAATACATAGAAGCGCAGCTCTCCTATGTCATCTAGAAAACATACATGCTCATGAAAAGTACAATAATAATATCCTTGTTGTTGCTTCTTCTAACGCTCCTCGCCTTCGGTATCTTCCTTGCTTTTTCTTTGACAACTTAAGGCCAACTTCTCAGCAGAAACATGAGAAAATAATATAGCAGGTTGCACTTGACGTTTATAAACACAAAAAGATATACCGTATAAAACTAGAGCAAACTGCATTTGGTATGCGTGCCCTCATTGGCATTACTGAAAACAACGCTGCCTCCTTTTGGCTGGATCGGAGAATATGCTTAGGGATATCCCCTCCTGGATCGGAGATGATAGGCCAATGTGAGCTCAAATAAAGTACGCTGGCCGACAAGAGCACACACACAAAAGAAAATTAGCACCAGGAACCACACGCAGAAGCCGTGTGACATTTGCATTTGCGTAAACAAAGCTTAGCTACTAGCTAGCTAACATGAGAGGGGAAGGGAGAAAACAAGTGACAAATGCGAGGCCAGCACGAGGAACGCAGCAACTAGATTAATTTCTGTTCGACGGAATGGCCGACCGATCTAGGAACCTAATCTTGTCGCGTTGGAAAGTTAATTTGGAGCTTACTAGTGCAGGTTTTTTTTTATGTCGTCGTGTGCCAAGGTCTCAGTTTTGTCTAAAAGATTTGGAAATTGCAGAGAAATACGTTGGTGTTTCGCTGTAAATGTGCAGGGTTTTTTTTGTCATCGTGTGCCAAGGTCTTAGTTTTGTCTAAAAGATTTGGAAATTGCAGAGAAATACGTTGGTGTCCCATAAAAAATTATCATTCTCGCATCAAAAGTAAGGCTTTTTTTAACTTTGATTAAATATATATAAGAAAACATTAATATTTACGACATATAATTAGTATTATTAGATAGATCGTTGAATATATTTTTATAATAAATTTATTTAAGATATAAATGTTGCTAATATTTTTCTACAACCTAGTTAAACTTTAAAAAATTGACCAGCACGAGTTAACTCTTTTTATGGAACGGAGTATGTAGTACCATTCTACCTGGTGGACATGCATGCTGTCACCTTTTCAGGGTGAACTTTTCCATGCATGTTGGACTGGCGTAGCAAACACAAAGTGCACAACAATGGATTGCTGAGTCTGAGTTGGATCCCTGTGGTTGACAACTACAGCAAACACAACAATGCATTTGGGTTCGCAAACATGAAATAAAAGCATGTAGTCCTCGCAACTTGGCATGGAACACGACATAAAAACCCTACCAATGCCTCTTACTGAGCACCTCCGTGACGGAACATTGGTTCCATAATAGAGAGTTTTAGTGCCAACTGCCAAGAGAAAGTAAAAATATAGTATATATATGGTAGAACAATACAAGTTTTCTTTTAAACGAAAAGGCAGATCGAAGTCCTGCCACTTAATTAAGAAGAAGAAGAGAAGTTTAATACAAAGACATAACACAATTGCACACCCACACAACAGCAGGGCCGCTGGCTGTAGTCATAAACATACAAACGGAGCCCATGACTGTTCCGATGCTACCAGCTCAACAGTTCATTTTAATTCTTTTCCAGTTCACCTACTGCCGATTACCTAGCCCGTTGTGAAACTAAAGAAAACAACTGCATGCCAGGGCGAGAACAATTTTTTTACTGAAAGATCCAGAATGATTTCTGGCTTGAATTAATAAGGAGAGTTCAGATACATGTGCCAGGAGCGCAGGTGCTGATGAATTTGGGTCCGCAGGTGCTGGAGTATGTGAAGCAGCAAGTGGATTTCCCTGAGCTGCACCAGCCAATGCTTGGTCCAGTGACTGCGGCTGCTGGTGAGCATTTGCTAGAGGTTGTGAAACAGGGCCAGACTGGCCAGATGTGGGAGGGGGTGGCGCCACGCCTGCAGGAGCAGGATCCTCAGGAGGCAGAAGGGTAATGCCACATGCCAATCCGAACACAGGAGAAAGTGGCGCAGCGCCTCCAGGAGCAGGTGGCATCGGAGGAGCCCCTCCCGAGCCCCCATGATGATGGGCACGAGATGACCTTGGATGCCTTGAAGGATGAGGGTCTGGAGCAGGCATCCCTGCCGCGCGGCGTCGCTTTGGGGGAGACCCGCCGGATTGGCTGCTGAGTGGACGCTTGGACTTGGGTGATACTGCAGAGGTATCGCAGCAGAAGGGTCGCCACGCGGGCTGATGGTGCTTGGTCCCCCGCGACGTATGCTTTTTCTGGAGCCCGTGGTGTTGGTGTGGATGGTGATGGATGGCGAGCTCATGAACAATTCCTGTAGTGTTTGCCGTGGATGGCCAGCGTCCTCGATAGCCTACTGTGGGGTAGAGGCGGGCGCCGCTTTGGTCTTTTCTTCGACTATTTCCTCTAGAGACGCCGTGATTTCTTCCTTCACGAACTCTTCCAGGATGGCGATTGACGGCGCCGTGGATGAGGCCTCGCCGATATGTTCGCTGTCGTGGCCAGCGAGGTCGAGGTCGGGGCGGTGGTACAGCTTGCCGACGGATGGAGGAGCTGGAGGCGCCGCGACTGCAGTGGATGGATGCTCGGTAGTTAGAGGGGCCGCGACACCTTGCTCGGAGTCGATTCGGGTGGCATCCAGTGCGCTCATAATCCTCACCAGCTTGCAGCGTCGGGGACGGTTGGCCTTCAGGATCCAGAAGAGCGTTGCGGCCGCCGGGAGAGGTGACGGCAAGAGAGAAGTGAGGTACAACTTAGCATTCACCGTGACGATGCGGGTGAGGCGCCTCATGATGGAGTGGTTGTGCCCTACCCCTGCCCCCGCGTCCGTGTCCTCGATGAGACGCGGATTCTCATCGGGGTCGACGACGGTGGGTGAGTCGAAGCGGCATAGACGACGCGAAGCGTGGAACGCCACGGCGACTCCGGCTGTTGGAAGCCGAGAAGCCTTCACGGCCACCAGTGCGATCGCCTTCCACACGTCCCTCGCCTTGACGATGACGAGGGGGGCAGCGTCCGACGCGTCCTGGTCGGGGATGCTGGGGACGACGGGGGCGGCGTCCGACGCATCCTGGTCGGGGATGATGGGGACGACGGGGGCGGCGTCCGACGCCTTCGCCTTCACGACGAGGAGGGGGCTAGGACGGTGGCTCTGCAGCGCCTGCTGCTCCGAGCCGGGGAGGGGGATGGGGAGGAGGGAGTGGTAGCCAATAGCGAATGGCGCTCATTTTGGAATTTGGAAGGAGTGTGTGGTTCTAGTTGTGGGGTTGAGGCGGCGGCGGCTTTTATATATAGTAGAGATTTGGATGCGAGATGGCACACGAGAACGCGGCGGCTCAAACTGCCCGAGATCGGCAACTAGTACTACTCCGTATCATCTTGGAAGGATCCTTCCCGGAACCAGCCAATGCTCAAGTCACTTTGAAGTTTGAACCGACCTCAATTCGCAAATGCAAATCGAAGCACATTTGCCCAGGCGGGCATTTCGAGAGCTGGGGCTTCCGTCCATTACTGATGTGTGGCCTATAGATTCGGTCTAGGGTCCGCCGGTCCGCACAACCTAATGGATAGGCATGTCAGTGAACTATAATGAGAGAAATGTGAGAGAAAGTCATTTTGTTTAAATAGGCGTTAGACGGATCCTACCGCTGTGCCTCCTGTCCTGCCCTTTTTCCCGGGACCGAGACCACCACATGATACTAATCTGGTAAATCAATTTTGCTTTATAATACCTTTCTGTGTTGTTGCAACAAATCCAAACGATTCACTTACATCCAATGATTTTGGCTCACAATGTCCTTTTGATGTTAGAAAAATAAAGAAAATGAACTTTCCTATTCAACGGAACATTGTGCATACGGAGTATATGAAAAATCCTTTCGCAACATTGTTATGGATAATACTAGAATCAAAATAAGCCTTCTCTTTCAAAATAATACTCCTATTATGGAAGTTTTTCTTCCTTAATTTGTTCCATGATTGTTTTGATGCTGCCAGCTCGACAGTTCATTTTTAATTCTTTTCGTGTCCACCTATTGCCAGTTACCTAGCCCGTTGTGAAACTAAAGGAAACAATTGCCAGGACGACAACATTTTTTACTTGAAAGATCCAGAATGGTTTCTGGCTTGAATTTCAGATATCTGTGCCAGGAGCGCAGTTGCGTCTACATTTTTATAAAAGTCAGGGTATAGCCATACATGTTTATAGATACATGTTATGGTTGACCAGGTTAGGAATTTCCTATATTTTTTTATTCAGCTAGTTCAATTTGAATTTCTTTTCTCTTCTTCCTAAGTTCCCCTTGTAAGTTGAAACCCCATCCTTTAAAGTATTGCTTGATCAATTTCAGTTTCTGCTGAATTTTGTCCAAAGATGATTTCGCTCTACATGGGCTCTTCCAAATTCTCTCTACATTTTTATAAAAGTCAGGGTTCTTCAACCAGTTTAAGTCAAACTTGAACTGAATGAATGGGAGCTTGTTACATTTTCCTGATGATAGAATCAAAGGGCTGTGGTCTGAAATCTCCCTCGGCAGCCTCTTCACCATGGCTTGGGGAAAGATATTCTCCCATTCTTTGGTTACAAGGATTCTGTCCAATTTTTCTAATGTTGAGAATTCATGGTTATTTGACCATGTAAACAAACCTCCAGTCATGACTATTCCTCGCAGTTCATAAAACTGAATTAATGAATTAAAAATATCAGTACGTTTGTGCACACCATCCATGGTGTTTTTTTCTTTCATATATCTGATAATATTAAAGTCACCTCCAACCAATAGAGGTTCAGAACTTGCTGAGCAGAATCTATATAACTCAGTTAGGAAAGCGATTTTGTTTTCCTCTTGTGCTGCACCGTAGACCACTAAAAGGTTCCATTTAACTTTGTTGGTTTTATCCCATAAGTTGAGCTGCAGCATAAACTCTCCTTGTTTAAAGGAGCCGACATCATACAGCTCAAGTGTAACCCCAACAAGGATGCCCCCAGATTTTCCTTTGGACGGGTTACTCATCCATAGATAATCCTGATTAGGGTCAAATTTCCTCAACAAACTATCATTACAATCTCGAATCATGGTTTCTTGTAATCCTAGAAAATGAAACTGATATTCAAGAATTAGATTTTTCAGAAATGTAGAAACCCCTTTCTTTTTTGAGGCACCTACAATTCCAAATCAACCCTTGTAATGTCAGTTTTTCCTATGTTTTTTCCTTGCTCTGGTATTCAGAGGTATCTTGATACCTACTGAATCCAGAGTATGCAAGCCAAGATCTTCTTGGTCTTGCTTCTTCCCTCTCGGGGAAAGCTTAACCTTCTTCTTTGCACCTTTTTTCTTTACTACTGAAATAGATTTTATGAAATCTTCTGATTCAGAAGATTCATCTTTATGCCACTCAATTTGAAGAATATCCGAACCATCATCTTCCGCTTCTACTTCCTCAATTTGCACAGTTTTATTATTATTTCTTTGTTTTGCATATAAATTAGCTCTAGCTAATTCTAACTCCTTAACCATATCAAAAGTTTCAAAAGCATCCTCCTCAATAATAACACCCATATTTTTAGCAAGAGCACTCAAAGCATTATTATTCATAGAAGATAAGGAAGTTGGGTGGCTGGAGTTACCTTCTAGACTGCGTTTTTCAGCCATGATCTCATTCTTCTCTTGAGTAGTTAGATGAATATCCTTCCTGAGCCCCTCGCTCCTCCTACGTTCTTGTATGCTTTCGGGCATGCCTGTCTTCATCTCGGTATCAACCTTAGCTGTTTCTTGGCTTGGCTGTAGACCATCCATATCTTGGTTCTTGTCAGGATCATCCTCTTGACTAGCGATTTCAGCAATGGTGATTGTGCTTTCCTGAGTATTGATCACCATGTTTTCTTCTTCATTTCCATTGACTTGCACATCTTGTGGCAGCAACGTGTCAGATTTAGCACCCATATCAGCAAGCTTCTCCTGGACTTTATCTTGCATTATCTGACTCATCTTCTCAATGTCATTTGCATTTTCCATACACCAGATCTGGTGAGAACCATTGTCTTTGGCTGTCTTGGAGCTCCCCTGTCCCAGGTCACCATATCCCTCCAGCCTTCTGATCTTCTCACTCAGAGTATCACTGTCATCATCAGAATCATCGAAAGACTCAGGAATGTGAACTTTGTCACCTTGGTCCTCAACCGGCACCATCTCTTTCTGTTTAGCATTCTCGGTAGAAGCACCACTTGGTTTACTAGCATTTTTTGGCGGGGCAGACATACAGATGTTGTCAGCAGACTGTTTGCCAGACTTTGCACCAGTGTTCTGAGGCAGGGAACCAGCAGATACCCCCAATTGTTTGATGGTTTTGGAGGAATCACCTTTGAATTTTTTAGATGGAGGTTGAGTATCACTGTCACCAACTTTGATGCCACTAGAGAGAACCCTCACAGTATTTTCAGCTTGAACTTCCCTTTCAAATATAAAGTCATGCACATTCAGTCCCAAAGTTCCCTCAGCCACTCTAGGAACCTTTGTCACATCCCTACAAGCAATCCTCATTCTAACAAATTCCGGTCTGAATCTTGATTTCTCATCAATTTCCATGACCTTGCCAACCAGACCACCCACCTTAGCCACTGTCCTTATGGATCTTTGATCGGTTGGAATATCCTTAACCCGGAACCAAGCTTGCTGCAACCTTCCTTTAGCACCAACGTTCGACCAGAGTGAGATCTTGAGCTGAGCATCAACATTTCTCATTGTGTACTTGTTAAAACCACTCCATTCCCTGACCATCTGTGCATTGGGGAATCTCATCACAAATCTACCTTCACTCAGCTGCCTGGCATTCCATCTCCAAGTGGAGGCCCCCACAAGCCCCATAAATTCTTGTTCTATTTGCTTACAGGAGACTTGACCATTGATGACAGAGATAATTGCAGTACTATCCTTCTCTCTAGCCACTCTAGGGTCAACCAACTCATCAATAAAGAAGAAACTTTGGTCCTCTACCTGGGCAGCACAAAGCTCTGGACCTAAGTTCCAAGGTAGGCATCTTTTACAGTCATAAGACATATGGGTATTCATTCCACATATCTCACAAACAAGGCGTCTACAGTCTCTAGTATCATGGTTGGGAAGACCACAAATCTCCCAGACAATTCTTGGGTGTTCAGGAACAACATCACCTTGCTGTATAGCATGATCATCTTGTTGAGCATTTGAATTATCCACTTGAGCTTCAATGACAGCTTGCTGTTCTGGTACTGCATCAATCTTGGGCACAGTCTCATTCTCCTCAGCTTTCTGTTGATTATCATTCCCATCATTCTTCTCAGCAATTTTGTCCCATTTCTCATCACCCTTCTCAGTTACTTGGGTATTTTCAGCAGTAGCCTCACCTCTAGCTTCTTCTGCTTGGGCGTCGCGCCTGTTCCACGCCATCCCCCTACCAGCATTGTGACCACGCCCTCCACCATCTCTTCCTCCTCCAGCTCCGCCTCTTCCAGATCCGCCATATCCTCCTTCCCTCCACCTCTTCCATAGCCGCCACCACCATATCCTCCTTGCCCACCGCCTCTCCCATGGCCGCCGCCACCCCCTGCACCACGCCCAAAACCATCACCGCCTCTCCCATGGCAAGAGAGGGTGATGACTGATGAATGACAATAGTGAGACCCTACTACACAACCGTCCTCTAATAATCCAAGGCCCAAAAGGAAGACAGTTGTAAATCAGATGAATCTAAGTTAGTCAGCAAGTAAAGAATGGTACAGTCACAGGGATCGCGGTACGTAGCGGAGATCCGCGTCCCGGGAACCATCGTTCCGGGAAGCCGCGGTACGAACGACGGATGGTGCCTGGGACTTGAGTTGGGATGACGTCCCAAAACAAACTGGATCATCGAGGAGGAGCAATAAAGCACGCGGATTCTAAATCGCCATTCTCAGCGAAGAAACAAACTTACTTACGACTTCAGTGGGTTGAACTTGAACGCCGGCGTCCGGCTTTAAATAAATTTATTAAAAAACTGGCAATATCTATCCAATGATACTAATTATGCAGCATATTTAGTTCAGAGTTATTTTGGAATGCATCTTAAGTCCGGCGACGCAGCGCGCGCAGCGGATGGGGGCGTGGCGCTGGAGCTGGAGTGGCGCGACGCAGCGGCCGTGGGCGGCGCGGCGTTGGGGCCTGGGGTCGGGCGCTGGCGGCGGCGGCGGCGCCTGAAGTCCACTGAAGAATTTTTGTGAATATATTTTATTAATGTGGAAGAGGCATTCATCATGTCTGATTAATCATTCATTGCCGAATGAATTCCATTACGAGTCGAAGTGCAGGTCACCACAATTCAGAACTACTGGTTTAGCATTCAGAATTCAGAGTTCAATTGAGATATGCATCTTAAGTCACATTTTCCCTGGCAATTTAATCTCCCTTTTTTTTTCCCAGAACCCCTGAAATTGGGAAACCGGGACCACCCTAGAGTCCATCTCCCTCTTTATACTTTGGCAGCCACTTCGTACCACGAATCTACAACTTCGATTCGAAAGCTCCGGGCCGAAGAGGTCATCCCATCCGGGCTCGGTGGGTACTCGTCGAAGGTGACGACGGCTGGTGAGGACCCGACGATGAAGGCAGAGGTGGCTCTGGCGTCCGGTGTGGTTATGGCGATCGGAGTCTCCGATGGTGTGAAGGCTGCGGCTGCTGTGGACGCCACCGGTGGAGATGGTGCGGAGTCTCTTGCTAAGGGCAAGAGACATTTGATGCCGGAGGAGGATGTCAAATGGATCCTCTCTCGGAGAAGAGGGGTCTTCGCGCCGCACAAGCTGCCGCACCTGTCGCAGGAGACGATGGAGTCCATGGCCGATGGGGTCGAGGCGTTCAATTCTCTGAGCGACAGCTTCTACAAGATGCAGGCGGAGATCCGCGCCGAATTTGATGCCAAGGGCTACGTCGAGGTGGACGATGACTACTTCGAGCGAAGGGAGGAGCATCGGCAGATGGTGGAGGAGGAGCTCGCTGATCTTTTTGACGGCATTGTTTTCGCCGAGGATGAGCTCAGCAAGGACTGATCGAGGCTATGGGCATCAGGAGCAGGAGAGGTGGAGGAACTGGACGGAGATAGAAAGGTGTGGTTGCCGTTGTTCTTGAATCCAGAGCCAACTAATTAAGCTGCTGATTTGCCTCGCTCGTCTACTGCCATGCCATCTCATGCATCAACCTTTTATCTATTTTTAGATAATAGAACAAAATTCCGGCCTCTATCATCCGTGGATGATAATCAACCTTTTATCTATGTAGTAGCAGCTAAGTTAATGAACTTGTTGGTTTGTCCAATCTATGACTTTGGCACTAATATGGAGACCATCTATTGTATGCAAGTATAACTGTCTCTTTTTTTGGTTCTATCACAATGTGATTGCCTGCTTTTCTTGGGGAGCAAAGTGTACATCAGGTGATGGTTACTTTGTTGATCTCTGTTAGGTTCTCATGGTCATCTATGTGACTAGTGCATATATATAACTGTTACTATTCTTTCTCATCCATGAAAATTTTTGGTCGAACTGGGTAGCAGATGTTTAATAATTTCTGTAGTTTGGTGTCATGATGTTTGGTCAGTATTAGTATTAATTGGTGCCTTTCATCACCTTTCTGTTCATGTTACTGCTGTCATTGAGCTTTCTAATTTAGAACCGAGGAACTAAGTAACCTGAGGAACATGTGCTTCTGCTTTAAGCTGTTACACTGGATTGTTTTGTTACGTTGCCCAAAAAACTACACGTTGGGTCTATATTTAAATAGGATACACTATGATTATCTCGCAATGAGCATTGGTGCCTGGATATTTTGGTTTCTTGCTATGGAATAGTCCTCACTATTCAATTAAGAGCATGATGGAATGGCATCATCCCAGGTAACACTAGTTTATTTGTTCTGCAATATTCTGTTGGCATTATCCCATTCCCAGGCGATACTCTTGTCAAGACAGAGAGTGAGCCTTGGCGCCTTCACCACGACTCACACATGGCCCGACAACATGTATCATATGGTCCGACCAGTCAAAATCCACACACCAGAGACTTAGCAGTTTCTGCCCAAAACCCTCCAACTGTCCAAGTGCACCAAACATATATAACTTGCAAAGGCTTGTGAGTTTCCGTTTGGAACAACATGATTTTTCCCATGGTAACGAGCAGAGAGAGAGAGAGAGAGAGAGTGTGTGTGTGTGTATATATATATATAGTGTTTGATTGGGCTTGGTCACCAGGCATCGGCGTTGCACTAGCTCGACACTCGTCAGCGACGTGCATTCTCTTCCATCATCGTAACAGGACAGGTTTCCATCGTCCTGCCAAAAGGCAAGCATCCAGTATCCAATATGGCACAGCATATAGATCACGACGAAGAGCATGGAAGAAAACCTTGTACTACTTGAATGCTTAATTTGGGAATTGGGATGCCGAATGGCCTGCATAGAGTAAGGGCTTGTTTCGTTCTAAGCGTGGGCTCCAATTGCCTGGATGGAAGCTGCCTAGACCTCTTGCTTGTCTACTGTTTGGTTCCAGCCCTCTAATCTTGCCTGGTCCACGCAATAGTTATGGCCTGCCAATCACATGGGTTTCGTCACATCTCTTTTTTTTTTAATTACTAGCAAACGTGCCCATGCGTTGCAGCGGGAGGTGCAACTTGTTGTGTAGTTTATCTAGATGATTTGTAGCTTGGGAATTTATCCAACAAATGTGTGGTGCTCTAACTCGTGCATATGAGCATCGGACGCTTTGACACTTATCCAATGATCAGCTATGCATTTCAATTTATTTTGAGATCGAATTTTAAATAGCGTTTGAGATCGTCATCATATATTTAAATGTCTTTGCATCGAACTCTATTGCTACAGGTGAATAATACACTTTTTAAATTCTTAATTTTTATCTTCCTCTGTCATTTTTTTCTAACTGAGAAGTTGAATTTTACTCTTTATTGGATTTTTTTATTAAATATGTTGCGACTTGAGTGTTTAATATGAATTCGTTCAACAATAAATACACGATACAATATGTCAGAAGTTTTTTAACTTCCTTGTATGCTTGAACGTTGATATATCTATGTCCATGACGTTGATACCTTTGATTTACTGGTTTAAGGAACGGAGTTGCAAGAGTGGGATGTCTATTTTCTAAAGAATTATTTTTTGGAGTCGATGGTTCTTGTGCTTGTATCAAGCGAGATCTAGAGCGCCTGGTGACAATGTGTTTTTCTTTTTGAAAAACCTACTGCTACATTAATCAAAACGAATCGGTGTCCTATTAGGACACCTTTCCTGGTATGATCGTGTTCTTTTAAATTTTTTTAATATTCAAATATCTTTATTTAATAGAACACATATCCGAGTTGTATTTAATTTATACCAGGGAGTTATAAATTTAAATATCCTTTGTTCAATAGAACAAGTATCCGATTTATATTCAGGCTAGCTAGGGAGTTAGAAATTGAAATATCCTTTATCATTTGCTTAATACAAAAACACGTATTCGAATTGTATTCATGCCAGTTCGTTGCTTGGTTCTTTCCTTAGTGAGACTAAGGCCACGTTTAGCTCAAAAAAAAAAGTTTTCCAAAAAGTGCTATAGTAGTCATTACATCAAATCTTGCGATATGTGTATGGAACATTAAATGTAGACAAAAAAAAACTAATTGCACAGTTTGGTTGGAAATCGCGAGACGAACGTTTTGAGCCTAATTAGTCCATGATTGAACACTAATTGTCAAATAAAAACGAAATTGCTACAGTAGCCAAATTCTCAAATTTCACCCAACTAAACACAGCCTAAGGCCAGTCTCAATGGGGATTTCATGGCCATTACCGATGCATCCATATTTTGGAAATAGTACAGAAGAGTTTCATCCCCATGAAACTCTCTCTACTCCCATAAAACTCTTATCATCTCTCTCTTCATCAATACGGTGGCACGTCAATCTATTTAATACCCATAAAACTATGATGAAACACCACTGAGACTGCGGCCTAGATGAAAGTGTCCGTGTGCATGCAGCCGAAGTGTCAGTGTGTGCATGCAGCCGTAGAGCGACCAGGACTCCACGAGATCGGAGGTCCTGCTGTGTTCCAGTCCTAGTCTAGTTTTTTTTTTTTTTGTTTTTGCATGGTTGTTCCACTTCCCCTACTATAAAAGGGCGCATAGTTATGAAGGCCAAACCAAAATAATAGGACAAAAAAAAGACGGAAATTTTGTCGCTTTGTTATTAGTTTATTACTAGCAAATATGTCCGTATGTTGTAACGGGAAAAAAAGTACCAAACGACATTTAAGAAAAACAAGGACTGAAATAATACATATATCTTTATATTTTACTCTTTGTATAAAATTTCATCTAGAATTATGCTTGGAAAGATATTTGTTAGACTAAAACTGAACAACTAACTTAAGATTTCAGTCCACAGTTTGATTGAATGAACCATATCGGCTAAGCAAGGTTGTAACAATAAGATACATTTTATTTCTAATTAGAATTGTACCACCAATAGTTTGGTGATGAAAAAAATATATTTCTTAAAGAAGAGGTCAAGGGCTTAAAGACGTATAATATTATTATATTTTTTATTACATTATTATTGATATTTATGGGGAACTACTAAATTAGAATAAGAAGTTGAAAACTGAAGATTGAAGTGGATGCTTATAAAGTTTAGAAAAAGAACGGACGAAACCAGTTCAAACAGGGACAAGTGAAAAAAAGAGCATACCTAGTCCGGACGAGCCTTTGATTTGATTGTTGTTTTTGTTGAAGAATATATGTATGGTTGGGGCAGCGCTCGCGACGGCTACAGTGAGCTCGAGACGTTCAATGGTAGCGCAACAATTGCTTCTTTCCAGGCTACAGTTGCTGAAAAGCGCTGTACCTATATTTTTTTTATGTCAACCTTGTAGCAGCAGTAGCTCAGATAGTTTGCTTTAAGATAAGCTGAACATGTCATTAGTCTTTTTTTGCGAGTAACCGACATTATTCTAACTCGTCGAACGTGCATGCGCATGCCCGGCATGCCTAGCGCTGCCTCTCTCTTCTTAGCCGTGCAGTTTGCTCACTTCTCCTTTTCCTTTTTGGTGTGATGTGATTTGGATTGTTTTGCTTATTATTGATTGATTCTAAGTTAGATATGTGCTCATGCGTTGCACGGTTTTCACTATTTTTTATACATGTCTACGGTGACCTACGTGGATTTGCGGCTTAGATGTACATATTATGAAATCTACAAATCTAATTACATAAAAATATGAAGCCTGTTTCATGATTTTTATCACGCGTATCGTATGGATCTAGTTTGTCTACGGTGACCTACATGGGGTTTGCGGTTTAGACGTACACATTATGAAATCTACAAATCTAATTGCATAAAAATATGAAGCCTGTTTCATGATTTTTATCACACGTATCCTATGGATCTAGTTTGTAAAAACCAAATAAAATTGGTTTACCTTTTTTTAGTATATTTGTGATTTATTATTATGTATTTTATAAGTTTAAGTTGTTTTGAAAAACTTAATTCAGTGCTCGATCCAGCAGACAGGCAAGAGTGTTGCTGCTAGTGTCCTAGGCAATTATATCGGAAGGACTTGGTGTTTGTCAGAATGGAACAAGGAGGTAAAGCAACTTATCCGGGCTATGGAAAACACTAAAATACATAAATACTTTTTTTCTTGTTTTCTTTACCCTTTTTCATTTCACCCACACGAGCGGCCGGACGGACAGGCAAATTATGTACGTAATAATTGATTGCACAACGAGCTTGAGTCGTATTCGTATTCTTGTACGGGCATTAATGTAACATGATGGACGTATTATGGATGGGAAGTAAAAAGCCGGGTTGAAAGAGACGCTTTGTTATATAGAAAGTAAAATAAGATTTTGTATAATTTATTTTCTATTTGAATTAAGATTTCTATTCCTATTCAGTTTATTCTAGCTCGAAGAGATTTATTTGTCCTAACTATCTACGGTCATATAAGTTTAGATGGAAGAAACTCTCAATTACCGGTAGCTAGGGGGAGGTGGACGAAGGTAGTTAGGGGGAGGTGGACGAAAAAAATGGATGGAAAAAAAAATGGCTGAAAATTTTGCTTATTTATTATTAAGTATAGATGTATAGATATAGATATAGATATAGATATAGATATATATTAGTATAGATGTACATAGTCATCTGGACTCGACGAGACAACTTGCCAAAAAAAAAATTATTTCCTTTAACTTTTCATGCTCCACTCTAGTTAAATATAACAAAATTAATTATTTAAATAATGCTATGAACTTAGAAAAAAAAGACTAAAACAAATAATTCATCTCCATATGCAGACTATAACAATGTAGATTGGTCTTATATATATACTACAAAGTCACTTTAGTTTGGTTAGCGTAGTCAGGCACATGCATCTAACCACACATATTTTTCTAAACTCTCAGACAACAGTTTTTGCCACGCAACTCACCCGGTACTTCAATGAAACAGGCCCTAAATTCTGCACCTCAGCAACCTAACAAAAAAAGCTGCATCTTTTTTCTTATTATTAGGTGTCAAGCTGCTGAAAATGTTTAATCGACTAAAATTATCACTTTCGTGTGTTAAGAGAAATACGTACTCCCTCTATCTTAAATTATAAATCATTCTAACTTTTTGGACAGTCAAAACATCTTAAGTTTGACATCAAATAGATATACTATAAAAATATAATTAATAAAGAATCTAATAATACTTATTTAGTATTATAAATGTTATTATTGGATTATATAAATTTAGTGAAACTTGATATGCTTTTACTTTCTAAAATGTTGGAATGATTTATAATTTGGGATGGAGATAGTAATAGTAGTAATAAAGGCAAACCATCTTTCGATGTAACTCCCTGCAGATAATTGGGGAGCACCGAAGCAGAGACGTGCCTTCCAAGTTCCAGAGTTATTGCTACTTTTCTGTGCTGATGTTAGATTTTGGAGCGTTGGAAAAAAAAGTAGTATGCGTTGAACACTTGAGCTGTTGAAATAAGTCCAGAGTGATGTGATCTTTTTTTTGTGTGACTCAGAGTGATGTGATCTTTTGCAAATTTTTAAAGAGTGGGTGACATAACGAAAGCTTTTGACTAAAACTCTCGCCTTTTAGATTATTTGCCAAAATTGCACTCCCTAAAGCTCTCAACGGTTTTAGGGGCAGTTCGGTTGGTAAGAAAACCAGCCGAATTTCACTCTGTACGGATGGTTTTCACTGTTTATTATCTCACAAATTCATTCTAGCGAATAGGGCCTTAGTCCGCGTGATGAAATTGTCAAAAGTCAAGTTGTCTTGACTTAAGCTCCTTGAGACCTTGACTACATATAGTATATTTCTTAAACTCGGTCCCATTTGCAGATTTGCTGTTGAAACGAATGGCTATGGCAAATGCTAAACGCAGAGCTTTCCTATGTAGTACTAGCATTATTTTCTAAACTTATCTATTGTAAGGGAAGAAAATGGAGAGCATCCAGGAGCCTAATAAGCTTTTTCTGTGAAATCCGCGTGTAGTTGTGGTTGGGGTAGCCACGGCCACGGGAAAGGCGATTCCGCGGCGTTGGGTCGGTAACCGTCCGGAGCAGAACGCACCAACCAACCATCGCTCAATAACCGAACACACTGGCTCGGCCGGAGCCAAAAGAATTGCCAGCCATCTTCGCTCTTGAAACAAGCTGGTGTGGTTGGCGTTGCTGTGACTGCTAGTTGTGAAGATTCAGCATTTATTTTTTTAGTATGAAATCCTTCGATGTGTTGGTGATCGATCTAGTAAAAGGAGAACTCGGGCTTGTGTCCAAGCAGGCTAGCACACTGATTTTTTTTTTTTTTTTTTTAGTTGAGTACTCCAGTCCATTTGCATGACTGAAGTTGGTACACACACCTGGTCGTCGTTGTCGTCAGCAGCGCAGGCTATGCACACTGATTTTTTTTTGTAAATTTTTAGTTGAGTACTCCACATCCATTTATAAATAAAAATGAAACTATTTACATAGTTGAAGTTGGTACACACTCTTGTGCAGTGGCCAAGCATCGTCGTCCCGAAAGGCTCGAAGGCTTCCCGTTTACATCCAGGTGTGCTTATGGTGCAACACGTGGTGACGTGACAGCAGGGGCCGTTAGCCCGTGGCTGGGTTCCAAACGGTGCCCGCCCAAACGTGGACCTGGAAAAACCACCGTGCAGTTGCCAGCTTGCCACTCCACCACGTTCAGAGTTGGGAAAACGGAGCGTCGCCTCCATAACTCCCTGCGGTTATTAGCAAGGAAAACAAACGGCGGATCGACGTGGGTGGGAAAACAAAACGCCCAGAGGCTCCCCTCCAAAATCACGTCACTCCGATCGCCTCTTCCTCCTCCTCCCACCCAGGGCCTCTTTGCTCCGCCGTCGTCGTTTTCCTCTTTCGCTTTGGGGACTCCTTTTCTTCTTGTCCCTTTTAGCTGGGGTCTCTTCGTCAAAGGCCGCGCTTCCTTTGGAAGTTTCCATTTTGACCACTTCCTCAAGCAATTTACACGTCCTTGTTCAGATAAGGTTTTCCACGGTTCTTTCTTTTGTCTGGGGCTCCTCGGCTCATCGATCGGCCCTCTCTTCTTCCTGCCTCTTGTGTTGGCCTGGCTGGCTGGACCCAGGTGTGGCGATCCTCCTCCTGTTCTTTCGCCCGCGCTTCAACAAGCTTGTAAGCTCTCTCTCTCTCTCTCTCTCTCTCTCTCCCCTCGATTTGTTTCGTGCCTGCTCTTTGTGATATGCAACTCAGTTTTAATCTTTGTGCTAAAACATGCACTTTCTACCTCTTCATATATTCACCAGTGCTATGTACTCCCTACTCACCAGTTTAGTGCTGAGATAAATTTTTAGTCTTGATTCGATTTCACACGCAAGATCTGTTCATCCCAAAAAAGGAGATAACTGAAAAGGTAGAAAGAAACAGCAAGAGAGAGGAGGGACAGCTAGCTACATGGTAGTCTGTAGGATCTTAATAAGAAACCAGAAATACATACCAAAATCAGTTCCCAGCTTTTGTTTAACTGTATATAGTATTTTTCTGTATTTCGCCGCATCAAGCAAGTAGTAAATGAGGCCAGTGCATTTTCGACATGTCGAGAAATCTCTTTCAGTCTTTCGTCAGTTTCATACTTGGACTCCAACATCTCCAATGGAAACGCGCTCATTTCATTTGAGACAAACATAACCGTCTTTGTTTTGCATCGGCAGAAACCGAGGCCATCTCATCTCAGGAACACAGAGCCAAGGAGCAATCAACCGCAGCACGCACTCGATCCGTCCTCGTCGTCTCGGCAAGAAAGACTGATCGGTGATCGCCGGTCGGGATCGATGGAGCAGCTCCGGCAGCTCGGCGAGGCGGTGGGCGCCATCAACGCGCTCATGGCGTTCGAGCCCGAGCTCCGCGTGAACCCGCGCCAGTGCCGCCTCCTGGCCGACGCGTGCGCGCACGCGCTCGCCGCCGTCACGGGGGAGGTGCGCGCGCACCTCCGCTTCGAGGAGCGCGGCGCCAAGTGGCGCGCCGTGGAGCCCGCGCTCCGCGAGCTCCACCGCGCGTTCCGCGACACCGAGGGCTACGTCCGCCACTGCCTGGACCCGCGCGGCGGGGGCAGCTGGTGGGCGCGCGCCGTGGCGGCGGCGCACGGCACCGAGTGCGTGGACCAGCACCTGCACGGCATCTTCTGGTGCGTCGCCGTCGCGGTCGAGGCCGTCGAGGCCGCCGCGGAGATCGCCGGCGACGACGCCGACGAGATCGCGCGGAGGCGGCTGGTGCTCGCCAACAAGTACGACGGCAGGAGCATGCTCGAGCCCAGGCTGTTCCAGCACGCCTACGGCAGGCTGTACCTGGTGTCCCAGGAGCTCGTTGCGCGGATGGACACGGCGTGGAAGGAGGACAGGTGGCTGCTGTCGCAGCTGCTCGACGAGATGAAGTCGCCGGCGGCGCCGAAGCCGCTGACGAAGAGCGAGCGCCGGCTCGCCGACGTCCTGGTCGCGCCGCGCGGAAAGCTGCACCCGGCGTCTGTCTTGCTCAACGGCGACTACAGCGTGCGGAGGCGCCTCGGCGGCCACCTCAAGGAGGCGCATTGGATGGGGGAGAGCTTCGCGGTGAAGCATTTCATCGGGGACGCCGAGGCCGAGGTGTCGATGCTCTCGTCGGTGGCGCACCCGAACGTGGCGCACGCCGCCTACTGCTTCCACGACGAGGAGAGGAAGGAGTACTTCGTGGTCATGGACCAGCTCATGCCCAAGGACCTCGGCAGCTACGTCAAGGAGATGAGCTCCCCGCGCCGGCGAATCCCGTTCCCCCTCATCGTCGCTGTCGACATCATGCTGCAGATCGCGCGCGGGATGGAGTACCTGCACGCCAACAAGATCTACCACGGCGAGCTCAACCCGTCCAACGTGCTCGTCAAGCCGCGGCAGCCCGACGGGTACGTGCACGTCAAGGTCGCCGGGTTTGAGCGGCCGGCCGGCACCGTCACAAACGGCGCAAAGGCGTCTGCTAATGGCAACGCAGCCGGCGGCGGCGGCGACGACACCTGCATCTGGTACGCGCCGGAGGTTCTCGAGCATCAGGAGAGCCGCGACAGGCACACCGAGAAGGCGGACGTGTACAGCTTCGCGATGATCTGCTTTGAGCTGCTGACGGGCAAGGTCCCGTTCGAGGACAACCACCTGCAGGCCGACAAGACGAGCAAGAACATCCGCGCCGGCGAGCGGCCGCTGTTCCCGTTCCAGGCGCCCAAGTACCTGGTCGCCCTGACTAAGCGGTGCTGGCACGCCGACCCGGCGCAACGCCCGCCGTTCGCCTCCGTCTGCCGCGTCCTCAGGTACGTGAAGCGGTTCCTGGTCATGAACCCGGAGCAGCAGCAGGGACAGCAGGCAGACGCGCCGCCAGCCGCGTCGGCCGCCGACTACCTCGACATCGAGGCGCAGCTTCTGAGGCGGATCCCGGCGTGGCAGCGGGGGCAGGGCGCGCCCCCGCGCGTGGCGGACGTGCCGTTCCAAATGTTCGCGTACAGGGCCGTGGAGAGGGAGAAGACCGCCGTCGGCGCGCACGCCAGCAGGGACAGGGCCACGGATTCCGGAAGCGAGGAGAACTCGCTGTGCAGCGACGATAACAGGGTCGGGGCGACCACGCCAGACGACGACGCGTCCACCGTGTCGGGCAGCACCGTGAGGTCGCGCCCGGACAGCAGCGACGGCAAGAAGACTCCTCCGGTCAGGAAGGCGGACGGCAAGACGGCGCCCAGACAAGGAGGTGCGTTGCATTGATCTGTCGCCACATTTTCTTGAAGAAAACTTGGTTGTATCCAATTCTCAACGTGGTACTTTGAATTCTCTGCAGGGTCTCAGCAGAAGGTGAAACCGGCGAGCGCGGTGAAGCCTCCGCCGGCGACAAGGAAAACGCTGGGCGTGAAGCCGGAGCTTCCGGCGCGGCGGCCGTCGTCCGGGCATGCCTCGGACTGAGGCTGCTGCGCTTTGTAGCTGGACTGCTGGAAACCGCCAGGAGCTGTCATGTTTGCGCGATCGTGAAAATTGGAATGCCCCGCGTTCTAGCAGCTCGCTTTTGGTGAACAAGCTTTTTGCATTTGTTGATTCCTTCCATAGGTTCTTGGTTAGAGTCTTCGGTCTTGCATTTGCATAGATCCTTCGCCTGCAAGTTTGATTGTGGCACGGGAATTGTTCTGGCACTTTTATAATTTCCCTCTCCCGTGATCTAATGATGTGCCTGAGTGTTCCGAGAGAGATATATCTTAGGCCTTGCCATGGTTGATTGGCTACCTATCATCCGATTGATTTTGCATCGAGTTTTTATTACATCTTGGATCAATTCAAAATGATTAATCACAAAATGAAAAGTTAGAAGAGAAGAAAATTTGAATTTCAGCATATTTTCCCAAAGAAAAATTGCAACAGCACATGCAAAATCTGAATGAAACCCAACAAGAAAATCAATAATTTAAAAAAACAAGAATAAACTATATTATGAACTCTATAAGAGTTTTGCATGCAACAATATAATATTATTAAATAGTTGAAGACACCCAAATAAAAAGCAACACGACTTTGGAAACAAAATAAACAATTCAAAGGGCAAGTTAAGCACCAAACTTATCAAAGAAAAAGGATCTATCTATATCAAACTCGTGTGATTCTCCCTTTCGGGGTGTTTGGTCTAACCTCAGGTACCCATGGCGGACTACATGGGCCGCACCGCAAGGGACAAGATGATGGCTTGCGGCTCATGGCACAGCTCGGCGCACGCCGCAAGACACCTCGCGCGACATCCTAAAGATCGTGTAGAATCTGTTAGGATATGCCGAATGTATGATTCCATGTATATGTTATATCTTATCCGATCGGACTCTGACCTGATCGGAATATAACCCTATCCCCGGATATATATAAGGCGGTAGGGGATCTCCTCAAAACACACGCAATCATATATGACAGCCAATACAACCAACATGATACAGGATTAGGGTATTACACCAAGCTGACGGCTTGAACCTGTCTAAATCTTGTGTCTTGTCACCATCTTGCTCATGATCTCGCTCACCTCTTCGACAAATCTACCATCGTGGGTATACTCCTCGGTGGATTGCCGAGCACATTTAGTCGACAGTTGGCGCGCCAGGTAGGGGTATGCACTTGATCCCATGGTGGGCCAGATGGTATGTTTTCCAAGCTCTCCGTTCGCTCCCAGGGCCGGCCAAACCTTCACGATCGGTTCCATCACCTGGGTCGTCAACGCCAACAGCGACGGGGAGGTCATCCAGCCGGTGTAGGACAACCCCACGTCGGCAGCTCTGACATCTATGCCAGCAGATCCTATCTCGGGATCTCTCCCGGGTTCATCTTCTTCTTCGATAGCTCGCCCTTTGGCGCCACGCTGGTCGAGGAAACCCGTCCAGTAGGATGACCTGATCTAATCTATAGATCAGGTTGACGAGAAGCTCGCCGAATGCTTGTCGCTCGTAGAGTCGATCCAAGATCGGTCTCTTTACGACGACGAGTATCCTCCATTCCAAGTGGTTCGCCCTAAGCGCTCCGCTCGGTCATGCCATCTGAGGTGGCAAGATGCAGATCTGACCATCATGGTGACTCCACAAGGGCGCACAGTGCAACGCTGGCCGCCCCCAGATCTGATCGGCCCAGGGCTGGTCGGCAAGCTCTGATGCAAGATCCTCGCGACGGCTCACCCCTACGGGCTGGCCAAAGCTGCCGCTTCATATCAAGAGGCTGCCGCTTCATATCACCGAGCGCCGACCAGTTTGCACCGGCTTCCAATATGGTGCAGTTTCGTCAGCTTGATGACGATTCTCGGCTCTCGATCCTGGAGGCAGATCCGAGGGCGGAGTCAGAAGGCTCCACCAAAATCATCACTGAAACCATCACCGACCTCATCGGCAGCTCTCCATCCCCGCCTAGATGCTTTCTGGGAAATCTTCATGATCAGCGCCGATAGTGCTGCTAACAATGGGGAGACTGATGCTCAGCGCACCGCGAGAAGAAAGAAACACCGATCACGCCCGGCGCCGCGCAAAAGCAAACGCCACCGCAGCCGTAGCAAATGCCAATCCTAGCCTGGGCGACGGTGGCGACGCCGCTCATAATCAGGGAGGGCACCGTGTCGCCCGCAACCTCAAGGAGGAATTCATCCAAGTTGATGGGCATGAGGTCCTACCAACACCAAGCGCCAACCTCGCCATCACCATGAACGAGCTAGGTAGGCTCGCGCCGTCACCAGAGCTCGCCAAAGCCACCGACATGCTCAAAGCAGCCACGGCTTCAGTTAACAAAATTCGCTAGAATCAGGCGCCATCCCACTCCACCTCCTCAAACCGATCCACTGGGCCATGAAGGGCTAGATCCCAACGACCTAGTGGAAGCCGCCTCCAGGCAGGCGGCCCTTATCTCCAAGGGGGATCAAGGGGCAATTACATTGTCAATCCCAGGGAACGGCCGCAGTACGCCAACCCCAACATCAATCGGGAGGTTGAACAACCTGCTGGTGATCTACGACACATCTCAACAATCATCATGACGTTCGTCGCCGTATCGCTAATCGGCGCAACTCGCGCCACGCGGAAGAGATCGTTCACCGCCAGCAATGCAATGAAGCTTGGGGCAACCCCGATGCGGCGTTTGACCCGATCCAGCTTGGCTTACTCTGCCAACGCGCCTAGCCCGATGATAACGCCGCCCGACCAGCTGTCGGTGTCGCTGTTCCACCAACCGGTGGGGGCGCTACTGTCACCGACGTTATCGATGGTCTGACGAGCATTCACCGTAAAGCTACGGGCTGTATAGTGGCCCCCTAACTTCAAGATCTCCGGTGTCGAGTAGTACAACGGTCATGCCAACCCTGAGTAATGGATCACGAGCTATGCCATCGCTGTGCGGGGCCGGTGGTGGCAACACCAACATCATGGCGAACTACTTCCCCGTCATGCTTAAACCCGCCACGATGAATTGGCTCACGAACCTCCAATCGAACATCATCGACTCATGGGATGACCTCAAGAAGCTATTCATTGAGATTTACAAGGCTACATTTGAGCAGCCGAGGACGAAGCATGACCTGGCCAGGGTCTATCAGAAGCCTAGCGAGTTCATTTGGAGCTACATCAGGCTTTTCTCCAAGGTCAGGAATCATATTCCAAACATCCTAGATTCCGAGGTTATCACCGCCTTTATCCAAGGGCTTGACCTTCATGATGAGCTCCATAGGAAATTCAATAGGATGCCACCAGCGATCGATTGGTGAGATGTTCACAACCGCCAAACAATATGCTAATGCTGAGGAGGCTGACCTGTGTCACCGCGAAGATATCACTCGAGTTCCCTAGCCCGACGTCCACCACGTCGCAACGACGAACGCTATGATGAACGGCGCATCGATGATTGAGACCACCACTACGATGACCACGAGCGTTGCCTCGACAGTTGTCGACCATCGCGATGGGTAGGAGACCTCGAGGGTAGGACAACTCCGATGCCGGCGACCAGAGAACTTCGTCGCCTTCGTCGAGTAGCCTCGTGTAAAGCACAACAACAAGGCACAGTTCGACAAGCTTCTCGACGGCTCGTGCCCGATCCACAAGGGCACAAAGCATACCATGAGGGAGTGCATGGGTCTAGCAAATATCTTCCAAGAATAGGCGGATAAGAAACGTGCAGACGACAACAATGGCGGCAAGGATCGTGAACCCCCAATGCGGGTGGCGCCTTTCAAGATCCTAGCAAGACCATCCACATGATCTTCGAGGGTCTAGCCAGCCTCGAGAACAAGCGCACAAGAAGCTCACCTACCAATGAGTCTTATCTGTTAGGGGCATCAACACCATCGCCGGCCCCAGATACCTCCCCTGGTCAGAGCAGCCCATCACCTTCAGCAAGGCCGACCAGTGGGTAGAGATCCCATACACAGGACGCTTCCCCCTCGTGCTGGACACCATCATCTGCAAGGTGCACTTCACGAAGGTCCTCATCGATGGTGGCAGTGCCCTCAACATTCTCTTCGCCAATGCCTTGTCTAAGCTAGGCCTCTCTAAGGAAGATCTCACCCCCGTCAACTCTCCTTTCTAGTGGTCATCCCGGAAAGGCTTGCCAGCCCCTAGGGCAAAATCACTCTACCAGTGCAGTACAACACCATCAAGATGTTCCGCATCAAGTATATCAGCTTTCTGGTTGCTGATTTCGACACCGCCTACCACGCCATCCTCGGTCGCCCGGCATTGACCAAGTTAATGGCCATGCCACACTATCCTTACATGGCGCTCAAGATGCCAGCCCCCGAGAGGAGTCCTTACCTTGCAGGCTAACCTCACCATCACCTACGCCTATGAGAAGGGGAGTCTCGCACTCACCGAGGCAGTCGACATATCCCTTCGCATGGACGCCTACCTTGTCGAGTCAAAGAAGGTGCCCCTGGAAGAACAGGAGATCCCGATGCCTCGTGAAGCTACCAAGGCCAAGGAAACCAAGGTGGTGAGCCTTGGCCTCACCGACTCATCCAAGACCGTGAAGATCGGGGCCCACCTAGACCCCAAATAGGAAGGCACGCTCGTGAGCTTGCTACGTGCCAATGCAGATGTGTTTGCATGGAAACCTGACAGACATGCCTAGGGTACCAAGGGAGCTGATTGAGCACTCCTTACATGTCTCACCGACCACTAAGCCGATCAAGCAGAAGCTCCAACGATTCACGCCAGACAAGAAGGAGGCTATTAGGGTAGAATTGAACCAGCCTCTAGCAGCCAAATTTATTAAAGAAGTGTATCATCTCGAGTGGTTGGCCAACCCATTGCTCGTTCAAAAGAAGTGAAAGGGGACCATGATGCCTAAGAGGGGGGGGTGAATTAGGCAACTTAAAACTCTAACTCTAAACTATGGCCCCTTTTTCTATCCTTAGTAAAACCTATGCAAAAGATAAACTATCTAAATGTGCAACTACGGTTTTGCTAGTGTGTTGCTATCTCTACAACAAAAAGGAGTTATGTAAAGAATGTAAATGCGGAAGCTAAAGAGTAAGGTAGAGATATGCAAACTCTCATCGATGACTTCGGTATTTTTACCGAGGTATCGAGAAGCGCACAAGCTTCCCTCTAGTCCTCGTTGGAGCCCCTCACAAGGAATCCCTCGCAAGGGCCAAGCTCCCGGTCGGGTAACTCTATGGATAGCCCTAGGCCTTCTCCACGCACAAGTGGGTCTCCGGTGTGCCTTCCAACAAGCCTCTCTCAGACCGCTCCCCACCGTCTTCACTATCAAGCTTCCGGCCAAAACGCCACAGGGCTTATTCCCTCCGGTACATGGTGGCGGCCACACCACAAACACGGTTGGTGTGATCTCGCAAGACTACAAGCCCCTCCGATGTACAACAATGGTACGCGCAAGCACCAAGTGGTAAGAGGTATGTAAACCTCACTAAACACTAGGCCTAAACCTAGAGCAAGCGCATAAGCGATGGTCTAATCAACCTAAGCACTTCAGAAAGCACCTATGCTAATCACCTAATGAATCATTAAGCACTATGCAAGCGAAGATCACTAAAATGGTGTATCAACACCATTGGTATGTTTTCTCAGCTCCACTATACTCAAATGGCCGATTGGGGGGTCTATTTATAATCCCCATAGAGAAAGTAGCCATTGGGGTGAAACCCAGCTTTCTGCTACTGACCGGACGTTGCTGTCGTCCTGATCAGATGCGTCCGGTCGTCCCGACCATTAGAGCGCACGCATTGATTGGACGCACTGCCGAGTCCGGTCACAGTTGATCGGATGTGTCTGGTCGCGCTGTCACCGCTTTGGAACCTTTCTGGACTTGATCGGACGCTGCAGTTCCTGCATCCGGTCAGTGCTGAATGTGTTGCTGAGATGATGAACAGTGCCATCGTTGCGTCCGGTCACTTTTAGTCCTCAACGTTCGGTTGTGGCTGCTGACGCCTGCTGTTGTCGAGCATCTTGATCGGACGCATCCGGTCGCTATATGGGCCACGTCCGGTCACCTCTGTGAAGCTCGTTTCTTCACGATCTTGCATTTGGCTTGGTTCCCATCTTCATGCTTGGACTATGCTTGATATCTTGGGTCTTCTCTTGTGCTTCTAGGGTCTTGCTTATGGTGTTAATTGTGGGATTATCATATCGCCTTCGTCCAAGTCACGTCTTGCACCCTATTGAACTACAAAACAATTACTTGCAAATTCATTACTTCAATTTGGTTGTGTTGATCATCAAACACCAAAATCCAAAGTAAATGGGCCTATGGCCCATTTTCCTTACAAGAAGAATGAAGAATGGAGAATGTGCGTTGATTACACCGATCTCAACAAACACTACCCTAAAGACCCCTTCGGTCTCCCTCGCATCGATGAGGTCATTCATTCTACTATCTGTTGCGAATTACTTTCTTTTTTACATTGTTATTCCGATTGTCACCAGATCTCCTTGAAAGAGGAGGATCAGATCAAAATGTCCTTCATTACACCGTTCGGTGCCTAGTGTTACACCACCATGTCCTTTGGACTAAAAAATACTGGTGCGACATATCAAAGAGCTATTTAGCATTGCCTTAAAGATCAGATAGGGCACAACGTTGAGGCCTACATTGATGATGTAGTTGTTAAGTCCAAAACCACCGACAAGCTTATCGCTGACCTCGAGCAAACATTCAAGGCCCTCAAGGAATTCCTGTGGAAACTGAATCCCACCAAGTGTATATTCGGTGTCCCATCCAGCATCCTCCTAGGCTACATCATCAGCGCTAGAGGCATTGAGGCAAACCCTAAAAAAGTCTTGGCCATCACTCATATGAAGCGGCCGACCTATGTAAAAGACGTCCAGAAGCTTATGGGATGCATGGCGGCTCTCAGTCGCTTCATATCATGTCTCGGAGAGAAAGGTCTCCCCTTCTTCAAGCTGCTTAAGGCTAGCAAACATTTTGAGTGGATGGAGGAAGTTGATGAAGCTTTCGCCAAGCTCAAATAGTTCTTGACTTCGCCTCCAATTATGACTGCACCACAATCCGGTGAGACTTTATTGATCTACATTGCCACGACTCCCTGGGTTGTTAGTACGCCTATTGTCATTGAGCGCGAGGAAGCTAGGTTCGCGTACAAGGTCCAGCGACCAGTCTACTTCATTAGCGAGGTCATGAATGAGTCCAAGACTCGGTATCCTCAGGTTCAGAAGCTATTGCATGTACTCCATTGTGTTTAGGAGCTGACCTACCGTCAAGTCATAAGTTTTGGCTGATTTCATTGTCGAATGGACCTAGATCCAAGAGCCTATCCTGGCTGATCGCCATGAGCATTGGAAGGTGTACTTCAATGGCGCCCTCAACATTGAAGGTGCCACGGCAGGTATACTGTTCATTACAAACTCCAAGGATGAGCTCCCAAATGTACTCCAGATTCATTTTTCGGCCTCCAATAATGCAGCCTAATATGAGGCATGTCTCCATGGCCTCCGTATCACCATTGATCTCGTCTTTTGGTGGGTCTAAGAAGAGTTTTTCTAGGGGATGCCCTATCATGATGTCAAAATCCTAAATGTCAAAGACATGGAAATCGAGGGCCATTTCGACATTGCCGTGGTGGAGTGTTATGTTGTGCAGAATCCCAAGTCCTTTTAGGCTAGATTGTGGGGTGATTCTAAAGGACTTGACTATGGGAGCATGAGGTTCTTTGCATAAACAAGTGAGTATGAAAGATTTTGACATGAGGTTTGCTCCTATAGTTGGATTGTACAACATATCCACCCAATTCCCTTGGATTTTACAACGGATAGGTAAGGTGGGGGCGCGAATCTAAATTTCTTTAGGAGAAAGTTCTCCCTCATCTACCCATTCACTACTTATGATAGCAGTCAACTCCTTGATGGACTCCCTAAGAAGTTCTTTGTCCAAAGGATCCTAAGGAGTGACAGGGACTAGTGACCTCCTTTGACATGAGTAATTCAAGGTATTTCTAAAATTTTCAGCTGCTATATCGAGCTGTAGGGTAGACTCCTTACAAAACCCTAACCAGAAATGGTGCAAAAGCACATGATTGAGTATAGACAAGTCTGGGCTAGATCTCGTTAAAATTGAGAATCTATCCGAAGCTGCACCTATGGATTCCTTCTCTTTTTGTTGAAAGTTGAGTATCTCTTGCCATAGGGCAGCGATCTTGGATATAGGAAAGAACGCAAGATAGAATCTATTGCTTAGTTCTTCCCAATTGCCAGCTACCTTCCCTACGTTATGGGTGTACTATTATTTTGCCCTCTCATCAAGTGAGAAAGGAAACAACTTCCACCGAAGTGTTTGTTGTGACATGCCTGAGATGGTCAGGCAAGCACAGGGCTGCTCAAACTCCCATAGGTGATGATAAGGGTTTTCATAATCTAATCTCAAGAAGGCTTGTTCCCGAACCATGGCTATAAAGCTAGGACGGAGCTCGTAACTAGAAGCTATGATTGGCTTCGAGGATTGTGGTAGTTCTATGAACTCGCCCTTGGGAGCAAAAAGGTTTTGAATGGTAGGTTGCTCCATTGGAAAAGAATAAAAGGAAAAGAAAGGTAAAAACAAAGGATACATGGGCAAACTATGTTCGGAGACTAAAACAATGACCATCCCCGACAACGGCGCCAAAAATGCTTGTTGGTGCTTCTTAGCGTAAGCAAAAAAGTCCGTAAAGCGCATGGAAGTACTATTGTAGCACTTCACCCGGTGGTATTGAGGGTATCGTATTTCTACAAGGAACGGAGATGTAAGTAGTCTCTTGACTAGTTTACCTAACAAGAATTGGAAGAAGGGTAAATTGGGTAGTGAGGTTCTTCTAAGGGTAGAAACCTTAAGCGAAGATAGCTTTGCTACTACAAACTCACTTCAGGCACCGGATTGCAACTGGTCTGCCAGTCGATGCCGGTCTATAGGTCTACACCATATCCAAATGTGGGGGATTACAAAGGACGGACAGGGCTGTCACCACCTACTGCCTATGCCTCAATCCGGAGGTACGAGGCAAACGAAGGTGACTTTTAGCTTAGACACCACGTCTACGCTATTGGTCACTACTCTAGCGTTGGCTAGGAACTTCCATCTTTATCAGGAGTCCTCTACTAGAGCACCCATCACGAGGATGGATGATGAACCCGCAAGTAAGTACTAACAATGAAAACTTTTACTTAAGGCATCAAACCAAAATATGAACACGAACTTCTTACTCCAAGTAGTAAGACGAATGTAGAGGTACAAGTGTAGAGGGGGCAACAAATCCGACACTTCGTCCACTCGATGTACAAGGCTTGCTGTTGGCGGTCACTAACGACCAAATCCAACCGCCAATTATAGACCAAAACGGGAGAAATAAACAATATTTTGACACATATGCCTTTACTATTGACCTAGTTCCACTTGTATTGGAGAAAACATGTTATGTAAGTTGCATATTCAAATACAAGTGGAAAACCAAACAAAAGGCGCAATTAGAGAAGCGTAATGTAGAAATGCGCAAGAGAAATGAATAGAGAGCCCACCTACATAACTTACCATTGCCGGTCAGGACAATAGTGTCCGGTCAGAAGAAGAAAAGTGGGTTTCGTCCCCAATGACTACTTTCTTAGTGGGGCTTATAAATAGACCCCCAACCAACCATTTGAGGATAATGGAGCTGAGGAAACATATCTAGGGTGTTGATACACCATTTTAGTGATCTTCACTTGCATAGTGCTTAGTGATTCATTAGGCGATTAGCGTAGGTGCTTTGCGAAGTGCTTAGGTTGATTAGACCACCGCTTATGCGCTTGCTCTAGGTTTAGGCCTAGTGTTTAGTGAGGTTTGCATACCTCTTACCACTCGATGCTTGCGCGCACTATTGTTGTACATTGGAGGGGCTTGTAGTCTTGTGAGATCACACCAACCGCATTTGTGGTGTGGCCACCACCGTGTACTAGAGGGTACAAGGCCCACGGTGTTTCTGACCGGAAGCTTGATAGTGAAGACGGTGGGAAGCGGTCCGGGAGATGCTTACCGGAATGCACACCGAGACCCACTTGCATGTGGGGAAGGCTCGGGGCTATCCATGGAGTTACCCGACCAGGAGCTTGGCCCTTGCAGGGATTCCTGCGAGGGGCTCCAACAAGGACTTGGAGGAAGCTTGCGTGCTTCTCGATGCCTCGATAAAAATACCAGAGTCATTGATGGGAGTTTGCATATCTCTACCTTACTCTCTAGCTTCCTCATTTATATTGTTTGCATAACTCATTTTGTGGTAGAGATAGCAACACACTGGCAAAACCATAGTTACACATTTAGATAGTTCATCTTTTGGATATGTCTTGCTAAGGGTAGAAAAAGAGGCCATAGTTTAGAAGTAGAATTCTAAGTTGTCTAATTCACCCCCTCTTAGGCATCATGGTCCCCTACAAGTGGTATCAGAGCCGGTTGGCTTAATTTGGACCTTTGGCTTCACCGCCGTTGAGCCGACGCTATTTAGAGTGGTTGGGATGGATACCTCTAGGCCTTCGCACTTTGACGGCACTAACTTCCCCTACTATAAAGTTAGAATGGCTTGTTACCTTGAGGTGGTTGATTTGGGTGTTTGGAGAGTCACTCGTGATGGGATGAAACCCATTAAGAATCTCAATAAACCCACAAAGAGTGAAGAAAAAGAAATTCATTTCAATGCTAGAGCTAAAAATTGCTTGTTTGAATCTTTTAGCATGGATGTGTTTAACCAAGTGTTCACTTTAAATACGGCATATGAAATTTGGTTGAAACTCCAAGAGCTCCATGATGGCACAACTAATGTCCATGAGCAAAAACATTGTCTAGCTATACAAAATTATGATTCTTTTAAAATGAATGATGATGAGGTTGTTCATGATATGTATTCTCGTTTGAATCTAATTATCAATGAGCTCCATTCAATAGGATTAACAAAGCTAGATGATGCGGACATTGTGAGGAAGATCATCTCCGTGCTACCACAAAAGAAATATGCAAGCATCATCACCATCCTTCACAACATGGAGGACTTGAGCACCATGACCCCGTCCATAGTCATTGGCAAGATAGTGACATTTGAAATATCACACAAGATGGGTCAAGAAGAAGCCTCTTCATCAAGCAAAGGCAAAGCTCTCGCATGTAGTGAGAAAAAGAAGATGAAGGGCAAACAAGTTGAGACAAGCTCAAGCTCAAGCTCCTCAAGTGAAGATAAAGAAGAAGATGAGGATGATGATGACGAAGAATTAAGTGATGATGATCAATCTTCCTCCTCCACCTCCAACCTTGATGAAGAGTCTATCAAGCTTATCAACATGGTGGAGAAGATGATCCGAATACTCAATGTCAATGGTGTGCCCATCAAAATTCAAGATTTCATCTTCACAAATCAAAGAAATGAGCAAAGAAAGAAAGTGATGCTATGGATGCGACGAAGTTGGGGCACTTTGTGGAAGTTTGTCCAAATAAGCCCACACCCAAGACAAAGAAGACATGCAAGGACAAAGCCCTCACATCAATAAGGCCATGGGATGATTTTTCAAGTGAAGAAGAAGACCACCACAAGAGGCGAGGGCACAAGCAGCCATCATCAAGCACTTCACGTGTATGCCTTATGGCACGAGGTAACAAAAAGTCTATCCCTAGTGATAGTGACAATGATAGTGATAGTGATGATGAGCTACCTTATGATAAAATTGTGCAAGAAAATCTTAACTTTGCTAAAGTTTGCACTAGTCAACAAAAGAAGCTTGAAAAATTAAAAGAAAAGCTAGATATTTTACAAGAAGCATAAAAAACCTTGCTTGAATAATATGAGATGTTTGCTAATCTCAACATTGAACTATCTACTAAAATTGAGCAACTTGAGGGCAGTGCAACAACAAATGCATGCACAATCAATGATGAGCAACTTGTAAAGAAAAATGAAAAATTAAAAGAAAAGTTAGCTAGCTCACAAGATGCTTATAAAAGTTTGCTTGCTAAAATGAAAACCATGTGCAAACATTGTGATGATCTAACTAATAAAGTTGCTAATCTTGAAGCCATCGGTACAACCCTCACTAAGGCATCTAAAAAGAAAAGTTCTATCTTTAACATGCCTAAAAAGGATGCTTCTACTTCTTGCAATGATTTATGTTTAGACTCACCCTTGAGCAACCAAGTTTGTGTTGAGAAAGTTGTTATAGATACATGCACACAAGAGGTTGCAATGGAGAATGAACAACTCAAGCAAGAAGTGGCTCGCCTTACCAAGAACTTGACTCAAGTAAAAGGCAAAATGGAGCAAACCCAACTTCATCAAGATAACACCATCAAGGGAGTGAAGAAGCTTGATGAAGGACAAATCATGGTTTGCTATGTGTGCCACAAGGAAGGCCACAAGTCCTATGAGTGCAAGGTGAAGAATGGGGAGGAGCAAAGAAGAAAGAGAAAAAGCAAACAAGCAAGCTCTCTAACACCTACACCAACAAGGTGGACAAGAAGGCTTCCACACCATACTTGTTAAAGAAGAAGAAAAATGACAAGGTGGTGGCCATCAAGGTGAACAAGCAAGTCAATAATGGGGTCAAACACTTTTGGGTGCCAAAGGAGATCATTTCCAACATGAAGAGCACCAAGAAGGTTTGGATCCTGAAAGGAAAGTGAGAAGTCTGATGGACTTCGGGGAATTTAGAGACTTGGCAAAGTTTGGGTCATTTCATAGGGTGCATGACATTGGATCATGTCAATTGTCAAGTGGGTTAGTGAATACTATGGACCCAAATTCCCACTCCCATGTTAGGTAACTAGATTTAATTTCTTACAATTGGTATCAAGTTTCAAATTCTTGCAATCTCAATTAGCATCTAGTTCCTTTCATGCCTAGGTTTGTATTTGCATGTTTAATCTTTTGTCTTGCATACACTAGGTATATCTTATGGTAGGCTTGCTCGGTTTTATTCTTAACCCTTGGAGCAAACCTACATGGTTTAAATTGTTTAGGAGCACGGCACATAGCTTGTTTTACAATTGTTCATCAAATATGTGCCAAAGTCCAAATTGTAGATAATTTCTCTCGAATATCACCTTCGAAAATGATTCTCACATTCATGTGATGTCATCTTTTAAGTGGTATTTTTTTATTCTAAAATCAATGTGCATGTCTCCTACAAGTATTCTATACTTGTATGCACAAATTTATGGAGAGGTTACTCTACAAGTTGGACGCTTTGAGACTAACACCCTTTCAAGCTTATCATGTGTGTAGTAGTCTCATTGCAAGGAAAATGGAGTCCCTAGAGTTAAGCATCATATCCACCACCTATTGCGAGTGGTATAAATCAAATTGGTTTCTACATGTGGTATTTCTAAACTGATATCATCATGTTGATTTCATTTTGGTATCTATATGCTTTCTCCATGCATTATATAGATTAAACTCCCTTGAGTATTAATTTGCCAATTATGCATAAACTACATTCTCCATCATATGCATGCATATATTTAGGGGGAGCTTAGTCTATGTAATGTGAGAGTCAAATTTTGTGACATATTCCACTCCACATACAAAGGATCACAAAGTTTGACCCTCCCTTATGCTACCAATGGCTTCCTTTTTGGTGTTTGATTCCAAAGAGGGAGAATTTGTAGGACCAAAAGCAAGCTCAGTCATAATAATTTACAAGTGGTAATGGTCCGAGAAAGGGAGGATAGTGGATTATGGATTGGTCTATGTAATGGGGAGAATTTATAGGACCAAAAGCTAGGCTTAAATCCATAATGCCACATGGGGACATTTGTAAGGGCAAGATAAGTTTTCAAAGATGTTTACTTGTGGTATCTTTTAGCTTTACAATTGGTATCTTTTAGCATTACATAACCTTGCCCTTTGCATTGCATCCTAGCAAGTAGATAGTTTTTAAAATCCAAAATTCTTATTATTTGCTTGCTTTGGTCGTGTTGTCATCAATCACCAAAAGGGGAGATTGTAAGGAAAATGGACTCTAGGCCCATTTATTTTGGATTTTGGTGTTTGATGACCAACACAACCAAATTGGACTAATGTATTTGCAAGTGATTGTTTTGTAGTTCAATAGGGTGCAAAACATGACTTGGATGAAGGTGACATGATGATCCTATGATCAACAACTTAAGCAATACCCTAGAAGCACAAGAGAAGACCCAAGATATCAAACAAAGTCCAAGCACAAAGATAGGAACCAAGCCAGAGGCAAGATCAAGAAGAAATGAGCTTCAAAGAGGTGATCGGACGCTGACGGATAAGCGACTAGATGCGTCCGATCAATATGCTCGACAACAACAGATCAACAACAGCGACCAGACACTAAGGACTAGAAGTGACCAGATGCGATGATGACACTATTCATAGTTGCGACAACAACTCAGCACTGACCGGACGCTGGAAGGTGATCGACCGGACATAGGAACTACAACGTCTCGATCGAGTCCAGAGAGGTTCTCGATGGCGCGTAGTTGTGACTGGACCCGTCCGGTGGCATGTGATCGGATGCCATCAACGTCCGATTAGTTGATCATGTCAAAGATCAAGTGACCATTGTGAGTAACCGGACGCGTCCGGTCAGGACGACAACAGTGTTGGTCGATAGCAGAAAAGTGGGTTTCATCCCCAATGGCTACTTTCTCAGTGGGGCTTATAAATAGACCCCCAACCGGCCATTTGAGGATAGTGGAGCTGAGGAAACATATCTAGGGTGTTGATATACCATTTTAGTGATCTCCACTTGCATAGTGCTTAGTGATTCATTAGGCGATTAGCGTAGATGCTTTGTGAAGTGCTTAGGTTGATTAGACCACCGCTTATGCTCTTGCTCTAGGTTTAGGCCTAGTGTTTAGTGAGGTTTGCATACCTCTTACCACTCGGTGCTTGCGCGCACCATTGTTGTACATTGGAGGGGCTTGTAGTCTTGAGAGATCACACCAACTGCGTTTGTGGTGTGGCCGCCACCGTATACCAGGGGGAACAAGGCCTGCGGCATTTTTGCCGGAAGCTTGATAGTGAAGACGGCGGGGAGCGGTCCAGGAGAGGCTTGCCGGAAGGCACACTAGAGACCCACTTATGTGTGGGGAAGGCCCAGGGCTATCCATGGAGTTACCTGACCCAGAGCTTGGCCCTTGTGAGGGATTCCTTGCGAGGGGTTCCAATGAGGATTAGGGGAAAGCTTGTGCGCTTCTCGATACCTCGGTAAAAATACCAGAGTCATCGATGGGAGTTTGCATATCTCTACCTTACTCTCTAGCTTCCGCATTTATATTGTTTGGATAACTCCTTTTGTGGTAGAGATAGCAACACACTAGCAAAACCGTAGTTGCACATTTAGATAGTTTATCTTTTGCATAGGTTTTGCCGAGGGTAGAAAAAGAGGCCATAGTTTAGAAGTAGAATTCTAAGTTGCCTAATTCACCCCCCCTCTTAGGCATCACGGTCCCCTATAGAGTTCTTCTAAAGTCTTGCTCTCATATCATTTATATAGTTGTGTTATAGAACTAGAGTATAGTTGTCTTGCTATAATCATGATTTATGAACTAGCATATAGTTTGTGTGTCATGATATTAACAAGTTCATCATTAAGATTAATCATTCATATGATTTGTTTAAGTAGAAGTAGAGCTAGGGTTGAGGTGGCGGTTCATTGTTCCTTCGGGTTTGCCCATGTTCTTGCTTGTCGATCTGTAGGGTCAGAGTCCCAGATGGATATGTGTAGTTTCCCTACACATGGGCGTGGTGCTCGGGTACACGAGAACCTTCGGATATGACAGTATCCCATGGTTGAGGGGTAGGCGACAGGTGGTGATAGCACTGTCCATCCCTTATAATCCTCCATGTTCGGGTATTGTGTAGGAGTCTTAAAGTCTCCCTAGATTGTTGGCAGACCAGTGCCCGGAGATCTCCCCGTCCATCTCACACTTAGTTCTAACTCTAGTCATATAACTTGTATGATCATTAACTGTTCTATGCACGGCTATATTAGAACATGCTGGCTCCATGTAGGAACATTCTTTTATTCTTTGTTTTCCTTTTATCTTTGAGGTTGGCCCAGATGTGTGTCCACTATCCATGAAATACCGTTTTTACCCCTGTCATGTACTATGGTTCACTATGCAAGTATGTAATCATGTTCATGCTCATGCTAGACTCTTAATACCTTGCCCTCCTTTGGGAAAATATAAATAACGATACCCTGAATACTTCTGGGTGAAATGCTACAACGATAGATCCGTGCGCTTGAGGATATTCTCTGTAATCGTTAAGAACTATCATAGTTGGTGTTTCTTGGCGGCGTTGCTAAAATGAACTCAATCTTAGCGATGGCGTTAAGAACTGAACCGTCGCGTGACCACCGCCATCCGCCATTGCCACCAACAACTCCGCCAGAATGAAACTACTTTCGGTGAGCTTATTTCGCATCGGGCTTGCCACCGAGCACACCTATCGACCGCACCTCCCCGCTTATTGAGCTTGAGCACGCGTAGGTAGGTTTGTCTTGCCGCGCCGGAATGCGTCGCCGGAGATCACGTGATTAGCCGCTCGTGAGATATCGCTGGTTGGAGCATCTCCTCTGTTCTCACGTCACTAACGTCGTGGGGTCCCACCGAGAGTATTGCCAGCAGAGTCATGCCACACGTGGAACCCTAACCACCTCGGCCATTAGCTCGACCATCACCACATAGTCACCACATAAGTCGGCCGAGAGTATGGCCCATATTGTAGCTCCATTTGTCGGGTCGACGCGGCTTATTGAGCCGAAAGCACGTGTGTCTTAGTTGAATTTATGAATTGTTTTCACAAATTTGAATACCAACTTCCAAAATTCATATCTAGAGCTAGGAGTGTCCAATTTTTGTGAACCAAATTTTGTTGGATTCCACATGAAGTGTAGTATTTTATAAAAATATGAAATGCAATGTTTATGGATTTTTCAAGGTGAATAAAATGTAGCTAGATAAGTGCTTTTTGAATGTTTGCAATCTTGTAAAATGTATATCTTGAGCTAGGAAAGTGATAAAATTGTGATTCCAATTTTTTGGTCTTGTGTTGACTTGATCTAGCTAGCAAAAATACTAAACTTGCAGTAAACTTTAATTGGAGTAGGGTCTTTCTATTTATCTATTAATAAATGGTGTTTTCTGAGGAAATTCATAGGGATAAAAATAAGTAACATATGCCCATGCAAATTTTTGTACAGTATTATAGCACTAGGAGGAAGCTAAGAAAAATATAGAATCTATTGCTTGATACTTTTCTGTAGGGTTAACTATTTTCACTAAATAAACCTTACTAGCTTTTCATTTTTATAGAGGTAGTTATACTTATCCAAATGGCATGAAATTTGTACAGTAGACTATTATGGTCATTTTTAGGCTTTTGTAATTTTATCATAATTTATTAAGCACTAGAATTATTTATCATTTCAATTTCCCAATTATTTAAGGAAAATAATAAATGGATATAAATAAGTGAGTTATGTTTGACCATGATGTTTTCTATGGTGCTTGAGATGCATATGATCTATTGATGTTAATAGTTATACTTAAAAGCAATTGGTTGTATGCAACTAGTTAATTATTGCTTTATAATTCAACTAGATGGTTGCATGTATAGTTTCAGTTGAGTGGATAATTTCATGTTGATAATGGTCTTTTCTGTAAAACTTTTTAATAACAAAGTTGTAGATAATTTACTTATATACCTTATGTTAAATTTTTATAGTCATAGTCCTTATGGTTTAAGAATTATGGTTGTTAGAAGTCTACTGTCAGAAATGCTTGCTCTCTAGATAGATTTGAATTATTAAATTGTTTGACCTAGATAACTACTGAATCACATTAAGATGATTGAATTAAAGTTGTAGGAAATTTTATAAGCTTTCCATAATATCTACAACCATATTATTTTGAGGTGTGTAACTCTAGTTATGGTAAAAACAAGTGGCTGCTGTATTGTGGTCCAGAAAATGATTTACATAAGTGTTTGTTTAGTTATTAGAGCAGAGATAGGCACCTACTCAATAAAATATGATGACTTGTTATTACTTTAATACCATGCTATTTAAAACACTTATGAGGATGCATTCATCGCATCATATCATATTATACGTGTGATCATATATGCATTCGTAATATCTTATTTCATGCTCATGCATATAGGATCGTCCGAAGAGATAACGCTGTTAGAGTTCAATGAAGAAGAGGAGGAGGATCAGCAGGAGACGCCTCAAGCCATAGCTCTAGGAGAAGAGGAGTAGACTCCCGAAGATCTCGCTAAGTGCCTGGATCACCGGTCAACCTCTTTCCTCAAAGGCAAGCCCCAGAGCATTCTAAGTCTCCCATGTTTTATAAAATATTACTTGAGTCCTTTACGTTTGATGCATTAGGTTATAAGAGTTGATTGAAAACACTTGATGCATAAAACTACCTTGTCTAGTTACATATACCCTTAACCCTATGTAGGTCCAGGATCGAATATATGCTTAGCCATGCTTAGACCGGCAGAAGTCGGGTGATTTCCTGTCACCTACGGGATATAGTTGGATACCGAAGCACGGTTGGCTATATTTGCTATCGTGGAAAAGAACCATGAGGTAATGAAAATGGAGGCCGGGTGGAGTATATGGGTAGGTTGACTCATGTGATCCCGTCTGTGCCGATTAAGGACCGTACCGTTGTTGGCACTTCTAACAAGATTGAACGCATGCCTATCACTTAGCTGGCTAGATAACTCATTCCAACCGCAAAGCCGAGTAGCTCAACTCAGGCCAGGCCCTGCTCTGTTAGAGTGCACACTCTAGATGGTAGTAAGGATGTGTGGGGAGCCAGCCATGAGCCCAAGGGTAGGTAGTCCTGATCGTCCTGGCAGCTGGTTGTCCCTGATTGTGCGGCGCCGGGCAAACCCGCGAAATGTGTACCCGAGTTGTACCAAAGGTGACCTAAGGTGATCGTTGATCTGGTTTGTCTGGGTTTGTGTTAGGAATAAATTCCCAGCTGGTTGAAATCAATTCGAATCGCCGTCTCTCCCGGATAGTGAGAAACTTGGCTAGCTCCAACATCATAGTAATTATGTTATGGAATGTGATGGTTCGAATGAACATGGAATTACTACATCGGCTATGGTTACTATTGTATGCTATTAAATGATATACCACATGTTTGGTATAGGTTAGTTGCTAATCTAGAGACAAATAGCTATAATTAATTTGATAACCAAAGTATAATTGTACAACTGAATTAGTCACTTTTTATGCAAAATGTTGTCGAGCTACCTCCACTTATAAAGCCTTGCATAATCCTTGGAGCCACCTTATTTTTGGTTTATGATGGGTAAGTCTAGCTGAGTACCTTCTCGTACTCAGGGTTTTATTCCTATTGTTGTAGATGATACAGTTTATCATGGCTATTGCAAGAACTGCTCCTATCTCGCCATGGGTGAGGAGTGAGCCATGGGCAGGCATCTATTATTAATCCTCCTTACATGCTTTTGTGGGAGTGTGATCATGAGTTGACACTGTATCTGAACTATGATGGCAAAAAGTTAGCTTCAAACTTTAATTTGTTTCCGCTACTATTTACCGAACTTGGTTTGTAATAACCTTAATTTGTACTCTGATGAATAAACTGTATTTGTGAACTTTATGTAACATGTGACATGTATGTTGAATCATGTACGATCTTGGTTGTATGTTAATGGTTAATCAAAACCCGTCGTGGAACTCGATGGACTACTGGGTTTATATGGGCTCAAGTATGACAGTGCGACCGCTTGTGGGCTGCCGTTGTACTTGTGCTCTTATAAATGGGTCGGTTCTGCGACAGCTGGCATCAGAGCAAGATTCAACATTAATTGCCACTTGGGTATTTAAAACAAAGGTTTTGTTTTCCAAAACCCATTTCTAGCAACTAATAGCTATATAAATAGGTGTTTGAAACTTAGAGTTTGAATCTAAAGTGTGCCAGTGATCACTTTCTTTATGCCCAATTAAGAACTTCAGGTGGCTAATTAAGTACTAACTTGGGGATTTTCATTTTCGTCGTCCATACGGCGTGCTATTGTATGGATGTCATTCACTTGAGTGGTAATGTATGGATCAAATGCCTCTACGCCCAAGGTAAGATGCCAATCATCACCACAGTGGCACGACCACAAGATGTGAGCGTGCGGTCTATGGGGAGAGATAGCTTTGATACTAAAGAATATATATGTCTCATATATATGCAGAGGTATTTAATTGTGGGTTAGCTTTGATATGACTGTGTATGCATATTTATATGTGTATATAGGATGTATTTACTTTTGGGTAGCCTTGATATGGAAGTATATATATATATGGGTATATATATATATGGAAGTGTTTAGATTGAAACCTAGAGCCTAGATTTACATTCTGCATATATACTTGTGGGGTTGGGCTGAAATGAAATTCTTGTGTAGGTACACTAACAGTGAAATGTGTAGCCCAACTAGTTATGCTATATATGAGAGAACGTATGTATGCCACCGCGTATGCCATAGAAGTTTTAATTTTCCTAAGTTTATGAGAACGTACGGAACATGCATGCATCATGATAAATCATTATTTCATACTTGCATTTTTCCACCCCTTATAAATCTCATACTCGGTTATGTAACTCTTATCCATTATGACTTTGTCTCATGAGAGTTGCACATGTTGTTGGTACAGATGGCAACACCGACTGGAAGTGAGAGTTTCCTGTTGATGTTTGGAACTCCTACCCTACTTTGGAGAGTCTTGCATTATGCGGGTATTATGAACCACCCCTCTATTACTAGAATGAAGTATACGTGGAGGGACAACCATGGTATGAAGTACAGCTGACCATACCAGCTCGTACCCAAGCACCCTTCTGGTAGGATTGGAAGGCGGAATCTGAAGGAAGAACTCCTTGGGAGGCTACCCAAGTAGTAGCCTTGGAGGTACTGAGTCAGATTTGTCAGCAGCATAGGGATGAGCTCACCGGCAGTGCTGCTAGTACTTTTCCTCTAGTGGATCCATCCACAACAGTATGGGCACAACGCAACAACAATGTGTTGATCCGAGATTGGGATTAGCGGGTAGACAGTTCTAGTCCTACTATGAGCGCCATGTTTGCAGTAATGAAGATGTTCTACACTCGTCAGGACACAAAGGACTTTTGGCAGGAGTCCTATACAACTTGCATGGATAAGCTCATGAGAGCCAAAGCTGCATAGAGTAAGCTAAACAAGCGTGTGCGCAAGCACAAAAAGGCAGCAAGTGAGGCTTGGTGGAAAACTGATCAAGCTTATGTGGCTTTGGGAAATCTCCACACCCAAATGGAGCAAGTTGATCAGCAGAGAGCTACCGCCCAAGAGGCAAGAGTGGATGATCAGGCAATGTTAGCAGGATTGCAGGAGTAGCTAGAGGTCGTCCATGCCGAGGCGTTCACAGCTACATGCCAGCGGATCCTAGCAAACAACCGTGCAGCTATGGCAGAAGCAGAATGAGATAGGACCCACACCTTGAGCGTACAGCAGGACCGTGTCAAGATGAACTTGCGCCAGCAGCTTGCATAGACCTACAACATGGTGGTTGATCTTTAGCATGAGGTGCATTTTCTGAACAACCAACTGCACCTGATCCTTGATGAGGAAGAAGAAGATCCAGAGATGTTAGTTGAAGATGACGGCTGGGAGGAAGAAGTGGAGCTAGAGGATGAGGACAATGCTATCTCCGACCTTGACAGCGAGCATGCTGAAGATTAGAATCGCCTAGTGACTAGTTAAAGCACTAGATGTATCCCTGCTATTTATGTAATGAATTTGTAGCTTGAAGTTTGGTATTCATGATTTGACTTCCATGTAATATTAGCACTCTGCATGTTGTTTCATGATGGGTTGAACTTTAATAAAATTTTAGTTTCATTTTACTGGTGATTATGACTTGTATGTTAACGCGCTGCGAGCCCAATAAGTGATCAAATTGGTGATGTCATGTTGCGAGAATGAATTATTATGCCTCTATTTTATTGTATGAATTTAAGATTCTCTCCAGTAATTTTAGTTTGGTATGATTATACAATTCATCTGCAATCTGTTGACATCATCCAATAATCACTTGTTGTTGCAACTCTGCAGATGACTCGCACTCGCGCTGGAGCAGGCAGCAGCCAAGAGGGCAACGACGGTGACTTACCACCGCCACCACCATCTTCGAATGAATTCTTCACACAGTTCTTGGGTAGTCAGAGAACTATGGAAGAAACTCTATGCCTCATTGCACAGAACATAGTTCGCGCCCATCAGCAACAACAGGGGCCTGAGCCGAATCAATACAGCTCTTTCAAGGATTTCCTAAACACCAAGCCTCCTATCTTCAAGGTGGCCAAAGAACCGCTCCAGGCGGATGAATGGCTTAACACCATTGAACAAAAGTTCTGTCTATTGAGGGTCACAGAACATCAGAAGGTAGAATATGCGTCCCATCAGCTGCATGGACCAGCCGGGATATGGTGGACCTATTTCCTGTCCTCTTTACCTACCAATGCACAGGTCACATGGAAGCAATTTAAGTTAGCCTTTAGGGGACATCACATTCCCCCAGGGCTAATGTGCATGAAAGCAGCCGAGTTCATGCGACTCACATAAGGGACCAAGACCCTTACTGAGTACATGCATGCTTTCAACAATTTGTCCCGTTATGCCCCAAGTTTCGTCAATACAGAAGAAAAGAAGATTGAAAGCTTCAAGAGAGGCCTTAGCACTAAGCTAATGAAAACTATGGCCAACTCGAGGTGCACTACATACAATGAGTTCATCAGTGATTCCTTGACTCAAGAGAACCAGAATAATCTGCATGTGGCAGCAAATGGCCGCAAGAGGGCAGCTGAGGCAGGCGCCTCAGGGTCTTCTCAGTCCAGAGCTCCAGTGGTAGCTAGGCCATAGTTTCGACCGCCGGCGCCCAAGTTCAAGCCTTCTCCACCAAAGGCCTAGGCCAACCGACCTCAGAAGGTGTTTCATAAGGCATTCACCATTGCCTTACCCAAGGGGAACGAAGGGCAAGGAAGCTCAGCAGGACCCTAGAGCAATCAACCATGCTTCAACTATAATCAGTTGGGCCATTGGTCCAAAGAGTGCCCCCACCCTAAGAAGAACAACAATCAAAGCCAGGGAAATCAGAGGCAGGCAAATCATAAAGCATGTCCTAGATACGTGCATTACACCGCTGTTGAAGAAGTTCCTACAGGAGAGGTTGTCATAGCTGGTATGTTTCTTGTTAACAAACATCCCGCCATTGTTTTATTTGATTCTGGAGCTTCACATTCATTTATTAGCCAAGCATTTGCATCTAAGTATGATTACAAAGTAATTGAGGTAAACAAGGGTGGTTATAGTATAAGTTCAGCTGGGGCTACTATCTCTAGAAATAAGATAGTCAGAGGTGTGCTCATCTCTATACAAGAGAGGGAGCATACGATGGACCTGGTAGCATTGCCTGGATTAGACATGGATGTGATTTTAGGCATGAGTTGGATGAGTGACCATGGTGTTCTCATTAACACTAGCACTCGGACAATTATGTTGAGAGAACCAAAGGGAGGTAATGCTTTTCTAATACCACTTCCCCAAAGTTTCAATCTCCAAAACTTGTCTTGCACTATCCAAGCCACTACCCTTTGTGATATTCTAGTGGTTTGTTAGTTTCCTAATGTATTTCCAGATGAGTTACCAGGTTTACCGTCTGATAGAGATGTGGAATTTAAGATTGAGTTAGTTCTAGATACGACACCTATCTCAAGAAGACCTTATGGGATGCCACCAAATGAGTTAGCTTAACTTAAAATTTAGTTACAAGAACTATTGGACAAAGGTCTCATTCAACCTAGTTCATCTCCATGGGGATGTCCAGCTTTGTTTATAAAGAAGAAGGACAAGTCTTTGAGAATGTGTGTGGATTATAGGCCACTTAATGTTGTGACCATTAAGAACAAGTATTATGTGCCTCGTATCGATATCTTGTTCGATCAGTTGGCAAAAAGCAAAGGTATTCTCCAAGATTGACTTGAGGTCAGGCTATCATCAGATAAAGATCAGGCCAGAGGATATACCTAAAATAGCTTTCTCCACTAGGTATGGCTTCTACGAGTATTTGGTCATGTCTTTTGGATTGACAAATGCTCCTGCCTACTTCATGTACTTGATGAATTCGATATTCATGCTCAAGCTCGACAAGTTCATGGTTGTGTTTATCGATGATATCTTGATTTATTCATAGAATGAGGCAGATCATGCAGAGCATCTGAGAATTATTTTGTCCAGATTGAGGGAATATAAGTTATATGCCAAGTTTAGCAAGTGTGAATTCTGGTTGAGGAAAGTACCTTTCTTGGGTCACATCTTATCTAAAGATGGAATTTCTGTAGACCCATCTAAATTATAAGAGGTCATGGATTGGAAGGCCCCGACTTCGGTTCATGAAGTTCGAAGTTTTCTAGGGTTAGCAGGTTACAATCATTGTTTCATTCCTTATTTCTCCAAGATAGCTAAGCCCATAACTAGACTACTTCAGAAAGATGAAAAGTTTAGTTGGACACCAAAGTGTGAAGCAGTTTTTCACACCCTAAGGACCCTGTTAACTACAACTCCTATTTTAGCACAACCCAACATTGAAAAGCCTTTCGACATGTTATGTGATGCATCGGGTATAGGTTTGGGGTGTGTGCTCATGCAAGAAGGAAGGGTTATTGCCTATGCTTCTCGGCAGTTGAGAAAGCATGAAGTCAATTACCCTATGCATGATTTAGAGCTTGCAACAGTTGTTCATGCATTGAAGATATGGAGACATTATTTGTTGGGAAACGTATATCACATATATACTGACCACAAAAGCCTCAAATATATCTTCACTCAACCTGAGCTGAACATGAGACAACGAAGATGGTTAGAGCTAATCAAGGACTACAATTTGGAAGTGCACTACCATCCGGGAAAAACCAATGTTGTAGCAGATGCACTTAGTCAGAAATCTCATTGCAACACTTTGGAAGCATTATTGGAAGATGGATTTAATTTGTTACATCATGTTGTGCTGCACAATATCACTGTCAGTTGCTCACTTGAGAGCAAAATCATAGAACTGCAGAAGACATATGTAGGTATATTTCACATCAAGAGAAATATGAAAGAGCAAGAAACCAAGTATTTTAGGTTAGATGAAAGAGGTGTGCTATGGTTTGAGGATCGACTTATGGTACTGAAAGACCGTGAGCTTAGAAATCAAATGTTAGATGAAGCTCATTTGTCCAAGTTGTCTATCCACCTGGGTAGTAGCAAAATGTATCAGGATTTGAAAACCCATTTTTGGTGGACCAAGATGAAGAAAGAGATCGCCGCCTATATCGCTAGGTGCGATAATTGTAGTAGAGTAAAGGTCGTTCATTTGAAATCTACTGGATTACTTCAGCCTTTGCCTAATCCAGGCTCGAAATGGGAGGAAATAAGTATGGACTTTATTATAGGCCTTCCGATGACACAGCAAGGTCATGATTCCATATGGCTCATTGTAGATCATCTTACCAAGTCAGCACATTTTATACCGGTGAACACAAGGTATCACATGGGGAAGTACATTAAGCTATACGTTTCTCAAATCATGAGGCTACAAGGAGTACCAAGGACCATAATCTCAGATAGGGGACCATAGTTTATAGCTCATTTCTGGGAACACTTGCACTAGGCTTTACGGACTAAACTAATCAAAAGTTTAGCATACCATCCACAAACTTTTGGACAGACCAAGCGAGTGAACCAGATCTTAGAAGACATGTTGAGACCTTGTGTTATATCTTCCAAGGGTTCATGGGAGAAATGGCTACCTTTGGTCGAGTTCTACAACAACAGTTATCAAGCAAACATCAAGATGGCTCCTTTTGAAGCCTTGTACGGCAGAAAATGTAGAACTCCGTTAAATTGGATTGAGCCCGGTGAAAGAAGATACTTTGGTATTGACTTTGTCACTGAAGCTGAAGAGCAAGTGCGCATTATCCAACAACACATGAAAGCAGCTCAATCAAGACAAAAGAGTTATGCTGATAAAAGAAGAAGACCACTGACTTTTGAAGTGGGAGACTATGTATACTTAAAAGTGTCACCCATGAAAGGAGTGCAGAGATTTGGAGTGAAAAGGAAGCTTGCGCCTAGATATGTAGGGCCATACAAGATTATTGAATGGAAAGGAAATGTCACTTACAAGTTACAACTTCCTCCAGAGATGAGTGCTATATTCAATGTCTTCCATGTTTCTTAGTTGAAGAGATGTCTTCACATACCTGAGGAAGCCATTGCACCCACCAACATTAAACTCCAATCGGATTTGACGTGTGAAGAGAAACCAATCCAAGTGCTAGAAGAGATGGAAAGAGTAACATAGAGCAAGGTCATTAAGTTCTACAAAGTGGTGTGGAATAACCATAGTGAATAGGATGCCATGTGGGAACAGGAGGATTACATACGTGAGGTTTATCCCGCTTTCTACAAAAAATGGTAGGTCTTGCAAATCTCGGGACGAGATTTCTATAAGGGGGAGGGGCTATAACACCTCTATGTTAAGCATTGCATTTGACACCTGCATTTCATAAGCACAAGCATCATCCAAGCATTCATGAGCATGAGCATCTCAAATATTATCTCTATGTTTGCTTATATTGCATGTGTTGTCACTAAAATGCTTTACATATGCTAGGGTTTATATGTAACCAATGTATAAAATGTTCATGGGGACCTAGGAGTATCTTAAACATGTTTAGAATGTCATATGGAACAACTTTGGTATTCATGACTTGGACCAATTTGGCCTCTAAGTCATGGTTATAGAGTAGGCTTTTATTTTCAAGTTGTATGTTTGACCTACGTTGAACTATAGCATAGAGTGTTTGCATGGCAGTGCACCCTTAAGCAAAGTTGTAGTACTTGATTAGAGCAACAACTTTTATTTTTGGGTTGAGGTCTAATTCGGTGCCTAACATGGTCATATAGGGCTCACAAGAATCAACAAAACACTATTGTTCAACTTAGAAATTTCGCTGTGTTAAAACTGGTTTACAGTTTCATGTGCCCTACTTTGAAGCTTTACAATTTGAAAACCAGCTCGAATTAGACTTAACTCATTTAAGCAAAGTTGGAGTTTACATGTAGCTCTACAACTTTTATTAGTGGAGTTTTTGCTAACTCATCACGGTTTAGGAGTTAGAAGGGGGTAAACATGCGCTGTTAGGCACCTGCTTCTGCTCTCTTCAGTGTTTCAGTTCACTATGGGTGGATGATAGAGCATAGAGCATGGCCACTGCATGGACACCGCTGGCGGCGTTGGGCCCCCATCACGATAGGGTGGCGTGTGATAACTGAGACGCCGTGCTGCCATTTCCCTCTCTCAATTGCACTCTCTCTCTCTCGCTGCTCCCTCTCGTGCGGGCAATGGAGGCACCGAGCTCGCCGCACCACCGCACTACTCTGCCACCGCCTAGCTCCCTCGCCACCGCACCATTGCCACCTCCAAATAACCAATTGCTTCGCCTTCTTCCTCTCCACCTCGCCGACCCTTGCTTCACCATATTGCGCCTGGGTAAGGCCGCATTTTGTTTCACCGCCACCACGCTCGCCATTGTCGCCATCGTGCTTCACCGCCGTGTAGCGCTATCATTGCTGCACCACTGTCTGATTCCACTCGCCAACTACTCCGCCGTAGTCGCTTCTTTTGCGCTGACCTGCTAGCCCAGCTTGCCGGTCCTTGGTAAGGGCACATTTGGCATCATCGTCGCCTTGAGCTCATCGGAGCGCCACCGCGCGCTGTCCACCGCACCTCCTGTCCTCCTCTACGTCGGTCCATAGTCATCTTGTGGTCCTTACACATAGGTAGGAGTTTGGCTTGATGCTATTGCGTGGTCGTGTGGGAACACGTCGCCGCTCCCCCCGTGTTCGCCATTGCCACCGTGACTGGCAAGCTCACCGTCGCCGAGCTGAGCCATCGCCTTCCGTCTCTTTCACGCGCATTAGGATGAGCGAGCCTAGATCTAGTGTTTGGCATGATGGAGACCCACCTCTCGCCGCCATCTTGTCGAACGCCATGAGCACCGCCATGCTCCGTGCACCGCCGCGCGAGCATGCACGTGGTCAGAGCTCGCCGTCACATCACCGGAACCCTAGCCACCTCGGTTAGCTCCGATAGGTCATCACGTAGCTGTAGAGCACCTCATAAGAGCATATGGTGGCTGGAGGACCCCGGTGTACCATCGCGCGACCACCGCCATCCGCCATTACCGCCGTGAGCTACTTCCGGTGAGCTTCCCGGCTTGCTGAGCACACCTATCGATGCAGCTTGTTGAGCCGAGCACGTAGGTGCTGTCGTCGTCGCCGGAGATCTCGCCGCCAGCGAGATATCACTGGTCGGAGCATTTCCTCTGTTCCCACGTCGCTGACATCAGGGTCCCACTGACCAGCGGGCCCCATTTGTCAGTCTGTGTATTAGTTGAATTTTTGAATTATTTTCATAGATTTGAATACCAACTTCCAAATTTGATTTCTAGAGCTAGGAGTGTCCAATTTTGGTGAACCAAATTTTGTTGGTTTCTCATGAAGTGTAGTATTTTATAAAAATATGAAATGTACTGGTTCTATAATTTTTCAAGGTGAATAAAATGTAGCCAAATAAGTGCTTTTTGAATGTTTGCAATCTTGTAAAATATAAAACTTGAGCTAGGAAAGTGATAAAATTGTGATTCTAATTTTTATGGTCTTGTGTTGACATGCTCTAGCTAGAAAAAATACTAAACTTATAGTAAACTTGATTGGAGTAGGGTCTTTCTATTTATCTATTAATAAATGGTGTTTTCTAAGGAAATTCATAGGGATAAAAATAAGTAACATATGGCCATGAAAATTTTTGTACAATATTATGGCACTAGGAGGAAGCTAAGAAAAATATAGAATCTATTGCTTGATACTTTTCTATAGGATTAACTATTTTCACTAAATAAATCTTACTAGCTTGTTATTTTTGTAGAGGTAGTTATACTTATCCAAATGACATAAAATTTGTACAGTAGACTACTAAGGTCATTTGTAGGCTTATGTAATGTTATTAGAATTTACTAAGCATGGAAAATAATAAATGGATATAAATAAGTGAGTTATCTTTGACCATGATGTTTTCTATGCTTATTGAGATGCATATGATCTATTGATGTTAATAGTTAGACTTAAAAGCAATTGGTTGTATGCAACTAGTTAATTATTGCTTTATAATTCAACTAGATGGCTGCATGTATAGTTTCGGTTGAGTGGATAATTTCATGTTGATAATGGTCTTTTATATAAAACTTGTTAATAACAAAGTTGTATATAACTTACTTATCTACCTTGTGTTAAATTTTCATAGTCATAGTCCTAATGGTTTAAGAATTATGGCTGTTAGAAGTCTGCTGTAAAAAATACTTGCTCTTTGGACAGATTTGAATGATTGAATTATTTGAACTAGATAACTACTGAATCACATTAAGATGATTAAAACAAAGTTGTAGGCAATTTCATAAGCTTTCTAGAATATCCACAACCATATTATTTTGAGGTGTGTAACTCTAGTTATGGTCAAAACAAGTAGTTGTTGTATTGTGGTCTAGAAAATGATTTACATAAGTGTTTGTTTAGTTATTAGAGCAGAGATAGGCACCTACTCAGTAAAATATGATGCACTTGTTATTACTTTAATACCATGCTGTTTAAAACACTTATGAGGATGCATTCATCGTGTCATATCATATTATACGTGTCATCGTATATGCATTTGTGATATCTTATTTCATGCTCATGCATATAGGATTGTCCAAAGAGATAATGTTGTTAGAGTTCAACAAAGAAGAGGAGGAGGATCAGCAGAAGACACCTCAAGCCATAGCTCTAGGAGAAGAAGAGCAGACTTCCAAAGATCTCCCTGAGTGCCCGGATCATCGGCCAACCTTTTTCCTCAAAAGCAAGCCCCGAGCATTCTAAGTCTCCTATATTTTACAAAATATTACTTGAGTCATTTATGTTTGATGCATTAGGTTATAAGAGTTGATTGAAAACACTTGATGCATAGAACTACCTTGTCTAGTTACATTTACCCTTAACCCTGTGTAGGTCCAGGATCGAATATATGCTTAGCCATGCTTAGACCGGTAGAAGTCGGGTGACTTCCGGTCACCTATGGGATATAGGTGGATTTCCATGGTTGACCTATTTGCTATCGGGAAATAACCATGGGTATTGAAAATGGAGGCACGGTCTATGTGTATTGACTCATGTGATCCCATCTGAAAATGAACCATCTAACAAGATTGAATGCATGCCTATCACTTAGTGGCCGGATAACTCGCTTTGTACCAAAGCCGAGGTGACCTAAGGTGACCGTTAATCTGTCTCTGTCTCACTGGATTAGTGTGTGTAGCCAATAAATAGGTAGTCCCGATCGTCCGGCAGCTAGTTGTCCCTGAATATCGATTCGAACCCGTGAAATGTGTCCCGAGTTGTACCAAAGGTGACCTCCATTGATCTGGTCTGTCTGGGTTTGTGTTAGGAATAAATTCCCAAATTGGTTGAAATCGAAATCGTCTTAGAAACTTGGCTAGCCCCAACATCATAGTAATTGTGTTATGAAATGTGATGGTTCAGATGAACATGGAATTACTACACCGGCTATGGTTACTATTGTATGCTATTAAATGATATACCACATGTTTGGCACAGGTTAGTTGCTAATCTAGAGACAAATAGCTATAATTAATTTGATAACCGAAGTATAATTATACAACTGAATTAGTCGCTTTTTATGCAAAATGTTGTTGAGCTATCTCCACTTATAAAGCCTTGTATAATCCTAGGAGTCACCTTATTTTTGGTTTATGATAGGTAAGTCTAGCTGAGTACCTTCTCGTACTCAGGGTTTTATTCCCATTATTGTAGATGGTATAGTTTATTACGGCTATTGCAAGAACTGCTTCTGTCCCATCATGGATGAGGAGTGAGCCATGGGCAGGCATCTATTATTAATCCTTCTTACATGCTTTTGTGGGAGTGTGATCATGAGTTGACACTGTATCTGAACTATGATGGCAAAAAGTTAGCTTCAAACTTTAATTTGCTTCCACTACTATTTATCGAACTTGGTTTGTAATAACCTTAATTCGTACTCTGATGAATGAACTATATTTGTGAACTTTATGTAATATGTGACATGTATGTTGAATCATGTATGATCTTGGTTGTATGTTGATGGTTAATCGAGACCCGGACTACTGGGTTTATATAGGCTCAAGTATGACAGTGCCGGCTTGTGGGCTGCTGTTGTACTTGTGCTCTTATAAATTGATCGGTTCTATGACACGCCCAATCTAGAGTCAATGGCCAGGTTGAATGGGCAAACAACATGATTTTGGACGCCCTTAAAAAGAGATTGTATCAAAAAGATGAGAAGCATCTGGGCAGATGGCTTAATGAATTGCCAGTGGTAGTCTGGGTACTCTAGACCCAGACTAGTCGCAACACAGGCATTTCTCCATATTACCTGGTATACGGCTCGAGGCCGTCTTGCCAACCAACATCGCTTTCCGGGCGCCAAGAGTTGAGAATTTCAATGAAGAATAGTCCGCTCTGGCCCGACAACTAGACATTGATCGCCTTATGGAAGAACGCTTGGTTACATGTGTGCGCACAACCAAGTATCTAGATGGCCTACGGAGGTACTACAACCATAACATCTAGGAGCGAGCATTTGCGGTTGGTGATCTCGTACTCCGGAGGGAGCAGAAGACCAAAGGACTACGTAAACTTTTGTTGCACTAGGAGGGTCCCTTCATCGTCAAAGTGGTTACCCGACTTGGATCCTATAGGCTATGCAACTCCGAAGGGGTGGACATCCCCAATTCGTGGCACATCGATCTCCTTAGGCGTTTCTATTCCTAAATCGCTCCCAAAATAAAGATATGTATTTCTCCATATTTGATGATTCAATAAAGCTTGTGCGTTGATTTCTCCAATTATGTTCTCCATTATTTTCACCATTACGTTCTCTCCAATATTTCTCTGAATGTTTTCTCCGTATTTTTCTCCAATTTTGTCACCATGATTACACCAAATTTTAACTTGTCGATTACTCTCCATAATTTAACGTCTCCATAATGCGCTATTCACCAATTCTCCATGCGTATCATCACCAACACACACCTCACTCCGTATGTCGACCAGCCACGTTTTTACCCATGTCATCCAGAAACGGCCATGATCTTGACTTCTTCCTATGCGTGCATGAGCCACGCTCTATGCTATGGACAGTCAGCAGCGACTCCTTGGTGACGCTTTCTTCTCTTATGTGTACACAGGTGCCAGCCACTCCACGCTATAGAGTTTGAGGGCTAGTCAGGGCTGGTCGCATGGTACAAAACTACCTAGAAAGCAATTAAATCTTACATAAACATGAACTAAGCAAACTCCAAAATAAACACCATGTTTATGCTTACAACTCCATCTAGCTAGAACTTAAAAGTTTTTCTGATACATTCATCACCTAATTGTTCTGGTTTTGTTGTTCTTTGTCACCAAAAATTTCTAGGTCCTCGACGAGCTTGAAGGCCGATTCTGTTGCCTCCTCCATGAGCTAGTCGGCCACCTTGTCCTCCATCCCGTTAGCGAACCCGCCATCAATGATATCTAGATCCACCACCGGGTATAGGGACCGGATGACTGACAAGGCATGCCCAACAGCAGTACACGCCGCACTATGGACATATACTCTAAAATTCGCCTAGGCCACCCTACACCTTTCCACAAAAAGGATCTGGTGGGAGTGGATTTTCGTCAAGATCTCCAACCGGGGGCAGCGCCAGTTTTCCATCAATGAAATCAAGGACTAGTGTTATCCCTACGATGATGGCATTCATTTTGGCGTGCACAACCTTTAGTTCCAACTCATAAGACCGGTACTATGTTCGCGAGTTCTCACGGACCACTATGAAACACCAACATGATGATGAAGCTCACACAATCACAAACAAGAGTTTTTGCAGAGATCACTTACGTGCAACCTCATCAATGGTTTTTGTGTTCACTTCTCGCGCATCATCCCTCTCCTTCTCCACGTGCTGGATGGCCTCCTCGGCTTGGAACAGCCGCGTCACCAGATCTGCAATAGCAACAATGAAGTCATCATGTCGAAGGTAAAAATAAATAGACGTATCATAGATTTGTGGATGGTTATATGGTCTTACCATTCTTATCCACGGCAATGGTGGCAAGCTGAGTACCGGTCTCGCCAAGCTACACTTGGGTGGCGGCAAGCTCCTCCCAAGCTATGTCGCGCTCAATGGCTAGGTCCTTCTTCTCCAGCTGCACTTGGTACACCCATGCTTGCAGCCTGCTCCGCTCTTCCTTGAGCCCAATTATTTCATCCTCACATGCCTTTACCTCCGCAAGCAGCCGCTTGTTCTCCTTGAAAGTGGGCTCGACCTCCTCGAGCCGTCATCGTCGATGCTCCATAGTTTTTAGTATCTCCTGGCAAATGACTGTCACAACTTCATCGGAAAGATATGTAAAACATCACCATCAATTTAACTCACCTATAGCTTGATGTTCACCACCGCAAGATGTTTCTTTAGTGACTCCATCTGCGGTCGACATCCTCCTCCTCCACCAAATCGACGTGGTCGCCCCGATGCAACTAGGTGCATCACACACGCGTGGGGGCATCCCAAGGATGCGGCGGTTGCCATGGGATGTCTTCAACCTCAGCAGCTCCTGCCGCTGGTCCCGTAGTTTCTCTCGTAGCTCTTCCTTGGTGGTGACGTGGCTTGCCTAAACTCATCCATGCTAAAGGATCTAGAACATGTGGCTCCTATTTGGCTCCTGGGCCTACACCCATCGCTGATGATGAGGCTCGAGGACTGGGTGCTCGCCCTACGTGTGCCTCCAGTTCCATCGCTGGTGGGGATTCCAAGGGAGTTGGCACCCATCCTACGTTGGCTTCGGGGGCCCCGATGTCTCCAACAGGTTTTGTCACCCGTTGATTCACATCGCCATCGCCCCTCTGAGCTCCATCTACTCTTGGCATCATGGCTGACCCATTTCCGCCTATGCCTTTGACGATTACGGGGACGGCAGACGCCGATGTGCCACGAGATCCTTCTATAGCCTTGATCAACCGTAAGGGGTCGGTTGATGGTTTGCTGCTCCACAATCAAAGTTTGTTATAATATTTTGAGGCATCTAGCAGAATAGCTCAATGAGTACAGCAACCAACAACTTACTTGCTAGATCACCGAATGGTGTGCTTGATCTTGAGCAGCTCGCTAGGACCGTCCGTCCCGGTCATTGCCTCGCTTGCTCTTTGAAAGCCCAATGGCACCGGGCTTACCTCCACAGTCACCGCACCGATGGATGTGCCACCTTCATCCTAAACCTCTCGCTCAGGCTTGGGGACTTTAACTCCTGCCTAGCTAGCAGGACTTCCTACCTGTCGATCAGGACTTCATGTATGCCCGATGTCTGTCACCGAGCTGGGACCTTCTTCTACCGGAGGAGGAGGGCCACAAACCCTTGGTGAGCCATCCTCGAGGATAATGTTTCCCTATCCTCCGGATTTGTTGTTTTTGCTCTCCGACCTATGGATATACTTTTGGCACTGGCGGCGGGGACTCTCTGATGTTAATCCCGCTTTCATGATGGGGTGGTGTCATCAACCTCTTCTTCTTCTTGGCAGACGGTGCCTCGCTCATTGGCTCATTGCCGCTGCATAGGACGCGTTGATCAGGGCTCAGGGCAGCTTCCTGCCCATCTAACGAACTCCTCAATGTCCTCCTGCTCATCCTCCTGCCCATATAATTGTTACCTAGGTACTTACCTTGGTAAGTTGACCGTTGTTATTGATTCCATCCTTGTCTCTATTGTTGTGGATCTAAATTGTTACCAATGATGTTTACATCCTCTTGATATTCAGGGAATTTAACCCCCATATATTCTCCACATGTGTTTTGAGCATTGAAAGCATCTTGAATGGTCTGATGATCTTTTTTAATTGGATCGCTATTCAAGCCAATTTAACAGTACATCCATCTTGGTTGACAATGCACACACCTCTTCTAGTACTTCTTCACTCTTATTTCATAATTGGATGTTGCATGATGACCAGCCTTGATTAGAGGCTATCTTCTCCATAAGAGTTTTAGCTTTTCTAAGGGTGAGTGACATAAATGATCCTCCAACAGTGGCATCAGGTTGTTCATGAGCTTTATGACTTAATCCATGGTAAAAACTTTGCATGAGCAACCAATCTTCCATTCCATGGTGAGGACGATCTGAAATATATTCTTGGAAACGTTCCCATGCTTCTAGAATGGTCTCCCCTTCTGTTGTTGGAAGTTGGAAATCTTTCCTCTTAAGGCATTGGTCTTGCCTACTAGGAAGAACTTTTCTAGGAAGGCCTTTGAACACTTTGCCCATGTATTGATGTTGTCTTTATTGGTAGAACCATTGCTTTGCCTTTCCCACTAGTGAGAATGGAAACAAGCAAAGTAATATGATGTCTTGAGCAACATCCTTGATGACAACTATGCTACTGATCTCCAGGAAATTCTAAAGATGAGCACTAGCATCTTCATGTGCCTTTCCACTAAATGGAGTAGCCTGCACCATGTTGATGAGGCTTGGCTTGAGCTCGAACTCAAGGTTGTTGGTTTTGAGTGTTGGTCCAGTGTGAATGTTCTTGGTGCTCTAAGCAGAGAACTCACGTAGAGTTTTGTCAGCCATAGGTTAGAAACTGGCGTTGAGCTTCCTCTTTGATTAGGTTGATTCTGATTGAAAGTTGGTGGTGAATCACAACCAATTCTACAAAACCCTGTATAAAATATGAACAACGACAAACAAGGGTAAGCTTGCTAAAGTAGAGTTGTTATGATTTGATTAATATGTATTTATTTGATCAATTCTCTATAGCCATGTGCCCCTCCCCGGCAACGGCGCCAGAAATGCTTGATGACATTTCTTAGCATCACTCTTTACTAAGTTGTCATCCCTAGCATGATGCTAGAAATGCATGGTTGGTAATTATTAATGACACTTGTAAACTTAGAGAAAATTATATATGTTAAAGTATCCGCAAGCGCACAGATAACATATCATTGTAGCATTTTATCCGGGAGTATACGAGTATCGTTATTTATATTTTATCCATAGCGAGTAGCTTTGGGATTGTTGGCATAGAGATATTGACAAATATATCTACTTATGATGAAACCATTCTGGGCTATGGCAGGGGTAAGTCAAATGATAAATAAATAAATAATAAGTATAGACAATTGATAATCATTCCAGAGATAGAAATAGAGACTCATAAATGTAGTATGACTAGGCAGGAGATTCGGTAAGAGCAAAAGATTCCTAAGTCATTCTTTATTTACTAAGTCCTTTGTACATCCAAGTATATACACTCTCATCTATAGCATAATTAACTTTGGATCTATGCATAAGGAACATTACTAAGGAAGATCAAGAACAGAGCTTGTCTCCCTTCATAACCGTGTTCTACTTGCTCTACAAACGGGGAGTGGACTATAAAGGACTCAACGGAGTGTCACATCCACGATCTACCACATGACCCAGAGTGCAGAATGCATCCGCAGGTAAACAATATCTAAGGACCATGCTTACATAATGTTGACCACTTAACCCACGCGCGTCTTGGGCTAAGCGCTTTGCGAACATATGTATAAACTCATCATCAATCACAACTATATCAAGCATATAACTAGAGCAAACTTGGAACATAATAAATAGTAACATAATATTGAAGTAGCACAAAGTCATAAATAAAGAGATACAATGGCTATACCAGTCTCTAGAAGGCAAATCCGGAATCCTAAGCAATAGTCCATACTCTACTTGAACCTTGCTAGCTAGACTATACTAGAACTTTGAAGAATTGGAGCTCTATTCTCTTTCTCTCTGAGAAACCCTAATTTCTAGTCTAATCTTGACTTGTGGCAGCGTGCTCTAGAGGGGGGCAGGGGCTGATTATATAGGCCAGAGCTTCAATCCTGAGCCCTCGGATCAAACCGACTTGAATAAACGGCGTCGATGCAATCTAGGAGGCGGTGGAGAACCGACGTAGAAACAGGAGCTGACATGTGGGCCCTGAGGGGCGAGCAGCATAAGGGGGGGCCGGCCGGCCCCACCTATCATCCCTCAGGGTCTGCCTCGGCATGGAGTTCTCTCGAGTCTTCTGGAACCTTCTGGTGTCTGTTTCGCTGCGGATAAGCGCAATTAATTCCGACATGTAGGTGCACCTTGACGGTTTTCTGAATGAACCCTGCAGAAAATACAGATTCACCAAAACTCATAGAATTTATAGTTTAAACCCCTAGACCTTTGTTGGTGATCATATTTATGCCCTTATACATGTTTTATTGATGGTTTATAGTGGATGATAACTGCCATCAACAAACTCCCCCAAGCTTAACCTTTACTTGTCCCTGAATAAAACTAAACTTAGCAAATAGATCAGGAGTTTAAGGATTTTGAAAACATTGATGCAACTCCACAAAAGTACACATGCATTCAAACAAGAATTATCCTCCGGATTAGAATAAACCGATCTGACTTTAAACTCACCCATATTACCTTCAATCATGGGGCTTTTTAACCTTCACTTGGATCTTGAGCAATTGAAAGACAGAACGATCAAGTCAAATACTATGTCTCAAGTTCTTTGTTTAACCATTGTTCTAGAGTTTTTATAGATTTTTAAAATAAAACTCAGAGATTTCATTGTATGACACTCTCAAGTCTCTCATATATATGTGGTATTTGTGGATCTTTACCAAGGAAATAGTGATGTTATGCCTTTTCTTCTCCTACAACTAAGGCTTATATAGAGCTCATAGGAGTGGTAAATGTATGAGAGTGCATACTTGCAATACATATATTGCAAAGTCAAACAATTGATACAAAGAGAGTTGAGTCATACAATGAAATCAAGATGTGCATGTGTGTGGAATATGGTGGATATAAATATGGTGGCTAGCCTAATTCTACTATGCTCCTTGAAAACATATCTCTCATCTGGAACTTGGAAACATTTGCTAGAGAACAAGGACTATCTTATTCATTTCTTTCTTTTTTGAGGCGTGCATCTGAGTATCCATTGTTTTAAATATCTTGAACACTTCTATGTCCATTTTTTCTCAACTTTTTTTATGAATAACTTTTGCATAGCCCCATGCCTCTTTTCCACAACAAAACTATTGAGAGATAGCGACAAGAACTTGAAGCATTTGTTTGGTGGAAAACCTATCAAACATGTTTTTGGTGTTTTCTCCTAGTGTAGAAGTAAAACATTTTTTGGGTGGTGTGTACGAGATCTTGATTTTAAGAGCATGACAAAACTCTCAATAGGCATCAACAAAGCTTGACCAAACTCAATGCAATGCAAGCAGCATATATGAGTGGAAGTTTTTCTAATCTAAATATCATATTTAGCTCTAGTAGGAATTCAAGCTTTGTCATACAGGATCTCATCATATTGTATTTTTATATTTTTCAAAAGATAAATCTTCGGAATTCAAGTGTCACTTGGAACAAGATAAATAGCAGCTCAGACATTCTCATATCATATCCATCAATTACCTAGACTTAGATCAAGCATATGCTACCCACGAGTTTCAAGTTCAGAGCAAATTCTCATGTCAAATTAATTTCATCTAAAACTCGAGAGAATTCAAGGTTGAAAATTAGGTACTTGCAAGGAATTATAATAGAGCAACTATTCATCATTTCCATTATGTGAGATCATCTTCAAGTTTTTTTATCTAGCTCTTAAAAACAAGAAAGGAAACTAAAACACATCTTAAGCACACTTAATTAAACTTAAACTATATACACACTCTTTTTATTTGGTTTTCACCATTTTTTAGATCACACTATAATATATATATATATATAAATAAATTTTTATTTTGTTTTTGGTTATGCATTTTTTAGAGCAAACTCAAAAAATAAACTAAAGAAAATAACAAAATGCTAGGAAGAGAAAACTTACCTTCGGTAAACGGGTGCTCCTCCCCCAAGCTGGGTGTTGCTACGGTCTCTCAGAAAGGCGGGTCAATGTGGAAACCCTAGAACAAGTATCACCAATTCTTGTTTTCCTGCTCCTGGTGCTGCTGAATGGCGGCGAGGCGTTCTCATGCCTCCCTTTGCCACTGGGTGTGCTGGTGAAGTTGGTTCTGGATGTTTTGCTATGTCTCCTCGATAGTCATCAACCGATTATCGAGGCGGGGGCGCTCCATCTGCTGCTCATGATAGCCCATGGGCTGGTCATGGTAGCCATAGGCAGAGAAGGATGTAGGTCTTCCCTGATGGCCACTCGAGACTTTCTCATATGGTTGCTGTAGATAGTAGTCAAAGTTGTCATCCTACCATTGTGCACTTGAGCCCTAGACCTTTGTTGGTGATCATATTTATGCCCTTATACATATTATATTGATGGTTTATAGTGGATGATAACTACCATCAACACCTACATAGGCCTCGCACAAATTGATGAAAATGGCAAGGTGTAGGATGTTGTTGGGGTTGAGATGAACAAGGGAGATCCCATAGTACGGGAGCAGCTTGCGCAGGAATGGATGCGCCGGAAGCCTAAATCCCCACCGATAAAAATCCTCAAAAACAACTACTTCGCCAGCGCGAGGATTTGGGAAGCGCTCAGCTTCCTTAGGGTGCCACCCGGCCATCACCTCGTCCGATAGGATCCCGTCCATCACCATCTCCTCCAAGTCCTCCCGGCTACTTCTTGACGCCACCCACTCCTTGCTACGGGCATTCATCTTGCGCGACTTCTTGGATGGCGCCATTGCTTGGATCTAGATATGGGGACTCGTTGCGCTCGATCTACCTTCGCAACAAGCTTCGGCACTCAAGGTCAGGTGTGGGCGGTGGCGACGTGCGGAGCAGAGGCGGCGGCGGTATGATTTTAGGTCGCTCGAGGAGGAAGATGAGAAGAATGTGCAACTGCTCAAGCGAAATGTAATGCGTCGTGGGCTGAGTGAGCTTTATATCAGTTCACCTCCGCCCTTTCATCTCTAGGGTTTCTAGGAAACCATGACGCAGCACCCGCACTTGCTCCCACAACCGCTATGCCACACGCACGCGTCTACGTGCAGTTAATGCATGTCGCTCTGAATTTTCCATGAACGTCTTTACTGGGTTGTCACTTTTCTTTCAACTAGAAGATACAACGGGCGGCTTGGTTGCACATGTTGCTCCGATAATTGATGCCTTAATTGCGCCTTGGTGATTTTTTAGTTGTTCCTCCGTGGTAGATTTTTCTTTGATTTGGTGGCATATTTTTAAGGCTTTTTCTTTGACCTGCTTTGCACAATTCATCCTTCATTTTCTAGCAGGCTTGGGGACTAAGTGTGTACACTTCACCTCACGTGAATGTACTAATTTTTTCAACCACTGGATTCTTCGGCAACGCCGGGGACTAGTTGCTTTCTCAACTATGCCGGGGACTGCATTTTTTTCTTTGACCCTGCTACAAGATTCATTCCTCATCTTCCAGTAGGCTTGGGGACTACATTGTATACAATGCACCTTGCGGTGCATGTACTTTTTCTTCTTCATGGTGTTTTGATTGCGTCAAGTCTGTTGCATTAATGCCTCTGCTATGTTCTGATGACCATGTCATTAGAACCTTCGAAATTGGCACTTAAGTGTGTACACTTCACCGATCGAGATTTCTCAAAACAAATTTGTTGAGCTCCTTACATCCTATTGGTGAGCCTCACTTGGCTAAGTCCGAGATCCATTGGCTGGTTACACTGGTCGATAGTCATCCTTGCAGGTCAGCAGACTAGTTAAACTGGTTGGCGTACTTCTTCACTACCCAAGTCACCAGTTAACCTGGTCGTCTTCCTTTTTCATAGCTCGGATCATCAGTGGAGATGATCAGACTCACGCCAAACTGCTCGGACTTGATCAAGACAACGCCACCAAACGGATACAAGGCGCTTGGGGACTTGGTGTGGGGGGTCTGTACCAGGTACCCACGACGGACTACATGGGCCGCACTGCAAGGGACGGTCTAGCCCATAAGATGATGGCTTGTGGCTCACGGCACATCTCGGTGCACGCCGCAAGACACCTCGGTGATATCCTGAAAATCGTGTAGAATCTATTAAGATATGCGAATGTATGATTCCATGTATAGGTTATCTCTTACCCGATCGGACTATGACCTGATCGAAATGTAACCCTACCCCGGGCTATATAAGGCGGTAGGGGACCCCCTCAAAACACACGCAATCATATACGATAGTTAATACAACCGACGGAACACAGGATTAGGGTATTACGTCAAGCTGACGGCCTGAACCTGTCTAAATCTTGTGTCTTGTCACCATCTCGCTCCTGATCTCGCTCACCTCTACGACAAATCTACCATCGTGGGTATACCCCTCGGTGGACTACCGAGCACATTTAGTCGACACTTTTCCCTCACTCGTCTTCTCCCCCATGCCCTCACCCCCACGCCCGCACCTCTCCTCCACGCCGATGAGCTCTCTAGTGGCGGTCATGGCGGCCTCCTTCTCCTCCAAACGGATCTGGCCGTCTACGCCCCTCCTCCGCCACTTCTCCTCCTCATCGCCCCCGCCCCCGACCACCACCCCATCGCTATCTTCTCCAGCTCCAGCGAGCTCGCTCGCCACCATCTTCTCTAGCTCCGACGAGCCTCCCCCACCCCGACTTGGTCCGACCACCAGCCCCCCTAAGCCACCCATCGACCATTTCCACCGCCTGCCTACCTGCCTCCCCGGCCGGACACTTCTATACCCGGGGGAGAGTTCACCGGAACCCTAGTCGTCGCGCCGAGCTGGGGAAGAAGACGGCGGGCGTGGGTGCGGGGGAGGAAGAAGAAGGCAATAGGAGGAGGAGGAGATCCGGCCGTCCGCGCCCTAGATCCAGCGGCTACAAAATCGAGTGATGGGAGCTCCTAAATCACCCAAGTGATGTTTAGCTTTTCTAAAGAAAAAACATCATCTCCTTAACCGCTGTTTCCACTGAATGACAAAGCCCACTTCACCATCGTCTAAGCACTCTCCTTTCGTAATTGGAACAAAAAAACAAGTCTGAATATTTTCCTTATTAAAAACAATATCATTCATGCTTAGTCAAATACTCCTTCTGTCCTATAATATAGTACATTCTAGGAATTTTAAGACAAATTAAGAGAGAACATAAAAGACGCATGTACCCTCATTTTATTTCCTAATCAGACACTATCATCAACGTAATTAATGGTGTTTGGCTAATAAATGAAAAGTATTTAATGCAAAACTAGTTTTTGTCCTCTAGAATGTATTATATTTGAGGATAATTTTTGAATGCTAGAATACACTTACAGGACGGAGGGAGTAGATCAAACATACAACACTCTTTTCACGAAATTTTGGAAGCATGTCTTTTGGTCTATCACTTGCATCCAATTTTCAAATTTACATTCTACGACGGTCTTAAATCAAAAGCAATTTAAATAGTTCTCTAAATAAAATGCGAAACATGCCAATTAAAAAAGAGATGTTGGAGAGTTTTATTGTTGCTACAGTAGCAGCAGCGTTCACTGCACTTCCTTTGCTTAACTAAATTGTCTTTCATTAAAATTACACCTTCTAGTTAAGAACCAAAGAAAGATCTTAATCTTAAGAGGTGATTTTACCTTCCAACTTCCAAATGTTTATTTGTAGGCATCCAAGTTTATATTCATATAATATTTATACATTGATTGATTGTTACGTAAAAACACCGTGCTTTGTAAAATTCCACTTCAAAGTTTGCGGTTGGTCATCAAGTTGTACAAACACAATTTTTTCCACAAGTTCACTTTTGGTAAATTTGTCCCCAACCAAAGCCCTGCACTTGACTTGAGACATGTGTACGTGCAATTGCCTAACCATTTATCTTTCCAAAGCCGTAAATAAGTACCATTTTGTAGAATAAATGTGGATAGATCTAGGAAACAGTCTTTTACCATTGTAAGGCTACACAGAAGATGAGAATATCTAGGTTTCTAATACACTACTTCACCAATAGTTTTGTCTTAAGCACTTCTTCCTAAGAAATTATTGCCTAGGACCATCCTCATTTATAAATTTGTACATCCACTTGCTTAATAAACATTCATTTGAAATTCAAGGTTTAGAATTTATAGACCCTCTTAATCTTTTGGCACACATAAAATTCCCTATTTAGATAAAATATATTTTTCTTGTTGCTTAAAAAATCTCCCTTTATATTCTTCAAAATTTAGAATATCAATAGGATTATAAAATCCATAAAGGGCCAATTAAATGTCCCGTTGTGCTAGGGAGCTGACGACCATGAAATTATGGGAGAGTTGTATTATTTTTTGTAGGAATCTAGTAACAAGTTTCAAAAATATACGCAAGTCGTTTCCCCGAAAAGTACTAATCGCCCTACTGTAGGATGAAAAGTAAAGAAATCATTCTATCGTGGAATGATTTTTTAGAAAAATAATTTTTAAAAACTAATAGTTCTACATGTAGACGAAAGGTGCCTTTTGTTTTATGGGTAGACGAAAAGTACCTTTTATCTACCAGTTATATAAAAGGGACCTTTTATTTTACGGGTAGATAAAAAGTGCAGCTATTTGCTAAAATATATTTTTATGAGTTTTTTCACTAGTGTTTTAGCTATAGCAAGTTGGAGTAGCAGTGTTTTATATCATGACAATGATTTGGATGTCCAATATGGATTATCATTGTAATATTATATATTTTTAATAGGTTTTTCTGACAGTACGTGTTGTAGATATACAAAATAACTTGAGTTGGAATAGCAATTTGTCTATACTAAGTTAGTGAGTTGGATTATGAGGATGAGGTTTTGGCAATCTGTTGGAGCAAAGGTCTCTCATATCCTAATGTTATTTTTGAGATATCTCATGCAACCGGTTATCGGGGAGAAGGAATAGGAGATTTGGTAGAGATACTCTTAGGATCCCAAATGTCAAAATAGTTTCAATAAAGGTGTACTCCCTCCGTTCCAAATTATAAAACGTTTTGATTTTTCTAGATATATTGTTTTTATTGTGCATTTAGACATAATGCATATCTAAATGCATAGCAAAAGCCATGAATTAAAAAAGATAAAAGAACAGATGGGAGTAACAAGCAAAATTTCACGATTGGATATACACATAGCGGCAATATTTTGGAACGGAGAGGAGTAACAACAAGCAATATTAGTGGCATTCCCTAATTATACAGCATCTGACAACTGTACGTAGACATATATACACATCCACACATGAAAAAGAAAGTCTCCGGTGATATTTTGTTGGCGGCAATGGTGAGAGAAAGAGCGAAAGAGGTATAGGGAAGGGATGGCAAGGAGAGGTGCGTGTGTGGACTCCCCACAGCAGGCTTTGCATGCAGTGTTGCAGTTGCAGAGAAGCTCACGCTGCGCGAACCCTCCCGTCCGAGACTATCGAGCTAAAGGTGGCCTGTTGTTTACTCGTTTCTATAGAGTGCTGCATGTACCACCAAGCTAGCTATCATTTCACTAAAATTTAACTTATGCTGATTTGTTGTGAGAGAAAAATATTATTCGTTTGCTAAAAAATACTGCTGAAGTAGTGCAGACGAACAGGACCAAAATTTAGCCCACGAAACCATAATTCAAAGCTTATGCAGCCCACGACGGAGGGCGAATTACGATTCACGTACAATGTCTATTTGAGCTAAGGGAATAGCTTATTTCTTTTTGGTACATGTTTTAAGCCCATATCGGGTAAACGTTTCAGGCCGATAATTTATTTTTTTTTTTTTCCTATTTATTTCCTTATTTTCTCTTTTTTTATTTTCTTCTATTACATGGTTTTTTTTTTTTATTTTCCTTTTTATTCTTTTTGTTATCCTATTTGATTTTTTCTTCTTCATCTTTTTTACTACTAGGTATAGTATTATTTTCATGGATAGGCACATTACTCCTAAACTAGATCATGTAAAAATTTATTTTCTCTTTTATGTTTTTTCCAAGATTTTTCATGTGCATTTAAAATTGTTCTCACATTATTCTTGAGATGTTTCATGGTGTGTTATAGTTGTTCTTATGGTATTTATATTTTGTAATGTATTTTGCAATGTTCTTATTTTCATGGTGTGTTTTTTGTTCGTGCAATATTCATGGATGTTCCACGGTATGTTTCCAATTGTTCCTGCAGTATCTGTGATGTTTTATGGTATATTATGGGTGTCCGCGGGAGTAACCATGAGATGTTCGATGGTGCATTTTTATTGTTTCCACATTCTTCATGAGATGTTTCATGGCGTTTTTTAAATTTCTTTCACTCATTGTTTTCTTTCTTTATTAATTCTATTTAAATTGTCCTCCCATCATGCTTTAATTTCCCTTTATTTCCTGATATCTAGTGAGTTCCTTGTACATCATTAATTTATTGTGATTATCTCATCCATTATTATTTTAATCATAGCATATTTTTCTTGGAGGTAGAACATTTGTATTTTAAGGTGAACGTTTTTCTTTAGAACCTAGAATGTTTTTCTCATGAAGCGAAAAAGTTTCTCTCCTGAACCTAGAATATTTTTTACCTGGACATTTTTCTCATGACCTAGGACATTTCATGCATGAAGCGAGAATATTTTTTTTTTTTTGCAAACCTAAAACATTTTTCTCCTAAATATAGAATATTATTCTTCTGAACTAGAGCTAAAGGTGCTAATGGGCTGGAAATCACACTGTAACCAGATAAAACCATTTTATAAAGATGCGTGGCCTCCACCTAGCTTCTTGTTAGTGGCGGTTGTTTGGGAAGAAGAGAACCAGAGAGAAAGGAATGAACCAGAACAGGTAGCGCCGGCGATGCCATTCTACGCGTAACAAAGGAACAGTGAGCTGAGCCGAATGGGAAGCCTACTCCGGCCCAACTACAGGAGTATTCAGCCTTCTAATTTTCTTGCCACGGTCTGGGGCGATGCCATCTCTAGCCCTGTTCGTTTTGTCTTATGAGCCGTACTGTTTCAGTGAAGGAACAATATTTTTCTCTCACAATAAATCAGCGAACTTCAGCTAAGCGAGCGTTCTCCTGCAATAATGAGTTCCTGACACTGATCCAGTCTGCTCGTGAAACCATGGGTTGGAACCATTTGAAGTCCATTTCCCAGCATCAATTTCCCACACGTCCCAAACAAGCAGTACTAGTATTACTCGAGCAGTAGCAACGGCCCTGTCCCAAACTAGCAGCACTATAGGAGCAACACAAGAGTAGGTGCCGCAGCATACCAACTTGGTAAGCTAGCTAAATTAGCATTTCTGCCGTAGCATACCATCTAACCTACCGATCTCTGTCTCTTGTAACAAACATAAAACATTAATTTATCTCATCCTTTCAACCAAACAAAGAGAAGATATCCCATTCTAAAAATTTAGGACGACACCATCTTATCCCCAAACCAAACATAGCCTAGAGTGTGCAACTCAGAGACCACACAGCAAAGAACAAACACTTCATCATAGAAAAAGAAACGGTATTGCTGCACGGAGGGCTTCCGTTTGCCCGGACGCTTGTTTCTTGGGCTTGCAGACCGGCCCAACAACCTGCTCCCTTCCATCAAATCAAGTAGACACTTCAACGGAACTAGACGATGCGATATTTCCTCGCTCCGCCTCGCGACGTTCTCCATCATATCGCCGCACCCGTGCTGACGCTCGCTGCGGTCACCTCCACCGCACTGCCCACTCGCCATGACCACCTCCACCGCGTTGCCCACTCGCCACGGCCGCCTCCATCGCGAGCCTCCTCGTCGCCACCGGGGTCTAGCTGCTCATCGGTGCCGCTGGCTGGCCGGGCCAATGCAGCAGCAGCCGCCGCACAGGCGCAGCTAGCCGCGCCACCATCCTCGGCTACTAGTTGGCCGGAACCGGCGTTCTCCGCTCTTCACTGCGTCGTACGAAAGAAGAATGGTGAAAAACACATGTCGCAAGCGTATGTTTCAAGTGTTTTAGATGTTTCAGAGGTATGTTGCAAGTGTTTCAGATGGATGTTGCAAAAGTAGATCGGGATGTTGCATATGTTGCAGTGGTTGTACACGTATGTTGCGAATGTCTGTTCCCAATGTTTCATCATTGTTTTCAGACGTATATTGCAAGTGTGTTGATGTTATGTTTCACACATATGTTGTAAGTATTTTATCTGGATGTTGCGTATGTTTGCAATGGTTTTCATGTGTTTTTTCAAGTGTTTAAGAAACATGTTTCATCTGTCTTCAAACGTATATGATGCAAGTGTTGTGTCTGAGTGTTTCAAAAGTAGACCGGGTGTTGCACATGAGATGCACATACAAAGCGGGGAGGGAGGCACATGGCGCAAGCGGTCCTCGTGTGCAGTCTGACCGAGGCACGGGCCCGTATGCCCAAGCGAAACGTAAGCACCGATGGAGGTAGGCTGGCGTGAACAAGTGAAACGAAGTGTAGCACGGGCGTCCGGGCGCTAGCACTACCGTAAAAACAAAGAACAGATGACGTTGATGATCTCCTTGGACCTTGGTCTTACACGATGACAAGTGATCAATGATAATAACATACATAATATAGAGACAAGTCGAGCGTGTTATGCATGTGTGTGACGAACTGACCAGATACAAAGGGAGTGGAGAATACCTACTACAAAACCGGGCCAAACTTGCAACAGCCCCATATTTGAGCTGTTTTAGCACCAATAACACGTGGGGGGAAAGCGATCGAAGGCGCCAGCGCGGTGCAGCTGTGCAGTAAGTGGAGCTACCTGCCAATATGGAAGTAGATATCAGACAAGCATATCCTAGAAATAAAAGGCCTGTTATTAAGATGGGTTAGGGATTCCGAGAATCTGATCAAAGAATCCTTGTTCCATTTAAATTCTGAACAGGAGAGATAATAGATACTCCATCCGTTCTAAATTATAAGCTTTTTTAGTATATCCATATGTCTAGATGCATAGCAAAATGGATGAAAAAAAAAGTCAAAGCGACTTATAATTTGAAATGGTGGAAGTAGATAACTCAAATCTAGCACTTATATAGATATTAAAAATCTCAAAATCTACATCAAACCTGATAATATACCTAATACTAGCTTGGCAAAAGACGTCCTTATAGGCTTATATACCCATCAAAACACACCCAAACCTGGTTTATATATGTGCTGTCATTTTTTGCTTATTTATTTAATATATATATATATATATATATATATATTGAGTTACTCTTTGTTCACAAGATTCAAGGTATTATGACAATAGACCCCTTCAATCAACCAACTATAATCTATGAGTTAGAATCAACAAATCCAAACATATCAGTTTTTTTTCTTATTCAGATTCAGAATCTAGATTCTATAATCCCTATCTATAATTCAGGTTCCTATAATCCGAGCCCATCAAAACCCGTCAAAACTATAGTGAAACTACAAACTAATCCTCTGAGTACAATTTTTTACAGACAGCTGGTGAGCTGGTAATTCATGAAAAAAACATGCGTAAACAAAAAGATAAATTTATAACAGACACATTCTGTCGGAGACATCTCGTAAAACTCGTTTGTGTACAGTAATTTTGCAGAAAGTTCAGTCCCTAGCTAGGCATTTGGAGCTCAGGGCGCCTATCAGACACAGACCGCTTTGCGTGCTCTGAGCTGTGGTCCGTCCACTAGCTACAGCCACAAAGACAAGTGATTCGGATTTGCACTGGGAGCGCACTGATGGTTCCCAATCCCAGGTTTTCAGACTTGCCATTTCGATGCCAAGGCATGCATGCTTTCCCCCCAACACGAAAGGCGACACCCAGGGTTGCCCTTCTGGAGAAAAGGAAAACGTTGGGTGATTTTGAACCACAGCCATGTTCCAAAACCTTAGTTGTGGCCTGTTATGTGACGTTCTCCTACATTTCACATGGAAAAGCCTTTGTACAGCATTACAAAAAAAAAGGCTTTCTAAGTAAGAAGGTATAGGTCGGTATCATTGAACCCAAAAAGGTGACATGGTGGTTGGTTATCTGTATAAAATAGTTTTAAACTAGTTTGTTTAAAAATGCTGTGTGTCTTACACGGCATGGACCCCTTCAGTCCGATTTCCACTGAATATCCCGATATTCCTTTGTAGAAAGAAAAAATGTTTTTAGCAAAATATCATGACAACTAGAGAGTAGTTTTAATAACTCGGCTTAAAAAAAGGGAACAATTTGAGGAAAAGAAGTTGCATAGAAAATTATTAGAAAGGCGTGAACTCCCTCTTCACTCATCATGGATGGAGTAGTCATGCATATCTTCTTCTCTAGCAAGCCCATATATTCTTCATCAGCTTCTCTCTAGCCCAACTTGCCGAACAGATGCGTCAAGTCGCGTCTAGTGCTGATTGTCCAGCTCCAATCCATTGCGAATTGTCCACTTCATGCTATGGTGTCTCATCGTCCTCGCCGATGATGACTTACTTCAACTTTATTAGCGAGGTCTTATTTGCTATATCACCTTGCGTCAACATCATATTCACCACAATGCTTTGCAGCCTAGAGGAGCTCTGGTAGCAGTACCCTATTGCTATTGGTACATTCATATATCTCCGCTCCCTGAGATTATTGGCGCAAGACTTTCTACCTACCTATACGTAATTTCAAAATGAATGATGATCTTGGGTCCATATCAACACACACAGTCTTGTTCAACAAACGGGCACAATATATATGACTATATGAGATGACCTATTTTCCTTGGAATAACAATAATAATGATATCTAGTAGGAATAGGGTCACTATCTAACATTATTCAGGGTCACTATCCGCCCCCTATGAAGTTTTCACCATAGTTTGCTCTGAAGGAGGGGCTTTGAAGCTCCGTAGTGAGGTTGAAGACGCCTCTGACACGACTTCAGAGCCCCTCCTCTAGAGCAAACTAGGGGTAAAAACACAAAGATCAAGATAAAATAGGAGTAAAATTGTCCTTTTGTCCAAAAGTTAATATCGTTTAGAGGACTTCACATAATAAGGGCAAATTCTCCCTTTGTTTTGAAATTACAGGGGTAACATCACAAAGTTAAAAAAAATGACGGTAAAATCACCATTTAACATGAAAGTGGGAGCATAGACACTTTTTAAACTATTGTTATTGATTGTTTTTTCTGGAACCTTAAAAAGTGATGGGCTTATACTTCTGTGAAGTATCTAGGTTTATAAAGACTACATGAAAGTTTAAATGGATGGAAAATAACATAATCTCTTGAGCACGCGTGCGGTTTTTTGGCAATAGCTTGAAGAAGAGCATCTCCAAGCTCTAGCAGCTCACCAATAATCCATCCTCAATAAAGTAGTATTGATGAGCACCAATACTTCTTTTAGATTTATTGTGAGAGATATTTTTTACAGATTATTATTAATACCCATCATTAATACGTGGACACTATTTGTCAATTATCTTTCTTTTTTCTTTATCACTTTCTCTCCCGCGTGGTGCTCTCTCCCCACACTGCTCTCTACCTCCTTCCCCTTATGCCCTATCATAGGGTCGCACCTCCCCATCCTCTTCACCATTGAGACACCCCTCCCTAGCCAACCTCCATAACCATGCCGCCCCTCCACTATGGCCCCTCTCCACCTCCTCCACCATTGGCACTTTCCTGACCCAGCCTCATCCATCGTCAACCTACCACCCTACCGCTAGCGCTTCCACCCACCTTCCTCCTCTCGATGCCAACATCGACTCGACTCTCCACTACGTGGAACACCACTTCCTCCCTCGCTTTTGGCATGCCTCTTCATTGTCCCTTCTCCCGCTCCGCAATCTACAAGGCCAAGGCCGTCTCTACAAGCTTAGTGCAATACAAATGGATCATGGTGGTTGTGGTTGGGCCTAGAGTGAGTAGCACGTGCTCGAGGCAGCAGCGGACAGCCGGCTTCGGTGAATTGTAGGCACGGGATGGCATGTCCATGCCCATGAGGGAGTGAGGAATCTAGTAGTTGAGATTGGTGTCAATTTGGGAGAGTTGGGATGAAATGTTGGTGGCCACCTAAAAATGGTGATGAGAAAGGGGGTCTACCGGAGAAAAAATTAGACTTAACTCTTCCAATACAATAGTTATTGAGGATAGGGAAGCTGTTGGAGATGCTCTAAGGGAGAAAGCTTTTGCAACAACATGGCTTATAGAGAGAAATCAAAATCCACAATTATGGTTTTGGAGCATTATTTTACCCTTTTTCTACCTTAAAATTCTATTTAACACATACCTCTCGAACTTTAGTAACAGACAATATACACACCTTAACATTCAAAACTAGAAAAAATCTCCTTGACCATGTCAAAGTGGTCTCTTGGGTTGTTTTGATGACGTGGTTGTGGCGGCTCACGTATTATTTGGTCTCCTTCCTTCTCTTATATAAAAAACATAACTTTTCCATATTAAGTTGTGTGAATACATATCAAAGTTGAAGAGTTTGACAGGTTTTACAACTTTGTAGTTGATCATTTTTTATCTAATATATTTTAGAGGTTCAAATATTTATTTTAAGTTACTAGATTATAGAATTCAATTTTTTTGTTTTTTTCAAATGACTTCGATGTTGACATAGTTTATATCAAATTGTAGTTCCAAGTAAGATGTACAAGTTTGTAGTCTGGCAATGTTTTTATCTGAGATTATTTAAAGGTCCAAATGTTTATTTTAAATTATCTAATTTTGAAATTATTTTTATAAATCAAATGACCTCAGATGTTGACGTGGTCTACACTAAAGTTGTAGATATCAATATGTTCTACAACTTCATAGTTGATAATATTTTTATCTAGGGTCATTTAGAGGCTGAGATGTTCATTTAAATTCTTAGATTTTGAAATCCAGTTTCTTTGAAAATTTCAAACGACAAAAAATTAGGCCTCTAAAAGATCTCAAATAAAAAGTTGTTAACTACAAAGTTATATACCATACTAGGATCTACAACTTTGGTGTAGACCATGTCAACATCCAAGTTTGTTTCAAAATAAATAAATTTTAAAATTAGAGAACTTAAAAACAAATATTTGCCTCTAAATGATCTTAGATAGAAAAAGTTATCATCTACGAAGTTGTAGATCTTGCTGGAAACTACAAGTTTGGTATACATTAACATCTAAGGTCATTTGAAAAATTCAAAACAAAAAAAATTAAAAATTTGGTAACTGAAAACAAATATTTGGGCCTTTAAAACATATTACAAGCTATTATAACTACAAAGTTATAGATTGCATCAAGATCTACTACTTAGAATAAAGTTTATATTTATACGACTTCGTATGAAAAAACTATGAAAGAAAGAAACCAAATGGCAAGTGGGCCCAAAACCACTCAAATTGAGTTTGAAAATGGTGAATCAAGGGGGTATTTTATCTGATTTTAAAAGTTAATGTGTGTATTTGGTTTACTATTCGTAATACCTCGGGTGTTAGCCTTGCATAACTTGACTTGCATAACATGAGCATGATCATCAAGCATTCATAAACAAGCATTTACAACTGAAACATTGGATTGAAACATCTGCAACGTTTGCTTGTTATCGCATGTTTCTTAAACATATGCAACTTTTCTCGTTATTTCATGTCTCCATGTGTCTATGCATATGATCATGAGTGGACACAGGTACTTGGTGGATGTGAGTCACACAAACATATAGCAACACCTAGGTTAGCAAATAGGACTTTTATTAATGGTCACATTTCATGAACCAACACTTAAGCTTCATGTGATTACACTAGCTAGCCCTATGAGTGACTACTACATGAAATGATTGAATAACCTTGCAAATGACTTGAACATGTTTAGAGTATCATTATGAACAACTTTGATATTCATGGTTAGGGGTAAATAGGTCATTAAGCCATGCTTTGATGTGTATCATCATTTAAATGTGACATGTTTGACCAAGTTTGAACTAGGTGTTAGAGACCTTGCATGGAGGAGATCACTAAAGCAAAGTTGTAGTATTTGATATAAGGAACAACTTTTATTTTTGGGTCACTAACTGATTCAGCTCCTAACATGTGTGAAATTGGATCACAAAAATCAGTAAATCAACATTTCATGACTTAACAAAATTTTTGCTAAGTCATGAACCTTACCGATGACAACTATTTGGGATGATTTTACTCCATTTCATTGCGATTTAGAACGAGTTCTTTGAACAAGATTTGTAGCATGTCTCAAAGTTGTTTAGATTAGTTACTCCACGGATTAGCTTTTACATCAATGTGAAAACTCGTCATCGTCGACTTTGTTTAATGAACCGATGAATCGGTTGATTCAATGGCCGACATCGGCGAGAACCCATCGCGCGTGGTGGCGCGACGACGCTGCGTCATGGCGCCTCTGCCCCTTGTGCCCAAGCCGAACCAACGAGCACTACTTCACCGCCAAATGTCCTGCGCCCCATTTTTTCGTTTTCCGGCCTCTTTTTTCTCACCAAGCAATGAGCTCCTCCATATAATTCCATACGTCGACGGCACAAACCGCATACCTAGCCACTCGGTCGCCACCGCAACTCTCTCCACCTCGTCTCGACTCACTCACAAACTAGCTTGCCGAGAGCGCTTGGTAAGCCACAAAGAATGCACACGCTCTCGCCGAAGCTTCGCCGCCGCCGTGTTCCGTTGTCGTATTATAGTCTACCATTGCACGCGATAGCTTCGCTTAGGTTTGCCGTAGTCCACCGGGTGCTCGTCCGAGCTTTAGGTCGAGCCGCCGAGGTCATCACCGATCGCCGTTGTCCCGCCTTTTTATCTAATAAGGCCGCCAAGTGGTGCAATAGATGCGCTTAAGTCACGTGGTCACGCCAAAAGATGTTACTGCTTTAAGTTCGCCCGTCGGCGAACTCGATCAGCGCCCGATCAGCGTAACGCCGCCGCGGCTCTGTTCGTGTCTCAATGACGTGGGGTCCCCGACCGATGTGTCCCACCGTCAACGACTCCATGTATTAAAGCTAGTTCATTTTGAATGCAGATTTCATATGTTTTGTGAATTTTAAATCTCCAGTTTGGTAGCTTTAAAAATTGTGCAATAAATTTTGTAGTGTTCCTTAGGAAGTGTAGTATTTAGTAAAAATATGTTCTTAACATTTACATTAGAAATTTTGGGAGATTTAAATAGAGTTTTGCAATGTGTTTTTGAATGCATGCAAACTTGTTTATTTTATATCTAGAGTTCCTGTGCTCTAAAAATTATGAAATTTTTGTGGTAAGCTATTCTTGTCATGTATGAACTCTGGTAAAAATTTGACGATCAGTGCATGTGTAGATTTGTAGTTATAAATTTTTATTTTATAATTAGGAGATCCTTGTGTGAATTTTTATAAATTATTTAGGAATCCAATATTCATGAAATTTGTTGGAGGTTATCCTATTAGTATATGGATGCTAAGAAAAATAGGAAATCTGTTGCTTGACACTTTTCAATAGGGTTTTCTATTTATGCTATTTCAAGCCTTTCTGCCTTGTCATTTTTGTATAGGATGTTTTACTTGGCAAAATGGCATGAAATTTTTACAGTAGTCTATTGGTAGCACTAGTAAGCCACTGTAATTTTCTGAGAATTTATGATGCACATTTGGTATAGGTTTATTATTTAACCTAAATATCTAAATAAAATAATAAAGACATTTAAATAAATAGTTTGGGCTTCACAATTATGTTTTCTTGGATGTATTTGGTATGCTTAAACTGTTGGTAGACTTTTGGTTGTAAAAATTTGAATACTTATATGAAGTAGAAGTATTGTTACTTTATAATGCGAATTGGAATAGTTTCCGGACAGATTCTAGAGTTTGCTAAGTTGCATGATAGGGATGATGTTTGCTGTAAAAATGGTTAATAACAAAGTTGTAGATAATTTGATAAGCTTTCCAGAAAGTTTAGGATCACTGCATTTGGATTAGTAGAACTCCTGTTATGAGTAAAACAAGTAGCTGTTGTTTTGTGATATAGTAGATGCATCGTGGAAGTAGTAATTAAATAATCGAGAAGAGATATGCACCTACTCAATAAACATGATGCACTTGTTAACATATATGCATTCGTAATACTTATGCCATATTCATGCATCTAGGATCGGAGGAAGAAATAACGTTCTTTGAATTGACGAAGCGGGGAAGGGGGCCAGCCAGAGAATCCTCAAGTCGCAGCTCCCGGTGCGAGGAGCGAATCTGAAGAGCTTTTTGAGTGTCCCGATCACATCTACTTTCTTTCTCATGAGGCAAGCCCCGGAGCATTCTAAGTCTCTCAATATTTTACAAATAATTACTTAAGTACTTATGATTTATGCATTAGGTTATAAGAGTTGAATGGAACCACTTGATGCATATACATTCCTTGTCCAGCTATTACACCTTTAACCGGTATAGGTCTAGGATCGAATATATGCTTAGCCATGCTTAGACCGGTAGAAGTCGGTGATTTCTGTTGTCACTGCGAGATATAGGTGGATACCAAAAACACGGTTGGTTATAATTGCTATCGTGGAAAAGAACCATGGTTCATGTAAATGGAGACCGGGAGGATGTCGATAGAAAGCAACCGGACATGGAGGTCTTGGGTGTGGATCTATCCCCGTCTGTGTCGATTAAGGACCGTCTGTTGTTGGCGCTTCCGACAAGATTGAACGCATGCCTCTCACTTAGTTTGGTGGGATAACTTTCGTTCCGACCGCTGGTTGTGTAATTCAACTCGGTAGGGACCCGTTCATTGTGCGCTCCTTCCGGAACGATCGACCGAGCCCAAAATTAGGCTGAACGTCCCCGGCATCTGGTGTTCCAGATTGTGCGGTATGTGTACACTGAGTTGTACCAAATGTGACCTAAGGCTATCGTGGCTAGTAGACACAGGTTTGTGTTAGGAATAAATTCCCGTTGGTTGAAATCGATTCAATCGCCGTCTCTTCCTGGATAGTGAGAAACTTGGCTAGTCCAACATCGTAGTAATCGTGTTATGGAACATGATGGTTCGAATGAATATGGAATTACAATACCTATATTGTATGCTTTTAAATGGATATACCACATGTTTGGCATGGATAGTTGCTAATCTAGAAATGGATAGTTATAAATAATTGATAAAGGAATCCTAATTGTACATTAAGTCAATTGCTTTTATGCAAAATATTGTCAAGCTATCTCCACTTATACAGCCTTGCATAATCCTTGGAGTCATTTTATTTCGGTTTATGACGGGTAAGTCTAGAAAGTACCTTCTCGTAATCGTGGTTTTATTTCCCATGTTGCGATGGCACTGTGTATCATGGTTATTGCAAGAGTTGCTTCTATCCCGCTGTGGATGAGGAATAAGCCTTGGGCAGGCTTCTTATTAATCTTTCTACATGCTTTTGTAGACCGTGATCGTATCTTGGCACTGTACTAAACTATGTTGGAAACTTTACTTTCAAACTTAATTTGCTTCCGCTTTTATCTATCAAACTCGGTTTGTAAT